>CM069926.1:21365337-21965337 GCA_036172225.1 Cryptocoryne crispatula var. balansae | reverse complement strand
GGCAGGAGCACAAATGGTTGGAGTTATTGATTCCTCTACTAGGGCAGGAGCACGAAGGGTCAGAGGGACTGAATCGTCTACCATGGTAGGAGCATGAAAGGTCAGAGTGACTGGTTCCTCTACCATGGCAGGAGCAATAGAAGAAATAAGGGCCTTAACTGACTTAGGGTGAACCCTATTTTGAGGGGTTGATTGAATAGCCAAGGGTTGTTTAATTGGTGTTGGCATAGAAGTCGGTTCAGGCTGAAGAGCTATTGGTGAAATTGGTTGAGGGGCCAAGGCTTGTGCGGTTGGCCGAGGAGCTGTTGGTGAAGTAGATTGAGAAGCTAAGGGCCGGATGATTGGCCGAGGGGCCTTTGGAAATGTTGGTGAGGTCAAAGGCTGGGGAGCCGGTTTAGGTAATGAAGTATATGCACAAGAGACAAGAGGAACTTGATTGTGCACAGTTGGTTTCGCCATTAGCACGGGTTGCATGACCAGCTGAGGTTGGGGCATGGGTGGCCTAATCAACTGACGTCGAGGAGTCGGCTGAAGATGATGATCTGGATGAGGTTGGAGAGGGCTCCTAGGTTGGTACATAGCATCAATGCTCCTCTCGGCCTCAATTCATCAGAATATTGCATTAATTCCACATCTTCTTTTACTTCCCCAATTATTGAATAGCCTGGCCCATATCATTTCAAGAATTTGGCCTTGACAATTTCGAAATCCCATATCTCTACTTCGTTCAATGAAAAAAACCAATCTAGGGCTGCACCCTCTAAAGATCTCCTAAAGAGAAAGGCAAGGGTCTTTCTATCATTATGCCATCGAGATGATTTGCTCTGGAAATCATTGACATGGGTGAAGGGATCACCTGAGCCATTGTAGCAATGGTAGGTTGGCATTTGTGATTGGGGGATGTAGATAGTATAGAGGGGGAATTTGATGGTTTCTTTATCCTTGGCAACAGGTGGGGAGGAATTCACCAGGGGGTGTCCATGTGGCACCTGGATGGGAGGGAGGTGGGTTGGTGTGCGAGCTGAAGAATGACCCACAATGGGGTGAGTAGGAGAAGTAACATGGCAGGGCTGCCCAGGTGGGGTTATGGTAAGAGGTTGAACTGCCGATTGGGGAGGTGAGGCAGCTCGGTTGACTTTGGCTGCACCATGATTAATAGGCATCTTGCCCTTCACTATAGATTGTATGAATGACAAGGTATTGGGATCAAGATGAAAAGATAGATCCTTAAGAGCCTGTTCTATACTAAATGAAGTGGACTGATGGGAATCTCCTTGCACTTCAGGTTCCATAGTAGCATTGACATGGCTCTTGGGTTGTTGTTGGAGCTTGTAGACACCTTCCGCGTACTCTTGTTGCTTGTAGTATTCCGACCTCCCAACGTGGCTTCCGGACTTTAGCATCATGGTCATCATGTCAATCTTTCTAGAAAGATGGTTAGAAAAGAGAGCAATCAAAGCACACAATTGAAGATTTTTTTTATGTTTTGTTTTGTTTGATTTTGTTTTGTTTCAATTTGTTTGTTTGGAAAACAAGTTGAACACAAAATTAAAAAGGTTTTTGTTTTGTTTTGTTTAGGTGTTTTGTAAGAAAAAAAAATTTTGCTTGTTTTCAATTGTTGTGAGCAAGCAAGTTGTGCAAACAAGTTTTTAAAATGACTACTCGACAATTTTTGGGTTGAAACCTTAGATTAGATAGATTGTTAACAATTGTTCACTCAAGTGGGTATGGTTCCTATTGCTTCAATCTTCAAGACCTAAGGTTGTCACTCAATCACCACGAGTAGGTACTTGGGTTCTTCGGGTTTTGGAAAGGTGGTACAACCGGCCCAATCGTGCAGAGAGGAATACTCCACGGATGGGGACTTAAAGAGGTCTTGATGGAAACCACCAAATCAACTAGGAAGGAATATCCCAGAAGAGATGTAAGAATTCACCAAGAAGGTGTTTGGAGGGTGAGGGTGTGTTGGGAGAGAAAGCCCCCTCCTCGAATGCCCTACAGATCGGAACAAGTCCGGTACCCGATGCAAAAGCTAATGCAAAAATGAAAAATGGAGGGTAGGAGGAGAAGAAGCAATCAATATGCAAACATGAATGAAAACTATTAAATAAATCAAACAAGTGAATGCAAGCAAGACAAGCAATGATAAAGTAAAACAAATAACTAGCAACTAGCAACTAAAGGTGGTTCGCGGGGGAACCGACTTGTGATGGAGTGTCCAAGTGGGGACAAATCTGAAGTAAAGGTAAAAGGATGGTCCACACGGGGACATATTTGGAAATAAGGTGGCTCACGTGGGAGCCGAGTTGGAAAAGAAAGGTGGTTCACGTGGGAACCGGTTTATAAGAAGAAAAGAGTGGTTCACGCGGGAACCAGGTTGAAATTAAAAACAAGCGAGTCAAGTCCACATGGGACAAAATCTTAAAGAAAGAGTAAAACAGCAAGTTTAAAGGTAAATTGACATGGAAGAGGTAAAGGACAAGCCGGTTCACGCGGGAACCAAATTGGAAAACAACTAGTTGCACGGATCAATCAAGCTAGCACGGTTGAAGACATTGGTTGTCCCACCGTGGTTGCCAAAAAGCTGTCGACTCCAAAAATGGGTTCCGGATCGGCACCTCAAGAGAAGGTGAAAGATAGAATGGGGAAAAAGGGGAGTGAATCGAAAAACACTTGGAAAGCAGTAAAAGGTCCTCACCTCGATCCCACACTCACATTGATCCCCGAACTTTCATCTCACGGCGTCGCTCGACCACCGAAGATGGTTCGGGTCATGTGGGAGGAGAGTGAGGAGGAGATGAAATTATCACATAAGTAAAGGGTGGTCTCCAGGACCCGCGGGCTCCGCTTTATGTATTAAAAATAGAAAGAAGTTGACCGTGTGTACCTTAGCGTGGGAGATTGGGATGTGAGTTCAACCTTCTTCCTCTTCGGCCGGCCGATGAGGGAGAGTCCAACCGATGCTAACTTGATGTACCTGTGCAACAGGGAACAATTTATTTGATAGATGTATAGGCTGAATCCACCATTAAATGTACTGAAATTGACTGAGAAGATGATGACTTAGAAGAGAAGACTTCGGATCTGTCTGTGCAGCGCCATTGTTGAAGCCGTAACAAACCGAGGGAATGTCAGAATTGATCTCCGTTTGTTGGATATGAAAGATATCTTGATGAATCACACTTCGTATGAAGAAATTAAGGCCTGAAAATGACTATAAAGATCTGTAGAAGCCGATGATCAGCAGTGCAGCACGTCGGAGCATAGACCGGCTTCTTCTTCACTTTGGGATGATCTCCGGGCACCGGAACGAAGATAGAATGATTTGGGGAGATTGGGAAGAGCCTAGGGTGGCTGGAGGACGAATATAGGAGTTCTGGAGGATGGGGATGCCCTTCTTAGGTCGTTCATATGAGTCTCCCTTTATAGGGGATGAAAAACAGGTCAAAAAATAGCAAGTTTTGATACATCCGACCTTAGGTTGGATTTCCTCCATTTAATGTTGCTGATTTTCATACTGAGGCATCTAGAAACTTACCTAAATGATTGAGAGAGATTGGAAACCGTGGATCACCTTTCCCATGTTCAAAATATGTCTCCACTTGAAGAGGAAACAAATCTAGTCTAAAAATGGCAAATATTGATATACAAGACAACAAGTTGGATTGCCATCATTTGATGATGCTAATTTCGACAATGAAGCTTCAAGATGCTATAAAAAGTGATATGGAGGATGAAAAAGGAAGTTAAGGTCGTGAATTTATCAGATATGTGCACAATGGGCTGGGCTTGCATGCAATTGGGCTTGATTGGTGCTGCGTGCGGACAGAACTACGCATCTGACTTCTAAAAGGCGTTACAGACAAATGGTAGATCAGAATTGAATGCCGTTTGTTGCATTGAAAATAGGACTCATAGGGGAAGATTATTGATGTTGAGGACTTCTTCATTTTATGTCCAAATAATCCTGTGAAAAAATTTCAAGTAGATGATATGCTGGGAAAAGCATAATCTGGCACACCACCATGAGTCTCTTGTTCGGCAAACACGGATTTGATTAGAAATTAGAAAATCATCCTCATATTTCCAATAAGCACCTCAGCTCATCCAAAAGGGTGGTTCATCATGATTTTGATGGTCTAAAAGAGATGTTGCCAATGGAATAATGGTTTAAGCTCTAAATTAGGCCAAATTGGCGTGTCTACAGTGGGCCCAATTATGAAGGGATTTGGGCCTGTGGGCTTGGTCATAAAAGAATATGGGCACATGGGCCTGGTTGTAGAGAAACGTAGGTGCACGTAATATCGTGAAAAAAATGGAAAGGGGAATAAAAAAAATAAAACCTCACATGGTGCCGTGATCCCCCTTCTTTCCGTCGCCGCGAACCGCCTTCCCATTCCTCTCTTTTTTGGCCCCATTTCGGTCTCGAACCTTCCCACCGCTTCCCTCGTCACCGCCCGAATCGCCGTCCGCGTCGCCTTCGCGCGAGCACACCCCCCTCCCTCGGTCTGCCTTGCCGTCATTGTTGCCCTTATTTCCCTGGTCCGGCGTCCTCTTCCTCTCCATTCCTTCTTCTTCTACTTCTTCTTCCGTCACCCTCATCGTTGTCGTGTTCTGTCGCCGCCATGGTCGACGTTGATGTCACCGATGCCATCCCCCTCTTCCAACTCCTCTCTCGCCGTCACCGCCTCTTTCCCTCCTTCTGGGGTTGCCGTCACCCCTATTTCTCTTCCTCTTCTTCCTCTTTCCTCGTCCTACTATCGTTGCCGCCGCGGTCACTGCCGTGGGCGCAGCCGTCGCCACCACTCTCCCTCTCTCCTTCTTGCCATTCCGTCGCCGTCACCGATGCCCCTCCTCCCTCTTCTTCTTCTCCTTCTTCTTTCCCCTCCCACCGTCGCACCCGCCACACTCCCCAACCTTCTTTCTCCCACTCTTCTTCTGTTTCTCTCTCTCTCCCCCCCTTCTCCCCCCTAATTTCTAGCTGCGCACGTGCGGCTTTCGAGTGCGTGCCCGCGGGGGGGAAGGGGGGGCCAATGCATCGCTGAGGGGGGCAGCGCTTGCATCGCCCTCCTACCTCTCTCTCCTCCCTCCCGACGCTCTATCTCTCCCGCCGGCACTCTCTCTCTCTCTCTCTCACGCACTCTCTCTCCCCTCGATACCCTCTTCTCTCTCTTTCTCTCTCCTATTTAACCCCCTCTCCCTCCTCCTAGTTATTTTATTAATTAAATTGAGTGAGTTAATTAACCATTTTACTATTTTTTTAATGCCAATCGGATTGGAGGATAGTCCGGTTTCACCATCGCCTCGGTCACCCCATGATTAAATCGGTGTAGTTTTCCTAGACTTGGGAATATACCGTTCTCCTCGAGGTAGGCATCCCAACTCATCCTTAGCACTCAATATTATAATTAATGTGTTAATAACATGTTTATTAGATAGATAGTTAGAAATTGGTGATTAAATAGTAGTTCAATCATTTATTTTTTTAATTGTCAGCATCGGATTATTTGAATGTCATTCATGCCATTCATGCATAATTTTAGGTACTTTCATTGATTGTATTAGTTAGAGGTCAATTTTGTTAATTAATGTTTAGTAATTATTAAAATAGATATATTGTGATTGATTAAAAGAAATGACTTGTATTGATATAGGAAAACAAAAATTGAGTTGTGACCTTTATTATTATATATATTCGATTCATATTTAGAATGATCTTAAATCATTAATAGTTAAATTGGAAGACAAGTTGATGACATGATAATTAAGGAATATGGTTAATTAATATTAATAGCTTCTTGATCATATAATGTGCATAAATTGCTGAATTGATGTTAATTGAGATCAAGTGTGGTTAGCATGTCCAAATGTGTTGTGTATTATTTCTAATTGGGTCTGTTGCATGAAATTGTGAATTAAAGAAATTACTCTGCATGAATTGGTGTGTTGTATATCTGGTTCTTTAAAATAGCAGTTTTGATTCAATGGTTCTGTTTATCTGTTCTATTTAATGTGCATTGTCTGAGTAATTATATAGCTTTACTTGTGAAATGTTGTTGATGCTATGATGCATGTGATGGAACATTTACTCCTCCGGCCTACGTTAGTGGCCCGTGGGCAGTGGAGATTAGATCAATCCGGTGCATCCTTCGATCCCGGATACCGCGGTTTATTCTAAGTACACCCCTGCCTATACGTACTATGGGATTTAGCTTACTATATGGTACTTCTATATACATATTAGAGCCGGAGTGAGTTTTGCCAAGTGGAGTATATAATCTACTCAAACAAATGGAAAAACAATAGGCATATAGAAGTCCAGGTGGCATGGCATGTAGATTAGATGTGTGGTGAAGTAGAAAAGTTAGACAGGTGCATGTAGAGTCAGGTTTAATGGGTAATGAGTTTAAAAGATTTTTGAATTAGCTAATCTGACCCCGATAATTAGTGTATATATATTAATGATAAAATGTTGGTTTTCATATATCTGTAATTATTTACCATTTAGGATCTTATTATTATAATAGGATAGTTGGGTATAAGACCTACTGAGTCATGTTTGACTCACCCCTTTCTTTATATGTTGTTTTACAGCCGATTTTGAGCACCCATCTCCTGAAGAACTATTTGTTGGGGATTTGACTTCCACTCCGGGTTTTGGCGAGGTGTGACTTGCTTATGCAAGTTAGTATTAGTCTTTTGTACCCGATATAGTTGAACTGGGTTAGGTCGTGTGAAAGCGGATTTTTGATGGCTGTGTTAGCCAATGTTGTGGATATGTTTGTACCGGTTTTTATGTTGTGTAATCGGATATGTGAACCGGTTTCTAGTTATCAGTTGTAAAATTTGTGGTTAATTGAATATCAGGTTGTTTTCCTACCACAGGTTTATTAATTTAAACCCAGCTGTCGCATTCTCGGGTTGCCGTGTTTTCCGCTACACGTGTTTATAATGTGGTAATTTTTGGGCGTGATAGCAATTAGTATCAGAGTAATTATCCAGCTTTAAGGTCATTATTGATATACCTGGATATAATAAGTGAATAAGGAAAACAATGTCTGGTTTGGATTAGATTGAGTATAAGAATCGGATATCATTTATTGACTAATTTTATGGAACGTATGTGTTGTCAGTAACTGATAGGTGATTGAATTTCTGTAATAGGATGGCTTCTCGAGGAGGTAGCCGTAGGCATGGGACTGGTGATCTACAGGATGTCCCAGTTGTGGAGGGAAGTCAACCGGGCCGGCATAATCCAAATCCCGGTCCAAATGGAGCCTAGATACCAGATGCAACAGACATCTTAGGTGCTATTCATGAGCTGTTCCAGACAGTCCAAGCCCAGGTTCAGGCCTAACAAGGAATGACGCAGTAGGCACAAGTCAGAGTCAATCAACCTCAGGGCAGCACCCTAGAAGAATTTCGAAGGATGAATCCGCCAGCATTCAGAGGAGAAAGGGAACCTGCAGTGGCAGAAGACTGGCTCAAGGAAGTTGGAAAGCTTTTTAGAGCAATGCAGTGTCCGACAGAGGACATGGTTCGACTAGCAGCCCATATGCTTCAGCAATCTGCTGGGGCATGGTGGGAATCGATGCTTCGCACTCGCTACGTCGGTGTCACCGAGGCAGAGATTGATTGGGATGATTTTGTCCAAGTCTTTAAGGATAAATACATCCCTGAGCATGTTAGATATGCCAAGAAGCGTGAGTTCTTACTTCTTGAGCAGGGCAGCCTAATAGTTATAGAGTATAAAAATAAATTTGTGGAACTTGAGGCATATGCACCAAATATGTGTGAAAATGAGAGAGAAAGAGCCAAGAAATTTGTGGATGGGTTGAGAGGACCTATCAGGGATCGCTTGGTCTCCAAGGCATGGCACAGCATGGCAACAGTCTACGAGGCAGCTTGCAAAGTAGAAGAGAGCTTGGGTGCTTATCGGTCGCCATCGCAACATCAAAGGGCACCAGCTCGTGCTTTACCCCAATAGAGGGTAGATCATAACAGAAAGATGCCAGAAGCTGAATTGCCATGTCGTATTTGTGGAAACCATCACTCGCCCGGGCATGTTATCGTCGGACTGGAGCCTGCTTTGGCTGTGGGCAGATAGGTCATCGAATAGCTGAATACCCAAGTCGAAGAGGAGGTATGGCACTACCACCAGCGGGAATTCAAGCTAAGGATGGGGTTCGACGCCAACCACCCCACCTAACAGCACCTCAGCCATGTTTTACTCCCCCACAGCACTCGGCACCACAGCAACGACCAGCATTACTAAAGAGGCCGTATGCAGCACCTCGAGCACCACAGCCGCCACCATGGAACACCCAGGCCAAGTTATTTGCCATGGAGCATCAGGACCTTCCCAAGGCAACAACTACAGTAGAATGTACACTCCGAGTTGATGGATTCCATGCTAGAGTTCTTTTTTATTTTAGTGCTACAGATTCTTTCATATCTTTCCGCTTTGCTACATTTTTATTTAAATTCTGCAAGCACTCAATAGAGGAATGCAAACCTGTTAGTGTTAGTGTGCCCTCGGGAAAAACAATAGAAGTTTATTTTGCATACCTTAGTGTGACATTGAGATTGGCGGAAATATCTTAAGGGCCAGGTTATTTGTCCTAGAAATGGAAGGGTTTGATGTTATTTTGAGAATGGATTGGCTGGAACACCACCATGCTCTTCTTGACTGCTTCAAGAAGAAGGTGACTTTTTAGATACCGGGTTATGACACTTTCTCATATAAATGTCCTAACTATGGCAAGACACAGATGCTAATTTCTGCATTGAGGACTTCTAAGCTGATGGAGACGCAATGTGAAGCATATCTGGCTTGTGTCACCAAAATCAACAAGTTAGAGGATAAACAATAACTAGAGGAGGTACCTATAGTTAAAGAGTTCCCTGAAGTGTTTCCTGAAGAGCTGTCAAGTTTGCCGCCAGTTCGAGACATCGATTTTGCTATTGATCTCGTCCCAGGGGCAGCACCCATTTCCATTGCACCATACAGAATGGCACCAGCAGAATTAAAAGAACTGAAGAAGCAATTACAAGAGCTACTGGATCAAGGATTGATACATCCCAGTGTGTCTCCATGGGGTGCACCAGTTTTATTTGTGAGGAAGAAAGACGACTCCTTGAGATTGCATTGATTACCGGAAACTGAATCAGTTAACTATTAAGAACAAATAACCTTTGCCTCGCATTGATTACTTGTTTGATCAGCTTCAAAATGCAAGAATATTTTCTAAGATTGATTTGAGGTCAGGGTATCACCAGTTGAGAATTAAAGA
Organism: Cryptocoryne crispatula var. balansae; assembly: GCA_036172225.1. Lineage (NCBI taxonomy): Eukaryota > Viridiplantae > Streptophyta > Magnoliopsida > Alismatales > Araceae > Cryptocoryne > Cryptocoryne crispatula. The sequence continues at coordinate 21,956,044 of CM069926.1, read as the reverse complement.
AGAAGACATCTCCAAGACTACCTTCAGGACACACTACGGGCATTATGAGTTTTTGGTAATGCCGTTCGGACTTACCAATGCACCTGTCGCATTTATGAGCTTGATGAACAAGATCTTTCGGGAATATTTGGACTAGTTCGTGGTGGTATTTATTGATAACATATTGATTTATTCACCCAGTAAAGAAGAACACTGCCAGCACTTGAGAATTGTTCTGCAGACTTTGAGAGAGCAGCAGCTGTATGCAAAATTTAGTAAATGCGCATTCTGGCTCCGTAGTGTAAATTTCTTGGGCCATATTATTTCTAAGGCAGGTATACAGGTGGATCCAGCTAAAGTCGAGGCAGTGCAAAACTGGGAGTGGCCAACTAATCCCACAGAGGTGAGAAGTTTTTTTTGGCTTAGCAGGCTATTATCGCAGATTTATAAAAGGATTTCCAACCATTTATGCACCATTAACTGCTTTGACCAAGAAAGGAGGCTTCAAATGGACTGAGAAATGCGAAGAAAGTTTTCAAGCTTTGAAAGAAAAGCTTTACAACACCAGTTCTAGTATTGCCATCTGGTTCAGGTGGATTTGTCATATACACTGATGCTTCCAGAGTCAGGTTGGGCTGTGTCCTAATGCAGCACGACCGAGTGGTAGCTTATGCTTCCAGACAGTTGAAGCCTCATGAAAAGCCTCACGATTTGGAAATGGCTGCAGTGGTTCATGCATTAAAGGTATAGAGACATTATTTATATAGAGAGACTTTCCAGGTATACACAGATCATAAGAGCTTAAAGTATATTTTTACTCATAAGAACCTTAACTTAAGGCAAAGAAGATGGATAGAGTACATGAAGGATTACGATTTTAGCCTGCATTATCATCCTGGAAAGGCCAATGTTGTGGCAGATGCTTTAAGAAGGAAGAAGCTTATGGCTATGCAACTGCACCAGACGTGGGAGAGCATGAAAATGATAGCCGATTACTCACCTACTATGGCAGCTGATAGTTTATCACCATTCATGGCACAACTCTCTATCGGATCAGCACTTGTGGACAAAGTAAAAGAGGCTCAAATTGGGGACCAAGAAGTCTAGGATCTGGTAAAGAGACCAGAAATTTCAAGATATGAAGACGAGACAATAAGATATCAGGGAAGACTATGCGTGCCAAATAATGCTGAGCTAAGACAAGAGATTTTGACTGAGGTCCATAAATCATAGTATGCTATTCATCCAGGAGAAACCAAGATGTATCAAGATCTTAAGAGACAGTTATGGTGGGAAGGAATGAAAAAGGATATTACTGAATATGTATCTAGATGTCTAGTTTGCCAGCAAGTTAAAGTAGAACACAGGAAACCGGCAAGACCTCTTCAGCCATTGGAGATTCCGCAGTGGAAATGGGAACACATTATTATGGACTTTGTAACTAGGTTGCCTAAAACAAGAAGCAGCATGATGCCATTTGGGTGGTCATGGATCGGCTTACTGAAGCAGCCCACTTTTTGCCGATCAGGGAAGCCCAGTCGACGGGGAGATTGGTTAGAATATATTTTGATGATATAGTCAAGTATCATGGTGTACCGGTTTCCATTGTATCTGATCGAGATCCCTGCTTTACGGGACGGGTATGGAAAGGTTTGCAAGAGGCATTTGGTTCACAGCTCAAGTTTAGCTCAGCTTATCATCCCCAGACCGATGGTCAATTAGAATGAACCATTCAGAACTTAGAAGATATGTTGAGAGCAGGAGCTCTTGAATGGCAGGAGAGCTGGGATTTATAGTTACCATTGATCGAATTTGCTTATAATAATAGCTAACATTCAAGTATTGGGATGGCACCATTTGAAGCTTTATATGGATGGCCATGTAGGACACCTTTATGCTGGGAAGAACTTGGAGATAGAAGCTTAGTTGGACCTGATTGGGTGCAGGATAGTAACAAGAAAATCAAAGTAATTCGCCAGAAATTACTTACAACCTAAAGTCACCAGAAAAGTTATGCTGATTTGAAGTGCCGTGATATACAGTTTGAAGAAGGGGACCATGTCTCTCCTTCTAAAGGAGTCATCAGATTTGGACGGCGTGGGAAGCTGAACCGAAGATATATAGGCCCGTTCTAGATCGAGAAGCGTATTGAAGAGGTTGCATATCGGTTAGCTCTACCACCGACCATGGCAAGGAAACATCCGATGTTTCATGTTTGTTAAGGAAGTACATGCCAGACCCGACCCATGTGATTGATTTTAAGATTGATGTGCAGCCGAACTTGACTTTCAAGGAAAGACCGATTAGAATCACAAATCGAATGGTGAAGCAATTAAGGAAGAAAAGTATTCCGATGGTTAAGGCGTTATGGAAGCATCATTCTTCTGAGGAGTCTACATAGGAGATCGAAGAAGAGATTAGGCGATTGTATCCACAGTTATTTGGTAAGTTGATTAGAAATTTCGAGGACGAAATTTTATTTTAAAGGGGAGTGAATGTAATATCGTGAAAAAAAACGGAAAGAGAATAAAAAAAAGAAAATCTCACATGGTGCCACGATCAGCCTCCTTTCCGTCGCCGTGAACCACCTTCCCGTTCCGGTTTTTTTTTGTTTTCCCCGTTTCAGTCTCGAACCTTCCCACTGCTTCCCTCGTCATCGCCCAAATCGTCATCCGCGTCGCCTTTGCACGAGCACACCCCCTCCCTCGGTCCGCCTTGCCATCGTCGTCGCCCCTATTTCCCTGGTCCAGCATCCTCTTCCTTTCCATTCCTTCTTCTTCTACTTCTTCTTCCATCGCCCTCGTCATCGCCGTGTTCCGTCGCCGCCATGGTCGACGTTGATGTCACCAATGCCGCCCCCCTCTTCCAACTCCTCTCTCACCATCGCCGCCTCTTTCCCTCCTTCCGGGGTTACCATCTCCCCTGTTTCTCTTCCACTTCTTCCTCTTTCCTCGTCCCGCCGTCGCTGCCGCCGTGGTCGCCACCGCGGGCGCAGCCGTTGCCACCGCTCTCCCTCTCTCCTTCCCGCCGTCGCCGTCGCCGTCGCCGACGCTCCTCCTCCCTCTTCTTCTTCTCCTTCTTCTTTCCCCACCCGCCATCGTAGCCGGCGTCGCGCCCGCCGCGCTCCCCCTCCTTCTTTCTCCTGCTCTCCCACTATTTCTCTCTCTCCCCCCCCTCTCCCCCCCGATTTATAGCCGCGCACGCGCTCCCGCCGGCGCTCTCTCTCTCACGCACTCTCTCTCCCCCCGATACCCTCTTCTCTCTCTTTATCTCTCCTGTTTAACCCCCTCTCCCTCCTCCTAGTTATTTTATTAATTAAATTGAGTGAGTTAATTAACCATTTTACTATTTTTTTCAATGCCAATAGGATTGGAGGATAGTCCGGTTTCACCATCGCCTAGGTCACCCCGTGATTAAATCGGTGTGGTTTTCCTGGACTAGGGAATATACCGTTCTCCTCGAGGTAGGCATCCCAACTCATCCTTAGCACTCAATATTATAATTAATGTGTTAATAACATGTTTATTAGATAGATAGTTAGAAATTGGTGATTAAATAGTAGTTCAATCATTTATTTGTTTAATTGTTAGCATCGGATTATTTGAATGTCATTCATGCCATTCATGCATAATTTTAGGTACTTTCATTGATTGTATTAGTTAGAGGTCAATTTTGTTAATTAATGTTTAGTAATTATTAAAATAGATATATTGTGATTGATTAAAAGAAATGACTTGTATTGATATAGGAAAACAAAAATTGAGTTGTGACCTTTATTATTATATATATATCCGATTCATATTTAGAATGATATTAAATCATTAATAGTTAAATTGGAAGAAAAGTTGATGACATGATAATTAAGGAATATGGTTAATTAATATTAATAGCTTCTTGATCATATAATGTGCATAAATTGCTGAATTGATGTTAATTGAGATCAATTGTGGTTAGCATGTCCAAATGTGATGTGTATTATTTCTAATTGGGTCTGTTGCATGGAATTGTGAGTTAAAGAAATTGCCTTGCATGAATTGGTGTGTTGTATATCTGGTTCCTTAAAATGGCAGTTCTGATTCAATGGTTCTGTTTATCTGTTCTATTTAATGTGCATTGTCTGAGTAATTATATTGCTTTACTTGTGAAATGTTGTTAATGCTATGATGCATGTGATGGAACATTTACTCCTACGGCCTATGTTAGTGTCCCATGGGCAGTGGAGATTAGATCAATCCGGTGCGTCCTTCGATCCCGGATACTGCGGTTTATCCTAAGTACGCCCCTGCCTAGACGTACTATTGGATTTAGCTTACTATATGGTACTTCTATATATATATATATTAGAGCCGGAGTGAGTTTTGCCAAGTGGAGTATATAATCTACTCAAACAAATGGAAAAACAATAGGCATATAGAAGTCCAGGTGGCATGGCATGTAGATTAGATGTGTGGTGAAGTAGAAAAGTTAGACAGGTGCATTTAGAGTCAGGTTTAATGGGTAATGAGTTTAAAAGATTTTTGAATTAGCTAATTTGAACCCCGATAATTAGTGTATATATATTAATGATAAAATGTTGGTTTTCGTATATCTATAATTATTTACCATTTAGGATCTGATTATTATAATAGAATAGTTGGGTATAAGTCCTACTGAGTCATGTTTGACTCACCCCTTCTTTTATATGTTGTTTTACAGCCGATTTTGAGCACCCATCTCCTGAAGAACTGTTTGTTGGGGATTTGACTTCCACTCTGGGTTTTGGCGAGGTGTGACTTGCTTATGCAAGTTAGTATTAGTCTTTTGTACCCGATATAGTTGAACCGGGTTAGGTCGTGTGAAAGCGGATTTTTGATGGCTGTGTTAGCCAATGTTGTGAATATGTTTGTACCAGTTTTTATGTTGTGTAATCGGATATGTGAACCGGTTTCTAGTTATCAATTGTAAAATTTGTGGTTAAGTGAATATCAGGTTGTTTTCCTACCACAAGTTTATTAATTTAATCCTAGCTGTCACATTCTCTGGTTGCCATGTTTTCCGCTGCGCGTGTTTATAATGTGGTAATTCGGGGGCATGACAGTACATGAGCCTGATTGAGGTGAATTGTGGGCACACAGCCTGATTGAGGTGAATTGTTGGCACGTGGTCCCGATTGTGGAGAATAGTGGGCACACGGGCCTGATTGGAGAGAATTGTTGGGACACAGGCACGATTGTAGAGAATTGTTGGCACATGAGCCTGATTGGGGAGAATTGTGGGCACACGGGCCCGATTGAAGCAAATTGTTGACAAGTGGGCTTGATTGAGGGAAAGGGGCATGTTGACCCGATTGAGAAAAAGAGGTGCATGGGCCCGGTTAAAGAAAATGGGTGCATGGGCTCAGTTGAAGAAAATGTGCACATGAGCTTGGTTGAAGAAAGGGGGCACGTGAGCCCGGTTGAAGATAGGGGGCACATGGGCCTGGTTGAAGAAAAGGGGCACATGGGCCCGATTGATGAAAAGGGGCACATGAGTCCTATTGATGAAAAGGGGCACATGGGCCTAGTTGATGAAAAGTGGAACATGGGCCTAGTTGAATAAAGGGGGCACATGGGCCTAGTTGAATGAAAGGGGCACAATGATCTGATTGAAGAAAAGGGGCATATGGGCCCTCTTGAAGGAAAGGGGTGTAAGAGCTCGATTGTAAAAGAGGGGCATAAGGGCTCAATTGAATGGTATGAAGTATGGACCATGGCCCTACATTTGAAGGATTATGAGCCCATGGGCTCGATCGATGATTGTGAGAAGGATGAAGTGTAATGGTCCCAGGCTTGATGAGTTGGGGGCCCATGGGCCCGATTGTTGATTGTGAGTAGAATAAGGTAAGAATAATGGCCTTAAGATAGATGAATTGTGGGTCCATGGGCCCGATCATTGATTGCAAGGAGGATGAGATAAAGGGCTGTGGCCCTAAGATTGACTTTGAGGAATCTACATGCTTTATTGGAGGAGGTCCCAGTAGCCCTTTACTGAGGTCTATGTCCTTCGGATGGTTAGTAAATTTATTTTCCATTTCACTGACCAATTCTTTCTTCTTACGCTCTAGTTTAGGGGTCAATTTCATCTGGCCAACTTCAGGAATCAATTCCAATGTTGGCAACGGTTAGTCAATACCTAGTGAATCCTTGCCTAGTTCATGGTCGGGTTCCTCTTTTCTTTCGAGCTATTTAATTGCATGCTCTGGTGATGACCCTAATTCTTCTACAATTAAGGGGTCAATTGTGGCTTGTGATCATGGAGTTCCTGAGACAATGATTTGTTCCCCATTTCACTTATCGATTCTATCTCTTCATTCTTTAGTTCAAGGGTCAATTCTTGAAGATCAATTTTTGCTTCAGGGATCAATTCTAGTGATTCACACCTGTTGAGCTACCCCAATAAATATTTCCCTAGCCCTTTATCATGATTTGCTATAATCTCCAGCTTGGGGTTGCCTAGCATGGGCCATTCCTGAGGTCATTCAAGGACAAAGAGTATGCCTTATTCAGGAGATTCTTGAAAGTTAGACATGGGAGAGTCCTTGTCAATTTGGATTCTAGATTCCACTGCGGACTGATTATGTTCAAGATTGGTTTGCTCCATTGTTGATATTGAAGTGACATGATGATGGACAAGAGGAAACGGTTCTAGTATTAGAATAGGTGTATGAATGACTGGAAGAGCTTGATTATGTACAACTGGTTGTAGAAGTTGTGGAGTCACAAGTTGTACGCCCAATTTAGGGGCCATAGGATGTGTGGCTGACTGAGAAAGATTGAAAAATATGAGTTTGCAAATGGAAATATTTAAAATGATTGATTTCATGAGGGGCAACCCTATGTTGTCAAGGATTCCTATGTCAGTATTGATGGTTCCCTACAAGGTTTCATACAACACTAACATCTTCACCTATGTATGTTGTATCCATGATCAATGTATCCTTAAGTTGAGCTTGAATGTACCTTTACCCATCATATAACTCATGCATGGTTTTAGGATAATACAAGACTAAAGCATCTCTCAGATAAGGAAAAGCATTGGCAGCGATCATCTTGACTTGTTATGGCTCTAAGATTGTATCTTTAAGCTTATCGGCCAATGACCTCCACCTTTTAGCATATTGCATAAAATCCTCATCTTCTTTCATCTTCTCAACAATCAGGTCAGTGATAGAGTAAGTGGGCTCTACACGATCTTGATACTGCTATAGGAACTTAGTCTTGACCATATTGAAGTTGCTCACTTATGTGGAGTCGAGCAAGTAGAATCACTCTAGGGCCAACCCTTCTAAAGAGCATCTGAAAAGAAATGCAAAAGCCTTGTGGTCATTCTTCCAGAAAGATGAGTCATAAAGAAAGTTCTTCATATAGAAAAAGGGTTGCCAATGCCGTTGTAATGCTGGAAGACCAGCATCTCGGCAAGGGAAGGATGAAGATCTGGAAAAGAAGGGACTGAGTTCTCTGGGTAGCCTTGGCATTCAATTGTCGCTTTAACTCTTTGTGTTGTTCACTCTTCCAAATGATCATACTCATTAAAGTCAGATTAGTGGTGGGTGCTTGGGCCAAGTGGTAGGTTGATGAGTTGATGTTGATGGTAAAAGAGCACAAGTAGAAGGTTGGACTAGTGATGGGGTAGAGTAGGGAGCATGGCTTGGTAAGTAATCTAGTTAATGAATGCCAATAGTGAGGTGAGAATGCCCATTTAGGGAAATGATCAGCTGTCGTGGTTGAGGACGGGGAGAGGAAGTAGCAACCTGACCCACTTTGGTGGAGGTATGGTCAATCACCTTCTTGCCCCTAGGCATAGCCTGGATGCTTGACACTATGATGGGATCGAGGTTGGGTCCCTTGAGATTTTTCTCAATTTTAGAAAGAAGGGAATCATGGTCAATCTCTTGTTGTGATCCTGGTTTTGGGACATTAGGAACTTGGCTCTTAGCTCAAGCCATATGTAGGTCTTGTAGCTCATATTGGGCCTCGTATTGGGCTTGCTCATACTCCAGTTGTTCATAGTGGTTGTCCGACATCCCAATGTGCTTTCCAGACCTTGGCATCCTATCAAACTTTTTCAAAGAGTGGGTGAAAAAAAAGTGTGCTTTTTGTTTTTAGGTATTTTCTAAATTCTTTTTTTTGGTTTCAAATTTGTTTGCTTGACAAGCAAGTTGAACATAAAACTAAAGAGAGATTTTTCCTTTTGTTGTTTTGGTGCTTTCAACTTTTTTGGTGTTTTCAATTTTTGTTTGACAAACAAGTTTTAACACAAAATTAAATAAATTTTGTTATTTTGGTGTTTTGAAAAAAAAATGTTTCCAATTGTTGTTGACAAACAAGTTGCGCAAAAATTCCCGAATGATTATGCATTGGTTTTGTTTAAACATTAAATTAGGTGGAATGTTAGCAATTGTTCACTCAACACCAATGGGTTTGATTCCTATTGTTCTAATCTCCAAAGACATAAGATTCTCACAAACTCACCACGAACGGGTTACTTGGATTCTTCAGGATTTGGGATGAATGGTACAACCAACTCAATCTTATGGAAAGGAATACTTCATAGATAAGGACTTATGGAGGTCTTGATGAAAAAAAATCAAGTCAACTTGGAAGAAATATTTCAAAAGAGAGGTTAGAGTCCACCAAGAAAGCTTTTGAACAATAGGAATCAAACACATTGGTCAACCGTGGCCCCTTGTCTTCCTCTCCTCCTCGCTTCCTAGCGCACGCGCCAGCGTGTAGAGCCACCCTCTCTCTCCTCCTCCTCCGGCACTATTGTCGATGAAGCCGTCATGGTAGCTATTTTCCCTTCCCTTCGTCTTGCCGTCCTCTACTCTCCCTCTCTCTTTCTCTGGGCGCCTCCTCTGCCACCGCGCGGCTCCCCCGCGTCCGCATCTGTGCGGCCCCGCTACTCACTTGCTGTCTCCCTCTTACTCTCTTTCTCTCTCCCTATGCCTGCACGAGCACCCCCCTCTTCTGCCTCTTCTTTGCCGTTGCCTCCGCACGGTGAGTTCTCCATTTTCGTTGCCACTCGCCACTCTCCCCACTGCCTCGTCAGCTTCATCGTCATGTCTGTCCAGCCACCTATAGATGTAGCATACCTCACTTTCCCATTGGTCTGCCAAGGTGAGCCTTATCATCTATATTTCCTATTTTATCTTTGGATTTTTATGTACATTGGTAGTTTATTAAAAATTAATATTCTCCCAGTTTGATGTTGCCGATTGGCGTAGTTGTCGCTATTTCATAGTCGGGCATCCAACTGACTTCTTTTGAGTAAATAGTGGTTAATGTAAGAAATGGCTGAAATTAATAGAAAATAAATGAAATCTACATAGGAACTAATATAAAAAGGAAGAGTAAACAGCAAAGTGCATGAGGGAACCAACTTGGAAAAGGTAAAACAAGGACTGATTCGTGTGGGAACATAATAGGAATAGAAACTAGTTTCACAAAGGCATCAAACAAACATGGTTAAAAACATTGGATGTCCCACTGTGTTCACCAAGAAAGCTGTTGACTCCAAAAATGTGATCCAGATCAGCACCTTAAACATATTAAATAAGGAGGAACTCTCACCTTGGCTCACACTCACATTGATTCCCGAAAATTCAGTTCTTGGCATCACTTAGGGGCCAGAGAGATGGTTCAAGTCGTGTGGAAGGAGAATGAAAAAAAAAATTAAAAGTGAGAAGAGATAGAATATGAGATGTGGTAGAAGGATGTGGTCACAGGAACTGTGGGTTATAAAGTTAAATGAAGTGGAGTACAAAGTGCTTAAAGATTTGATTGTGTTTACCTTAGCATGGGAGATGTGAATGCGGGTTTAGCTTTCTTCTTCTCTGGCCAGCCGATGAAGAAGAGTCTTTAACCACCACTTGCTTGATATACTTCTGCAACTAGAAGACAATAAAACAAGTGAAAGAAGCAATTAGAACTAAAATAAGTGTAGTAAATCTAAGGAGAATAACATAAAAAATAGTAATTGGAATAGAACTCGCCGATTTTGAGGTTAGCCCTAACACCTTTTTTGGTTTTTTTGGATTAAAAATGATGATGAAAATAAATAAAAATGATTATTAAATTGATTATAAATGGTATGATAATAAAAATTAAATAAAAAATATGAGTGAAGATAACACGACATGGGCAAAGTGACAATTGGGTCGAACAGATTTAGGGTCTACTAGTGCGACTTTGATGCAAAAGCCACCACGAGCAGTACAAATGTCATAATGGACTTTTATTTGTTTCAAAAATAAGATAACTTACTAGGGATGATATTATATGAAGAGAATATGATCTGTATTCATCATAAAAAAGTTAAAAAGTTTATGATAACTCCAGTGATAGAAAGTACAAATCTGGGGATTATTTGTGCAATATTGGTTCAGGTAGTGCTACAAGCACCATGAAAGTTGTAATGGGCTGATTATCGCTGTAAACAAAAGGTATCTTACCAAGGAACATTTTATTTGAAGGGTATTTTCGTTGAATCCAACAGTAACAATATGAAAATTGACTGAGGATGTGGTGACAAAAGAATGTGGAAACTAGTTCTGCCTGTGCAATGTTAGTGCTGAGACCACCACAAATTGAGGAGATGTCAGAATTGATCTTAGTTTGTTTGATATGAAATATAACCTGATGAGGAATACTTCTTCTAAAGAAGTCCTGGTAGGAAGATGCTTAGGGAAGCCTATGTAAGCCGAGGATCATCAAAACAACATGATAGAGCATAAATCGGCTTCTCTTTCACTTTGGAATGAGTTCCTGGCACCGGGACAAAGAGAGAATTACTTGAAGAGGTTGGCAAGAGCCTAGGGTGGCTAGAGGACAAGTATTCTTACAGTATAATGAGGGATTCTTCCTTATGTCATTCAGATAAGTTTCTCTTTATAGAGGATGTGAAATAAGTCAAAAAATAGCAAGTTCAACTCTACCTGACCATAAGTTGGATTGCTGCCATTTGATGGTAATAATTTTAAAAATAAAGCTTCCAAAAATTACCCAAATGATTTGGTTGGAGAATAAACCATTGGCCACCTTTTCTATTTTTGAAATAGGTCTCCACTTTAAGAGGAAATAGATATAGTCAAAACATAGGAAGTTCTGATATACATGACCATGGGTTGGATTGCCGCCATTTGATGAATTTTTACCATGAAGCTTTTGGACACTTACCCAAATGATATAGAAGAGGTAAAAATAAGGAGAGGTTGTGACTTGGGTTAGGGCTATGCCCAAAGGGTTGGGCATGTGCACCATTGGTTTTCATCGGGGCACGTGCGAATAGAATGGTGTGACTAACTTTCGGAGGTCACTGCAGATAAATGGGAGATTAGAATTTGATGCCATTTGTTGCAAATAAAAAAGGATGATTTGGGGAAGATCCTCCTTCAATTAGATCAAGCAGAAATATCTTTTATTTTATGCATGGATAATGAAATATGATAGATGGTGGCGATCAAAAACAACCGGCAGCATTCAGAAAGATGCAGCATGACCCAGAATGCATTTAGTTCTAAAAACATGATGATAACCCTCAATGATTGATCATTAGGCATTGGTCATCAATCCAGTTATGTCCCTCACTTAGTGGATATGGCTTTGTTTAAAAACTTGTAACTCATCCCCAAATGACCCAGCAAGCTCTTGATTCGCTCTCATAACCCTCAACTCATCTTCAAAAGGTGAATTGATTGGATTTCTAATGGTCCAATAAAGGATATCACCCATGGAATGAGAGTATAAAGCTCCAAATTAGGCCAATTTGGCATGTCTATAGGTATTGCTCATTGAGTCTTAAATCCTATCAAAATAATGTAGTATGTGAGATGTTGAAGGCCAGTTGTCTAGAATAGTTGAGTTCAAGAACCCCTTCAAAAAATTAGTGACAAGTTACTTGATTTCCAAAGATTTAAGGATTGGCCAAAACTATATTGTGTATTGGGGGCAATGGTTCCCATCTTGAGATCTTGATCTATCCTACATAGTCTATACCTTTAGCTATGTTATTATAATACAATTGTCTTTCTTTAAACTGAACACATGCATTTCTCATATACATCTCATAGCCCTATAACAAAACATCCTACAAAATTTGGTGTAGTGGAAGTGGTGATTCCTATGTGTTCATATTGATCTTGTCTGAATCAGAACCAAATGACAAAAACTAAAAACCAATCACTAAAGTTTAAATATATCTAATAGGGATTCATCTAATCCCTTGGAGAGGAAAAAGAAGAATCTCTTAAGCTCTTCAAACCATTCAAATGTCTAGTCTCTAGTAGTATCCACATGAACTTTATCCACAACAAGTTCTCCCTTCACACTGGGCTTAAGAACTCTCCCCAAACAAAGCTCCATTACCTTTGTTTTGATAGGGTTTGGCTGAAACCATCAGTCTTTATAGAGAATTTAAAATTGTTTATAAAAATTCAAAATCTCTATAAATTATACCATTGCCCATGTACTTATATACGTCTTTATATGTATAACCCACTAGGACCAATAGCCTATTTTGTTAAGACCTAAATAAAATATAACAATTTTATTTAATCTATTAGTTTATAATGGATTAATCGGCCAACCGATCATGAAGGGTACAAGCAAATCCCATAATCCCAAATTGCTATGGGGATAATCGTATTTTTATTGAGCCTTTCCATTATCAGTTACCTCATGGATATAAACTCTCATCCATTCAATGTCTTAGTTGGAAAGGAGTACGACATCAATTGTCAACTCTTTAGTATACCGACTCCATAGGATATTGTTCTTGCAATTGAATTATTTTGAAAACTCCTTTTCCAATTTTTCTCTCTACCCTATCCAAAGATTTAGTATACTTTTCTATGGTTATTAACTCTCACTTATAAAGAGTAGATGATTTCTTGTTGTCTACTTAATTACCTCAATTGGGTTTTCTTGTACCCAATCCATCGATATACTGGAGCATCTAAACAGTGATTCATAAGTCAATGATCAAAATACAAGTTCCGCCCAACTAAGAATCTTTGGCAACTCAGGCCAAAGGTTCAATCATACAACAGTGATGATGGAAAACCTTAATTGATAGTTCAAGGTTTTTAATTTTGTCAGTTTAGTGAACACATTCGACTAATGAGTACTTGTATGTAATAGAAATATATGCCCTACAAGCTAATCATATATGATATGATTAAGCATTTCTAGGAATATCTCATTCAATTAAATAGGCAAAACTTCGTTACTATCTTTTATTAGAAGTGTTTCTCGTAATGAAGTCCTCGATCACATGCAATGATGATTGAATCATGATGAGATCATGATAATGAGATCGATCATCTAGAGGTATGTTATCTAAATGTTCCTAGTCATAGGATCCTTGAGATAGGACATCAAGAATCCGGATAGACTAGTGTGTGTGATGTCTTCTCATATGATGAGAATGACCAATCTCATTCGTCATAAGTGTGGGGACACTGAGATACACACACATGTGCTCATTAGTGGAATGAGTTCACTGAACTGACCAATTTAGGAAAACCTGATCGGTATCTTACCGAACTGTCTATCAGGTTATTCTTACATCTCAATAGCACGGTTGGATCTTTGACCTGAGTCACCAAAGATGTCTTATCGGATGTATCTTGTACTTTGATTATTGACTTATGGATCACCATCTTGATGGTCCAGTATAGTGATGTATTGGGTGCAAGAGAAACCCAGTGGAGGCAATTGAGTGAACAACAAGAGATCATTCACTCTCAGTAGGAGAGAGAGAGAATGTTCTATGATATAGTACTCTAAATCCTTGGCCAAGGTACTTAGGATAATTGAGAAAGGAGTTTTTCAATTGATCCAAATCTGAGTGCAGGATCCCATAGAGTTGGAATATTTAGGGGTTGACAGTCAGTGCCGAACCCCAAACCCACCAGGACATTGTATGAACGAGAATTTAAATCCGTGTGGTAATTGATGATGGAAAAGGCTCAATGAATGTTATTTAACTCTCCAATGTCATCTGGGATCATAGGATGTGGCTTGTACTCTTTATGATCAAAAAGCCGTAAAAACTATTATCGGATAACGATTTTGATTTAATTTAAAGGAATTTTTCTTTTAAATTAATTAAGGCTTCAACCAAATTGACTATTGGGCCTAGTGGGTCACACACAATAGATATGGTCAATATGATGAGGGCATGGACGCAATTTTCTAGAAGTTTTGTGTTTTTGTGAAAAATTTCATCTTCTATATATAAATGGCTTATGAAGCCAAACCCTAACAAGCCATAGGGCTGGAGCACGTCTCAAGCATCCTCTCTTCCTCCTCTCTCCTCTAGAAGTGATCTCCAATGGTCAAACTTGGATCTGGAAGGTTTTTGGAGACCCGAAGGAATGGAGAACTCGTCTATTGAAGCAGATCTTGTGGATACTGCTAGAGACTGGACACTTGAACGATTTTCAGCAAGGAGGAATGTCCTCTCTTCATCCATGGTGAGGTATTTTATAAATCCCATGAGGTACTCTTGTTCTAATTCATATTCGGTTCCCGATTTTACTCGTTCGACATCGACCAAGGCAAAAATCATAGTTTTATGGAATCAAATATTTTTATCTTTCATGTATTAATTTCTTACAGTGGTATCAGAGCCAGGTTGAAGCCTTGGTCGAAGTTGAATCGAAATCGGCTTGAATTCATGTGATTCTTGCATTCACGAAACTGTATATAGAGCAGTTTTGATTTGATCACCACAGTTCGTATGAGATACAAAACTGTGTGTGGTTAGTTTCAATTGATTCTCGTGGATGAGATATTTCCAATGCCGCAAACCTCATTAATTTTGGCCATCTGGAGAGTACGGAAGGAGTTCGTAAAGTTGTTAAGATGATTATAACCGAAAATCCGGCCAAAATTAGAGGAGCTGATGAACTTACCTATTTGGACTCAAATACCTCTATCTAATGATGTGGGAAGATAGGAAATTAAGTTTCCTAGAGTTTCCATAACTTATTGGACACTTAAAGTCCCTTGGAGGTGTCGTATTTGAGAGGTATTTGCAGTTTGGGTTAATTGCGGCCCTATCAACTTCCTCCGTAAGCTACGCGTTGGATAGAATTTTTCATGAGATGAAACTTATTTAAATAGAAACCTTATTCTTTAAGGATCTCAACTCAAATTTCGGATTTTTTGGACTCCATTTGACCCCCAAATAAGGCCTGAAAGTCGGTCATTTTATAGGGTTTCCGCGCAATCCGCCCGCCCTTATCGGGCGAAGAAGACGCTGAGTCCAGATCGGATCCAGACCCGCCAGCGGGTGGGGGTACGTGGCAGCAGCGCAGCCGCACTCAGATGGGGTACGCGGCCGCCCCGCGTTGGCGCTGGAGGCACGCGGGCGGGCAGCGCGCGGCACACGGCGGCTGGTGGTTCGGCGAAGCCGCGAGGGGCTCGTGGCCAGCGCCGATTGGCCGGCGCAATGCGCCGCCAGTTACTATAATTCGAAAATGATTTTAAATTGTTTAAAATTTATTTTTTATCTGAAAAATTACCAAAAAAATCTAGAAAAATTTTGAAAAATTGTAGCATTTATTTAATGAGTTATTAAAGTGTTTAATGACTTATTAAATAGAGTTTTACTATTTTGTTATTGAATTCTAGTATTTTGATTTTAAAATTGTTTTAAGAACAAAATTAAAAAATTAATGATTATATAAGTTCTGGTAAATTATTTAATAGGTTTATAAAATGTTTATGAATCTGTTAGATAGTTTTGAACTTTCGTTACCGTAGAATCATTTTATAAATGATTTTAAAAGTGTTTTAAAATATTTATTGATTAAATTAGTGTTCAAATAAATTCTGAAAAATGTGATTTTGAATAATTATGATTTGGACATTAATTTAATGCTCTGAGAAATTTTGGAAAAACATGAATCATCTGAATCATCTGTTTATATGTGCATTTCATGTTATTTATTTTATGAAAATTCGACAAGCATGAAATTTGGAATTTCAAAGTTATAGTATATAATTTTATGATGGTATATATGATATATCTCATATAATTATCACGTATGTGCTCTATGTTCATGTGATGAATGTTGGTGTGTGTATGGAGGTGATCATGGACTTAAATACGCTTTGCTTTTAATTGCTTGGTTAATTAAGTTGGTTATGTTATTACATTGGGCCTGTGTGTGCCTCCTCTCTCTCTATATAATCTGATTGTACATTCTACCTCCCCCCTTTTGTGTACTCCCCTTGGTTAAAACCAAGGTTTCTTATTATGAGTTGTGCATTTGTGGATTTGTGTACTCTTTAGCTACTTGTAATGGTTAGAAGCCGGCTCATGGTAGAATGGAGAGCGGGACCACTTGAAGAAGCACCCTTCTGAAGTGGGAGCATGCCAACTCAAGCTTCTGAAGCAAGGAATTGCACCTATAGGGGTGCCTTAGGTGTATGCTTAGGGTTAAGTCCATGATCACCTATGTTTTTAATGCATATTTGATATGTGGTGTGTGCTACAGATTATACCTTAAATATATGATATTTCAAATGTATATTAATATTTATATGTAGCACCTATGTTGATGAGACTAAAATAAAATCTCTCATCATTTTAATTAGGTCGATAAACATGAGACATTAAGAATGACTCACGTAGCCTTCCATTGTTATGGTCTTGATGAGCTAATCTTAGATTGGATGGGTTTGTTGTGTTTCCCACAAGACTCATTCAGCAAGGGATTGGTGATCATGGCTAAGGCATTTGCCGAACTTTGGGTGGACCATTGCATGGCCTTGTTGTGTTTCTCACAAGGGCTGTGTTAAGAATCCATTCTCATAATGTAACAAGAGGATTTGACCTAACTAGAGTATATAGCTTGTTGTGTTTCCCACAAGGTTATAACTCTAGAGGTTGAATGACTAAGAATTGCATGGGTTGCAATTGGTAAAAGTTACCTACCTATTAAGTATGGGATGACTTGTTGTGTTTCCCACAAGGTTATCACCATAAAGTTAGTAGGGTCTTGGTCTCTACTAGGATGTTATCGTGATATCCCGCCTTTGCATAATGAGGGTTATGCAAATTCATCGAAAATTAGTGGAAGTATAAATTTTGATGAAAGACCATATCTTAATTTTAATGAATGTTTGTAATGCTGATATAATTATATCTCTGTTGTAGAATCATGCTAGATGCTAAGTATTTTAATAGCTCACACTTCTTATATCGGTTTAGAACTAAGAGAATAGTTATCATAGTTGACCTATCGACTATCCTACTTGAGAAGTAGGTATCTCCTACAATATCTAATGATGTGAGAGAAGATAAGATCTTATCTCATTAAAAAGATGTATTGATTGTCTTATATCAGATGTTAGCCTCTATCAGATAAAAATAGTAGTGGCAGCATGGATAGATGGATATAATATCCATCATGGCTCATGGTGATGAGCTAATTAAAGGTAAATAAGAATAATACATCTTGAATACTTCTTATTGGTGAGACTAATAGTTTAGAAGTAAGATCATTAGATAGAAATAGAAGGTGATAGTTAAAAGTCAAAGAAGTATGTCAAGATATTACAACCTAAATTTGACATAGCATTCTTCTACTATCATGATGATGGTAAATAGAAGATGAAGTGCAAAGTGTATTGCACATAATGTAAAGGTGGAGCTTCAGAAGCTCCATGTATCTATGTCATTGATATTTACTTGTCTTAAATACACATTCAATAGTATAAGATACTATATATGTGTATTCTAGTATAAGATACTAGGGATGCATATAATAGTATGAGATACCAGATACGCATCTTATATCTACAATGAATTGTAGATAATAGCAAGTAAATGAAGGTTTAAAGAAGATTGTTGACCTACATATGAAATGGTACAAAATGTTGTATCATTACAAGTGAGAGATACAAATTTTCTATAGCCTTCTAGAGTTGTCTTAATTATCCTTACATAAGAACATTGTTTTTATTTCCTAGTTGAATAAATGATGATTTATTCTATGGTATAGAAATGATAATTGTTCTATAATAGCTGGTAAAGTGTTTACCAGTGGAAGCATAATAAAGAGTTTATTCATATCAGATATGTATGCTCTTATAATATGTGTGAATAATCCTCATTAGGCGAAGTAGATTGATATTGATCAATCTATAGTTTAGTAGTAAGGTCATATTTATAAGAAAATACTTAAGGAGTACTATTCGGATAGAAACATATAGGTAAATGATTTGGAATCATTAACTATATGTAAGTCTTATCTTATCAAGTAAAATGACCATCTCTCAATTACTAAGATATGGAGAGAGGGCTAATGAGTTTATAGAACTCATGCATCTAGATGCATGTTAGCCCATATCTATTAAAGTTAGAGGATAATATTTCAACTTTATTAATTTTTAAAGATGACTTCTTTAGGTATGGACATATGTACTTTATGAAGTACAAATCCAAAACCTTTAAGAAATTATTTGAGATTAAGAATGAAGTAAAAATATTAATGGAAAGATTATTAGAACTCTTTGATGAGATCAAAGAGGGGATACTTAAATAATATTCACACATAAATGAAGGATAGTAAAATCTAATTTTGATGGACACCTCTTATACATTTTAGCTTGATTGAGTAGTTAAAATGAGAAGTCATATTGTGTAGGACATAATATGGACATTGACAACCATTGCAAAATTCTTCTTTGTCTATTTAGGGGTTAGCACTCAATATAGGCACTAATTCTCTAATTGGTACCTTTCAAGTCTATTCTAATTATTCCATATCAGATATGGAAAGGGGTTAAAGCTTAACCTTAAGCAAGTTAAGGTTTCAAAATGTTTGGCCTGATAAAGAAGTATAACCTATCAAGTTGGAATATAAGACTTAAAGTGTTGGCTTGTGGGATATCATAAGGAAACTTAAGGATATTAATGTCTTCCTTAGGGAGAAGGGTAGGAGTTGCCCATCTCACCATATTTCTAAATGAAGAGTCCCTCATTTAGAAAGATTGGGAGCAAGGTATAAATGGAAGGTGTTCCAGTCCCACAATCCATGAACACTTTTTATTAAGGTACTAGTTTATATTTACACAAGGGCAAATCATAGATATTTTCTTGTGTCCAATCAACCTAAGAGATATGTGGGACATATATTTGATGGAAGAAATGAAACATAAGATAAAAGGATAATGATCCTAAGATCTATATTGAAGCAATATGATATATTGATTCATAATGGGAAGAAATAATCAAATCTGATATAAACTCTATATATTCTAATCAAGTTCAGAACTTGATTGATCCACCTAAGGATTTATTATCTATAGGGTATAAATGGATCACTAAAGAATAGATTGAAGTATATTAGAAGGTAGACCTTCAAAGTAAAGATAGTTAAAAAGGATATCATTTAAGTCAAATAGTTGACTATGATAAGACATGGAATTAATCCATTCGGATTTTGATTATTACACACTTTGACTATAGGATATGTGAAATGGATGTTAAGATAGTGTTTCTCTATGTTATTTTGAGAAACAGGTGTATATGATACAACCTTTGGGAATCAAGTTCCAAAACATCCAAATAGTGTGTGCATAAGGTCTATTTATGGACTAAAGAAAAACTTCTCGTAGATGTTAGATAATATTTAATGAGATGAAATCTTATGACTTCATTGAGAATGAAGATGTGCCTTGTGTTTTCATATAAGATAAGTGGGAGTGCTATTATCTTCTTGACATGATATATGCATGACATACTACTCATTAAGAATGAAGTATGTTATCATAAGTGAGCCTAGTTATCAATTAATCCTCCAAACTTAATGTGGGTTTTAAGATCTATGAAGATAGATTTAAAAGGTTTCTTGGCCTTACCCAATTCATGTGCGTAGTTACCATAGTCAAAGAGTTTGACATGGTTAACTCCAAGATAGGTTTCTTATCTATGTAGTGTGGAGTTGATATCTTTAAAGAGATATCTTTGTAGACTTCTTGAGAGATAAAAAGATCACATTAGTATAGCCCTTATGCTTTTGCAATAGGGTCTATCACATTTATGATGCTACGTACATGACTTCATTAATGCACTAAGTGTTATGAGCATTCATCAAGTAAATCCATGTGAGAGTCACGGGATAATTTAGAGATGTATCCTTGAGTACTTGAGAAACACTAAGGATATATCTTTAGTGTATGGAAGATAAATAAGACTTGAAGTCTTGTAGTTTTATGTACATAAACTTTTAGTCAAATCATGTCTGATAATAAGTCAATATAATGGTGGTGCAGTGAGCTGGAAGAGTTCCATGCAAGAGAGCACAGCTAATTCTATAACTAATCTAAAGTAGATTAAATAATGACTGTATATTGCTTGAGAAGCTGACTAGATGAAGATGTTCATCTGGCTTATGGGATTGTCCCAACTTTCTCTGAAAGTGTATCATTGTTTTGGGAAAACAATGGGGTACAACCAAAGTCTCATTAGAAGTTTCAAACTTCTATGGCAATACCATAGAATCAGAGAGGATGCGCTGATAGAGATATAATTAAAGATAGAATATCTTCCGCTAATAACATTATAGATCCACTGACTGGAGCAGTTACTCAAAGAGTGTTTGAGCTTCACCTTGAGCTGATAGAGATCAGCTAGATGGGTGATTGGCTTTAGAGCAAGTGGGAGATTGATAGAAATGTATGCCCTACAAGCCAATCATATATGATATGATTAAGCATTTCTAGGAATATCTCACTCAATTAAATAGGCAAAACTTCGTTACTAGCTTTTATTAGAAGCGTATATCGTAACGAAGTCCTCGATTACATGCAATGATGATTGAATCATGATGAGATCATGATAATGAGATTGATCATCTAGAGGTATGTGATCTAAATGTTCCTAGTCATAGGATCCTTGAGACGGGACATCAAGAATTCAGATAGACTAGTGTGTGTGATGTCTTATCATGTGATGAGAATGACCGATCTCATTGGTCATCAGTGTGGGGACACTAAGATACACACACAAGTGCTCATTAGTGGAATGAGTTCACTAAACTGACCAATTTAGGAAAACATGATTGGTATCTTACCGAACTGTCTATCAGGTTATTCTTACATCTCAATAGCATGATTGGATCTTTAACCTGAGTCACCAAAGATGTCTTATCAGATGTATCTTGTAATTTGATTATTGATTTATGGATACCATCTTGATGGTCCAGAATAGTTGATGTATTGGATGCAAGAGAAACTCAGTGGAGGCAATTGAGTGGACTATGGGATAGTACTCTAATTCCTTGACCAAGGTACTTAGGATAATTGGGAAAGGAGTTATCCAATTGATCCAAATCTTAGTACAGGATCCCATATAGTTGGAATATTTAGGGGTTGACAGTCAGTGCCGAACCCCTAACCGACCGGGACATTGTATGAACGAGGATTTAAATTTGTGTGGTAATTGATGATGGAAAAGGCTCAATGGATGTTATTTAACTCTCCAAAGTCATTTGGGATTATAGGATGTGACTTGTACCCTTTATGATCAGAAAGCTGTAAAAACTGTTATCGCATAACGGTTTTGATTTAATTTAAAGGAATTGTTCTTTTAAATTAATTAAGACTTCAACCAAATTGACTATTGGGCTAGTGGGTCACACACAATAGATATGGTCAATATGATGAGGGCATGAACGCAATTTTATATAAGTTTTGGGTTTTTGTGAAAAATTCCATCTTCTATATATAAATGGCTTATGAAGCCAAACGCTAACAAGCCATAGGGTTGGAGCACGTCCCAAGCATCCTCTATTCCTCCTCTCTCCTCTAGAAGTGATCTCCCATGGTCAAGCTTGGATATGTAAGGTTTCTAGAGACCCGAAGGAAGGGAGAACTCGTCTATTGAAGCAGATTGTGTGGATACCGTTAGAGATCGGACACTTGAACAGTTTTCAGCAAGGAGGAATGTCCTCTCTTCATCCATGGTGAGGGATTTTATAAATCCCATGAGGTGCTCTCTTTCTACTTCATATTCGGTTTCTGGTTTTACTCGTTCGGCATCAACTAAGGCAAAGATCATGGTTTTATGGAATCAAATATTTTCCATTGTCATGTATTGATTCCTTACAGTATGTGTATCTCAATATCTCCACACTAATGATCAATGATATTAGTCATCCTTATCACATGAGAAGACATTACATACACTAGTCTATTGTGGGAACCTCTGGAATCTTTTGTTTTTAAAGTGTTTAAAAGACTTTTTTTAATGTTGAAATATTGTACCTGAATTTTATAGTAAAATAGGTGATAGACCATAAAAAATACTAGATAGTCCAGGTGATATTAAAATAGTATAGAACCGAGGTTTGGGTTCTATGAAAATATATTTTTTGACCTCTCTACATCAGATAGTGCCAATATCCGATGTTCATTTACATCGAGCAAACACTCAAACACCCTTGATTAACTATCATAGTGACCTTGTTTGATGAGTGCGTGCACATCCATAACGTATAAAGAACACAAAGGGCCCTGGTCTTTCAAGCCCGATGAGATGCAAACAAGTTTGATTAGATTTAGTTTGGAGTTAATTTATGTTTGATTTATGAATTGATTTTGATATGATTTGAAATATTTATTTTATATTTTCATTTGACTTGGATTTGAATGTTATTTGTTTTGAGTTTGTTTGAATTTTTGGTTTGTGTTACTTCAATTAGTTGAAATTTATTTTATTTATTGTTTGAACTTAAAATATTTTAGATGTGTTGGAATGATTTAAGAGGTGTTATGTCAATTTCATGTGACTTTTATTTGGCGGTTGTGGTTATAATACCGATTCGGGTATGTTTGGTATGTTTTTAAACATTTTTGAACTTTGGTTCTACTTGATTAGGTTTGATCTTCAGAATGTTGATGATCTGAATTTGACATGTTTTAAGATGAATTTCAGATGCATTAATATTTTCTGTATGTGTTCTTTTCAATTGGTTATGAATTATTTGATTTGCACTTGTTTAGAAAATTGAATTCCAATGGATTAAGTGCATGGAATCAATTTTTCCATATTGTATTAAATCTTATTTCTATTAAATGTTATGGTTTTATTGATCTATTTTAAGTGTGTTTAAGGTTTTTTTAGCATATTTTCAGATTTAATTAAGTTAATTTCAGATTTGGTAAACTTTTGTTCGGTTTGCATCACATCCAGTCCGTCGGGCTAGTGTTGATGCTCAGTCACATACAATTCAACTCAGCACTTGAAATGTTCATTGAATATTCATGTCGATACTAGTGTACATCAGATGTGGCAGTTCATATGCCATGACTAATGCTTGTCAAAGTGTAAATGTATCAAAGTTCTTCCCTTGGTGTAAAATCCCACTTGACTGAAAAATTTTGACAGCATGCCGTGTTATTTTCTGATCGGTGTGGAAATTTTACCCATCCTACAAGACATAGTCTTTTGACTTTCCAAGTAGTGGGAAATGTCGACTCCGAAAACAGGTTCCGGATCGGCACCTCAAGATAAGAAGGTGAAAGATAGAATGAATAGGGGAAAAAGGAGTGAATTGAAAACACTCGGAAAGCAGTAAAGACTCCTCACCTCGATCCCACACTCACATTGATCCCCGAACTTTCATCTCACGGCGTCGCTCGAGCACCAGAGACGGTTCGGGTCATGTGGGAGGAGGGTGAGGAGTGAATTAACTTAGAACATGAATAAAAAGGAAGGTGGTCTCCAGGAGCCGCGGGCTCCGCTTTATAAAAACAAGATTTAGTTAGATTTGACCGTGTACCTTAGCGTGGGAGATCGGCATATGGGTTCAACGTTCTTCTTCTTCGGCCGGCCGATGAAGAAGAGTCTCCAACCGATGCTAGCTTGATAGACCTGTGCAACTAGAACAATAAACCAAGTGAAAGAAAACGATTAGAACTATGGGAAGTGTAGTAACTGTAGTAAGAAGATGAGAAAGAAGCAATTGGAATTGGACTCACCGGCTTCGGGGTGAGCCTTAACCCCTTTTTTTGTATTTTTGATTATGTAAAAATGATGAAAATAAACTGAAATATGATTTAAAACAGTAAATTAACTGAGTTAAATGAGTTGAGAAAGCTTATGGAATGGATCGGCTTGAGTTGAAGCCGAGTTGGTTGAAGAAGGCCGGTTCGGGTAGCTTTGCACCCTTCTGGCGCGACTTTAGTGCAGAGGATGCTATGGACGACCCCGATGTCAGAATCAAGTTCCGTTTGTTGGAATAGACGGAGGACTCAGAGAGGAAGAGTTACTATGTTTATGACTTCTCCTAAATACTTCTGTATAAGTCATTAAAAATTTTTAAAGTGGGAGGATATAGAAAACAGAACCTGGATGCGCGCCCTAGTGTAGCAATCGCCACAAACAAACGGCAAGTCGGATTTGAGTGCCGTTAGTTGGAGATGAAAGAGGACGAG
Organism: Cryptocoryne crispatula var. balansae; assembly: GCA_036172225.1. Lineage (NCBI taxonomy): Eukaryota > Viridiplantae > Streptophyta > Magnoliopsida > Alismatales > Araceae > Cryptocoryne > Cryptocoryne crispatula. The sequence goes on along the minus strand of CM069926.1, from coordinate 21,931,595 downwards.
GAGAGGAACAATTTCAATGTTGAAGACTTTTGCAGAATAAGCCCCGGATTTTCTGCAGAAGTCGATGAAGATGGTTGATGAAGAACACCCGGATCGAGCCTTCTCCTTCACCTCGGGATCGATTTCTTGACTTCGGATGGCCTTTGGACGTCGGGACGGCTTTGGAGAAGAGCTTGGACAACCTCTGGACGAGCTAGGCACTGAGGATTAACCTTGGGTCCTTGAGAATGGCCCTCAATTTATAGGGGGAAGGAAGCCGGTGCAAAATTTAGAAACTGGACCGACCGCGCCCCCAGTTCGGGGGCGCGGTCTGCGCGCCCCCCGTTTCAAAGGAAGCGGGGGCACGTTACGCGTCTCACTGCTAAAAATCGACGGAAACTTCCGGAAATTGCTAAAAATCAACTTGACATACGTAACGCGCCCCCGAACCGGGGGCGCGGTACAAATAATCGAAAATCCTCCGCGGAAACCTTCCAAAAATCCAGTTTAGAAGGTGCTAATCGGGGTAATTTGCAATTTAAAGAAACTGACCACGCCCCCGCCTTTCAAACGAACCGGGGGCGTGCAGGGCACGCCCCAGTTTGAGGGTGCGCAGGGCGCGCCCCCGGGTTGAGGGCGCGCAGGGCGCGCCCTCCTCTTTCAATAGGAGAGGGGGCGCAGTACACTCTCTCTCCTGCGCGCGTGTTCCGCGAGCCGTATCTTGCAAACGGGATGTCCGATTCGGCTCCCGTTTGTCGCGTTAGAAAGAGGGCCTTCAACCGCACCTCCTCAAGTTGGTAAACCAGCCCCATGACTCCCGATATGTTCGCATGGGGCTTTCTACCGGTTTACCCTCTCGCGGAAAGCCGAAACCCAGGGCGAAGATCCGAAAGAGCACGGTTCCGATCGAGAAATCTTGGGTCAACTTGGGATGACTTAAAATGATGACCGAACAAGTCCGGTACGACCGTAAAACCTGAAGTCATTGAAAAATTTGATATTAACCCGGTAAACGTGAACCGAAACTTGGAAAAGCTGGGAAACCCTAAAATTGACCGAAATGGCCATATGGCCCCGGTTGATGAAAATATTCGGCTAGAATCGTCCCAGATGACCTGAAAAGACCCGGTGATGACCGGAAAGGCCTAACAAGTGGTCCAGGATAGCCGTGTCAGCACAGATCGAAAAAGCCATAACAAAAGACGTCATTGACCGACGCCTACCGAAATGACTTCTCGGAAACCCTGAATGCTACGGAACACATGCGGGACTCCCGAGACCTTCAATTATGGACCATTCAAGGTCGGTCATCGAGCAGGCTTCGTGTTTTTACAGTTCACGTGCGGCTCTCGCTTGAAGGTTACGGCAATATTCCGAAAATCATTGGTCCATTCTCAACTTACAAGGGGCTCCACCAATGTCCTTAGCTCATCTCCACGAGGTAATCCGGATCAGATAACGGTCAAAATAAAAGATATCGCCTATGGAATAAGAGTCTGGGGCTCCGAATCAAGCCAATTTGGCGTGTCTACAGCTTGCCTCGCCTTGATGTCGGCTTTGCAAGGGAATGACATGTAGCGGAACGGAGTGAAACGTAGAGAAAGCGTAGTGAAACGAGATGGATCATAGTGGAATGTAGTGGAGTGAAATGGCGATGGACTGAAAAGGTGGCATCAAGGTGTAGATATAGACACGCTCAACGACCAGATTCAGCAAGACGAATCTCCTCATGTCTCCTGGTTAAACGCCATGTTTCATCAAGTCTTCCTATGTTCGATTGGTAAGAGATGTGCCATTGGCACGAGAGAAGAATAGCTAACCCCCAACGCGGTGGGGAGTCCCCGAAACATGGGTTCGTAGGTTCATCATCAGCCAGTAACCCGATCTTTGCGGTGTTCCTGTACTGTGATGGGCTAAAGTTTAAAAAGAGATTTTTTTTTTAAAGTAAAAGAATACCAATCGAGCACATTCAGGCTCTTAGATTCATTTAAGTCTTTCAAGAGACAAGATTCGATTCGGAATGGAATGATCTCAGATTCCGAAAGGCAAATGTTTAAGCATAGACCGTGAAGATAGTGACGGTGCAAGTTCTGACCAAATAGAAGGCCCTTGGCGGGATGAATTGGCTGCCATGGTGGGATGAATAGCAGAGAAATTGCAATGGCCACAGTGGTGAAAAGAAAAGAAAGATTTGAGGGCACAAAGTGATTACCGAACACGGTAGGATTAATAGACACGGTGGGATATTAGAGAAGTTGGTGGGACTAGAGATCATGGTGGGATTAGAGAACACGATGGGATTAGAAAACACGGTGGGATTTTAGAATGATCGAGAGAGTGAGAAGGTGAAGTTTAGGAAATGATGTATGCAATGATAAAACAAAATGTAATGCAATTAACGCTACATGATGCATGTTGGGCTCAAGAAAACAAAAAAACTTGTATAACAAATAGTTGAAGATATAGATTGTCTATGAGGTCAAGATACCCATTCGGAAACTATCGTCCCTCATAGTACAACTTCGGCTTATCCGTGAGCATTAGAGATGACCCGACCGTCGTAGATTTTGATGAAGGGGATCTCGGGTCAAGTCTTCTCCATACTCAAGGTCTTCAACAAATAATGCATAAGATAATAATACACGACTAGCGACATATATGCTAGTCGGCAAGTTATGGGGGTTTCCCATGTCTATTCTTCTCGGGTCAAGTCTTCTCCATACTCAAGGTCTTCAACAAATAATGCATAAGATAATAATACACGACTAGCGACATATATGCTAGTCGGCAAGTTATGGGGGTTTCCCATGTCTATTCTTCTGTTTCCGCGAGCAATTCCTGTCTTTCATCAAAATGTTAGTTTCGAATGGACAATGATGTTCACTCGACTTTAATAAAGACCAAACATAAATAAATTTAATTTAGCAAAATTTCTTGAATTTTTTCTGATTTTTATTGAATTTTTCTGATTTTTTCTAAATTTTTGAGGAATTTTGGAAGAATTTGACCGAACGCGCCCCCGAACCAGGGGCGCGGCCTGCGCGCCCCCACTTTGGGGGTGCGTTCGATCCCAGTTTCATGTTTTGACCGGATCTGAATCCAGTTCAAATCGGGACCGATTTCCCCTATATAAACACCTCTTAGGACGACCAAATCGTCCTACCAACACCCAGGATGGTTCCTCCTTTGAAAAAGCAGCGTGTTAGCTCGGTTCGAGGTATTTCAAGCGTCTCGGGTCATCTGAAGGCCAGAATCGGCGCCGACTTGGTAAGTTCGCTGCCAATTTTAGCTTTCAACCACTTTTCTACTTCTTTTCTCTTAAAAATTTTCTTTTACCTCCTGTTTGGGTGTAGGATTACCCAAACTTCCCAAGACCACGCCGGTATTGCTCTCCTCCCTGGCTTTCCGGCTTGCTTGACGTCCTCGGCTTGTCGGTCAGAGCGATTCTGCGAGATTGGGACTTAACCGGGCTCTTGATCCATGCCAAGCAATATTCAGGCTACTCCCTTGACTTCGGTTTGATGGGAGCTCTTGTTGAGTTGTGGCACCCTGACACTCATACGTTTGTGTTCGGCAGCTTTGAGTGTACAGTTCTCCTTGAAGAGGCAGAACTCCTTCTTGGCCTTCCTCGGACTAAGAAGGGAGAGACTGAAGGTATGTTCATCCCTTCAGGACCCCTCTCTTGCTTGGAATTCTTGCAGGATTTTGTCGAGGCTCGGCAGATCAGCACCTTGTTGGCCGGCAAGCGAATTAGTGTTCCCAAGTTGGCGGCTTGGACAATCTCTCTTCTGACGGCTCCTGGTCTGGACGAGGACCGGATTCTGCGTGGTGCAAAGGGTTTTGCGGCTTGCCTTGCCGTGGTGTTCTTGTTTCCTGCGGAGGATGGTTTCCTGGAGGTTGATCAACTCTCGTGCATCCGCGGCATCTGGAGCGGTGCGCGGTTGGGGCCTTCAGTTCTGGGCTACTTGTACTGCGGACTATCCGCAGCTTGCGTGGGCCGTCCTCCCTTCGGCAGTGCGCTTCTACTGGCTTGCTGGGCCAATCTTCACTTTAAGTTCGATCCAGCCGGTGAGGTGGCCACCAGGTCACAGCTCTTCCGACGTAGCCCCTTGTTCCCATATGCCGATGCGCTTGGCTTCGGCGAGAGTCGCCAATAGGTGTGCATCAGTGAAGAAGAGGCCGGACTGGCGTGCTCACTTTGCCTCCATGAACCGTTCTAGCTTCTTGCACTCTTCTGCTTCCTTGATGCAGAAAGACTTCCAGGTGTGCTTTGTGCCCGGCATTGATCTCCGCCTGGTTACAGGTTCGGCCTTTGTGTTGTACAACGCTCACCGTTGCCACTCCCAGATCGGCTTGCCATGGTACGAGTTGCCCAAGCTGTCCCACCTGCCACCTATCAAGGGTAGGCAGCTTGGCTCAGCGGATGACGAGGAGGAGGCGATCTCAGCCATTGCCTTGTGGGAGACGAGTCGGGTGTGCCGCCCAGGCCTCCTGATTGAGGAGGACCCTGACCAGAAGTGCCGCTACATCTCTGCGTTGAAGCTTCTACTTGCCTGAGAGTCTTCTTTTTCCTGCTTTAACTTGTCAGCCATGTTGCTTTTATTTTGAATAAACAATGAATTATTTATAGCAAGTTTGAGTGAAAATTCAAAAGAAATTTACCTTATTTCGGAAAAATGCAAGACATATGTTGACAATTATGATGAATATGCCTTGTTATTTTTCAACACTTTGAATATTTTTTAACATGAAACAAGATATTTTTGAAAGGTTTTAACATGCCTTTTTTCTTTAGGTAATTTTTCAGAGCAAACCGTGAGTCTGATGAATTTTCTTTCGGTGACTTCTTGATCGGCTCGATTTTCTGAACAGCTTGGCACTTTCTAAAATTTTCTCCATTTTTATCAATTTTGCTCGTGAAAATTACATTTTCAGCCATTTCTGACTAATAATTGTATAGAATTTTCTCCTGACCCCTGAAAAATGTTAGCTAGTGATGATAAAAAACATGAATATGTCTAGCTAATTTAGGAATTGAGACATTCAAAGGTATGTGAAAAGAGGGATTTTTTGTGAGAATTTAAAGAGAATTTTTCTTCACAAAATTATTTTGAGCAAACCGTGCATCAGATCGGAATTCTTTCGGTGGCGTTGCGATCAGCTCAATTTTTTGAACCTTGGGTGATATTTTCAAATTTCTCCCATTTTCACATTTTTACTCTTTATAAATATCCCCTGGGGGTAAGAATATCTCATTTGCACTTGTACACCATCTCTCCTCGTGCCAGAAGCTCCAGTGTTCCATCTCAGATACGGAGTCCGAAACGTCGTCAAAGGTTAGTTCCCCTGTCACAAAAAATGTAGATCGGGTTATGCTCTTTGATTTGGTTTAAGTTTCACGAGATTCCGAGTTGATTCGATGAAGTTATCGCGAAAACAAAGATCGAACAGTTGAGAGGGTGCGGTCAATGCAAACTGTTGACCGCGCCCTCGGACCGGGGGCGCACAGACCACGCCCCCAGTTTGGGGACGTGCAGACCGCGCCCCCAAGAGAAGGGCGCGGTCTGCGCACCCTCTCTCTCCTCTCCGGGAAGGGGCGCGCAGAGCGCGCCCCTAATATGAGGGCGCGCTCAGAGCGCCCTCAAATGGAGGGCGCGTTCGGCTGATTTTTTTTTGTTTTGTTTTTTATGAATGAAATAAATAAAAAATGTATGTAACAATGTTTGATATCAACTTCCCTTTTGGCACAGATGTCGTGACATGTTCGCCGCCACGACTCTGATTCCGAGGAGCCCAAGCTTCCGGCAGTCCGAGAGGTACATTTTCTTTTTCTGCACTTAATGATTAGCTCTTTTGCATTTTGGCAATAAAAATTGAGTGAACTAAAATGAATCCATTGCAGGCCCGGATAAAATCCCGGATCTCGTGGGACCTGGTGCATGCCGCCTACCTAGGCCTACCGGACTTCCAGCAGGTTCGGTTAGAGGAGATGGGGTTTGGGCCCATCCTCCAGGTGACTCCTTTTTGGGAGGACCTACCACTAGTGCAGGTCCTCCGTGAGTCCTGGGACCCAGACTCCTTCGTGTTTCTATTCCCATGGGGGCACATAGTGCCCTCCTTAGAGGATGTTGCACACATCACCGGTCTTCGTGTTTACGATAGGCCGGTCGTGTGTGCCACCTCTTCCGACTATTCGCGGGAGTTCCGGGCCCTTTTCGCATATGAGCCCGAGTTCGACCCGGAGGATGGCCTACGCACCATCGCCAGACTAGAGGCTGGTGAGATGGTAGGCTTGGTGGATGTCGAGCGTGTCTGTGGCGAGAGCCAGGATAGCTTTTTCTGCCGCATGGTCGGCCAGGCTGCAGCGGCATTTACCGGATTACCTGGCTCCTTGGAGGCGGACGTAGACTTGCGCCGCTTCCTCCTCTTCTTCTTTGGGTGCCTTCTGTTGGGCTCGAAGACAGACCGCATCCATCTGCGGTTCCTCCCTTTGCTTGCTGACCTGGAGCAGGTTGGCACGTACGCATGGGGGGCAGCGATGCTCGCCCATTTGTTCTGTGGCTTCCAGCCTGAGGCGGGTTCTGTTTCAGTTGCCGGCTTTTCTCCTTTTCTCCAGGTGACTTTTAGCAGCTTTCCTTTCTTGTACACTTGTATTGCTCTGCTTTGCCCTGATGAGTTGTGCCTTTTACAGGTCTGGAGCTACCTCTACTTCCCCCTGGGTCGGGCACAGCAGTCCTACCCCGACCTCCTCCCCCTGATGGCTCGTTGGGAGCCCATCCGCCCTACTGGTGGCCATCGCAGCCAGTTGGCTTCGATTCGTGCACAGATTCTCCGTTTCCCACACACTGAGGTATGTGTTTAATTTGTGTATCAATAATCTCCTGTTGAAATAATAATCATGATTTTCCTTCCCACAGGTGTGTTGGAAGCCATATCTCATAACCGATGACCATCTCTAGCCCTGGATTGCCCACGCTGGTCGTGTCTTTGGCCGCGATCTTCATCTTCTGTGCGTCAATGAGCTGGTGCCACTGTGGCTTCGGTTCTCGACACGCGCCCTCGGTCTGGAGCAAGACTGGTTGGAGCCTCCTCCTCCTCTTCCCCTAGTTGGTGCTCGTCTCAAGCGCCTTCTCCTCCCCGTGGACTGGGTGGAGAGGTACCACGCCTCGATCACTTTGTGGTATGAAGGCGGTGAGGTAGTTATTGGCTGGGCAGAGGATAGCCGAGACTACCTTCGCCGATACGCGGAGGCGTACGGCCACTTGTTTGTTCCATACGGTCAGGTAAATGCTTCTCTCTTTCCTTTAATTCTGTGTTGTTGTTCTCTTTTGACCTTCATGTCATTCCAGGAGGCTCGGGCTCTACTGCTACGCCAACAGCTGGAGATTGTTGACCTTCGGTAGGAGGTAGCCACTCTTCGTGGCATGCTGGAGACTGAGGTAGACACTGCCTTTGACCTTCATTTGTATCCTCAACATAGGATTGCTTTTCTCTGATGTGTTTTTCTTCTGTTCACAGCGGAAGGCTCGTGCTGAGGGTTCACCTCCTTCTCTGTCGAGGGAAGAGGTGGCTGAGCTCCGCCAGCGTCTTAGTGAGGCGAGAGAGGCCCTGACGACCAAGGAGGCAGAGGTATCTTTCATTGTTGTCTATTCTGGTTGTTGATTTTTCTTGGTTCATATACTTCCTCTTCTTCTAGGTTGCCGAGCTTCAGAGTAGCTTGTCCTCCCGTATCCAGTCCTTGGAGTCTGAGGTGGAGACATTGCGGTCTGCCCCAGCAGATCTTCGTTCTCAGATGATCGTCTCGGATCTCCGCCTTCAGCATGAGAGAGCCATGCGCGAGATGGAGCGCCCGGCATAGCCGAGGCCATGCGATCTGCGGAGCGGATGCACTGCGCAGCACGAGGTTCGTTTGTCGGCAGCAGAGGCGACATTGCAGGTTTACCGCCAGGGCATCCCTCCACAGCCGAGCCAGAGTTGCACCCATCAGAGCAGCTCCCATCGGAGTGGTACGCACCGGAGTGGCGACGCTGCTCGTAGTCGGGGTCACCACGGGCGGAGCCAGCAGGGGCAGAGTGGCCAGAGCCAGAGCCATGAGCACGGTGCTTCTGCATTCCTGGTCAGTTCTTCAGAGCGTCGCCGCAATGAGGCAGCCGCAGCAGCTTTGGCGGACACGACTACCATGCCTCCTCCATGTGGTCATTCTCCGGGAGGGGGTAGCAGTAGGCACTGATTTCTGTAGAAGGCTTAGCTTTTCTGATGTTGTAGCTGCTTTTCTTCTTTGTTGTAGCACTTAATGGCATAATCAGATCTTCACCTGTTTGCTTTAGTGTTTATTTGATCTGCTTGACATCGCTCAAAAGGGTAGTTAGTATCACATTTCGTCTTGACCCCTTGCAAGTTTGTCAAGAGGTGAAGCCTTCTAAGGGATGGCAAATAATAAAAATAAGTAATAGATGTAGGGTTAAGAGACATACCTATTGGCGAGATTCTCACCCCTCCTTGACTTGTGTTTCTTTTCTAAAATACTTAATAGAAGGGTTAAATCTGTTCTATGGCTTACCCCCTTGCCTATTGTCATCTTGCCTTGCTTACATGTCAGGGGGGGTAGCCTTATTAACCAGGTAGAATGCGCAAAATGACAGACAAGGTAAAAGTTAAGAGTGCTTACCTGCTATGGCGAGAGTTGCTCCCTTCTTGATCTCAGAATCCTAAAACGCTTAATGAAGAGGATTAAATCTTCACCATGGCTTATCTCTTTGCCTATTGCTGTCTGCCTTGACTTAGGTCAAAGAGAGGAGCCTTCTTAACAAGGTGTAATAACCTAAATGATTGGAATGAAATGGTTAAGAGAACTTACCTGTCGTTGAGAGAACCTTCCCCTCTTACTTTAAAGTCCCTGAAAACACTTGATAAAAGGGGATCAGATCTTCTCAACGACTCATCCCTTTGCCTATTATGGCCAACTTTGACTTAGGTCAAAGGGAGGAGCCCTCTTAATGGGGTGATAATGAAGGTAAATATGCAATGCGGAAATGAAACATGCAAGACATAAAGATAAACATGAATGCTAGCAAAGGCAAAAATCAAGGTTATGCCAAGTTAGATGATGCATTTTTTTTAGATTTTTGGAAAGTATTCAATTTTTTATTTTTGAAGATATTCAACTTTTTTTTGGATTTTTTTTTGAAAATATTCAGTTTTTTTGAATTTTTGAAAATATTTGTTTTTTTTTATTTTTGAAAATAAATTTTTTTTGTGGAGAATGTGCCGGTATTGAAACAATTCATCGATCTTTGAGTGTTAATCAAGATTCAAGTGATGAACACCACGTGAAAATAAGGTTCCCTACCCAGAATCTTTCTTGCCCTTTTCTCTTGATCGGTTTGGATTCCCCCTGAGTTTGGACAGTTTACCCTACCCTATGGGTTTTAAGATGGAAGAATAATAGAGGAAGTCTTTGATAGGATTTGGGGGTGTTGAGGAGGGTTTCTCTACTCATGCCCAAATTGCCCGTTGGGGTTCGGCCTCTTCGGGTCTTTTCTACATGTGGCACGTATTTAGACAAGTCTTTGACCTGTGGGGTCATTGCCCATCTTTTGGTGCATTTTCTTCATTTTCTATTCTTTCGGGTACTCATTCAGACAGGCCCATATTTTTTTAAACCTGTGGGGTTCATAGCCCATCTTTTGGCACCCTTTTGCACCCTATGAGACGGCCTCCTACTAAGGCGGCGGGCATTTTCGATACTATCCCCCTCTAGTCCCCTTCACCTATTTCTGACTGAACAGAAGAGAATAGGGTAAGGTTTCCTTTCTGCCTTCAGGGTTCTGCCTTGCCTCTCTCGAGTGTTGGGCTATCCAGATTCTGGGATCGGGAGGTGTTGTGTGTGCAAGGTGATGTCTACCCTTGACTTCTAGCTAACACCCTTGGATCGATGACTTAATATCATACTAGAAATTCTCCATATTTTTTTCTTCTAAGGAAAATATTTTTTGAGGTAAACGCCGTTCCATGGATGGTTCAATTTTTCTCCATCGGCGTTGGTTAGCTCATATGCATTGCCTGGATATTTTTCAGTTATAACAAAAGGCCCTTCCCAGTTAGGTTGCAACTTGGAGCGGGGACCACCCGTCTTAACGAATATACGTTTAACTACCATCTCACCAATTTCGAACTTTCTCTCTACCACCCTCTTTTGATAAAACCTTTTCAATCGGTTCTGATAAGTCCGGGCATGCTCGGAGGCAGCCAACCTTCTTTCATCTAGGAGTTCAAGTTGTGCAAGGAGAGATTCTCGTCTCTCATCGACAGGGATGTCCCTATCGAGTTGAACTCGGAGTGTTGGAAGGATTACTTCGTACGGGACCACTGCTTCCATCCCATATGCGAGAGCATACGGGGTTTGACCAGTGGGGGTCCATACAGAAGTACGATAAGCCCATAGGGAATCTACAAGCTTATCTGGCCAGTCTGCGAACTTGCTAGACTTACAGGTTTTCTTGATGATTTTAATCAAAGTTTTCTTGGTGGCTTCTGCTTGACCATTGCCTTGCGGGTAATAAGGAGATGAATGATGCAATGCAATGCGGTACCTGTTGCAAAGATCACGCAGATCTTGAGAGAGAAATTGTGATCCGTTGTCGGTGATAATGTCGCTGGGTATCCCGAACCTGGCGATGATGTTGCGTTTGATGAAGGAGCACAGTGTTGATGCCTTGCTCTCCACGAACGCTTCCGCTTCTGCCCACTTGGTGAAGTACTCTGTTGCCGTCAGGATGAATGATTTGGAACGGATTTCAGAGTTAAGATCACTTAGAGGGCCAATGATATCGAAAGCCCACATGGCGAAGGGCCATGGGGCATGTATCGGATGAAGGGAAGATGCGGGAGAATGGATCTTGTCGGCATGGAGTTGGCAAGAATGACAGTGTCGGACAAAGATGGAACAATCCTCTTCTAGGGTTGGCCAATAATACCCATGCCTGATGATTTTCTTGGCAAGAGCTTGAGCATTGACATGGCCCCCACAGACCCCGGAATGTGCTTCCTTAAGCACCAATTCTACCTGTTCTTCATCAATGCATCTCAATAAAATTCCGCTCAGGCTCCTCTTGTAGAGCACCCCTCCTAGGATAGTATACCTCTGGGATACTCTCCTGATGGCCTTCCTTTCTTTTGCATTTGATCCAGGTGGATATGTCTGATCTTGACAATACCTTGCAATCTCATCAAACCAAGGCTTCTCACCTTCGTCTAACTCTTACAACTCGACTAGAGAAACTTCCTCTTTCTGCTCCAAATATTCCTTCCTGCCAAATCTCTCCTTGATCTTCAGAAATCGCCCATCCTTAATCGCTGGCATCGACCTTCTACGGACATGGATAGTCCGCACCTATCTACCTAGCGGGACTGATAGAGATGAAGCTAAGGAGGCTAGGGCATCAGCAAGGATGTTCTGAGCTCGAGGAACATGGACAAAAGTGAGTTTGGAAAAGAGTTTGATGTAGCAAGAGGTGAGTTCTTGGTAAGGTTTGAGGTTTGGATGAGAAGTTTGGTATTTGGTTAGGACTTGGCGAAGAATTAGTTGGCTATCACCTATCACCTTTAATTCCGTGGCACTATAGAAATGAGCAGCCTCCAGCAAGGCTTCGTATTCAGCTATATTGTTGGTTGCTGGGAAGTCAAGCTGAAATGCCTGTGGAATGGTGACACCCTCGGGTGATAGAAGGACGATTCCTATTCCCTTACCGTGAGAATTCAGAGCCCCATCAAAATATAATGTCCAAAGGTGGGAAGATCGGATCAACATTAGTTCGTCATCCGGGAGCTCCGATTGGACCGGGTCAAAGAGTGGTATAGGGTGATGGGCTAGATGTTCGGCAATGGCATAGCCTTTAATCGCCTTTTGGGGGACATAGGTGATATCAAACTGGGAGAGGAAGCTCTGCCAACGACCTAACCGATCAGTTAGAACAGTTTTCTCCAGAAGGAATTTGATGGGATTGATGCGGGCAATAAGATTGACCTCATGAGCTAAAAAATAGTGTTTAAGCTTCTGAACTACCCAGACTAGTGCAGCACAGGTCTTCTCCACTACAGTATACTTCTGCTCACATGGATCAAAGATCTTTGACAAATAGTAAGTTGCCCTCTCTTTCCCTTCTTTATCAACTTGTGCAAGGACTACCCTAAGAGAATTCTCCAAAACTGAGATATATAAAACTAAGGGCTTGCCAGGGACAGGTGGTCTAAGCACAGGGGGACTAGCCAGGTATCTTTTCAAACCATCGAATGCATCCTGGCACTTCTAATCCCATTTGAACTCAGCCCCCGCCTTGGTCAACTCATAGAAAGGTTTACACCTTTGGGAGTGTTGTGAGATGAACCGGAGGACAAACTGTAGCCTCCCGATTAATCCTCGAAGTTCTTTCATATTTCTCGGAGGAGGCATACCAATGATTGCCTTGGCCTTGTTTGGGTCGATCTCTATGCCCCTTTTGCTCATTATGAACCCCAACAGTTTTCCTGAGGATACTCCAAACGTGCATTTCTTTGGGTTCATTTTCAATTTATATTCCCTAGCCCTTTGCAAGACCTTTCTCAACACTTCCGGGTGATCTTCTCGGCTTTTGGACTTAACGACCATGTCGTCCACGTACACCTCTACAAGGGTATGCATCATGTCATGGAAGATAGCCATCATTGCCCTCTGATAGGTAGCACCAGCATTCTTCAGTCCAAAGGGCATGATGACATAGCAGTAGGTTCCCCATGGTGTGGTGAACGAGGTCTTCTCCTGGTCCTCTTCGGCCAACCAGATTTGATTATATCCATAATAGCCATTCATGAATGACAACATCTCGAATCAAGCAGTGTTATCAACCAGTACGTCAATATGAGGTAGAGGAAAGTCATCTTTAGGACACGCTCGGTTTAAGTCCCTGAAGTCTATACAGATCCGAACTCGGCCATCCTTCTTCATGACAGGGACTATGTTTGCCACCCATTGCGGATAAAGGACAACCTTAATAAATTTTGCTTGATGTAACTTGTCGACCTCTTCTTTCATCTTAAGTGCAACATCAGGGGGGAATCTTCTTAATTTTTGTTTGACCGGGGTAACTCCAGGTTTCAAAGTTAGACGATGTTCAACTAACGAGTTGCCTAACCCCGGCATGTCCTCGTATGTCCATGCGAACGTGTCCTTATATTCTTCCAAAATTTTAATTAACTCTGTTCCTCAGTGGGAGTGAGGTTTGCACTTAGGAGGACTGTCTTGGGATCTTATGGTGTTTCGAGATTTAATTCTTTTGTCGGTTCATCCACCATGGCTAATGGTTCTTCAAATCTTTTAAGTCTAGATGCATACGCATCAGCCAAGTCCTCAATTCCATTCTCAAAATCAGGATCTTTTTCTGATAAGACCTCGTAAACTCCCAGTGTATGATCTACATTGAATTCATCCTCATATTGGATTTCATCAAGCTTGATAGCATTTTCCAAAAACCTTGGCAGCCTTGCACATTCCTTGCAATTTTTGAGCTATTTGTTGGAGATATTTCTCTGGCACACGTTTACCTCGAATTTTCTTATTTTCTACCCTAACTACTCCTAAATAAGACGAAATTGAAAAGGTGGTATTTACAATGGGTGAAGGATTGAGCAGATTGATCAGTGAGTTGGAGAAGAGAGGTCCCTGGTTGGGAGCACCCTCCGAGACAAGTAGAGACGTCTCCTCAATGGAAAACTGAGTTTGTGAGAGGACGTTTTTTTTGGGTATTTTGGGTATTTTCAATAAAAAAAAGAGAATGAGCCGATGGGGCTCGAGCAGAAATAGAAAGCTTAAGCAAATGGAAGAAAAATGGGCTCGCGGGCCCGATGATGACAAGAAATGGGCAGATAGGCCCAAAGCTGGTGAAAAGATCTAAGGGGCACGTGGGCCCAAATGGTGGGCACGCGGTTCCAAAGCAAGAAAATAAGTCTAAAGGGCACATGGGCCCGACTGGTGGGCACGCGGGCCCAAGGTTGTTGGATTGGAATGGGCATAGAAGCCCAGTGGAGTAAGAAGATTTGAATGGGCTCTCAGGCCCAATGATTAGTTCAGGTGGCCATTTCGGCCCAGAAGTGGGAATTGGGCTAGATAGCCTATCAAGTGAATCCAAGAGGGATAGAGTGAGGATTTTGAAATACGTGACCGTAGGATACGGCTCACGCGGGATGTTGTTTGGAAGTGGGTTCGAGTGGACAAGTTGTTTAGAGATGGACTTGCCCTTGACTGGTTCTTCCTCCTCTATGAACAACCGAGCCAAAGATGAACTCAGGTTGTCCACTTCCTCCTCTTGCTCTGGTGCCTTCTTCCTCTTGACTGGTTCTTCTTCTTCGTCCCTGGCCATCATCATGGTCTCCCCTTTGACAAAGAATTTTTGGAGTCCCATGGCATTTTTTGGCCGGTAGACCATCCGCGGAGTGAAACTGGGCTCCTAGCCAAGCCCGTGTCTCTTTGGTCTTTGTACGGCTTTAATGGGGTGCACAACCCCCTGCAGCTCCTTTCCCAACCCCTTTCCTGGCTGATAGCCCATCCCTTTCATCATCCGCCATGCAACTGAATCTGGAGGCGTCGTCAATACCATGACCTCAGGTAGCTCTGTAGTTGAAACCAATGGCTGGACAGATTTTGATATTGGTAGTGCAGAAGAGGGGTCATCCATGTCATTCAGAATGGGGATGTTGGTTACTTTGATCACCTGGCCCTTGTATGGGAACTTCAGACACTGATGATTAGTGGAGGCAACAGCTCCTATTGCCTCAAGGTATGGGCGTCCCAAGATAGCTTTAAACGTAGGGTCCAGTTCTAGAACATGAAACTCAGCGGTGACAGCACACGGCCCGAGCCCTACTTTCAATGTAACCACTCCTCGTGCCGGCTTCCGAGAGTTGTCATATGCGGTCACCGTGATACCAGAAGGCTCGATTTCTTCATCGGAGATGCCGCAAAGTTGCAATGTTTCTGGCGGCATGACATTTATGGATGCTCCGATGTCAATCAAGCAGGACTTGATCTCCACGCCTCGGATGACTACTGTGACACGCAAGGCATACTTTCTGATCTCTGGCCGTGCCAACTCCTCCTGTGTAAATGTGAGTGACGGATGTTCACTCCTCGGGGTCAGGACAGTAATGATCTTCTCAGGCGGGAGGTCCTCATTGACCATGACCCGCTGCTGATATTGTTGTAGGATGTCCTAATGGTTCTTTGACCTCTTTATCAGCTCCAGAATTGAAATCCGTGCCGGCATTTTGTCCAAGTGCTTTAATAGGTCATATGCCATGCCGGGCAATGGTTCTTCTACCACCTCCTCTTCTTCCTGTTCCTGTGGTTGTATCCCGACCTGGGGGAAGACCCTTTGGAACATTCTCCCGCTACGAAGTATCAGCACCAGCGTGGTAGGGGGAAGTGGTGATGATGGTGATGGTAGGGTTGGTTGGTAGGTCGAGGAGCCCATGGTAGGTAGGGGTGGTGAGGATCGGATGATGAGGGGTCGTGGATTGGTGGAGGCCGGTATGTTGGGTGATGGTTGGGGTGTTGGTGGTGATGGTCTAATGATGAGGGGTCGTGGGGTGGCAGTGACTGGTAGGTTAGGTGATGTCTGGGGTGTTGGTGGCGGTCTAATGATTAGACGCCGTGGAGGATTAATGGTGGTTGGTGGGTTAGGTTGGGGTAATGGTTTGGGTGCTGGTTGGGAGGCTGGTGGCGGTCTAATGATTAAGCGTCGTGGATGGTTAACGTTTGGTGAGGGTAGTGGTGTTTGGGTAGTTTGTGGGCTGGGGGCAGCTCTCGGTATGGAGAGTATGGTGCGGTTTGTAGGTGGGGTTGGTATGGCGGGCATGGAGGTGATTTGATCCTCGACCTGCCAACCCTGGGAATGGTGGGTTGACTCCTCGATGGCGGAGTGGACGAGGCCGAGTCGTTGGTTCGGTGGTGCTGGTGCCGGTGCTTGTACGGGTGCATGTACCGGGAGCGGATCTTGGACTATGCCCAGGCCGGGCTGCTGTTGTGCTTGCTGTCGCCGTGGTTGATTCTGACATGCCTTCATTGCTTGAATAGATTCTCCCATCTGTGCCCAGTCAATGTTCCCTTGATCATTAAGGTCATGGATGTAGTCTTTAAGCGGAAACATACATCCACCGTGTGCCCAGGATACCGATGATAAGCGCAGTACTTGGTTGTGTCAACATTGGTCGGCCATCCTTCTCTCTCCTTTGGAAGCTCCAACTGTTGTTCCTCCATCAATGCATTAAAGATATCGGTGAGGGGGAATGGCAGTTGAGGATAGTATTCTATCTTGGGTCCCCCCTCCTAGGTCGGTTGGCTGGTGGTGGCACTTGGTTGTAGGCTTGTTGTTGTGGTTGGGGTCGGTTGTAGACATGTTGTTGTTGAGGCGCTCGGTTGTAGGCATTTGGTTGCTGGGGCGCTCGGTTGTAGGTGGGTTGCTGTGGTGGTGCTCGGTTGTATGCAAGTTGCTGCTGGGGCTGAGGAGCTGGTTGAGGAGCTGGGCGGTATTGTTGATTGGGTGGTGGGTTATGGTATTGGCTTTGGCGATACCCACCCTGGTTACCCATGGCATTGATGCTCTCATTGTTTACTACCCCTTCGGTGGTGGGTCCTACAGGTGTAGGCTTTCTAGTGTTACGGGGCTTGGTATCGAACGGGTTGATCATGGATGCATCCTTAAAGTGGGCCTGGAGGTAGCGGGCACTATCGCACAACTCACTCATGGTTGTTGGGCGGTGCATGATCAGGAGATTGCGAAGGTTGGGCGTGGTGTTCCCGATGAGCATCCTCACCTGCTCCCCCTCTGAGATGGTATCTACTAGCCTCTCAGCCATTCCCCTCCACCGATCAGCAAATATGGCAAAGTCCTCATCCGGCCTCATCTTTTCGGCAATCAAATCAGTTATCGAGTTGCTGGCCCCACCCGATCCTTGTACCTCTGTAGAAACTTTGCCTTGACGATGTCAAAATCTGCCGCCTCAATGGAATCAAGAGAATAGAACCAGTCCAGGGCGGATCCCTCCAATGACCGACGGAATAGGAAGGCAAGGGCTTTACGGTCATTTTTCCAGAATGTGGAGTCGTAGAGAAAGCTCCTTAGATGGTTGAAAGGATTACCAGTCCCATTGTAACGGTTGAAGACTGGTATCTCTTAAGGAGGAAGGTGTAGAACTGGGAAGGATGGGACAGAGATTTCACGGATGGCTTTAGAATTGAGGCGGTGCCTCATCTCTTCGAAGCGCTCATCCATCTGGTTGAGTTTTTTCATTAATGCCTGGGTGAGGCTGGATTCCTGAGCCACGGGAGCAAAGTGTTTAGGTGATTGAGTTGGAAGAGGTAGGTTGGAAACAGGAATTGGAACAAAATTATGTGAATGCCCCATAATAGGGTGAGTGGAGACACGGCAGGGTTGCCTAGGAGAAGAGATGATTTGGGGCCTGACTGCTGATTGAGGTGGTGAGGGGGCTTGATTTCCCTCGACCGGATCTTGATTGGCGGGCATCTTGCCCTTTGTAAAGGATTGCACAAGCGAAAAAGATTCGGGGTCTAGATGAAGAGATAGACCCTGGAGGAGTTGCTCTACGCTAAGTGATGCAGGTTGATGAGTAGGATTCTGAATTTCTGGCTCCCTGACGGCGTTGACATGGCCCTCTGGTTGAACCATGGGTTGTTGCAGCTCGTAGTGGCCCGTCTCGTACTCCTCTTCTTGGCCGTAGTAGTCCGACATCCCGACGTGTCTTCCGGACCTTAGAGTGGGCATCCTGTCAAATTTCCTTACAAAATGGTTGAAAGAAAGCAAATGAAAGGTGTAAATGCAAAGAGAGTTTTTGTTTGGTTCAATTTGGTTGTTTAGCAAGCAAGTTGAACATAAAAAAACTAAAGGGATTTTTTTTTGTTTTAGGTGTTTTGAAAGAGGAATTTTTTCTTTTCAATTGTTGTGAGCAAGCAAGTTATGCAAACAAGGTTTTAAAATGACTACTCGACAATTATTGGGTTGAAACCTTAGATTAGATAGATTGTTAGCAATTGTTCACTCAAATTGGGTATGGTTCCTATTGCTTCAATCTTCAAGACCTAAGGTTATCACTCAATCACCACGAGTAGGTACTTGGGTTCTTCGGGTTTTGGGAAGTGGTACAACCGGCCCAATCGTGCGGAGAGGAATACTCCACGGATGGGGACTTATGGAGGTCTTGATGGAAACCACCAAATCAACTAGGAAGGAATATCCCAGAAGAGAGGTTAGAATCCACCAAGAAGGTGTTTGGAGGGTGAGGGTGTGTTGGGAGAGAGAGCCCCCACCTCGAATGCCCTACGGATCAGAATGAGTCCGGTACCCGATGCAAAAGCTAATGCAAAAATGAAATATGGAGGGTAGAAGGAGAAGAAGCAATCAATATGCAAACATGAATGAAAGCTATTAAATAAATCAAACAAGTGAATGCAAGCAAGACATGCAATGATAAGGTAAAACAAATAACTAGCAACTAGCAACTAAAAGGAGGTTCACGCGGGAACCGGCTTGTGATGGAGTGTCCAAGTGGGGACAAATCTGAAGTAAAGGTAAAAGGATGGTCCACGCGGGGACCGATTTGAAAATAAAGTGGCTCACGCGGGAGCCGGGTTTTGGAAAGGTAGGTGGTTCACGCGGGAACCGGTTTTTTTTTTGAAGTAAAAGGGGTGGTTCACACGGGAACCGGTTTGTTTGATTGGAGAAGGGAAGGGAGGGCCACGTGGGGCCAATCTAATTGGTGCAAAGGGGTGGTCCACGTGGGGACCGATCTGAAGGTGAGTTGGTTCACGCGGGAACCGGTTTAGAAAAGGGTTTGGTTCACGCGGGAACCGGTTTTAATGAAGAAAGGGGTGGTTCACGCGGGAACCGATGTAAGAGTTGACAAAATAGAAGGAGGGCCACGTGGGGCCAATCTAAAGGTGCTGTAAAGAGGTGGTCCACGCGGGGACCGATCTGAAAATAAGTTGGTTCACGCGGGAACCGAGTTGGAAAAGAAAGGTGGTTCACGCGGGAACCGGTTTATAAGAAGAAAAGTGGTTCACGCGGGAACCGGGTTGAAATGAAAGACAAGCAAATTAAGTCCACATGGGGGACAATCTTAAAGAAAGAGTAAATAGCAAGTTTAAAGGTAAATTGACATGGAAGATAAAAGACAAGCCGGTTCATGCGGGAACCAAGTTGGAAAACAACTAGTTGCACGGTTGAATCAAGCTAGCACGGTTGAAGACATTGGTAGTCCCACTGTGGTCGCCAAAAAGCTGTCGACTCCGAAAACGGGTTCCGTATCGGCACCTCAAGATAAGAAGATGAAAGATAGAATGAATAGGGGAAAAAGGAGTGAATTAAAAACACTCGGAAAGCAGTAAAGACTCCTCACCTCGATCCCACACTCACATTGATCCCCGAACTTTCATCTCACGGCGTCGCTCGAGCACCGAAGATGGTTCGGGTGATGTGGGGGGAGAGTGAGGAGTGAATTAACTTGGAGCATGAATAAAAAGGAAGGTGGTCACCAGGAGCCGCGGGCTCCGCTTTATAAAAACAAGATTTAGTTAGATTTGACCTTGTACCTTAGCGTGGGAGATCGGGATATGGGTTCAACGTTCTTCTTCTTCGGCCGGCCGATGAAGAAGAGTCTCCAACCGATGCTAGCTTGATAGACCTGTGCAACTAGAACAATAAACCAAGTGAAAGAAAACGATTAGAACTATGGGAAGTGTAGTAACTGTAGTAAGAAGATGAGAAAGAAGCAATTGGAATTGGACTCACCGGCTTCGGGGTGAGCCTTAACCCCTTTTTTTGTATTTTTGATTATGTAAAAATGATGCAAATAAACTGAAATATGCTTTAAAACAGTAAATGAACTGAGTTAAATGAGTTGATAAAGCTTATGGAATGGATCGGCTTGAGTTGAAGCCGAGTTGGTTGAAGAAGGCCGGTTCGGGTAGCTTTGCACCCTTCTGGCGCGACTTCGGTGCATAGGATGCTATGGGACACCCCGATGTCAGAATCGAGTTATGTTTGTTGGAGTAGACGTAGGACTCAGAGAGGAAGAGTTACTATGTTGATGACGTCTCCTAAATCCTCCTGTATAAGTCAGTAAAAATTTTTAAAGTGGGCGGATATAGATAACAGAACCTGGATGCGCGCCCTCAGTGTAGCAATCGCCACGAACAAATGGCAAGTCGGAATTGAGTGCCGTCAGTTGGAGATGAAAGAGGACGAGGAGAGGAACAATTTAAATGTTGAATACAATTGCAGAATAAGCCCCGTATTTTATGCAGAAGTCGATGAAGATGGTTGATGAAGAACACCCGGATCGAGCCTTCTCCTTCACCTCGGGATCGATTTCTTGACTTCGGATGGCCTCTGGACGTCGGGACGGCTTTGGAGAAGAGCTTGGATGACCTCTGGATGAGCTAGGCACTGGGGATTAACCTTGGGTCGTTGAGAATGGCCCTCAATTTATAGGGGGAAGGAAGCCGGTGCAAAATTTAGAAAATGGACCGACCGCGCCCCCGCGTTTCAAAGGGGACGAGGACGTGCAGGGCGCGCCCTCAAACAAAGGGCGCGCAGGGCGCGCCCCCAGTTCGGGGGCGCAGTCTGCGCGCCCCCCTATTTCAAAGGAAGCGGGGGAGCGTTACGCGTCTCACTGCTAAAAATCGACGGAAACTTTCAGAAATTGCTAAAAATCGACTTGACATACGTAATGCGCCCCCGAACCGGGGGCGCGGTACAAATAATCGAAAATCCTCCGCGGAAACCTTCCAAAAATCTGGTTTAGAAGGTGCTAATCGGGGTAATTTGCGATTTAAAGAAACTGACCGCGCCCCCGCCTTTCAAAGGAACCGGGGGCGCGCAGGGCGCGCCCTCCTCTTTCAAAGGGAGCGGGGGCGCAGTACACTCTCTCTCCTGCGCGCGTGTTCCGCGAGCCGTATTTTGCAAACGGGATGTCCAATTCGGCTCCAGTTTGTCGCGTTGGAAAGAGGGCCTTCAACCGCACCTCCTCAAGTTGGTAAACCAGACCCATGACTCCTGATATGTTCGCACAGGGCTTTCTACCGGTTTATCCTCTCGCGGAAAGCCGAAACCCGGGGCGAAGATCCGAAAGAGCATGGTTCCGATCGAGAAATCTCGGGTCAACTTGGGATGACTTAAAATGATGACCGAACAAGTCCGGTACAACCGTAAAACCCGAAGTCATCGAAAAATTTGATATTAACCCGGTAAACGTGAACCGAAACTCAGAAAAGCCGGGAAACCCTAAGGGGCTGGAATGGAATGGATCTGTGGAGGTTCTTCTTGGAAGAGTTGGAAAGGGGACTGCACAAGGGGCAGGTTTAGACAAGTTTGGAAGGGTTGATTAGGTGCTGCACAAAGGGTATGTAGATAAGGATTTCAATGCCTCAAAGGGGCTGTTTGGTATTGAAATGAAGAAGGCCACACAAAGGGGGCTGTCTTGGTTGAAGTTGAGAATCTGCTTGAGAGAGACTTGTCTCTCGTCCCAGGACATCACTCTCTCCTCCATCCAAAACAAGGGATCAAGAGCCTGCCCGAGGGAGACCTGGCCCATCTTGTTTATCCAAGAATGCCCGGGACATCACTCCATCCTCCTCAATGGGTAAGGGGGATGTGTATAGAATGAAATAGAGATGATTGGGTGTTGTTTAGATGGCCAACAAGGGGACTGATGGCAGGCTATGCAAGGACCTGTTTGGGTGGCCAGCAAAGAACTGTTTAGATGACCTGATTAGGGACAGGTTCATGGGGACTCAGGGGGAGGCAGACAATGGGCCTGATTGTGGATGTGTTTTGGGGCATTCAAGGGGCCTGGTTGTGGGTGAGTTTCAAGGGGGTACATAGGGATTGATTGAAAAGACAGCAAGGTTGGTTTTATAGAGCACATTCAGGTGGCTAGCAAGGGGCTAATTGAGGGGATGCACATGGGCTTTTAAAAGGACCAGAACAGCTGGGTTTTGAGGCATTTTAAATGGCCATAGGGGAAGCTTAAGGGTAGAGAAAGAAGAGGGGAAGAATAAAAATGAAGTGCTACATCTTTTATTTTTCTACTCACCTTGTTTCATTTCTCTTTTTCTTTTGTGCTGCAGGTGGTGCTGAAGATGAAAAGACTGTATGCCCTTATTCTTCTTCTTATTTATTCTTATCCTTGTTCATATGGTGCTGGAGGAGGAATATGAAGGTCCTGTTGGTGTTGAAGGCCTCACCAATGATGAAGAAGCCTGCTGCTCTTGCTAGAGTTGGCTCACCAACCAGGTGGGCTGGTTGTAGCTGCTGCTGGTACACCTACTGGAGGAAGCCTTTTTTATTTTTTTATTTTTCAGTTGGCACACCCAAAATGGGTAGGAGAGCTTCCTTACTTGATGCTTAAGATGTACAAGAAAGATGAGTAAGGGCTGGATCAAGGTTATGGCACACTATGAAGCTGAGGGAGAGCTAGAACAGGTCTTCCATAGGGTCAGCATGTGTTAGCTTCGACCAAGGCCAGATGGGGACCCTTTTATAGAGGATTGGAGACCTATCTGAAGCTGAGGATGAGGCTGAGAAGTTCAGAGTTTTAATTCCCAAAGAGTTCTATTTTTACTAGACTTTTAATTTGGCTAGGCATCTAACCAAGGTGTGGTGTATGTAAGACGCAATCTGGCACACCAGCTCCTACCTTTTAGGAGAGTGTGAGCATATGGCAGGTGGGAATGGGTTGAAGCTCAAAAAAAGCATTCCCATATGATGGTTAAGATAAGCCTTGTATGATAAGGCTCATATGAGAAATGGATAAAGGTTAGTTGCATGAAGACCTACTCATCAGCCAAGTGTGTGTGAGGTGAGAAGTTGGAGCACCTGCCCCTACATTGTAGGGTGTTGGCATACCCAATCCAATATTTCAGGTCATTGAACATTAAATGAAGGTGGTAAAGAGCTGGGTTCAGCAATATGCAGCTTGGGTTAGCTCAATTTGGGTTAATTTTAATCTAGGTTTGATCGAAGTGCTCCCGATCTGATGGATACAGTAAATCCTGACCGGAATCAATTAAATACATCTTTAATTAATCCCAAAAAATATAGAATGAGCTATGATGACCATTTATCATATGATACATCAAGATGTGTGGCTGAGATCTCCCGAATTTCTCTAGATCTCTTATTTTACCGATTTCCCTGATCAGTGCGATCTTGGCTGTCGATAATGCCAAAAACTGTAATTGAGTGCAATTACCTTCTCTCATTAGCCAAATTTTATTTTTCATGCATAAATATTCATGAGATGTAATTTTTGCACCAATAAATTAAAATTTTCAACCCATGGATCGATCCAGGAGCTGATCGGACCATTATGCCCTTAGTGTCATTTAATACAGACTTTGGCCAGATTTGATATTCCTTGCATATCTTTCCATATAGTGGTCGGACTTTTGATCCATTTTGAGCATTTCCTAGCTCTATCCAACATTGAAAATGTGATAAAGTTAGAATCCCATGTTAGAGTCCCAACTTGTCCCAAAGTGCCAAGGGCAAAATGGTTATTTTGGCCTTCCGTTGTCCATTTTCTATGTTTTGGCACCGTTGCCAAGCTCTCGACTAGAGCTATGCAATGAGCACATTATCTTGGCCATTTTATCATGTAAATCCATGCCAAGGCATTTCCAAAGCCTGTTTACATCATCTGTTCTTGAATTTTCTAAATTTGGGTCAGATTTTTTGTGCCGGCTTTGGCATTGCTTAAATTTGTATCAAGCGAGCTAAATGGAAAAATTTGATGCCAACATCTATCTAGATCTTTGATGTCCTATCTCAAATATCCTATGACTAGGGACATTTAGATCAAATATCTCTAAATAATCGATCTCATTATCATGATCACATCATGATTCAATCATCATTGCATGTGATCAATGACTTCATTATGATGTTCGCATCTAGTAAAAGCTAATAACAAAGATTTGTTTAATTAATTAAATGAGATATTTTTAGAAATGTCAAATCACATCATATATGATTGGCTTATAGGGCACACATTTCTATTGATCCCAACGTGTTAGTCATGTTTGATCAATCCCTCCTTGGTTATTCCTATACCACCACAATCATCTTTGCTTTAGATCCCACCGGGTATTACCCAACCGTGATCATTTGTGTCCCACCATGCTTCCATGGCCAACTTATCCTACCATGGTCTTATTTCTTATCCCACCAAGTTTTATCACACCTTGTATCCAACACACCATGATTTTATCATTCACCCACCTCAGAGTGTTTTCATTCACAAACACCCTTGCCTTGCTGGGATCAAGACTCATAATTATTTTTTGCATTCACATTTTCATCCCACCATGTTTGTTGTATAACATGCATTATCCCATTATTTCTACTGTCCCTATGTGGAGCTTCTCTTCTTCATGTGAATAACCTTCCCAAAATTCTCACCATGGCACTTCACATCTTTAGTTCCCAGTATGGCACTTATCATACTTCAATACCACATGTGGATCATCACCTCTTTAAGCTCTCACTATGGCACTTCAGCATTTCCTATCCCCACATGGACAACCCCACTCCTATATAGCTCCCATATTCAATCTCATATTCCTTATGTCAATAGTATTCTTTTGAGCTTTAAAGGATGAAATCATTGAAACAAGATTCCTCTATGAACTAAACTCATTGTTCATAAGAACCCCAATGAAATTGAAGACCCAACCCTAGTTGAATGAAATCTTCACTCAATTTAGTTTACATTTTACAATTTAATTTTCATTGCATTATTAGAATAGAACACAACATTGTTTAGGTGCCAACCGATGACATTCACTCTCACTTACCAAAAGTGGATGATCCCTTATTCTTTGCTCAATTACCTCCTTCAGGTTTCCCTTATGCTCAATCTATCAAAGTTGATGATCCAAAAATCAATCAAATCACAAGATCTTTCCAACAAGGCATCTTTAGTGACTATGGTCAAAGTTTTATAATTTGGTCAGTTTAATGAACTCATTTATCTAATGAGCACTTAAATGTATATCTCAATGTCTTCACTTTAATGACCAATGAGATCGGTCATCCTTATCATTTGAGAAGGCATTATAGACACTAGTCCATCTAAATCTCTGATATCCCATCTTAAAGATCTTATAATTAGGAACATTTAGATCATATACCTCTAGATGGTTGATCTTATTATTATTTCATCATGATTCAATCATCATTGCATGTGATCAAAGACTTCATTATGATGAATGCATCTAATAAGATGTAATAATGAAATTTTGCCTATTTAATTAAATGAGATATTTCTAGAAATGTCAAATCATATCATGTATGATTGGCACATAGGGCATGCACTTCTATCAAAAAAGGCAACAAAAATCCTATATTTCATGTCAAGTACTTCCCTTATGAATCATCCTTTTATTTTTGAAAAGATAATCTAATAACTTTAGCCTTTCTCTTGAGAATACCATTAGAAGGACCCAAGCTGAAGTGGTTGCCCTTATCTCTGCTAAAGCAAGTGATTTTGATATTATCAAAGCTAAATTATTGTAGAGATATGGGAACAAAGTCGGGCCATCACACTCGATATTGAATTTGATGATGGAAAAGATGGGAAAATAAGAGAACTTTTTGAGATATGCAAATAGGTGGAGATCAACGGTAGAAAAGCTAACTTATACCATTTCTAAGTTAGAATAAGTAAAAATGATCATAGCTAATGCCACACTAGGTTTAAAGAGTGTGCTTGCCCTTCAACCCAATGACTATAATGGAACATTATGAGAGGGCAAGATATATTTAGATTCAGCTGAAGGATACACCCATTAATGAATTTTTTATTTATGATCCTTAGCTCCCATAAAAATCACCTATGCCCTTGCTGGCCTAGTTACCGAGGTGGTGGTCATGAATGAGAACATGAATGCTATAGGGAATCCACCCGACAATCACCAGTATCAACCAAAAAAACCTCATTACAATCAACTAAATCTAAATTGTCACCAGTTTCAGCCCCAAGTCTAGTATCTTCAATAGCAGTAGTACCAGTTTCAGGCACATTACTGACAACCTCTAGCAATCAGTAGTGCACCATACAAATCCTCAATAACCTTAGTAGTTGTGTAGTACAATCTTTAGTTCCACAACAACTACAACAACCATCCACATACAATCAAGTAGCACCACCAGTAGTTCACATGCCTAAAGACTAGGGCCATAGAGAAATCATTACCCACCCTTGCCATACTCTCTCAATGACATTTTTAATGCTCTCATGGTGGTAAAAAAAAGTATATTACTGAAATAAAAGCCCAACTGGCCAGATAATAAAAATATGGAGAGGTATTGTGTGTGCCATAGGTATTTCAACCATACTATTAAAAATTATTTCTAGTTTAAGAACTATATTTATGATCTTTATGAACAATGCAGCATTGATTGGCTGCAAAGGAGAGTGTATATCCATATACTTAAGAACCAACCATACTAGAAACAGGCGCCACCAGAGCAATGACAACAACATCCCAGTTTGGGAATAGTCCAAGATTCATTAAAGGCACATGCACCTAGTCCCATCCTACCCGTACCAAGAAACCAACCCATTCTCCCTATTTTGGGGCTTAAACCCTTATTCCATTGGCAATACTCTTTATCTGACCGTTATTCGATCCGAATCACCTTGTAGACATGCCATTTTGGCTTTATTTGGGGCTTCAACCCTTATTCCATTGGCAATACTCTTTGTTTGACCGTTATTCTATCCGGATCACCTTGTGGAGATGAGCTGAGGACGTTAGTGGAGAGCCACATAAGTTGAGAATGAACCAAAGATTTTCAGAGCAATACCATAACCTTCAACAGAGAGCCGCACGTTAATTGTGGAAATGCGAAGCCTACTCAATGACCGATCCTTAATGATCCATAATTGAAGGTCTCAGAAGTCCAGTGCAAATTTTGCAACATTTGGGTTTCCGACAAGTCATTTCGGCAGTCGTCGATCTATAACGGCTTTTGTCACGGCTTTACGATACGTACCGCCACAGCTATCCCAGACCATGTGTTAGGTCTTTTAGATCATCACCAGGCCTTTCCACATCCTCCAAGTTAACCCAAGCCTTTTATTGTCACCAACTGGTGCCATACAACCGTTTCAGTCGATTTTAAGGTTTCCTGGTTATTCTTGACTTTTCTGAGATTCGTTTCACATTTATCGGGTTATTCTCAGGTTTTTTTTATAATTCTGAGTTTTTCAATCATACTGGACTAGTTTGGTAATCATTTTAAATCTTCCCGAGCTGACCCTAGGTTCCTTGATCGAAATTAAGCCTTTTTAAATCACCGCCTAGGTTTTTGGTATTCCACGAGAGGGTAAACCAGTAGTGAAAGCCCCATAGAGCAGCCACAAGAGTCATTCTAGCTGGTTTACTGACTTAAGGATTTGTGGTTGAGAGCCCTCTTTCCAACGAAACAAACAGGAGTCAAATCAGACGTCCCATTTAAAAGTTACGACTCATGGAACACACACGCACAGGAGAGAGAGAGTGTACCACGCCCTAAAACCAGGGGTGCGGTCACTGCGCCCTCACATTGAGGGTGCGGCTGGCGCGCCTCAGATAGAGGGGACGGTTAGCGCACCCCCGGTTTGAGGGCACAGTCAAATTTGAAAATCGGAAATTGCCCCGGTTTGGACCTTCTAAACTGGTTTTTGGAAACTTTCCTTGTATCAAAAATAATTATTTTGATTGTGCCCCCGGGTCGGGGGCGCGTTCGTTATGTCAAGTCCATTTTTAGCAATTTTTTAGAATTTTTAGATGATTTTTAGAAGTAACGCGCCGAACATGCCCCCGAAGTTGGGGCATGCTAACCGCGCCCTCACCTTCAGGGTGCGGCCTGTGTGCCCCCAACCCGGGGGTGCGGTCGTCTTCTTTCTATGTTTTGCACTGGTCTTCTTCTCCCATAAATTATGAGCCATTTTTAACGAAACAAGGTTACCCCCAACACCCTAGCACGTCTAGAGGTCGTCCAAGCTCTCTCCCAAGGCCGTCCTGACATCCGAATCCAAGCCAACGTCGAGAGATCAATCCCGAGGCGAGGAAGGCGGTCCAATCGATGCTCTCTACATCGATAAACTTCATCAGACACTGTAGAAGTCTCAGGGTGCCTTCTGCAAAAGTGGTAATAGAAGAATTTTTCCTCTCCTCATTCTCTTTTGTTTGCAACAGACTACACTCGATTATGATGTACCGTTTATCTGTGGTGATCACTGTACCGAGGGCGCATAACCAGGTTCTGTCATCTACATCAATCCACTTTCACAAATTCTACAAGTCAAGACAAACACTTTCTAGAAGTCACCAACAATATCTCTTCCACTTCAAGTTTTCTATCTGTTACAACAAACGGCACTCGATTCCGACATTGGGGTCGTCCCTATTAGCTTTTGCACCAAAAGTGCCAGAAGGGTGCAAAACCACCCGAACCGGCCATTTTCACTCATCTCAGCTTCAAATCAAGCCATTTCACTCCATAAGTCTTTCTTCCTTCAGTTTATTTACTTGTTAGAACATTTTTCAGTTAGTTTGCATCATTTTATATAATCAAAAACATAAAAAAGGGGTTAGGACTCACCCCAATCTGATGAGTTCAACTCCGATTGCTCTTTTTCTCATCTTCCTTCTTACAGTTTCTACACTTCACATAGTTCTAATCAGTTTCATTCACTTGGTTTATTGTTCTAGTTGCACAGATACATCAAGCTAGTTTCGGTTGGAGACTCTCCCTCATCGGCCGGCTGACGAGGAAGAAGGCTGAACCCGCATATAATCTCCTACGCTAAGGTACAAGGTCAACTTCATCCCTTATTTCAATTGCATAAAGTGGAGCCCACAGCTCCTGGTGATACATCTTCAATCCTCTCATGCTTTAAGTCATTTATTCCTCACTCTCCTCCCACACGACCCAAACCGTCTTCGGTGCTAGAGCGACATCGTGAGATGAAAGTTCTAGGATCAACATGAATGTGGGACTGGGTGAGGATTTTACCATTTTCCGAGTTATTTCTGACAACACTCCCTTTCCTTTCTCTCTTCACCTTTCTATGGTGCCAATCCGGAATTCGTTTTCAGAGTCAACACTGTAGACATGGCAAATTTGTCTAATACAGAGCATAAAACTCATGTTTTATACAGTAATATATGTGATTGATCTTATAATGATGTCATATCTTTTTAATATTGATTTTGAGCTTTGTCGAACGAAATCAGACATTTCCTAGAATTTTCTGCACAAAGCCGAAATTTCCAAGCAAAAGCCATGCGTAAATCGTATAAACATGGAAATTAGCTAGGTGACCAACGCCTAATGATCTTGCATTGAAGGTTATGGTCAGATTTATGTTCTGGACAAGTTTTGTTTCATGCCATATCTTTCCGGTTGGTCATTGGAATGATTTCGACCAGTATCGAATCTTCTGTTCACTATCCTAACTTCCGAATAAAATTCCGAAGTTTTGAAAAGTGTGATGGCTGATCCATTGTAGTATAAAGCTTCTTCATCCTGTTATCCTTCCAACACAATAAGCGGTATCGAATTTTGAGTGTGGGAGTGCCCGCATGTAAGGAATCATCCATAAAAATTTGGTGCAGCGGAAGCGACGATTCCTATGGGTTCCTTTAGAATCTGTCTCAACTGGAACCGAATGATGAAAACCGATCGAATTGGATTTGAATATACCTGATAGTGATTAATATAATCCCATGGAGAGGAAGGAGGTGAACTTCTCAAGCTCTTCAAACCGTTCAAGTGTTCGGTCTCTAGCAGTATCCACACGAATTTCATCCACAACAGGTTCTCCCTTCGCGTCGGCCTCGAGAACTCTTCCCGAACGGAGCTCCATCAACCATGCACACCTTCTAGAGTAGGTAGGGAGGAGGCTAGGGACATGGTTTTCACCCTTGGCTTGATAGAGTTTGGCTGAAACCATTAGTATTTATAGAGAATTTTGGAATTTTTCGTAAAAACCCAAAATCTTTATAAATTATGCCCTTGCCCCTATACTTGTGGATAAGTTATTTTGTGTGTGACACACTAGGCCCAATAGCTTATTTGGTTGAGGCCTAAATAAAATAGAACAATTCTATTTAATTTAATTAAATATGTTATCCGATAATAGATTAATCGGCCTACCGATCATGAAGGGTACAAACCACATCTCATGATCCCAAATGGCTATGGGGATAATATCATCTCTATTGAGCCTTTCCATCATCAGTTACCGCATGGATATAAACCTTCATCCATCCAATGTCCTTGTCAGAAAGGAGTACGACATTGTCTGTCAACTCCTTAGTGTATCAACTCTATAGGATATTGTACTCGGAATTAGATCAATTGGAAAACTCCTTTTCCAATTATCCTATCTATCCTGGCCAAGGATTTATAGTACTATCCCATAGGACATTCACTCTCACTTACCGAGAGTGGACGATCCCTTATTGTCTGCTCAATTACCTCCATCGGGTTTTTCTTGTACCCAATCCATTGCTATACTGGACCATTTAAATGGTGATCCATAAGTCAATGGTCAAAGCACAAGTTCCACCCAACAAGGTATCTTTGGCAACTCAGATCAAAGGTCCAACCATGCAACAGTGATGATAAAAATCCCTGATTGACAATTCGATAAGATACCATTCAGGATTTCTAATTTGGTCAGTTTAGTGAACTCATTCAACTAATGAGCACCTGTATGTGTATCTCAGTGTCTCCACACTAATGACCAATGATATCGGTCATCCTAATCACATGAGAAGATATCACATACATTAGTCTATCCAGATCCTTGATGTCCCATCTCAAGTATCCTATAACTAGGAACATTTAGATCAAATACCTCTAGATGATCAATCTCATTATCATGATCTCATCATGATTTAATCATCATTGTATTTGATCAAGAACTTGACTATGATATTCGCATCTAATCAGAGTTTATAATGAAGATTTGCCTAATTAATTAAATGAGATATATCTAGAAATGTCAAATCATATCATATATGATTGGCTTGTAGGGCATATATTTCTATCACCACAATGGCTTCGGAAACAAAGACGCACAGAACTAGTACCATGCACCCTGGTCCTAGGGCACATGTGCCCTGCCCCAGGGCATGTGACCATGCACCCCTATCCTGAGGCACATGGCCATGTGCCCCTAATAAAGGGCACAAGGGAAACAATTTTCGATCAGGACTCTAACTCTGACCAGATCGGATTGAAATTTTGGATTGGATCGAGGCAAAAATTTAGGGAGGATTGAATGTGCCCCCAGGAGAGGTGCATGCACCCTGGGCCAGGGCACAAGGACCCTATTTTCTAGGTTGGATCGCGCCGATTTTCTTTTATAATAGACTCTGATTTCGGTCATTCCAGAGATTGGTACACAACCCCCTGGGCTTATCAAGATGTCCAAGCTCCCTCATGTATCAATTTTATTATTTTTAGAGTGATAATTTCAATTTTTTAGAGAGAGAGAGAAGTTGGTTCAGGAGAGAGGAAGGCCGGTCTGCAGGTAATCTGCCAGGCCACTCTTCTTCGGCTTCTACAGCAGCGTGTGGATGTCCGCTGCCTGAGCTCTCAACATCAAAGTTCTTCTTCTTCGAATCTTCTTCAGTTTGCAATCAACGTCATGTGATTCTGAGGTTGGGGCTGGTTGTAGTGAGCTCTAAAGCAAAGTTGCATCTGATAGATCCTAGACTGTTGTTTGGCTTTTTCGACAATACAGATTTGGCCATATCTCTCTCAATCCTTCTCAGAAATTTTCTGTTATTTTTCCTATATCTTTTTTTTGTCATTCTCCATCCTCCTATAATTTTTCACATTTTTTACATAATTTCTAATCTGTTAATTGGAAAATAATAAAAAGGGGTTAAAGATAACCCGAATCTGGTCAGTTTCCTTCCAGTTGTGTGTTTCATGTTATTTTCTTTACATATACTTTACCTTGTTTAGTTCTAATTGTCTTTTCATATGTTTTGTTTGTCTAGCTACATAGGAACCAAGCACCCATGAGTTGAGGACTCTTCTTCATTGGCCGACCAAAGAAGGAGAAGCTTTCAACCTGCACTCTTCCCGCTAAGGTACACATGATCATTTTTATTGCATAAAGCAGAACCCGCAGTTCCTAGTGACCACATAATGTCTTAAGTTTTCTTCTTCTCATCTTCCTTCCACATGACCCGTACCATCTCTTCGGTGATCGAGCGACGCTGACGGATAAAAATTCGGGGATCAATATGTGTGTGAGACCGAGATGAGGTATTTTCCGTGTTTTATTTCCTTCTTTCTCATCCCCTCTTGAGGTGGTGATCCGGATTAACAAACTACAATAGAGAGAGCCTCGTTTCTAGAGTCGACAGACACCCCCGATAACAACCCCGCATGAGAAGAATGGCAAATTGAAGGCTCTGCAATAGTTGTCCACATTAACCATCCTTTCATCAACCAACCCATCTTATGCATGCCATGAACCATGCCATCCCCACTCAGCCCACACCCTATCACTGCCACACCATCTCCAGTCACACCAGCCTTTCTTTCTATCATTTGTATTGCACCACAACTAATTCCCATCACTTTACCACCCATGTCTCTCATTCACCCAAGTCAGCCAAGAATCCAATCCTTTAAACCACTACCACCCACATCCATCATTATGCAACCCACACCGACCCATGTCATTACTCCACAAGCTCCCATTCTCATCTAACTAAATCACTCACTTTTAACACTTGCTTTGCCCTGCACCCCTCCACTTGTTTTAATACTTTGAAGTTAGTATATGTTCTAACAGACATTCCTCTAGGCCAGTACAACATAAAGAACACCAATTCCAGTGTCAAATGTGGAAGAAGAGCATATGGAAGAACCACTACCCAGAACAACATATGATTTGTTGAATCACCATGACAAGACTCTGGCATGAAATTATATTTTACAGTTGATCAAGAGGTCCAAGGTCCATCAAGACTCCCTTTATCAATATTTGCAACGAGTTTTGTTAGCGAAGAATTGTTTCTAAGAAAGATAACAATAGTACTTGCACTCTAGAGTGAACATCCTGTAATCATCTTTAGAGAAATTGGCTTCCCCTAAGTTGAGAAAGTATGCCTTATGCATCATGGTGAATATCAAGAATGTTGGCGTAGATGGATATAGGGGTGTCTATTAACATTTTGTTGTCAGAAACATTAAGCTTATGTGGCATCACATGAGAAAAAATCACGCCTTCTCACATAATAATGATTGCAGACATTAGGATAAAGAAGTCAACCCATGGCACGATAACTCTTAAGGTTGAGTTGGGAAAACACATAGTTATTGTGGACTTCCACTTGCAAAAATGGACCCAACATACAAGGCAATTCTGAGGAGGCCTTATTTGGAAGCTTTAGAAGTTGTTACTTTGACAAACCATCAATTCATTAAGTTCTTCTACAAATGGCAAGTAATTATAGTGGCAAGCATTATCGTCTTTTTGGTTACCAAAACAATTAGTGCTAACATTGCTATAATTACTAGAAATTAGAGAACAACCAAAACAAGCATTGAAAAAGAAGGCGGTAACAGAAAAGTCCATTGGATGGCAAATGTTGGAGGCTTTGGGGTATCAACCAAGACAAGGATTGGGCAAAAAACAAGGAATTACCAAGCCCATCTCAACTATGAAGCTGCTATCCTAGAATAGGTTGGGGTATGACGGATCGGTTGCTAATGGGAAAGGAATAAAGAACAAGTACTTTGTTAGGTGCCTTGGATGCTACTTTGTTAAAGGGGAGACAATTTAGAGGGCAGAAGAAGATTATGAAATAAATAAATATGTGGTATAATGAAAGAAAAACAAAAATAATGACACTAAACCATACTAGTATGCCTATTTGTCTCAATTATTATTTGCCAATGTAAAGGAGTTAGGCAAGGAATCACACCAAACCAAGATGCCCATCAATGAAGAAGATCAACCAATCAAGAGAGGTCCCACCCTCGAGGTCTCACTTTTATACCACATTGATTCATCTTAACTTCTTCACTGAGCCCTTGGGCCCAACTTTACCCATTCCCTTCAGGCCCACTCACCTATCTTCTATTTTGATCAACATTGGGCATGTTGTCGACTCTAAAAATTCGACGGGGTCCTCTCCTTTTCAGGGAAGTCCGTGAACCCAGATCGTCACCTCATGAGGGGATGAGAAAAGAAAGGAATAAAGCTCGGAAAACAACTCTCACCTCGATCCTACACTCACATTGATCCCCGAACTTTCATCCCTTGGCGTCTCTCGATCACCAAAGAGACGGTTCGGGTCATGTGGGAGGAAGGTGAGAAGAAATAAATGTGGTCGCCAGGAACCGTGGGTTCCGATTTATAGAATTAAAATGACCGTGTGTACCTTAGCTTGAAGAATGTGAGTTAAAGCTTCTCCTTCTTCGGCCGGCCGATGAAGAAGAGTCCTCAACATGTGGGTGCTTGATATTCTGTGCAACTAGACAAATAAACAAGTGAAATAGACAATTAGAACTAGACAAAGTAGAGTATATGTAAAGAGAATAACATAAAAACACACAATTGACTAGAAATTGACCGGATTCGGGTTATCTCTAACCCCCTTTTTTTATTTTTCGGATTAACAGAGTAAAAGTAATGCAAAAAAATGTAAAAAAATTATAGGAGGATGGAGAATCACTAAAAAAAGAGGTAGGAAAAATAAATGAAAGATTCTTAGTTGAATAGAGGAAGATATAGCCAAATCTGCGTTGTCAAAAAGCCAAGCAGCAGTCCAGGATCTGCCAGGCGCGAGTTTGCTTCTGCGCTAGTCACGACCAGCCCCGACCTTGGAATCAAGTGCCGTCGATTACAAACTGAAGAATACTTGGAGAGGAAGAACTTTGATGAAGATATCTCGGGCAGAAGACGTCCACACACTTCTGTAGAGGTCGAAGAAGAGAGACTTGGCAGATCACCTGCAGAACAGCCTTCCTCTCTCTTGAACCGACTTTTCTCTCTCTAAAAACTCGAAATTCTCTCTCTATAAATCACAAAATCGATGCAGGAAAGAGGTTGTACGTCTTGAGATGCCTGGGGAGTCGTGCTCATGCCTTTGGAACGACCAGAATCAGAGTCCATTTATAGGAGAACGAGCAGTGCGATCGGAGCTAAAAAATAGGGCTCATTGCGCCCCACCCCTGGGCGCATGCGCCCTGGTGCTGGGCGCATGCACCCCACTGAAGGGCGCATGCACCCCCCAGTGGGGGCGCATGGGCACAAACTCCGAAAAAATAGTTCTTATCCCATCGGCGGTTCAGTGGTAGAGTCCGGGTGAAAAACTGGGTCCCTCGTGCCTCAAAAGTGGGGCGCATGTGCCCTCAAGTGAGGGCACAAGGCCACGGGCCTCACTGGTAGAGCGCATGGCCACGTGCCCTGGGTCCCGGGCGCATGTGACCAGGAACCCGGGCGCATGGGACTGGTTTCGGGCGTCCTTCTTCCCGAAGCCATTGCGAACACTCCCGAACTCGGAATTCGACGCCGTTTGTTGCGTTGGAAAGATAACAGGCCGAATAAGCTTTCTATAGCATCGGATCAACCATCACACCCTCCAAAACTTCAGAATTTTATCCGGAAGGTAGGGCAGTGAACAGAAGGTCCGATATAGGTCAAAATGACTTCGACGGCAAACCGGAAAGGCACGGAATGCAACAAAACTTGTCCGGAGTGTGAATATGACCATAACCTTAAATGCATGATCATTAGGCATTGGTCATTCAGCCAATTTCTGTGTTTACATGATTTACATGTGGCTTTCGCTCAGAAATTACGGCTTTTTGCGAAAAACATCGGAAAACATCCGATTTCGTTCGGTGAAGCTCCAAATCAACTTAAAAGGACCCGGCATCATCATATGATCAATCATGCATGTTACCCTATAAAAAATGAGTTTTATGCTCTGAATTAGGTGAATTTGGCGTGTCTACAGCTTGCCTCGCCTTGATGTCGGCTTTGTAAGGGAGTGGCATGTAATGAAGCGGAGTGATTCGTAGTGAACTGTAAGTGAATGTAAGTGAACGTAGATGAATGTAGAGGAATGGAATGGTGATGGACTGAAAAGGTGGCATCAAGGTGTAGATATACACACGCTTATCTACCTGATCCAGCAATATGAATCTCTCTGAGTATTCTAGATCGCTTTCATGTTCTATCAAAACCTCATATAATTGACTGGTAAAAGACATGCCCTTGGCACGAGAGATGAAAAGTAAATGATAAAGGATAAAAGGATGTAGCCAACCCTCAGCGTGGTGAGGAGTCCTCGAATTCGTAGGTTCATCATCAGCCAGCAACCCGAACTTTGCGGTGTTCTTGTACTGTGATGGGCTAAAATTTTGTAAAAGAGAAGTTGATTTTAAAATGAAAAGAATACCAATCGATCATATTTGGAATCTCAAGTTCATTCAAGTTTCACCAAAATACTCAGTTTAATTCTGAGTGGAATAATCTCAAATTCTAAAAGGGTTCGTTTTAAGCAAAACAAAAATTGCTCGGGTATCGTGAAAACCATGAATCATGCTCTAGCAGAAAATCAAGTATTCGGAAAATGACAAGACAGATTTAAGCCATAGTGGGATTGAACGATAATGGTGAGACTAACATAGAATGATGGGAAAGAAGAGACAATGGCATGACAATTGCCATGACACGGTGGGATAAAAGACACGGTGGGATAAAAGAAAGGAAAGAATAAAACATGGTGGAACAAAAAGAAAGGAATAAAACATGAAGGGATAAAAGAAAGAATAAAACATGATGAAATAAAGGAAAGAGAAAACATAATGAAATATAATTGGTAATGATGAAGAAAGAAAAGGAGATGGCTGTGAACACATAGAAAATCATGTAGAAAATAGTTGAAGATATAGATTGTCTATTGGAGGTCAAGACACCCGATTAGGAACCATCGTCCCTCCAATGTTCAATTTTGGCTTATCCGTGAGTGTGAAGAAATGACCAAGCCATCGTAGATTTTGTTGAAGGGGATCTCGGGCCCAGTCATCTTCACTCTCAAGGTCTTCAACATTAATGCATATAATATGTATCAAATGGACCTAACATAACTAGGTGATAGATAGTAGGAGGGATGTGAAGTGCAAAAAAAAGAAGTGTTGGTGATGATGTAATGTGAGATTGATGAGAATGTGGATTTGAGTAAAATCTTCAGGCGTGGTGCATCGACCAGCATCTCTGGTCCATCCTTGTCTTGCCTTCTGACGGAATACAACACCATGAGAATGTTCAGCTGGGTGGTGCTTCCTTTCTTTTCGCCGTAAGGTTGGCATGACGTTCCTTGTGGAACACTGATCTCGCCAATTCACCTGTTAGGACTAAAAAGGTTGCCTGCACATTTCTGGTTAGTACCCAACAGACCGAATTGTCATATGAATTAGATTGTTTCTGAAATGATCAACAGAAGATTTTACTATTAGAACCATCATTTGAATGTCAAAACAAAGTTTTTGATGATGGTTCCTTTAGCAAAAAGGTCATTTTTAACATTATAGACAATTTATGAATTTTTGAGATTTTTTCTGAATTTCTCGAATTTTTTTTCCATGTTCCCCCGATCGGGGGCACCTGGCCATGCGCCCTGGGGTGGGGCACCTGGCCATGTGCCCCCAGATGAGGGCACATGCGCCCTGAGGCGTCTTTTTTTTTTTTAGAAAAAATGTACCTAATGGCCCTTCTCCTTTTGCTTCTTCAGCTCCTAAAAATACTCAATGAAAATGATTAAATTTTTATCATTACTCATCCTTTTGCCTGTATATCGTATGCCTTGATTTTGAGTCAAAGGGAGGAGCCTTCTTAACAAGGTGGACTAAAACAAATAACTTAAATGAAATAGGGGTAAGGGTTAAGAGAACTTACCTGCTGTGGTGTGAATCCTCTCCTCTCCTGTATTGAAATGCCTGTAACACTTGACAGAAGGAGATTAGATCTTCATCAGGACTCATCCCTTTGCCCAATATGGTCAACTTTGACTTAGGTCAAGGGGAAGAGCCTTCTTAACAAGGTAATTAAAGTAAAAAAAATGGATATGCAATGTAGGAATGGAAATATGCATGACAGTAAAATAAACATGGATGCAACTAAGGCAATGATCATGACTTAGCAAAAAAAATTGTATTTTTGGGTTTTCTTGAAAACAATCATTTTTTTGGATTTTCAAAAGTATTCAAGTTTTTTTTTGGATTTTTGAAAATATGTATATTTTTTGTGAATTTTTGAAATATTCATTTTTTTGGATTTTTGAAATATTCAATTTTTTTTTGGGTTTTTGAAATATGCATTTTTTTTTGTAATATGCATTTTTTTTGGATTTTTGAAATATTCCTTTTTTGTGTGGAGAAAATGCTAGTATTTGAGACAAGTCATCGGTCTTTGGGGTTTGTCAAGACTCAAGTGGTAGATGCCACATGCAAAAACAAAGTTCCCTACCTAGAATCCTTCTAACCTTCTTCCTTT
The DNA here is from genome assembly GCA_036172225.1 of Cryptocoryne crispatula var. balansae. Classification (NCBI taxonomy): domain Eukaryota; kingdom Viridiplantae; phylum Streptophyta; class Magnoliopsida; order Alismatales; family Araceae; genus Cryptocoryne; species Cryptocoryne crispatula. Next base: position 21,892,982 of record CM069926.1, on the reverse strand, counting down.
GATCGGCTTGGATTCCACCTGGATTTGGTCGGTTTACCCTTCCCTAGGGGTTTAAGGAGGAAGAGTATAGAGGAAGTCCTTGATAGAGTTTGAAGATGCTGAGAGTGATTTCTCTACTCTCACTCAAATTACCCATTGGGGTTCGGCCTCTTTGGGTTTTTCTTTCTTTTTTTGCCCTTTTCTATGTGGCACATATTTGGACAGGTTTTTGACCCGTGGGGACATTGCCCATCTTTTAGTGCCTTTTGCCTTGACTATCATTCTGGGTACTCATTTAGACAGGTTGATCATTTTTCTTTTTTCTAACCTGAGGGGTTCATTGCCCATCTTTTGGCACCCTTTTGTACCCTCTGAGATGGCCTCCTACTAGGGTGGCGAGTGTTTTCGATACTACCCCTCTCTAATCTTCTCTCCCTATCTTGGACCGAGTAGAAGAGAATAGGGTAAGGGTACTCCTTCCATTTCTAGATTTCTGCCTTGCCTTTCGCAAGTGTCAGGTTATCTGGATTCTAGGATCGGGAAGTGTTGTGTGTGTAGGATGGTACCTACCCTTGACTTCTCACGAACAACCTAGGATCAATGACTTGAGGTTATACCAGTGATTTCTCCATTTTTATGGAAAATACTTTTTGAGGTAAACTCCATTCCAAGGATTATTCAATTTTTCTCCATCTGCATTAGTCAATTCATATGCATTGCCTGGATATTTTTCAGTGATTACAAAAGGCCCTTCCCAGTTAGGTTGCAATTTGGAGCGGGGACCCCCCGGCTTAACGAATATGCGTTTGACTACCATCTCACCGATTTCGAACTTTCTCTCGACCACACTCTTTTGATAAAACCTTTTGAGTCTATTCTGATAAGTCCGGGCATGCTCGGCGGCGGCTAGCCTTCTTTCATCCAATAGTTCAAGCTGTGCAAGGAGAGATTCTCTTCTCTCATCGACAGGAATATCCATGTCGAGCTGAACTCGGAGAGATGGAAGTAATACTTCGTAAGGGACCACTGCTTCCATCCAATATGCCAAAGCATACGGGGTTTGTCCAGTGGGAGTCCTTACAGAAGTACGATAAGCCCATAGAGCATCTACAAGCTTATCAGGCCAGTCGGCAAATTTGCTAGACTTACAAGATTTCTTGATGACTTTGATTAAGGTTTTGTTGGTGGCTTCTGCTTGACCATTGCCTTGAAGATAGTATGGTGATGAATGATGCAATGAAATGTAATACCTGTTGCAAAGATCACGCAGATCTTGAGAAAGAAATTGTGGCCCATTATCGGTGACGATGTCGCTGGGGATCCCGAACCTTGCCATGATGTTGCGCTTGATGAAGGAGCAGACTGTTGACGCTTTAATCTCCACGAATGCTTCTGCTTCAGCCCACTTTGTGAAGTACTCCGTTGCCGTCAGAATGAATGATTTTGAGCGCACTTCGGAGTTGAGGTCACTCAAGGGGCCAATGATATCAAAGGCCCACATGGCGAAAGGCCATGGGGCATGAATTGGATGAAGGGAAGATGCGGTAGAGTGAATCTTGTCGGCATGGAGTTGACATGAATGACAATGCCGGACAAAGATGGAGCAGTCTTCTTCTAGAGTTGGCCAATAATACCCTTGTCGGATGATTTTCTTAGCAAGGGCTTGGGCATTCACGTGACCACCACAAACTCCAGAATGTGCTTCTTTCAGCACCAACTCAGCTTCTTCTTCATCAAGACACCTGAGTAAGATTCCACTTAGGCTTCTCTTATAGAGCACTCCTCCTAGGATTGTATACCTCTAGGATACTCTTCTGATTGCCTTCTTTTCCTTGGTGGTTGATCCAGGCGGATATGATCCGATCTTGACAATACCTCGCAATCTCGTCATACCAAGGTCTCTCACCTTCTTCTAATTCTTCAAACTCAATCAAGGAGATTTCTTCTTTATGTTCCAAGTATTCTTTCTCGTTGAACCTTTCCTTAACCTTTAGAAAACGTCCATCCTCAATTGCCGGAATTGTTCTCTTACGGATGTGGATCGTTTGCACTTGCCTGCCTAGCGGGACAGATAGAGATGAAGCTAGTGAAGCTAAGGCATCGGCGAGGATATTCTGAGAGCGGGGGACATGAACAAAGGTGAGTTTGAAGAATAGCTTGATGTAGCAGGTGGTGAGCTCCTGGTAGGGCTTGAGGTTGGGATGGGAAGTTCGGTACTTGGATAGGACCTGGCGTAGGACCAATTGACTATCACCTATCACCCTCAGTTCGGTGGCACCATGGAAATGAGCGGCCTCCAGTCCGACCAGCAAGGCTTCATACTCAGCTATGTTGTTGGTTGCTGGAAAGTTAAGCTGAAAAGCCTGTGGAATGGTGACACCTTCAGGTGACAGAAGGACAATACCTATCCCTCTACCATGAGAGTTCAAAGCCCCGTCAAAATATAATGTCCAAAGATTGGAAGATCGGACTGACATTAGTTCGTCATCCGGAAACTCCGACCGGACTGGGTCAAAGATGGGTATGGGATGATGGGCAAGGTGTTCAGCAATAGCATAACCCTTGATTGCCTTCTGTGGGACATAAGTGATATCAAATTGGGATAGGAAACTCTGCCATCGCCCTAACCGATCAGTCAAGACTGACTTCTCTAACAGAAACTTAAGGGGATTGATACGAGCAATGAGCTTGACTTGGTGAGCAAGAAAATAGTGTTTGAGTTTCTGAACCACCCAAACAAGAGCAGCACAGGTCTTTTCTACCACAGTGTACTTCAGCTCACAAGCATCAAACATCTTAGACAAGTAGTAAGTAGCTCGTTCTTTCCCTTCTTCATCAACTTGTGCAAGGACTGCCCCGAGAGAGTTCTCAAGAACCGAAATGTAGAGGACCAAAGGTTTGTCGGGAATTGGTGGTCTAAGTACAGGGGGACTTGCCAGGTATGTTTTCAACCCATCAAATGCCTCATGGCACTTCGAATCCCATTTAAACACGGCCCCCGCCTTGGTTAACTCATAGAAAGTTTTACACCTTTGGGAATGTTGTGAGATAAACCGGCGGACAAATTGTAGCCTCCCAATCAATCCTCGAAGCTCTTTCATATTCTTCGGAGGAGGCATACCAATAATTGCTTTGGCCTTGTTTGGGTCGATCTCTATGCCCCTTTTGCTTACTATAAACCCAAGTAACTTTCCTGATGAAACTCCAAATGTGCACTTCTTAGGGTTCATTTTCAGCTTGTATTCTCTAGCACGTTGCAAAACTTTCCTTAACACTTCAGAATGAACTTCCCGACTCTTGGACTTGATAACCAAATCATCCACATACACCTCTACAAGGGTGTGCATCATATCGTGAAAGATAGCCATCATAGCCCTCTGATATGTAGCACCGGCATTCTTTAACCCAAAGGGCATGACAACATAGCAATATGTTCCCCAAGGTGTAGTGAACGAGGTCTTTTCTTGGTCCTCCTCAGCTAACCGGATCTGATTGTATCCAGAATAGCCATCCATGAATGAAAGCATCTCAAATCCAGCTGTGTTATCAACCAAAACATCGATATGAGGCAAAGGAAAATCATCCTTAGGACACGCTCGGTTCAAGTCCCTGAAGTCTATACAAATCCGAATTCATCCATCCTTCTTCATAATAGGGACTATGTTAGCCACCCATTGCGGATATAAGACAACCTTAATAAATTTTGCTTGATGTAGTTTGTCGACCTCTTCTTTCATTTTGAGTGCAATATCAGGGTGGAACCTCCTAAGCTTTTGTTTAACCGGGGTAGTTCCAGGTTTCAAGGTTAATCTATGTTCAACCAATGAATTATCTAATCCCGGCATATCTTCATATGTCCATGCGAATGTGTCCTTATATTCTTCCAAAACTTTGATCAAACGTTGTTCTTCTGAGGGAGTGAGGTTTGCACTGATGAGGATAGTCTTAGGATCTTCCAGGGTTCCTAAATTCGGTTCCTTGGTCGGTTCATTCCCCGTGGCTGATGGTTCTTCAAATCTTCTAAGTCCGGATGCATATGCATCAGCCAAGTCCTCAATTTCATCCTCGGATTCGGGATCCTTCTACGATACCACCTCATATACTCCCAAAGTATGATCTATGTTATGCTCATCCTCATATCGGATTTCATCTAGCTGGATGGTATTATCTAAAAAGTTTGGCAGCCTTGCACACTCTACGCATTTCTGTGCCAATTGTTGCAGATACCTATTTGGAACTAGTTTACCGCTGACTTTCCTATTTCCTAACCTAACTTGACCTACTGAAGATAAAGCTGGAGATGTGGTATTTACAGTGGAGGGAGGATCGAGTAAATCGATCAATGATTCAGAAAAGAGGGATCCCTGATTGGGAACACCCTCTGGGATGAGTAGAGACGTCTCCTCGATGGAAATGTGAGTTTCAGAGAAGACGTTTTTTTTTTGGGATTCTCAAGTAAAAAGATAGAATGAGCCTCAGTGACTCGAGGCTTGCTAGAAGATGACTGAATTAATAGAGAGAAAAAGTTAAGAATAAAAGGGAAAAAGGGGCTCGTGGGCCCAATGGTAATAGAAAGTGGACATATGTGTCTAAAACTGATTAAAAAAGTAAAAGGGTATGTGGACCCGATCTTAAAAATAAATGGGCATGTAAGCCCATGTTGGGAAAAGCCCTCAGTTCTGAAGTTGATGAGGGAAGAAAATGGGCAAGCAGGCCCAGTAAGAGTGGAAGGTTGAAGAGGGCTCATGGGCCCAATGTGGGTAAGTGGGCCCTGAAGCCCATCCAAAAGATCTAGAAACAACGGCACGAGGTTTAAACATGGCGTTGTTGTATTTGGGCCTCGTGGAATGGTTTTGACTTGGGTGGTATGCTCAACCAGATGATCCAATATTGGTCTGCCCTTGAGTGGTTCCTGGTGTTGTTCCCCATTTGAGAACAGACGAGTCAAAGATAAGCATAAGTCTTCCAAGTCTTCTTCTTCTTCTTCTGGAGCTTTTCTTCTCTTGACAGCTATCATGGAACTTTTGCCATCTTCAGCCATCATCATGGTCTCCCCTTTGATAAAGAATGTATGGAGTCCCATGGCATATCCTGGCTGGAAGATCCTCCTTGGAATGGAACCCTCTTCACATCCCAACCCCTGCCTGCGTGGCCTTTTCGCATTTTCAATTGGCTGAGTGATCCCTTGAAGATCCTTGCCTAAACCTCTTCCAGGCAGATAGCCCAATTTCATCATCATCCGCCATCCCAGTGTGTCTGGTAGAGAGGCGGTCATGCATCTGACTTCTGGCAATTCTCCCACTGAGATATGGGGTTGTATTGACAGACCTAGGGGTAAAGAAGCATCGTTTAGCTCGTCCCTTATAGGCATGCTAGTCACCTTGACCACCTGTCCTTTAAAGGGAAATTTTATGCACTGGTGGTTTGTTGAAGCCACAGCTCCTATTGCCTCCAAGTATGGCCTCCCAAGTATAGCCCGAAATGTTGGATCTAATTCTAGAACATGAAAATCTGTTGTACCTGTACATGGTCCAAGTTTGACTTCTAATGTGACCACCCCACGTGCAGATTTCTTGGAGTTATCATAGGTTGTCACCATGGCACAAGATGGCTTGATTTCTTGCTCAGAAATACCACACAACTGCAAAGTTTCTGGCGGCATAACGTTGATAGAAGCTCCAGTGTCAACCAAACATGATTTTACTTCGACATTGCAGATGATAACAGCCACATGCAAAGCATATCTCCTAAAGTATGGATCTGCTAATTCTTCCTGAGAGAAAGTGAGTGTTGGGTGCTCACTTCTAGGGGCTAACACTGTAGTTATCTTTTCAGGTGGGAGATCTTCACTTACCATGACCCTTTGTAAGTACTGCTGTAGAATCTCCTGGTGCACCTTTGATCTTTTGATCAACTCAAGTATAGAAATACGGGCCGCTGTTTTATCTAAATGCTTTAACAGATCATATGCCGTGCCTGGCAATGGTTCTTCCACTTGTTCCTCGTCCACTGTCTCCTGCGGTTGAGTTCCGGCTTGGGGAAAGAGCCGCTGGAACATCCTCCCACTCCGAAGCACCGGGGCTATTTGGCGGTCGGGTAGAGGTGACGGGTTAACTGGGGTGGGTTGTGGTGGAACAGGTGGTGTAGGTAAAGGTATGATAGGTAATGGGATCGATGGTTCTGGGATGATGGGGTTAGTTGGTAGAGGGGTAGGATTTGGAGGTGGTAATGATGGTGATACTGGTGGCCTAATAAGAAGAGGCCGGAGTGCAGAAGTGGTTGATGAGTTTAATGAAGGCGTAGGTTGTGGGATTGGTTGTGGTGCTAGTGGTATGATAGGTTGGGGTTTTGGAGTGGTAGAGCTTGTAGGCTGGGGGTTCAGGTTCGGTGATGATTGTGGTGGTCGTATGAGCAAGGGCCGGTGTGTAGCAATGGTTGAAGGAGGCGTAGTTAGAGAGGGGGCTGGCCTAATGATGGGACGGCGAGAAGAAGTGGCGGCCAGTGGTTGGGTTATTGAGCTTTGTGGTAGTTGTGGAGTAGCAGGTGCACGGATTATCTGTCTAGGAGGGTTCCTAGCAGGAGACCTAGCTGGGTTGACAGGCATGGTTGCATTTTGGTTTTCTAGTTGCCAACCTGGAGCACGGCTGGCATCTCCCTGCACAGTGGAGTGTACTAAACCAATTCGTGGGTTTGGATGTGCTGGTGCCGGTGCTGGAGCGGGAGCATGTAACGGGAGCGGATTTTGGAGAATCCGCAAGCCAGGTTGTTGTTGAGGTTGAGCCGGTGGACGCCGCCGCTGCTGCCGCCTAGCCTTCATTACCCGTATGCATTCCCCCATTTGGACCCAATCAATGCTTCCTTGGTCATTCAGATCGTGGATGTAATCCTTGAATTGAAAGCACAGTTCTACAGTGTGACCGGGACACCGGTGGTAAGCACAGTATCGGGACATATCTACATTTGTTGGCCAAACCTCTCTTTCCTTGGGCAATTCCAACTGTTTCTCCGCCATGAGTACATTGAAGATGTCGGTCAAGGAGTAAGGGAGTTGCTGGTAGTTCTCTCTCCTAGGACCTCCCCTTCGTGGTGCCTGATTGGGTGATGGTGGTGCCCTATTGTAGGTAGGTTGACGAGGTTGCTGGGGTTGTGCTACTGGTTGCGGGGGTTGTTGTGGTTGTCGTGGTTGTGGTGGCCTAACTTGTTGTTGAGGGGGGTAATAGGAATGGTTCTGTGGTGGGTTTCTTAACTGGTTTTGACGGTTCCCTCCCTGGTTCCCTACAATATTTACAGCTTCGTTGTTGACCACTCCCTCGGTTGTAGGCCCAACTGGTGTAGAGGGGGTCTTCCTGAAGTTTCTAGGTTTGGGATCAAATGGATTTATCATTGTGGCATCCTTGAAGTGGGCTTGCAAGTATCGGGCACTGTCATAGAGTTCATTCATTGTGGTAGGACGGTGCATGATCAAGACATTCCTCAAGGCAGGTGTAGTGTTTCCAATGAGCATCTTCACTTGTTCCCCTTCAGAAATCACATCTGTTAATTTTTCTGCCATTCCCCTCCAGCGATCAGCAAACTTTATAAAGTCCTCTTCGGGCTTCATCTTCTCAGCAATCAAGTCTGTAATGGAGCATGCTGGTGCCACCCGGTCTCTGTATCTCTGCAAGAATTTTGTCTTGACAATGTCGAAGTCTCCTGCCTCAAAGGAGTCGAGTGAGTAGAACCATTCCAATGCAGACCCTTCTAGTGATCGACGGAATAAGAAAGCAAGAACCCTACGATCATCTTTCCAGAATGAGGATTCATAGAGAAAATCTTTAAGGTGGAGAAAAGGGTTGCCAGTACCATTGTAGCGGCGATAAACTGGTAGCTCAGAAGGTGGCAGGTGTAGGACTGGCAGAGAAGGAATAGAAATCTCAGGCACTGACTTGGAGTCCATGCGACATCTCAGCTCTTCATAACGTTCATTCATCTGGGTGAGCTGATCCATGATTGCCCTGGTGAGAGCAGGTTCTTGGTTTACTGGTGGGGGTATGTGGTTAGAGACATGGTTCTGAAATTGAGGAGCATGACTTGGCAAATTCACTGAAGATTGTCCCATGACTTGATGGGTCAAGGGAGCAACATGGTTGAAATAAGATGGCTGAACAAATGAGGGTTGGACCATAGATGGTTGAACTAGAGAGGGTTGAAATGCAGATGGTTGTGCTAGTGCCAATGATGGTTGAATCATAGATTGTTGAACAATAGGTGGTTGAACAAAGGGTGATTGAATGAGTGGTGGTTGAACTAGAGGACGAGGAGATAAGGCAACTTGGTTAACTTTAGCTTGATCTGAGGCCATTTTGCCCTTCACCATGGATTGTATGCGGGCATAGGCTTCTGGGTCGGTATAGAGAGACAACTCCCTAAACAGTTGTTCAACATCACGAGGAGCAGATGGCTGAGGGACCTCTTGCGCTTCTGACTCAAACAATGGATTAACATGACCATTTGACGGATTTGGTTGATGGCCCATCTCGTGCTCTCGATGTTCAGCTTGTTCCGCCATTCCAACGTGCCTTCCAGACCTTAGTTGCATTGAACTTCAAGGAACAAACAAGTTGACAAAGTAAACAAAGAACTTTTTTTGGTTTTTTTTAGTATTTTGAAAAAAGTTAGAGGTTTGAATTTTTGTTTGACAAGCAAGTGATGCAAAGACTTGAAAGCAAAATTACGCAATGATTTTGATTAAACTTTCGGTTTATGAATTTTGTTAAGAATTGTTCTCTCAACAAATGGGTTAGGATCCTAACTCCAATCTCCAATGACCTAGGTTTCACACAAACTCACCACGTGTATGTAACGTAGGATGCTTCGGGTTTTGGGGAGTGGTACAACCAACCCGATCGTGAAGAGGAATACTCCACGTATGAGGAATTACGGAGGCCTTGATGAAAGCCAACCAAGTCAACTAGGAAGGAATATCCCAGAAGAGATGTCAGAATCCACCAAGAGGGTGTTTTGGATGGGAGGGGTAAATGGGAGAGTGAGCTCCCGCCTCAAAAAAGTGTAAAAGAAGGAGGTAGAGAAGGAGCAGAGAATGCAATCAAGTAATAAAACAAGTAATGAGCAAAGCATAAACTTAAACAAGCAATCAACACCAGACAAGCAATTAGAAACTAGACAAGCAACTAGAAACTAGAATCTAAACTTGTTTCTTATGTGAGCCAAATGGAGATAGTGAAAAGGTGATGGAAAGAAGAGGGTTCAAATCTGATAGCCAAGCAAAAGGGTGGTCCACGTGGGGACCAATGTGGGAACTGGGGTAGAAAGTAAAGGTGGTTCACGTGGGAACCGGTTTTGGGTAAAAAGGGGTGGTTCACGTGGGAACCGGTTTGAATGATCAAAAGAGGGCCACGTGGGGCCAATTAAAGGTGAATAACGATCTGATCCAAGTGGGGATAGATCTGAAGGAAAGTGGTTTGGTTCACGTGGGAACCGAAGTAAAGAAAGAGATTGGTTCACGTGGGAACCGGTTTAAAAGGAAAATGGTGGTTCACGTGGGAACCGGTTTAAATAAAATGCAGAAATTAAATGGCATAGTTGTCACTTCAGATCTGATGAGAGATGGGTGAAATCAGAAGTTTTGAGATGGCAAGAAGTTTAAGAGAGGTGGAAAGAAGGAAAGGCTCACGTGGGAACCGGTCTAGAACTAGAACTAGTTGCAAACAAAACACTAAGCACCCACGGTTGAAGACATTGATTGTCCCACCGTCGTCGCCACAAAGCTGTCGACTCTGAAAATTTGACGGGGTCCTCTCCTTTTCAGGGAAGTCCGTGAACCCAGATCGTCACCTCAAGAGGGGATGAGAAAAGAAAGGAATAAAGCTCGGAAAGCAACTCTCTCCTCGATCCCACACTCACATTTATCCCCGAACTTTCATCCCTTGGCGTCGCTCGATCACCAAAGAGACGGTTCGGGTCATGTGGGAGGAAGGTGAGAAGAAATAAACGTGGTCGCCAGGAACCGTGGGTTCCGATTTATAGAATTAAAATGACCGTGTGTACCTTAGCGTGAAGAATGTGAGTTAAAGCTTCTCCTTCTTCGGCCGGCCGATGAAGAAGAGTCCTCAACATGTGGGTGCTTGATATTCTGTGCAACTAGACAAATAAACAAGTGAAATAGACAATTAGAACTAGACAAAGTGGAGTATATGTAAAGAGAATAACATAAAAACACACAATTGACTAGAAACTGACCGGATTCGGGTTATCTCTAACCCCCTTTTTTAGTTTTAGGATTAACAGAGTAAAAGTAATGCAAAAAAATGTAAAAAAATGATAGGAGGATGGAGAATCACTAAACAAAGAGGTAGGAAAAATAAATGAAAGATTCTTAGTTGAATAGAGGAAGATATAGCCAAATCTGTGTTGTCGAAAAAGCCGAGCAGCAGTCCAGGATCTGCCAGGCGCGACTTTGCTTCTGCGCTAGTCACGACCAGCCCCGACCTTGTAATCAAGTTACGTCGATTGAAAACTGAAGAATACTTGGAGAGGAAGAACTTTGATGAAGAGAGCTCGGGCAGAAGACGTCCACACACTGCTGTAGAGGTCGAAGAAGAGAGACTTGGCAGATCACCTGCAGAACAGCCTTCCTCTCTCTTGAACCAACTTTTCTCTCTCTAAAAACTCGAAATTCTCTCTCTAAAAATCACAAAATTGATGCAGGAGATAGGTTGGACATCTTGAGATGCCTGGGGAGTCGTGCTCATGCCTTTGGAACGACCAGAATCAGAGTCCATTTATAGGAGAACGAGCAGTGCGATCGGAGCTAAAACATAGGGCTCATTGCGCCCCACCCCTAGGCGCATGCGCCCTGGTGCTGGGCGCATGCGCCCCTCATGCGCCCCACTGAAGGGCGCATGTGCCCCCAAGTTGGGGCGCATGGGCACAAACCCCGAAAAAATAGTTCTTATCCCATCGGCGGTTCAGTGGTAGAGTCCGGGTGAAAAACTGGGTCCCTCGTGCCTCAAAAGTGGGGCGCATGTGCCCTCAAGTGAAGGCACAAGGCCATGTGCCTCACTGGTAGGGCGCATGGCCACGTGCCCTGGGTCCCGGGCGCATGTGACCAGGAACCCGGGCGCATGGGACTGGTTTCGCGCGTCCTTCTTCCGGAAGCCATTGCGAACACTCCCGAACTCGAAATTCGACGCCGTTTGTTGCGTTGGAAAGATAACAGGCCGAAGAAGCTTTCTATAGAATCGGATCAACCATCACACCATCCAAAACTTCAGAATCTTATCCGGAAGTTAGGGCAGTGAACAGAAGGTCCGATATAGGTCAAAATGACTTTGACGGCAAACCGGAAAGGCACGGAATGCAACAAAACTTGTCCGGAGTGTGAATATGACCATAACCTTCAATGAATAATCATTAGGCATTGGTCATTTAGCCAATTTCTGTGTTTACACGATTTACATGTGGCTTTCGCTCAGAAATTATGGCTTTTTGCGGAAAACATCGGAAAACATCCGATTTCGTTCGGCGAAGCTCCAAATCAACTTAAAAGGACCCGGCATCATCATATGATCAATCATGCGTGTTACCCTATAAAACATGAGTTTTATGCTCTGAATTAGGCGAATTTGGCGTGTCTACACCTGTGAGCTCACTCCACTAAATCCTATGAGAAACCCTCATAGCCCTTTCCCTTGCAACACTTAGACCCTTGAAATAATATTTGTTTATTGGGCCTGAAAGCTCACCTTTATTCAAGCTTTTCAGCCTCACTAGCCCAACCCCTATTTTTTATTGGGCTCACAAGCCCATGTTTATTTAGCCTTTTTTGGCCTACATGCCCAACCCTACTTTTTTACTTTTATTGGGTCCAAGAACTCACTTGCCTTCACCCTACCCTTTCCAGCCCTATGAGCCTAACTTTTGTCTCTTCTTTTATTAGGTCCATGAGCCCAACCTTTATTTATGGGTCTATAAGCCCATGTTATCAAAACTTGCTTGAGCTTTCACATCTTCCTCCCTTTCCTCCAACTTAAATGGGCCCATGAGCCCAATCTTTAATTGCTCTCATTGAATTTTCAAGATCATCCCTCATTCCGGCTGATGTTGGAAAAATCAACTCAACCCATCAAATCCTAACTAAGGCCTTCACCTTTCTACCAAGAGAACTCGTTGCCTTACATACAAGGTTAATTGGGCAGCCATGGCCCATTCTTTCACAATGATCAAACTTCTTAAAAAAAATCCTTCTTGACAATTAGGATTTTAATTGAGGAGACATCCCTACTTGTCTAGGAGGGCATTTTGGTCCAAGGACCACCAAATCTTTTAACTGATTTGTTTTGTCTAACCTTGATCTCTATAAATACCACTTTTCATCCTCTCTTCTTTCTTTAGGTTCAATTTCAAGTCAAAGATAAAAGAGTTCTAGTGAGATATTAGTAGTAACTATCACAGAAATGCTCAGTGTCCCTAGCTACCAAAATATTTAGAAAAGGCAATAAACCTTGTTAAGGTCACATATGGGGATCAAAATAAGTAGATCAAACTTTAGGGTATATAAGATTGTGTTAGAAAAAGATCTTGCATTTGAGGAAGATGATGATTTAGTTGACGCCTATGTGTGCATTTAAAAGAAATTTGAAGAGCCACAGCCACAGTGAATCAGCCAACTAATGAAGTCAATCTAGAAACACTAGAAGATCCTAAGATAGTCTTCATAAGTGACAACCTCACCCAATTACAAGAACAAGATTTGAGACCTATGTGAACCTGCTAGGATTGGACAACTACATGGTAGAACATTGCCTGAAAGATAGAGCAACACTGGTCCAACAAAAGCTCAGAAGATTTCACCCAAATATTGCACTCAAAATGAAAAAGATGGTTGAAAAGGTACACTAGGTAAGGTTCATTAGAGTCATCCTTTATCTCCAATGGGTGGTGGATATAGTACTAGTGATGAAAAAGGAGGGAAAGGTCCCAATTTGTATTGATTTTAGAGATATGAATTGGGCATGCCCAAAAGATAATTTTTTTCCTTTTTATCAATGTGTTAGTAAATAATATGACTAGATACAAACCTCTAATTTATGGATAGATATTCAAAGTATAACCAAATCCAGCTAGCAGAGGAGGATCAAGAGAAAACTTTGTTCGCCACGTACATATTGCTATGTTGTCATACCTTTTGGTCTAAAGAATGCTAGAGCCACCTATCGAAGGCCAATGATGGTGATTTTTCATGGCATGATGCACAATTTTGTAGAGATGTATATATATGATGTAGGTATCAAGTTACACATCCAACATGAACATGATAAAGTTTTAAAGAAAGTCCTACAAAGGGCTAGAGAGTACGAATTGAAAATGAACCCAAAAAGTGCACATTTGGGATCCCATCTTGAAAATTGCTAGGGTTCATAGTGAGTAAAAATGACATTGAGATAGATTCAAACAAAGCCAAGGCAATCATAAATATGGCTTCTCAAAAAAACATGAAAAAACTTCAAGGATTAATAGAGAGACTATAATTTGTCTGTCAATTCATCTCACAACATTCTGTAAACCATTTTAAGAGTTGACTATGGCAAGGATTAAGTTTAAATGAAATCCAGAATGCTAGGAAATTTTTAATGGATTGAAAAAGTATTTAGTGAGTCCTCCTGTATGACCTCAAGTGCAAGGCAAGCACTTGATTCTATAAATCTAAGTGTTGGAAGGGTCCCTTGGAGCAGTGCTAGCACAAATAGATGAGGAAAGATAAGAATGGACAACCTGCTATCTCTCTACGATCTCTGACTATTGTGACTAGAAAGTACACTATAGAAAAGACCTATGTTGCCCTAGTTTGGGTGGTCCAAAAGCTTAAACAATATTTCAAGTTTCTCTTTGAAAATCTGTCATAGCTGATTGTTTAGTATGATGGTAGAGCTTTCACTCGAAGTTCAACATCACCTATATCAAAAAAAAAAGTCAATTAAGAGCTACACTATTGCTGAGCATCTAGCCCATCATCGCCTTACAACCATTGATTCAGTACAATCAATGTTTCCAACTGAAGAACTTAGGTTTGTCAAATCTTCCAATCAATGACGAGGCTCTCAGCTATCAAGAAAAATATATAGGATTCATTCAAGTGTATCACCATCCTAAAGGCTTTTCAACTTGACTTTCCAGTAATTAACAACATAGTTGTGTATGAAACCTTGCTGGCCAGACTAGATGACTCTCATTTCTATGGTGTTATCAAACAAAGAGTGATAGGTGATTGCTAGCTAATCCTTAGCCAAGTACTTAACAACTCACTAAGGACTCAAAGCATATCAAGAGCTCAACTCTTAAAACATCAAGCTATTCTCTAAGCTCACATTTGTTCACATTCCTCACATCCAGAATATCCTTGCTGATGCTCTTGCAATTCTCGTATATTTACTATCTATACCAATTGGAATGTTAAGACAATCCATGTGTGTAGACAATCTATCCCGGAAATTAAGGATGCACATTTTTTGAAAGTAAAAAAAGGTTTGAAAGAAAGGAATTCATTGAATAGAAGGAAGAGGAATCTGTAGCTAAACTCAAAAAAAAAACTAGAAGAGGGTGAGAAAGCATGGTATTATTAAATTACTAAATATTGTCAATACCAAACCTTCCCACCAAAATCAAATGTTGAATAAAAGAAGGCTATTAGGAGGATCTCCCAAAGACATGTCATTCTAGGAGTGCTATACAAGAAGAGCATGACTAGATTTTTATTTAGGTGCATAGGTAAAAAAGAGGCTAAATTAGTGCTCGAGGAAGCATAAGTCGGTCATCCTCATCACATGAGAATATATCACATACATTAGTCTATCCGGATCCTTGATGTCCCATCTCAAGTAGCCTATGACTAGGAACATTTAGATCAAATACCTCTAGATGATCAATCTCATTATCATGATCTCATCATGATTTAATCATCATTGTATTTGATCAAGGACTTCATTATGATATTCGCATCTAATAAGAGCTTAAAATGAAGATTTGCCTAATTAATTGAATGAGATATTTCTAGAAATGTCGAATCATATCATATATGATTGGCTTGTAGGGCATACATTTCTATCAAATGTCTCTACACTATTGACTAATGATATCGGTCATCCTCAACATATGAGAAGATATCACATACACTAGTCTTAGTAATTCCTTGATGTCCTATCTCAAAGACCCTAAGACTAGTAACATTTAAATCATGTCTCTAGATGATTGGTCTTATTATCATGATCTCATCGTGATTCAATCATCATTGAATGTAACCTAAAACTTCACTACAATAGACGCATCTAGCTAATGCAGGTAGTGAAGATAATGCCATTATTTATGAATAAAATATTTTAAGAAATGTAAGAACATATCAAATATGATTAGCTTGCAAGGCCTACATTTCTAGCAATGCAGCATTCTTGAACACTTACTAGCACGCTTGCATAGTTACTGAACCGCTCTCATAGTTACCGAATCACAATCATCTTCTATCTTAGTCAGTCATTATGTAACTCATATATTTCCTACATTCTTTAAAAGAAATATTAGCTTTTTGTAAGTTTTGTTTTCACACAAAGATCTTTCATTCTATAAAAATGGTTTAACATAGTCGAAGTATAGTAAAAGATTTGTTATAACAAAAGCCATGATGGTCCTATGGGGTGGTTCAATCACTCAAAAATAAAATCCACATTGATGAGAGAATGCACTCTATAAAAGCAAAGACTGAAGATAGAGAGAAAAAATGTTGAGGTGTTGCATTATTATGAAAAAATGAACGTATCACCACATAGCGGTCTAAAAATTTATAGCTCAAAACACATCCATAGAACCAAATTGAATAGGGAGATTGAGGGACCTGATGAAGTATGATAGAACCTAACAATTGATCTACTCACCACTAATGTCTGCCTCATCCACGTCTCCGTCATTCCTTTGCCATGCGCCTCTTATTCGCATATCATATTTTATTAGCTCGCACCCCAATCATGCTCTATGTGACTAAATGTCATCTTCCATGAAGTTCCATCTGTGGACACCAGCTCTTGAAAGGTGTTCACTAAACTTCATCACATAGAATGCACAATTCACGCTATAACAATGATAATAGTTGTCAGTGAGGATGAATAAAGAAGAAATAAAATTATGATATGACTCCAATAATGTGTTTGTACCTAGAGCACAATTGAGACAAGCAGTCTGCATCATAAATTTCCACCTAATCACTGAGTCCGTTGAAACCATGTGTTGTTGATAATGATCTTTACTTTCTTGACCTGGACGACAATAGTTTTAACTTATAAATTGCAGCCAAATGAAATAATTACTTGGAAAGTCCTTGGCCAAGTTGTAGAACTCACCCTAGCCCTCGTTTTAGCATCATACTTAGGATGGTTTTTTGATAGAGTTGAACATTGTGATGGACTTCAAGTGCATGTCAATAGGAAGGAGGCAAAATGTGATCCTACACTATAGGACCAAAAATAGAGCTCCACTTGCATGAATTCTATTGTGGACTATCCAACGAAGTGCCAACAAATCATCTCTCTATCCCCACCGGCATAGTCAATCGTCTCCTTGTTCATACAAAAGGAAAGGGATGATGGGACAAAGCGACAGTGCTTGTATTTCTTCAAGTTTTGATGAATTATGTCCACGAACATCTCCTAGAAGTAATCAACATGGTTGTTGCCAATCATTTTTGTTTGGTTGAAGATCTCCACTACTTCCTACAGGTTGAAGTGGCCCCCCTTCTTGTAACCATCGGTCTCCCTCTATCTGAGTCCACCGTAGACATCCACTGTCTGCACACATTTGAGTCCTCTAAAGGCAAGGTTGCTAAAAGTTTGTCAATGTGCCCCTACTCATGTTTATTACCTTTACTGGCATTAGTCTTTTTACCCATTCTTTTCTTTGGATATTATGGTAGGGTAAATCCCATGGTGGCTAGAGCAGCAAAGGCAAGGAGGGCAAATTGTGGATCTGTAGTGGTAGATAGAATGTTGAAGGTAGCTACTAGCAGAGCATGTGAATGCACACATAGAACTTACACTCTTCCAGAAGTTGTCCTATCTTTTACCCATTTGATCATAAAATTCATTTTCTCCTCTAGAGGTGTGATGTCACCACTACTATCCATGGTGGTTTCGTCATCATTCTCACCAATAAGCAATTTTGTTATGTGTCACACCTTGGTGACCACTCTATCAACATTTTTCTGCACCTCTACCTCCATCAATGCCTACCCCTTTAGTTTCTCCACCTCATGTTGGAATTGATGTATGAGTTGTGTTTGATAAGGGAATGGTGACTAGAATTCGACTTGGTCAAGTTAGGCACCAATTGTTTACATTTCTACTTTGAAGTCTTCCCTCAAGGTGGCCATGACCTTGTGAATTTCTTATGCTTAGCCTCTGAAACCATGTTCAACATTCTCACACTCTCCTCAACTTTTTCTTCTAGTTTGATTCTTTCTTGCATGTCTTGAGCAATCTCCTTCTTCAAATTGTTAATCGTGGAGGTCATGGTTTGCAAAATGTACTCCATGTGCCACTCAAACTCCTTTTTCAATCATAGACAGAGCTCTTTTGCTTGTGCAAGGATGGCTAGATCTTGCTACTTAATCGAGGTAGCTCTAGAATAGGGGGTAAGTAAGAAAGTTCCAGAGGGGCAGGTTTGGAATGGACTTTAGAAGGGGGCTAGATGTTGTGCATTGATAAGGTCCACTTCTTTGCAGAGGGGAGTTAGTGAAGTTAAGACCTGTTCAGGAGTTTATAACATGGTGGGTAGTGTTAGGGTAACAATGTGTGCTAAGGGAACTTCATCACATACTCACCAAGCACTAGGCCTAGAAGGCTTTCATGTAGGCCTCAAGAAATTTCTCATATGTACAGAATGCCTTGGTGTTCCACTTCAAAAAGCATGGATGACCAAAAGAAGTAAATGGTTGTGCGCCATGTACATGCTCGAAAAAACAGGCTGGTGATAACGAGCATTATGAAATAATATTGGCAACATAACAAGATGAAGTTTCATTTATATGACTATAGCACACCCTACTAACCAGGGTATTCTTCTTTTAGCCACTTTAGTGAACCACGAATTCAAATTGTCGACTAGAATCTTATGTACATAACTAGCCTAGTTGTAATTGCTTATTGAACTAATGTCTTGTACATAATACATAATGCCTTTTAAACATGTGAAATTTAATTTTGGAGTAAAAAAGGAAGCGAATACAACAAAATCTACAAGCTAACTATAATGTTCATGCCTTGTGGATTCTCGAAGTGCACTATTCTACTAAGCAAAACTTTGAGTTCATTCTGGGAGGTAACTGTACCCATGGGGAAGTAAGAGTCCATATGGGACCTGTTGACTCTAAAATGGGTTTGTCATTATCAGGATTGCCACTTCAAGAGAATATGAGAAATATAGGAATAAAAATATAAAAAACTCTCAGCTCGGTCTCACACTCACATTGATCCTCAAACTTTTATCTTTTGGCGTCGCTCAAGCACCGGAAAGATGGTTCAGGTCATATAGGAAGAGAGTGAGGACGAAAAACACTTAATGCATAAAAGAATGAAAAAAGGTAGTCACAAGATCCATGGGCTCTGCTTTGAATTAAATAAAGTGTAGATTAAGGAAGGATGACCATATGTATCTTAGTGCGGGAAACAAGTGCTCGAGTTCAACCTTTGTAACGCCTGACGTTTAAAAAAATTGATTTGAAAAACTTTTTTTCCCACCACGTACCCCACTCCCCTCCACCGCCTCCCCTGCCCCTCCCTCTCTATAACCCTCTCTCTCTCTCTAGAACCTCCCCCTCCACCGCCATCTCCCCCTCCACTGCCTTCCGTCTGCCGCCTCCCTCTCTCTCGAACCGTCGTCACCACCGCCTCCTCCGTCTCCCGATTCCTCCGCCCACTCCAGAATCTTCCCCATGCCACCACCTCCCCTTTGCGCCTCCACTACCTCACCGCTCTCTTCCTCTTCTTCTTCTTCCTTTGTCATTGCTAGCGTTGCCGGGAGATGCCGATTCCACCGCCATCGTTGCCATCGCCGTTGTTGCCCCCCGGTCCGGCCCCCTTCCTCTCCATTTCTTCTTCTTCCTCAACATCCGCCGTTGTCAACCGTCGCGGCCGTCGCCGCACCCCCGCCGCGACACGTCCGTCACTGTTCGCCTCCACCATTCTCCATCTCCTTTCCTTCTTCCTTCCCCCTGCCGTCGTAGCCACCATAACACTGCCCCCTCCTCTTCCTCCCCTTCTTCTTTTCTGCCCCGTGGCCGTCGCCACCGTGCGGTCGCCGCCACGCCCCCATCTCTCTCTCCCGCACCCGTCGCCACCGTGGTCGCCGCCGCAGTCGCCGTGACATCGCCATCGTCGCGCCTCGCCGCCATCGCCGGTGTCGTGCACTGCACCGTCCGTTTTCACCCCCCCGACTGTCTCTCTCTCCCGCCGGCTCTCTCCCTCTCTCTCGGTCTCTCTTCCCCGCTCTCCCTCCTGCCTCTCTCCTCCCCCCTGCCGCACTCTCTTCTCTCTCGCTTCTCTGCGCTCTCTCCCTCTCTCGCACTCTCTCTTTCTCTCTCCTATCTAACTCCCTGACTCTCTCTTTCTGTCGTGCGCCCGAGCGAGTACGGCTCGGCCATGAACCCTGCTAGTGCGGTCCGCCTTATCGCCGTTGTCGCCTCCCCCGGCACCCATTGTCTCTCTTCCTCCTCTGTTTTTCCATAGCCCGCATGCACACGCACTCGCGCGCATGGCTGGTGCACCGTCGGGCACGGTGCACAGAACCTCACCCTCTCTTCTCTTTCCCCCTCCGTCTATGCGTGCGCCGCCATGCGCCGTCGCGCACCCGGCCTTCGTAAGCCGCTGCTGTATACCCCCCCCAGTCGCTCGCTCTCATTCTCTCTCTTGGCCTCACGCTCGCTAGCCGCTGCCGCCGCTGCCCTCCCGCGCGGCCACCCAGCCTCATCACCTAGCCTCGTCATTTGACCAGCCCTCTCAACCGCTTGATTGCGCTCGCCCACCTCCAGCCACAGTCGGTGCCATTTTCCTGTTGATCCGCCAAGGTGAGTCTCGGCATTTCTAGTTTCTATTTTAATTTGAGATATTTAGATATATTCACAATTTATTAATTATTGATATCTTTCTAGTTTTTCATCGTCGTCTGTTGTTGCCATTTCATGATCGTCATCCAGTCGGCTTCCATTGGATTAGGGTTGATCGCTCCTTGATTGAGGTAGGCATCCCAACTTTTCCTTAGCATACCGATATGTTAATTAATGCGTTAAAACATGTTTATTTGATAAATAGTAGATAATTGATTGTTTAATTGTTTAATTGTCTGCATGAGTTTATAAAAACGTCATACATGTCATTCATATTTAATTTTATGCATCTCCATGTGTAGTGCTAGTTAGATGCATATTGATTCATTTATGTTTTGAGAATTATTATAAAATAAATATGTAATTGTGAAAATTGAGTTATGACCTGTTAAAATTATAATTGTATCTGATTCATGTTATGTACGATTTTAAGGTTTATTAATTGATGAATTGAATTGGAATTAGAATTGACATGATAATTTCTTAGCATAATTAATTAACTTATATTCATAGGGCATAAAGTTGTAAAGTGTATTATTTGATAAATTGATTTTGAATTGCGATTAATTGAAGTTAGCATATCTAATTATGTTGTATATTATGTTCTAATTGGGTCAATTGCATGAATTGGAATTTAATTGAATTATTATTCCTGATTGGGTCTATTGCATGAATATTTGCATTAATTGAATGGTCTGCATGTGTCGACCTAATTGTGATTAATGGCATGATTATGATTAAGTGCATAATTTTGTGAATGAATAGAATATTGGCATGGTCTAAAGATTTGGCTATTGATTGAGTTACATTGCATAATTGGTTATTGAAATGGAATTGTCTGAGTAATTATATGTCTTGCTTGTGAAATGTTATTGATGCTATGATGCATGTGATGTAATATTTGCTCCTCCAGCCTATGATAGAATCGCCCGTGGGCAGCGGTGGAAATAGATTGATCCGGTGCATCCTTCGATCCCACATACCGCGGTTTATCCTAAGTACTCCCCTGCCTAGAGGTACTTTGGGATTTAGCTTACTATATGGTACTTCTTATATATATTTAGAGCTGGAGTGACGATCGCCAAGTATAGCATATGATTTACTCAGACATATAGAACTGAAATAGTATTGAGGCATGCACAATAGGCTCATGTAAGTCCAGGTGGCATGGCATATAGAATAGATCAGTTGGTTAAGTGATAGGTAGTTTGGTTCAAATGTAGACTCAGGCTCATTCAGTTAATCGATTTTGGAAAAGACCCAATTAAATAATTGAATCTTGATAATTAGTTTAGTGATTATGATATAATCTGATTTGTGTTACTTTTATCATTTATTGTTACCATTTAGGTTGATTAATATAATAGGAAAGTTGGGTATAAGTTCTACTGAGTCCGTGTGACTCATTCCAAATCCTTTAACATTTTTCAGGAAATCAGGTAGTGCAGCAGAAGCGTAGTGGATCAGGATTAGTGCAGAAAGAGGATTAGAGAATTTTGTTTATGAATGGCTTATATTGAAATCAAGGTATGATTTATATTTGGATTGAATCATTTGTTTTATTAATTGGGACCTGTTAGTTCTTTAATTTTCCCTAACCGACGCAATATAGGGGTTATTTCCCCGGTCCCGTCTCCAGATTTATTCCGCTACGTAGGATAGGAAATCTAGGGCGTGACAACCTTCTCCTTCTTCGGCTAGTTGATAAAGAAGAGTCCTCAACTACTGCTACCTTGATAAACCTGTGCAACTTAAAACAATAAGCCAAGTGACAGAAGTTGATTAGAACTAGGTGAAGTGTAGAAACTATAAAAAGAAAGATAATAAAATAAGCAATAAAATTTTAACTCACCGTATTGGGTGTGAGCCCTAACCCTTTTTTTTGTATTTTTGATGATATAAATGATACAAAAACTGAATTAAAATGACCTAAAATGCTGTAAATGAAAGAGGGGATACATAGAGAGTGGGACGGCTTGGATCGGGGCTAGAACGAGCAAAAGAAACCGGTTTGGATGGCCTGCACTCGGGTGAGTACAGCACCCTGCCGCCGCAACTTCAGTGCAGAAGCTGCTTCGGTCGACCCCAATGTTGAAATTGAGTGTTGTTTGTTTCTACGGACATAGAACTCGGAGAGGAAGAGATCTTATGTCAATGACTTCTCTAGAATATGCTCGTGCATAACTGTAGAAGTTTTTCAAGAGGTTGAATGTAAAATAGAACCTGATTGCGCGCCCTTGATGCAACAATCACCATAGACAAACTACACGTCAGAATCAAGTGTCATCTATTTCAAATGAAAGAGAACATAGAGAGAAAGCTTTTTTTTGTTGACCACTTTTGCAGCATGTGTCCAAAGAATGTTGTAGAGGCCAATGAAAAACATCAATGTTGAGAGCATGAGTCGGGCCTCCTTCCTCACGCCGAGGTCGATCTCTCACCAATGGGACGGAGTAGAACGTGAAAAAGGGCTTTGGGAGAGCTTGGACCACCTCTGGAGGTGCTAGAGCATGCCTAGTAACCCCTGGTCATTACGAATGGCCATCAATTTATTAGAGAAGTAGACATGGCGTAAAATATATAAGGAAACCAAATGTGCCTCTAGGTTGGGGTGCGGTGGCGGCGTCCTCAACCTAAGAGCACACAGTCCATGCCCTTAGACTGAGGACATGGTGGGCGCACCCTCACCTTGAGGGCGCATTCAGTGCGTTATTGCTAAAAAAATTCTGAAAATTCTAGAAACTTGCTAAAAATCATGTTGACAAAATGAACACGCCCCGACTTGGGGGCGTGGTCAAAATAATCATTTTTAAAAGGGGAAACTTTCTTAGAACCGGTTTGGAAAGCCCATGCTCATTTCTGGTTTCCAGAATCGACCGTGCTCTCAATACGGGGATGCACTAACCATGCCCTAGGTCTAAGGGCATGCAGACCGTGCCCTCAATGTGAGGGTGCACTGACCGTGCCCCCAGTTCGGGGGTGCGCTCAGTTCTTTCTCTTGCACGCCTTACGTTCGCAAGCCATAACTTGCAAACAAGATATCTGTTTTGGCTTTCGTTTGTTGCATATGAAAGAAGACTTGCAAACACAGCTCCCCAAATTGGCAAACTAGCTGGAACATATCCCAGGACTTCCATACAGGATTTTAACCTCTGGTTTATGATTCTGAGGATGCCAAAGGTTGGAGCGGTGATCCGTAAAGACATGGTTTCGATCAAAAAGTTGAGTGTCCACTCGGGAGAACTTAAAACAATGGTTGAACAAGTATGATGTGATCCAAAAAACTCAGAATCATTAAAAAAGTTAGGAATAACCTGGTAAACGTGAAACGAACCTCGAAAAAGTCAGGAATAACCAAGAAATCCTAAAATCGACCAAAATGACTGTATGGCACCAATTGGTGATAATAAAATAGCTAGGGTTGACCCAAAAGGCCCGAAAAAGCCTGATGATGATTGGAAAAGTCTAGGGTAGCCATGATAGTATAGATTGGAAAGCCACGATGTAAACCGACATAGACGTGCGATCGCTAAAAAGACTTGTCGAAAACCCATATGTTAAGGAATATACACAGGACTTCCGAGACCTTCAATTGTCAATCATTAAGCGTCAGTCATTAAGCAAGTTTTGTGTTTTCACAATTAACGCGTGACTCTCGCTTGATGGTTACGACTATGCTTCGAAAATCTTTAGTCCATTCTCAATTCACGTGGCTCTCCATTGATATCCTCGGCTCATCTCCACAAGGTGATTTTGATCAGATATTGGTTAGATAAAAAGTATTATTAATGGAATAAGAGTCTGGGGCTGCGAATCAGGCCAACTTGGCATGTCTACAGGACCTCCTTCTCTTTCGCTATATCTGTAGACACACCAATTTGGCCTTATTTGAAGTTTAAAACTCTTATTCCATTGGCAACATTCCTTATTGAACCATTCAACATCATATTGAACTACCCTTTTGGACAAGCCAAGGAGCCTACTAGAAAATTTGAGGATGAGTTATAGATTTTTTTAGCAAAGCCATATCTACTGAGTGAGGACCATATCCATCCCAATGAACATTTCATGATGATCAATCATTGATGATTATGATCACGTTTTGATAGCAATGATTGCCTTCTAGTTCACGCCGCATCTTTCCGGTTGCTGTCAAATCTTTTCGATTACCACCATCTATCATATTTCATCATCCATACATAAAATAAACAGAGTTTTATTCCAAATATAATTGAAGAAGGATCTTATTTATCATATTAGCTATTATTCGTAGCAAATGGCATTCAATTCTGATCTCCCATTTGTCTGCAGCGCTTCTTAGAAGTCAGACTCGTAATTCTATCCGCATGCAGCCCTGATCAAGACCAATGGAGTGCATGTCGAGCCATTTGGCCACATCCCTGACCCAATTCATGACATACCTTTTCTTTTTACTCTTCCATATCATTTGTATAAGTTTCTAGAAGCTTAATGTTGAAATTTAGAACCAACGAATGACGGCAATCCAACTTATTATCTTATACATTAAAACTTGCTATTTTTAGACCAGATTTATTTCCTATCTAAGTGGTGACCTATTTTGATCATAAGGAAGGTAATCCATGATTTTTAATCCCTTTATATCAATTGGTTAAGTGTCTAGAAGCTTCATGGTGAAAATTAGTAGCATTAAATAGCATAAATCTAACTCATGGTCAGATATATCAAAACTTGCTATTTTTTGACTTGTTTCTCATCTTCTATAAAGGAAGACTTGTTTGAACGACTTAATGAAGAGAATCAGCATCCTCCATCCTACTCTCCTCATCCTCTAGCTGCCCTAGGCTCGTCCTAGCCTCCCAAGTCATTCTTCTTTCATCCCGGTGCAAGGAAGTTGGTCCAAAGAGATAGAGAGAGAAGTCTGATTTGTGCTCCATAGTTTTGTTCGCTATTCTTCTGCTTCTATAGACTTTCATTAGCATATTCTGGATAAGCCTCCTTCATAATAAGTTTTTCTCATCAAGATATATTTCATATCCAAGAAACGTATCTCAATTTTGACATTTACTTTGCTCGTGTAGGCTACTACACCGGCGTTGCACAGACAGGTCCAAATTTTAAATTCTTCTAATATTGCATTCTCAATCAATTTTTGTCTATTTTACGGTGGATTCAGCTCATATAGTCTTCATATAAACTGTTCCCTGGTAAATTTTATTTCATTTACAACAAGAATCAGTTAATTTTAACATATGTGGTGCTCGTAGTACTTTCTGTATCAACATTGTGCAAGCAATCTTTATATTTGCAATTTCTGTCACTGGAGTTCTCAGACAGTTTTAGACCTTTTACTAGAGGATCCAAGTCATAGTAATTCCATATAAGATAATTCCTAGTGAGTTATCTTTCTTTTAAAATAAACAGAAATTCATTTTGACATCCATACTGCTCGTGGTGGCTTCTACATCAAAGCCGCACCAGCAAACCTTGAATCTGTCCGACCCAATTGTCATTGTGCCCGATTCGAGTTATCTTCACTCATATTTGTTTTATTTAATTTTAATTCTCATACCATTTAGAATAATTTTAACCATCATTTTTATTTATTTACATCATCATATTTAATCTAAAAAATACCAAAAAAGGGGTTAGGGCTAACCCCAAAACTAGTGAGTTTGTTTCTGATTGCCAATTTATACTATTGTTTTTACAGTTATTATACTTCACTCAGTTCTAATCCTTGTTTTATTTATTTTCTTATCTTCTTTGTCACGACCCAGAATTTAAACAACATAATCACAAATATGTAGCGGAAATACACAACGTCTTGACAATGAGAGAAATCCATCATTCGGATTCCATAACCCAAATAAGCATGTAACAATTCTAATAACCAAGTCCACATGTAATTCCACAAGATCTCAACATAACCTAAACATTTAATAACCAAACATTAATCCAAGTTCATTCACAAGTTCTAATCTCTTAAAGAAAACAACTAAACATAGTGCAACTTCATGACAACCCACCAGTCCACGACAAGCCACCTAGTAATGCAAAAGATCTCTATGCAACTCCAGAGGATGATGGTTCTTCCACGGGCTCCTCTTAAGCCCCCAAACCAAACTCTTGATCTTCAATGTCTGCTGAAAAAAATTTAACCCACAACGGGGTGAGTCCGGAGACTCCATAGGATTTACACCATTTTCTTGCCAATCGGATAACTAGCATATAGTCAAACAATGATAGATAACATAACTAGATTGAGATGTAATACAAATAATAATAACATGTCTTCTATATTTATTCATAACCCATAACCAAACCATGATTATCTTTAAAGAAAAAGATTATGCCAATGCTACTCAATTCTAGACCAATGTACACAAGACTATACAAACTAAACAAATATCATCTAAATGACCTCAAGACTTAACTTAACATGACCAAATTAAAACAAGACAAATCTGATTTTTCTAACATGACATGGTTTAACATCCATACATGACACACAAGTAACATATTTCATATCCTTTCCGAAACACATAGCCAAAGAGCAAGGAATTGGTCGTCTTGCTTCACATGTACAAATACTTTCACCAGCTCTAATATATATAATAGTAACATATAATAAGCTAGCCCAAAGTGCACCTAGGCAGTGATGACACTAAGGGAAAACCGCGGTAATCCGGGATCTGTGGGAGGGCCGGATTCATCTAAGTTACCCGCTGCCCACGGGGCAATTTACTAACATAGGCTGGTGAAGCCTTCATAGCACGTCATATCAAGAGTTCATAACATAATTTCAAATCATGACATACTTGACCATACCATGCATACAGGACATAACCATCCAATTTCATAGCCTTTCATACAAGACATAACATTCATAACGAACTTGACAAGACATAGGATAACCCGACATAATTGAACTTGTTCTCAATGACAACTCGTACTAATTATGACCAAATTGACATGACTAACTATGCATAGCATAGTCCATGATCTGAACCCAAATTAAACATATTTTTACCATAACTAGACAAGACTTGTACTAACCAACTTGGTTGACATATTCTAAATCAAACATATACCAAACTTGACCATATGAACATAATCATATCATGCATGACATAATACATAATCTGAGACCAGACTAATCAAAATTTACATGATCCTCACACATGCAATGATAAACCGAACTAGACATACTTAATTACATATACAAGACAATTAATCAAAATCAAGTTTGACATAACCAAAACAAGACAAGTTCTGATGCCAACACCCATAATCTGACCTAAACAGGTTCCAAAAAGTGAAATTTGATGACTTATGATTTCTCCAAACCTCCACTTAGCTATATTTCAATTCTAGGTCCATTCTAGCACATAATCATATACATAAATAACATATGGTCAAATCTCATGAAAAATATTTATACCCATCTAGAATCATGCCAAACATGTTTCATAATATTCAAAATATCATTTTCAAGGTTCTGGTTTCAAGGATTTTAATAAAAATCACTGATCTTGAGTCAAAAGTCTAAACTAGTCAAATCAAGATCCATAAGTTAAATCATGCATATTTTCTAATAAAAATGGAGTCAAATACATAGAAAAGCTTGAGAAACCTACCTGGAAGCTTCTGTGAATTTTACTTATTTTTATGGATTTTTCTGCTATTTTTCTTGGCCTTAAATCTAATATCCGGGTTTAATAAATCCGAAAATCAGAAAATTGCTGAACCGGCGCCGAACCGGGCGATTCGAAGGTGCTGGACCGGCAGCTGAACCAGGTGCTGTGCCGGCTTGACTGGCGGCTGGACCGGGTGCTGGACCGGCGGCTCGCGACGGCAGGGCACGGCGGCTCTCGCAACGGCGGAGGCGGCCGGCGGAGCTCGCGGCTGCGCTCGACGGCGACGACAACGGCAGTGGGAGCTGACCACGACGGCGATGGCCGGAGACGATGGTGGCGAAAGGATCTCTCGCGGCGCTTCTGGCCGGAACAGGGGAGGTGACGGCGGCGGTTCCGGTGACGGCGACGGGCGGCACGGGAAGGGGCTGGACGGTGACAATCTCGACAGCAAGGGAGGTGGCTGGGTGGAGGCAGCGCAAGGTGGCTGAGGGCATGGTCGGTTGGCGAGGGTGTGGGCCGGCAAGGCGACGACGAAAGGGGGGGCGGTCAGTGGCCGCAGTTGCGACTGCGGCTGGGGGCGGAACGATGCACGGCGGCGGCTGCTACGCTGGGCAGCGCACGGGCGCAGGCAGAGCGGCGGGCTGGCGGCGGACGGCGGGCCGACGCGAAGGCGGGTGGCGACAGACGGCCGGGCTGACGCGGTGGCGGGCGACGGCAGCAGGACACGCGGCGGCGGCCGCGGTGGCTAGCAGGGCGACGCGGTGATGCCGCGGGCGCTCGGGTGAGGCTGCAGGCAGGCGTGGGGCATGGCGGTGGGGCTAGGTGACCGGGGAAGGGAAGAGGAAGGCGGCGGCTGGAAAAGAAGGAGAAAGAGACCGAGATGGGGGGTCGCTTCCGGCAGATCAGGGGAGGCAACGCGGCGATGACGAGGGAGGAGAGGAGGAGGGTGGCGGCATATCCCGGAGGGAAACGGGAGTCCCGACGGGGACTACGGCGGGAGCTCGAGTGGGAGGAGGAAACTGGACAGGGGGGGCGCGGGCGTTACAGCGGGGACAGGGAGGAGGTGCGGGGAAAGAGGGCCGGCATAACCGGCGAGAGAGAGAGAGGGGGGGAGGCGGGGGCGGGCGTTACAGAGGGGAATCCTGGAGGGGGCCGGTTACCATTTTTTTTTAAATTTTCAGATATTACATTCTTGTTTACTAGTTGCAAAATTGCATCAAGTAAGCGGTGGTTAAAAATTCTTCTTCATCAGTTGGCTGATGAAGGAGAAGGTTGAACCTACACACCCATTTTCTGCACTAAGGTACACATGGTCACATCCCAAGTACTCTATACTTCATTTATTTAACTTCAGAGCTTGTGGCTCTTGGCTACTACCTTTTTCTCATCTCTACTTCTACTTCATCCCCTCCCTTATTTCTAGTTCCCCTTAGTTTTATTTTTTTTATTCTTCTCTCACACAACTTTCACCCGAATCGTCTCTCCAGCGCTCGAGCGACACTAAGGGATGAAAGTTCGACAATCAACATGAGTGTGAGACCAAGGAGAGAGAGTTTTCCCTTTCCCTCACCCTTCCAAGGTGCCGACCCAGGACCTGTTTTCGAAGTCGACAATATTTGAATATGTATTACCTTGTCAGGTAACCCCAATATGAGGCTAGCAATTGAAGAAGTAAGACTAACATTGGCACCATGATGTGGAAAACATCAACATCCTGGTATAATATAAGTAAATCACTTAGGAAATAGTCATTGAGTTAATAGATGGAAAATGCCTAAAAAATGACAAATGGGGTTTAAGTGAAGAGGTCTTTATGGCATCACCTCAAACTTAAGCCATTGATTTGAAGTAGGCTTTGATGATGCAATGGTGGATCTTGCTCTCGATTGGATGTAGAAGCTATTTCAGCTACACGAATGGTTGTTGCTTCCTCACCACCAGACATAGAGTGTGTGTTAGTAGTGGCCATCTCTATGTACAACAGAAGAACAAGATGAAGGCACAAGATGGTGGCCACGATGGCACTAAAAAGAAGAAACTGAGGCTTCAGAGAAATAGAACAATGATTATGTTGGGAGAAGGGACAAACTATTCCAAACTTTGGAGGGAAGACGAGGAAAGTAAAACTTTTCTCACCATTGAATATTAGCGGTTCGACAATTGTAATTCTTTTTTTCAAGTCATATCACACTAACTACAATGTGACGTAGCTAATAAAGCAAACCACACATGGCAGTAAGGATGATCACGCTTTCGAAAGGTGGTAGAGCTCTCTAGACAAACTTATTGAGGTGTGCACATATTTACTATCCTATGCACATAGTTACTTAACTTCCAACCTCAACAGCTCTCTGGATGACTTACCGAGGTGTGTGCATACTAACTGTTGTAGACATGCTAATTTGGACTTATTTAGTGCTTAAACTCTTGTTCTATTGACAAAATCTCTTTTAAATTGTTAAAATCCGTGTTTTCAGAATGAGAGCCCATTTTGACTTCCTTGTTGCTCTTGGTGACATCTCCTCTAATTGAAAATTTTTCACAGGATTTTGTGGGCATCTAATGAAGAAGTCTTCAACGTGAATAATCTTTCTATTTGAGTCCTCTTTTCAGTACATTAAACGTCATTCAATTCTGATATCCCATTTGTCCATGGAGCCCTTCGGAAATCAAATAGGCAATTATGTCCACACGCACCCTTGATCAAGCCCAATTGCAAGCAAGCCCAGCCCATTGGGCACATCTCTGACCAATTCATGACCTTACCTTTTTTTATCCTCCTTCATATCACTTGTTAAAGTATTTGGAAGCTTCATGGTCAAAATTAGCATCATCAAATGATGGCAATCCAACTTGTTGTCTTATACATCAAAACTTGCTATTTTTAGACCAGATTTGTTTCCTCGTTGAGTGGAGACCAATTTTAAGCATAAGAAAGGTGATCCACGGTTTTCAATCCCTCTAAATCAGTTCGGTAAGTTTCTAGAAGCTTCATGATGAAAATTAGCAGCATTAAATGGAGGAAATCCAACCTATGGTCGGATGTATTAAAACTTACTATTTTTTGACATGTTTCTCATCCCCTATAAAGAGATACCCATTTGAACGACCAAAGAAGAGCATCCTTATCCTCCAGAACTCGTCTCCTCATCTTCCAACCACCTAGGCTCATCCCAACCTCCACAAATCATCTTCTCTTCGTCCCGGTGTTCTGAGATCATCCCGAAGTGAAAAGAAATCGGTCTATGCTCCAACGTGCTGCTTCGCTGATCATCGGCTTCTATAGATCTCCCTGATCATTTTTAGGCTATGCTTCCTTCAGAAAAAGTGTTCTCCATCGAGTTATATTTCATATGCAATAAACGAAGATCGATTCTGACATCACCTCGGCTCATGATGGCTTCTACATGGGTGCTGCATAGATAGATCCTAATTCTCCTCTTCTTGATCATCGTCTTCTCAGTCAATTTCACTACACTTACTTGCAAATTCATCCCATATGTCCTTCATAGAAATTGTTCCTGAAACTTCACTATCTAAGATCTGGCTTATCAGTTGAACAAATACATCAAGCTAGTATCGGTTGGAGACTCTTTTTCATCGACCGGCCGAAGAAGAAGGAGGTTGAACCCGCACACATTCTCTCCTGCGCTAAGGTGCACACGGTCAATTTCCTTCTATTTCCATTACATAAAGTAGAGCATGTTGCTCCTAGAGACCACTTAGTTTCATATCTTTATGCATTAAGTATATTCAATCCTTACTCTCCTCCCACACGACCCGAACTGTCTCTTTAGTGCTCGAGCGACGCCGGGAGATGAAAATTTGGAGATCAATGTGAGTGTGGGACTGAGGTGAGAGAGTTTTCCGTGTTTCCTTTCTATCTTTCTCATCCCTTTCTTGAGGTGGTGATCCAATAACAACAAACCTATTTTCGAAGTCAACAACTATCTCGTGCACATGGTTAGTTAGCTCCCAGTCTTAGCGGCTATCTATATGACTTACTGAGTCATGTTCATATTTACTATCCCATGCACATTGTTACTTAGCTCATAGCCTTAGCAACTCTCTGGGATACTTACCTAGGTGCATGCATACTTATTGTCCTGCGTACATAGTTACTTAGCTCTTGGCCTCAATAGCTCTTTGGACGACTTACCAAGGTGTTGCATACCTACAGTCCATTGCACATAGTTACTTAGGTCTCAACCTTAGTGGATCTCTAGACAACTTATTGAGGCGCATGCATACTTATTGTTCCTGTACACAGTTACTTAGCCCCCAGCCTCAGTGGTTCTCTTATGACTTGTCAAAGTGTGTGTACACTTACTATCCTATGTAGTAGTTACTTGGCTCCAATCCTCAGTGGCTCTCTAGATGACTTACCGAGGTGCGCACATACTTACTATCCCACTCACATAGTTACTTAGCTCATGGCCTCAATGACTCTTTGGATGACTTATTGAGGAACATGCATATTTATTGTCCCGCACAAGTTGTTACTTAGTTGACATCCTCAGTGGCACTCTGAATGACTTATTGAGGCACACACATACTTAATGTCCCATGTACATAGTAACCTAGCTTCCAGCCTCAGCAACTCTCTCGGCAACTTATAGAGTGTAATATCTGGCATTTTTTAAATATATATATATTTTTAGTAATGCCCCCCCTTTCCCTCCCCCTCCCGGATTCATCCCCGCCGTCCCCGCCGTAACGCCGCCCCCCCCTCGGATCCTTGCGAAGCCCCCCCCCCGCCCCGCTCGATCCCTCTCTCTCTCTCACTTGTGCCATCTCCCCCTCCCCTCGGACCCCTCTCCTTTCCTTCCTCCTCCATCGCCGTCGCCGTCGCCGGTCGCGATCGCCGTCGCTGCCAGAAGCCAGCGCCGCCGAGCCCCCCCTTGCCGCCGCAGCCTCCAACCCCTCACCCCGTCGTTGTCTCCAGCCTCCGGCGCCACTCTTGCCATTGAGGTCATCGCTGTCCAGCCCCTTCCCGCGTCGCCCATCGCCGTCGCCGGAAACCGCCGCCGTCGACGTCCCCTATTTCGGCCGGAATCGCCGCGAGAAGTCCTCTCGCCGCCGTCGTCGCCGGCCTTCGCCTTCCTCTCACCGTCGCCGTCGTGGCCATCCCCTCCCCTGCCCGTCGCCGTCACCGGAGCCATCATCGTCGAGCGCCACCGTGAGCTCCGCCGGCTGCCTCCTCCATCGTAAGCACCGCCCCTCCGTCGCGAGCACCGCCGTGCCCGGCCGTCACGAGCCGCCGGTCGAGTCGGCCCAGCACCCCGGTCCAGCCGCCAGTCCAGTGTCTTCGAGCCGCCCTGGTTCAGCCGGTTGAACTGCCCGGTTCGGCGCCGGTTCAACATTTTCTGATTTTTGGAATTATTAAATCAATAAATTAGATTTAAGGCCAAGAAAAATAGCATAAAATCCATAAAAATCAGAAAAATTCACAGAAGATTCCAAGTAGGTTTCTCAAGCTCGTCTAAGTATTTGACTCCATTTTGATTAGAAAATATGCATGATTTAACTTATGGACTTTGATTTGACTAGTTTAGACTTTGGACATAAGATTAGTGATTTTTCTCAAAAAAATCCTTGAAACCAGAACCTTGAAGTTGATATTTTGAATATTATGAAACATGTTTGACATGATTCTGGATGGGTAGAAATATTTTTTATGAGATTTGACCATATGTTATTTATGTATATGATTATGTGCTAGAATGGACCTAGAATTGAAATATAGTTAAGTGGAGGTTTGGAAAAATCATAAGTCATCAAATTTCACTTTTTGGAACCTGTTTAGGTCAGATTATACGTGTTGACATCAGAACTTAGCTTGTTTTGGTTATGCCAAACTTAATTTTTATTAATTGTTTTGTATATGTAATTAAGCATGTCTAGTTTGGTTTGATATTGCATGTGCATGGATCATGTAAAAATTATTTGGTTTGGTTTCAGATTATGTAATATGTCTTGCATGATATGGTTAGATTCATATTGTCAAGTTTAATATGAGTTTTGTTTAGAATATGTTAACCATGTCGGTTAGTACAAGTCTTGTCTAGTTTATGATAAAAATAGTTTGTTTTGCATGGATGACATTTGAATGAGATGTTTCTGTCTTGTGTACATGGTAATCAGGTGTGTCATGATCTAAAAAATTATTATGAACTCTTTTACCACATGTTATAATGCTTCACCAGCCTATTCTAGTCAAATTACCCGTGGGCAGCGGGTATCTTAGATAAATTCGGCCCTCCCACAGATCCCGGATTACCGCAGTTTTTCCCAAGTTTCACCACTGCCTAGGTGCACTAAGGTCTAGCTTAGTATATGCTATTACTATATAATTTTAGAGTTGGTGAAAGTGATATGTATATGTGATGTGAAAAGGCAAGACGACTAATTCCTTGCTATATGACTATGGGTTTAGAAAGAACATGAAATTATGCTCATTGCATGTTATGTTTAGATGTTAAAGCATGATAAGTTAGAAAATTCAGATATGTCCTATTTTAGATTGGTCATGTTAAGTTAAGTATGGAGGTCATCTAGTTGATTTTGTTTAGTTTTATGGTCTTATATGCATTGGTTTATAATTAATTGGTTTTGGCATAACCTTTATTTATGGTTTGGATATGGGTTATGAGATTAATATAGAAGACATTCTATACTTTTGTATTACATCTCAATTTAGATATATTACATACCATTGCTTGATTATATGTTAATTACCCGATTGATGGGTGAAGCGTGTAAATCTTACGGAGTCCCCGGACTCACCTCATTGTGAGTTAATATTTTTCAATAGGTTTTGAAGATCATGAGATTGGCTTGGAAGCTCAAGTAGAGGCCGTGGAAGAACCAGAATCTCCTAGAGTTGGAGCAGAGTGATATTTTATTTTCATCAGGTTGCTTGTTTTGGACTCTTAGGATGTTGTGTGGTTAAACTAAATCTAGTGGTTTTTCTTTAAAGATGGAACATATGAATGAACTTGGTTTGGAAATTTGGTTGTTTTGAATGTTCAAGTTTTGGTTGGAGTTGAACTAGATAAAGTAGGCTTGGTTTTAAGTTGTTGTCACCGTGTTTGGAAATCTTGTGGAATTTTGTAGACTTGATTGTGTTTGTTGATCTACATGCTTGTATGGGTTACGAAATCCGAATGATGGATTTCTCACACTGTCACGATGTTATGTTTCCGCTGCATAGTTGTGGTTTTATGTTGTTTAAATTCCGGGTTGTGACAATAGAGAAGCACCCATACTTACTATCTCGCTCATAAAGTTACTAGTTTTCAACCTCAGCAGCTCTATGGCTGACTTGTCGAGGCGTGTATATGCTTACTATCCCGCTTTCATAGTTATTTAGCTTCGAAATACGAGTTTGGTCTTTTAGTCACTATGGAACAAATAAGTAATTCAATTAAGTTTCAAATTATGAAGCGGCAAACAAATCTCCATGATGTGCAAAATTTTGATCATGTCATGGTAGGTTTGACTGCATCTCAGGGCTTGATGGGCATTAATTGGGATGTAATAGGTGTGTATGGACCCAATGACGCTATTTCACCATCGAGCAAGTACCGTTAGTTAGCTAGTCTCCATGGCCTTAGTTCAACGTAGTGAACCTTCAGTGATGTGGCGCTTGCAAATAGGAGATCGAGGGAACTTCCTTTCTCCAGTCATCTGAGGTGTTGGCTTTGCTTTACTCTTCGTTCTTCTGTTGTTGCCTCTACTTACTTTTACAAAATATTGACAATCATGGTTGAAATCTTTTCTTCAATTTTGTTTGTTTGTTTCTCATTCTTAACATATAAAATCTCTAATTTATGTTGAATTATTAAAAATTGACTAGAAATAATTTTATGATTTTTTAAAAAACATGAATTATATTTACAAGCAATGAAAATAATTTGACTTTAATTTTATTTTCCACAAAACCTAAGTATATATGAGTATAAAATCATAAGTCATACTGAAATTAAGGATATTTTTCTATTCTTTATTTAGAGTTTTGTATCCAAGACAGTCACGGTTCTTTTCATCACTTGCAATATATCTATTGAGATCTCATAATAAATATTTTTTTATTTGATATACAATTTGAGTGATCATCCATGTCCTCTCAAAACATTTCTTCAATTTAATTTCTTAAGCCAAATTGTGGATCATTAAGTAGTTGGCTCTCTTT
This sequence comes from Cryptocoryne crispatula var. balansae, assembly GCA_036172225.1. Lineage (NCBI taxonomy): Eukaryota > Viridiplantae > Streptophyta > Magnoliopsida > Alismatales > Araceae > Cryptocoryne > Cryptocoryne crispatula. The sequence goes on along the minus strand of CM069926.1, from coordinate 21,857,050 downwards.
CTATGTCCATTTTTATAAGAATAAATCTATACCCTACTAAATTTTACTAATATTAATGTATCATTTAGTATTTTTTCAACAGTGATACCAAATTCATTTTTATTTTATCACATTTCTTGTATGTGATAAAACATTTTTTTTATTTCATAATTTTTATATTTTTTCTATCATTAGGTTTCTTAAATACAAGTGATATTAATCTTTCCTTTTATCCACGTTATCAGCAAATTCTATAAATTTTGTAAGAAACTTAATATTCTGAGATTGAATATGCTAAATTCTTATTCTCATAATTCCTTCAATGTGTCTTTTCTTAAATTTTCTATAATAAATTTTGTAACTTTAAATTTGGTATAAAATCTTATGTTTTGCTCAGACATATGGATTAGCTTTTTACCCACGCATACTCTTGATGTGTGAATTTTTCTTATTTAATACTACGTTCGGGTGCCTGCCGAGTGCCGACAGGGTAAATTCAAGCCCCTCACGACCCAAAATTTATATCATCTAGGTTATGTGATAATAGTTTTACGCGAACGGTTTGTAACCATCTTCCTGACTTGAGGTCGACAAAACACATAAATTTATGTTCTCACGGGTTTGTATCTAAAATTTAATATGGTTCCCAATAATATACTAATATAATATCATACTCTAACCAGGTCGTTAATTTGTGTATACTCTTGAAAAATCAACTTAAATACAGAGATGATAACATTTCTACGATGTTATGTTGTATAATCTAATAGATGGTCAGTAAAATATACATGCATATATATGTTAAAGACCTTCAAGCGGAAAGGTTAGGAGAATAAAGCGATAGCTTAATTTCTTTGCCTCTTCGTCCAGAAAAGCTTAAGATCTTTCCTTCTGGTCTGCTGTTGCGCGCTGCGAGCAGAACTACCGCGTCCTGCCATCGCCGCCGCAGCACCAGCTGCCGTTGGTCGAGAAATCTATGCGCACAGAGCGACGACTGGGAGCCGAGATTGTTTTCTTTTCCATTCGTCCCCTTCTCCTCGTTTCGGGAGTGTTGGGGAGCGGAGGGTGGACGCAGGGCGTGGTGCATGGTAATGGGGGCTACAGGTTCCAAGCTTGAAAAAGCGCTTGGGGATCAGTTCCCCGAGGGTGAGAGATACTTCGGTCTGGAGAATTTCGGCAACACTTGCTACTGCAACAGCGTTCTGCAGGTTGGCTTACCAGCCTCACTTCACCTGTCGAAGAAATTAAAGAGAAGATAGTTTCTTTATCCGGTAGACTGGCTTATTTCATCCATTCATCCCTTTCGAGATTTGTACTCGTTGCTTATTGCTTGCCGGTTCGATGTACTCTCGATCAATATAAATGTGGGCATGTCAACTTTTCTAGGGCGCGAGAGACTGCATTCCATTTGTATGTACTGTTTTTGGTCTCTTACCATGTATGGTTCGATTCGAAAAGTTTTGTGGATGCTGTTGCTCCAATTGTCTTCTTGGAACACCCTCTTTGTTCGTTTCTATCATCTAAACTGGCTACCAGAGAAAATTTTCAGTGATAATTGCAGCGTTCTTAGGTTATTTGAGCATTTTACACATTCCTGAGGTGATCATTTAGAAGAGCTGGATTTTGCCATTTCATCATTCCTCTTGTTTAGTCTTGTATGAACTCTGGTTGACAGTTTAGCCACGTTTAATCTTGTATAAACTCGGGGAAAATACACCACATGGTGCCATTACCTTTTCTAGATTGAGAAATGGGAAAAGCCAAATTGAAGTCATTTTTAAAATCTCTTTCACTCTGTTGACTAATCTGACACATAATTAGTTCCCATGCAAATCTATATTGGTAAGCTAAAGAATGGTTCCCATGTTCCATATTCAGATTTAGCTTTTCTGGTTTCCAAGTTTTCAGCCACTTTCTCGTCAAACTTGTTTATCCAGTTGGTGCAGTTATGGAAAGGCAGATAATGTTTATGAATCCTTATTGTTAGCATCCTATCTGGTTAATAAATTGTGCATCGGGTTCTGCAATCTGTGGACATTTCATCCCACTAAAAAGTATTTTCTGATAAAAGTCACTAATCACAATTGGCATTTTTTTTTTCTCTTGTGACTTAATTTCCATCTTTTTGGTCATTCATCTATCCGAAGGAGGATAAAGAATCACTTTTCAGCTAAATTGTGGATGACCTCCCTTTCACTCTTCAGCATTGAAATTGCTGTTTCCTGAATTTTCATTCATGTGACATCATAGATGTCAAGATGTCAGCCTCTGTGCCTAGGTGCCTTTTTCAGGCAAGGCATACGGGCACCTTTATTGGGGGACAAATACTTGTGGAGGTACTGTTGGGCAAGAACCAATCAGCTTTTATCATAAATAGATACATCTTGGGCAATTATATGGTGGCTTATGAAAGCATCCATGACTTGTACAATATGGACTTTGATAGCCTTTTACAAATTCAATTGGCAATGTCTCCTTAGGGCTCTTCAATTAATAGGGGTTCAAGGAAAAGTGGGTAGAATGGGGTTTGTCAATTCTTGGCTTCAGCGAGGTTCTTTGTCACAATCAATGGGAACTACTTTGGGTACTTTGACAGCTCTAAGGGCTCGAGACAAGGGGATCTCATATCCTATCTTTCCTTTGTGTTATTAGGACAGGTACTTTGCATAGGCCCAACATTATGACCTTATTGATGGAATCATAGTTCATGTAGAACTATGGAAGTAACTGTCACCCACCTACGGTATGCAGATGACACCTAACTGTTTTCTTCTTCAGATGTTTCTAAGGTGACTAGTACTAAGGTTTTGTTTCTCCTCCTTGAAGTGACTAGAAGTTCGAACTCAACTTCAGTAAATGCGAGTTTTTAAGCATGCACGTGATTGGATAGTCAATAAGCTTCTTTCTCTACTACCTACTTGGGCCTCTCTTTGACACCTTGGGTATGAAGCAGGCTGATTGGCTACCTATTATATTACTTAGGGCTTTGATAAAAGAATTGAGGAGTGGAAAAGTAAGCTTTTCTCAGCTAGTGGTCAATGAATACTCTCCAAAGCATTGTTGTTGCGCCTTCCAATTTACTACATGTCTTTAAGGTTCCCAAGGGCATTTGCAAAAAATTGGTGTCAATAGAGCTTGCTTCTTTTGTCAGAGACAAACATGCAACAAAGGTCTTCATCTCATCATATGGAAACTTGTTTGCAGGAAGGTGAAGGAAGGAGTGGGCTAGGGCCTTTGGAGATCCTCAACTCTGTCCCCTATTGAAATGGATTTGGGGACTTAAGTGTGACTACAAGGGGCTTTGAACTGAGATTATCAGGAGTAAGTGTTCTCTTTCTACTGTTGGCAGATGGTTCAAAGCCAAAAGCTTCCACGGGAGGCTTTCAAATCTTTGGAGAAACATCCTTCTGAACTGAGATTTGATTCATTGCTTTTCAGTAATAAGTGTGGACAAAGAAAATATGATTAGTTTTTGTGAAGATAAGTAGATTCGTTACGAACAATTGACAACTCAGCTTCTTTTTTTTCTTGTACAGGGTAACTTCAAGTCAAGGGCATAGAATCTGCAAGGTGTTGGACAGAACAAGAAAACCAACTTGGTTACTCAACTTCAATATAAATCTGAAGAATGAAGAGATTGAGGAGTTTTTGATGCTTTATAACCTTCTTCACCGACAATCATGTGATAGTCAAAGAGAGGATGAATTAATGAGGAAGAGAGGAACATGGAAGATATACACAGTCCACTCCACCTGTGCTGTGATCTGGAATGGTGGAGCCAATGATAAGTGGGCTTCAACTTATTTGAATAAACACCTTTCTATCAAAATTAGGCACTTCCTTTGGAAGGTCACCAGTGGAAGACTACCTAATGAAGAGCTGTTAGTTTGGAAGGCTGGAATCGAAGGCCGAAAATATGTTTTTTTTTTGGGTTCTTTGATGAGACCACCAAGCACTTGTTCTTGACATATGGCATCACTAGCATGATTGGAGATCATTATTTTGGGGTTTCCATGCCCAGTGGATTGAATCTCAAGATGTTAGGGATGCTTCAGAGTTTGAATGGGCTGTGCCTTCCAGAGCATCAAACAAGATAGGCTATGCTACCATAATGTGGTCATTTTGGAAGGAGAAAATGACAGGATTTTCAACGATCAGTTTGCTCTGACTGTTCCTGTTTTGTTTTGATCTTGCAACTTTGTCAAGGTTTGCCTATTGGCTTCTTCCAAAAGTTCTTTGCATGTGGATACTCTTTACTCCAGCTTCTAAGTGGAGATGATAATTTCTTTAATTTGTTTTCTTTGCAGGGGGAGGGGGTCTATTTTCTCGGTAGAACCCTCTCTACATGGCTCCCCACTTTCCCCCTTGTCTTTGTCAGTCTGTGTCATGCTCTTGAACCTTTTTTTGCTCTTAATGAATTGTGACGCTTTGTGGAGATCATCTTCAAAAATAAATTAAGTCAAAGATTTTTTAATTTTATGTGCATAAATATATATAGATTGACATAAAGCTTTCTCTTAACCCTTTTTGTCTTCCTCTTGACCAGTCTATCAATCTTATCTCATTTCCAAAAATGTATGCATATGCTGCGCACGCGCACACACATTTATGTAGTTACATAAATACATTTACATGCATGTACATCTACATACACATTCAAATTATATAGAAATACACATGTAAAATTCTCTTTTACATCTAAAGCTTTTAAAGTCTACTCTTATCTCCCAAGTTCTACTCTCTCCTTCCCTCTCCCTCTCTCTATCTATATAGATACACACATATGTACCAAGGAAATGTAGGTCGGGATCAGCTCTTGAATCACCCAAGGATTGAGATTGGATTGACCAGATCGACTGATCTGCTAGAAGGAAAATCAACCCCTGATCAAAGGCTTGATCAGTTCTTCCAAAAAAATGGAAAAAAGTTAAAAAAATGGCTAGGGTGGAAGGATGGCCGATTGGGGTCGAATCAGTATGAAATTGTTTAATTTGGCGATTCGCAGCCTGATCTCAGTAGAAGCTCCTTCATGAATTGGTCTCCCCTTGAATTGAGTTGGCAGATGTTGATTCTAGATTGGTTGATCCTACAAACCATGATATATACGCATTAGCATCCAATTCTACTACTTAGGTAATGCCTAAGTGGCTGCCTTATTGCCTAAACTGAAATGACTCCTTTGAACATCTTGGATACCTTGCCATCTTGACAGCTATGCAAAGATTTTTTTTTATTTTTATGCATAAATACATATAGATTGACATAAAGCTTCCTCTCAACCCTTTTTATCTTCCTCTTGACTAGTCTATCAATCTTTACCTCTTTTCCAAAAATGTATGCATATGCGTCACACATGTGCGCGCGCACACACACACTTATGTAGTTACATAAATACATCTTCACATGCATGCATATCTACATAGTACATACACATTCAAATTATATAGCAATACATGTAAAAAATCTTTTTTACATCTAAAACTTTTAAAGTCTACTCATACCTCCCAAGCTCTACTCTTCTGCCCTCCCCCTCTCTCTATTTATATAGATACACACATATGTACCAAGGAAATCTAGGTCAGGATCAGCTCTTGAATCACCCAAGGATTGAGATTGGATTGACCAGATCGACTGATCTGCTAGAAGGAAAATCAACCCCCAATTAAAGGCTTGATCAATTCTTCCAAAAAAATGGAAAAAAGTTTAAAAAATGTCTAGTGTGGGAATGGGTATGAAGTTGTTCGATTTGGAGATTCACAACCTAATCTTAGCAGAAGCTCCTTCATGAATTGGTTTCCCCTTGAATTGAGTTAGCAAATGCTGATTCTAGATTAGTTGATCCTGCAAACCATGATATATACACATTAGCATCCAATTCTACTACTGAGGCAATGCCTAAGTGATTGTCTTATCGCATAAGTTGAAATGACTCATTTGAACATTTTGGATGCCTTGCCATCTTGGCAGCTGTGTGATCCTTGTTTTTTTTTTTCGTTTTTTGGATTTGGAAAAAGGTTTTGTGTTTGGGGGGAAATTATGAATGTCCCGAACTTATCTAACAAAATAGGTAATATTTAAGAGTGCAAACGAATCAATACACTCGACAAGTAGCTCGAAACTCGACTCGATAAAAACTTGACTTGACTCACAATTTTATTATATTAAATAAACAAGCTTGAACAGAAAATAAAGCTCGACTCATTAAATGAGCCGAGCTTGAACATACTCCTACTCGGCTCGATAAACTGGCGAGCAGCTCAATTAAATAATATATATATTTATTTTTAAAAATTAAATTATGAGTATTAATAATTATATATTGTTACTTAAATATATTAAATAATTTAAAATTTGAGTTTAAACTTAGATTGAAGTTCATAAATGAGCTAAATCTAGAGTTTCACAAATGACTTTTTATTGATGTTGAGTTTTATAAACGAATTTGTATATAGCTTAAGCTTGAATGTGAATTGAATTTTAGTCTAACTACTACTCGAGTTCGAGCTTGACTCGGCTCGATTAATAAACGAATCAAGCTTGAACAAGAGTTCCACATACTCGTTAAAACTTGAGCTCGAACTCGAACTCGTAAAATAAACGAGCCGAGCTTGAACACCATACTACTCGGCTCAACTCGGCTCGACTCGGCTCGTTTGCACCCCTAGTGATATTTTAAAAATACTTGATAGTCCAATGATATTTAAAAGATATTAGAACCGAGGTTCGAGTTCTTTGAAATTTTGATTTTGACCTCTCCCCGCCTGATGGTGCGAATATCCGGCATTAATTTATATCGAGTAACGGCTCGAATGCCCTTGATTAACCATCGTAGCAACATGTTTTGGAGAGCATGTGCATCCATTGAAAAGTATGGAACTCAAAAGGGCAGCGGTCTTTTGGGCCTGATGAGATGCAAACCAATTGTTTATGGTTGATTTCATTTATTGTTTATAAGTTTGTTAATTGATTTTAGTTGGTTTAGGGTTGGTTTTATGGGTTTCAGATTTAAGTTTAGTTTCATATTGATTTTGGTGTTGTTTGATTTGGTTTTGGTTTGGTTTTGTTGTTGATTAGTTTTGTTTTGTTGTTTGGTTTGATTTGATTTAAATTGGGTTTAATTGGTTCAAGTTGTTTTGATTTTGATTTTAATGTGTTCAATAGGTTTCAAGCATTTTTGGGATTTGGTTTGATTGATTTAATGTTGACGCTTCAGATTTGGTGGTAATCTGATTTTTTGTTTTTAGGTTGATTTTGGTTTATTTTGAATGCTTGAAATATTGTTCATTTAGTTTTCTTTGAAATTAGTCTTTTGTTGTTTGATTTATGGGTTCAATTAGGCAAGGTTGGATGACTTTTAAATGAATTTCCAAGTTGTATAAATCTGATTTTTGCATGTGTTTTTGATTTGATTTAAATCTGATTTTTGTTTGAAGTTTGATCTTTAAGTATTTCTTTGTTGTGGTGCAGTTTTTATTGAATTGGGATGGCTTTAAACTAAGTTTCAGATTTGTTTTAAATCTATCTTTTCTCATTTATGGACAAATTTGGATGGTCTACTGAGCCGTGTAGGGGCTAAGGTTTGACCACAAAAAGGGCAGGGAAAACTGGCTTCAAAGGAACCTGTTTGAGGGACTTTGGACGGGTCAAAATGAGAGCTGCATAGGAACTGTCCCGGCGTGCCGCAGAGGGGCTATTTGGTGGGCCGCAAAAAGGGTGATGCGGGACAAAATTGACTAAAACCAGAATTAATGACTAAGTGACCTCAAAAATGCTAAGACAAACTTAAAATGACTGAAACCTATTTATTCAGCTAAAATTGAAACCTGCAGCACTATTTAGAAACTCTCCAGCGTACGCGTATTCACCCGGCCGTCGGTGTAGGTATCATGGAAGCATCTTGTGTGGCAGCTGTGGACAAAACCTGCTGCACCAGCTGTGACGTGGCAGTTGAGATCTCACGTGCGTGAGGTGTGCGTGTGGGGCAGCGTTTGGCTGCGTGCGTGTGAAGAGAGAAACCGAGGTGACGTAGACACCTCCTAGCCGTCGAAGCCAGTTCCCATGGTGTTATCACGGCGGTTCTTGCGTAGGCGAGGGTCTCGTGTCCAGACAAAGCCTGATGGGCTCTGTCGTCTTCAGCCAGCGTCGCGCGCGACTCCGCCCATCCAGATGGCAGAAGAGGCGCAGATGGTTGGGGCGCTGAAGTAGGGATGCCGTCGTTCGAGGGGGCAGGGGGCAGAAACCCCTGCAGTCATTGCGCAGCAACGCAGCAATCGTCCGCCGTTGTCTTCTCGCAGGCATCGCGCAGGTGGAGAAGGGAGGGCAGAGAGGAGTTCGGAACCTTCATTTTCGGAGGTTGCATCGCCCAGATCAGGTGTCGCAGAAGAAGACATGATGTCGTGGAGCTTTGCCGATCTACTGGAGACTGCGGGAACAGGAAATCAACCGTCAAACACTGATGCGCCGGATCTGCTAGAAGGAACCTCCGGAGGGCGGAAACCGGGGATCGCCAGGTAGTCCACTTCCTTCAGAGCCTTCCGGATCTGAGCCGTGGGACTGACAAGGTTGTCAATGAAGAACCGTGAAGGGGAAGAAGAGAGGAACGGCTTAGAGGCCGGAGGATGAGGAGGAGGAAGGAGACGACGACCTCGCCGGATCTGGAAGGTGGAAGAAGAAGAAATAACGGTGCTCCTCACCGGGATTGAGGGAGAAACGAGGGGGCCGTAGCCCCCCTTCGTGGGAGGACACGCCCGAAGGGGCCCAGAGATTCCAAAAATTCCTCTGTCGATCAAACCAATCAACTATATAATATGTACATCGTTCCTCTTTATGTAGAGGAGAGGACAAAATTTAAGAAATGACATCTAACCTTTTCTATTTACAGACTTGGCCAAAAATTTAAAAAGACTTCTAGAATTTAAAATTTCATCCCCATCATTCTCTCTAACCGGGAGAAAACTCGACCTCGAGTTTTAACTCCGGTTCGGATGCACCCAAGACTCGACTCGTGAGAACGAATCGATCCAGGCTCTGATACCAAATTGATGCGGGACAAAATTGACTAAAACCATAATTAATGACTAAGTGACCTAAAAAATGCTAAGACAAATTTAAAATGACCGAAACCTATTTTATTCGGCTAAAATCGAAACATGCAGCACTATTTAGAACCTCTCCAGCGTACGCGTATTCACTCGGCCGTCAATGTAAGTATTGTGGAAGCATCTTGTGTGGCAGTCGTGGATAAAACCTGCTGCATCAGCTGTGATGTGGCAGCTTGAGATCTCACGCACGTAAGGTGCGCGTATGGGGCAGTGTTCGGCTGCGTGTGTGTGAAGAGAGGAACCGGGGTGACGTGGACACCTCCTGGCCGTCGAAGGCAGTTCCCATGGTGGTATCGCGGTGGTTCTCGCACAGGCGAGGGTCTCGTGTCCAGACAAAGCTTGATGGGCTCTGTCGTCTTCGGCTGGCGTTGCGCACGACTCTGTCCATCCATATGGCAGAAGAGGCGTAGATGGCTGGGGCGCTGAAGTAGGGATGCCGTTGTTTGAGGGGGCAGGGGGCAGAAACCCCTGCGGTCATCGCGCAGCAACGCAGCAGTCGTCCAACGTCGTCTTCTCGCAAGCATCGCGCAGATGGAGCAGGGAGGGCAGCGAGGAGTTCGGAACCTTCGTTTCTGGAGGTTACATCACCTAGATCAGGTGTCGCAAAAAAAGATGTGATGTCGTGGAGCTTCGCCGATCTACCGGAGACCGCGGAAATAGGAAATCAGCCGTCGAACGCTGATGCGCCAGATCTGCTGGAAGGAACCTTCGGAGGGTGGAAACCGGGGATCGCTGGGTAGTCTACCTCTTTTAGAGCCTTCCGGATCTGAGCCGTGGGACTGACGAGGTTGTTGATGAAGAACCGTGAAGGGAAAGAAGAGAGGAACGACTCGGAGTTCGAAGGATGAGGAGGATGAAGGAGACGGCGACTTTGCCGGATCTGGAAGGTGGAAGAAGAAGAAATAACGGCACTCCTTGTCGGGATTGAGGGAGAAACGAGGGGGCCGCAGCCCCCCTGCGTGGGAGAACACGCCTGAAGGGGCCCAAAGATTCCAAAAATTGCTTATTCGATTAAACTAATCAACTGTATAATATGTATATCGTTCCTCTTTATGTAGAGGAGAGGACAAATTTTAAGAAATGACCCCTGATCTTTTCTATTTACAGACTTGGCCAGAAATTTAAAAAGACTTCTAGAATTTAAAATTTCGCCCCCATCATTCTCTTCAACCAAGAGAAAACTCGATCTCGAGTTTTAACTCCGGTTCAGACGCACCCAAGACTCGACTCTGAGATGTCACGCGCGTGAGTTGCACGTGTGGGGCAGCGTTCGGCTGCGTGAGTGTGAAGAGAGGAACCGAGGTGACGTGGACACCTCCTAGCCGTCGAAGCCATTTCCCATGGTGGTATCACGGCGGTTCTCGCGCAGGCGAGGGTCTTGTGTCCGGATAAAGCCTGATGGGCTCTGTCGTCTTCAGCCGGCGTTGCATGTGACTCCGCCCATCCAGATGGCAGAAGAGGCGCATATGGGTGGGGCGCTGAAGCAGGGATGCTGTCGTTCGAGGGGGCAGGGGGCAGAAACCCCTGCGGTCATCGCACAGCAACGCAGCAGTCGTCCGATGTCGTCTTCTCGCAGGCATCGCGCAAGTGGAGCAGGGGAGGCAGCGAGGAGTTCGGAACCTTCGTTTCCGGAGGTTGCATCACCCAAATCATGTGTCGCAGAAGAAGACGTGATGTCGTGGAGCTTTGTTCATCTACCGGAGACCGCGGAAATAGGAAATCAGCCGTCGAACGCTGATGCGTCGGATCTGTTGGAAGGAACCTTTGGAGGGTGGAAACTGGGGATCGCCGGGTAGTCCACCTCTTTCGGAGCCTTACAGATCTAAGCCGTGGGACTGACGAGGTCGTCGATGAAGAACTGTGAAGAGGAAGAAGAGAGGAACGGCTCAGAGGCTGGAGAATGAGGAGGAAGGAGACGGCGACCTCGCCGGATCTGGAAGGTGGAAGAAGAAGAAATAACGGTGCTCCTTGATGGGATTGAGGGAGAAACGAGGGGGCTGCACCCCCCCTGCGCGGGAGGACACGCCCGAAGGGGCCCAGAGATTTCAAAAATTGCTCTGTCGATCAAACTAATCAACTGTATAATATGTTGTGAAACCTCGAGAAAAAAAAATCCGAGTGGAGAGAATTAACATAAAAATATGGTAGTATATAAAAATATGTTGTATAGCATGGTTTTGAAAACTCATTCGACTTCCGTTTATTTGGGAAATGACCTTTCCTCATCTTTGGCTACTATGAAAGTATATGATATTTTATAGAAAATATTAGCCAAAATATGTGATATGTATATAAAATATATCTGTCGAGGTTAGGGTTCATAAAGTTTGTCTTTGGACCTCTCTCCATCAGAAGTTGCGAATTTTCGATGTCAATTACATCGAGATTCTCGAACACCCTTGATTAACTGTCGTAGCAACTCGTACATGAAAGACAACATTCATCCACAAACACAATCACATGGGAATTATACCCATAAAATCAATGGAATGCAAACTTAATATTTAAGTCCAACGCATAGTGACCATATAAGGTCGTTGGCAAATGTAAAACTTAGTATCTAAGTTTGATTTATGAAATATGGGTAAGAATTCCAATCATATCTACATACTCTGCATGAGATTAGCTATTTCAACATATGTTGGATTATTAGAGCTAATCTAGATCCGAGCATATCCCGATCAAATTTTATGCTGATTTCATATAAGTAGACATGAAATCTGACCACGCATACCAATTTTATGGTCTGAATCCCTTCTTATGTTATCCATATTTAAGTCTATTATCTTAGACTTAGTGATGAAAACATAATTTTATTTAAGTCTTTATGCCTTGACTTAACAAAATGTAACCTTACTCATAAATTTCGGAGAATCCAAGAGAAGTAGAACTGATCAGAATAAACATGTTTGGATTCGGAAAAAGACCATGCTCTTCTTTTGTGTTTACCTATCCATGGAGTTCATGAGGATATCCTAGGCTTAGGTAATTGGACACTCTTCAATTCCAAGTCTTAACATCTTAGACTCTGTCAAATCTGCCTCTATGACATCGGGTCACATATGCTTGTGGTTATGTCCACTATATTATCTTATGTTGAATATTCAGTACAAACACCTTCTAGATTTTTGTCAAATCTAGTCAAAGATAGGCATTCCAAAGGCATGCTCCCAAGGTGCTCAAAATACATCCGCTAGCTTCTCTCTTCTTAAGTCTTGATATGTCAAACTTAGGATCTATTATCTCATATTCAGAACCTTAAGTTAAAACATGCTAACTCAGGATGTACTACTCACCCCTTGGGTTTAAGGTTTTCAACCCCCGCTAGCACCTAGACTTGACTATATTCCCTTATCTTTCCAATGACCCATCAAAGGAATCTGTTCAAGCAACTCTTTGCTCACATACGGGCTATAGGCCTTTAGGTGCTCATGGATGAAAACCCCAGTATGCTCGGGAATGCATATAAAATCTGGAAGTGGACAGTCTGAACCTGAGCATCCAGCTCCTGATTATCACTAGGATTCAGACCCATAGCTGACCCTGATATTTGACCCTGGAATGGTCAAAAGTCTGTCTTAAACCACGTGTTGAAATCTATCTAATGACAAGTACTAGCTTTACTTCGGATGAAGCCTGAAATACCACATAAAGCAAGGCTTGTATCAACCTGAAATGTCTGTCGCCTGAGCCACCTGAGCTCAGCTACCAACCTGTCCTACAAGATCCTTGCACATACCAAGGGATATTTATATAAGCCCTTTCATGATCTGGTTACATCCAGATCTAAGGCTTGCTACCCTCTCTTTATCTGCCCTTTGGACTAGCTATATCTATGGCCGAGAGACTTGTGTTACCAAGCTCAGGATTGAAATTCTCACCATACAGACCTCCGAGGTGGGGGATCTTTATATCCTTTGGATAAAGTTTGAGCTTCAAGGCCTATGATGCCCTGGATGTTACCGAAACATGCATTGAAACCTGCCTTGTGCTAGTCACAAGATCTACTTTGGATGGAGCCTAAGATACCATATAAAATTAGGCTTGCATAAGCCTAAGGTATCTATCACCTGAGCCGCCCCAGCTCAGTCGTAGGTCTGCTATATAAGACCTTTGCCTGGGCTGTGGAATATTTCCAATGATCTGATTATGTTCAGATCCGAGGTCAGCTGAAAATCCTCTAGTAAACCAGGCGGCCTATGGCCGGGAGGCACATGGGGAGGTCCTGCTAAAGTTGGGAATGTTAAGCCCAATATCCCTCGGATATGATCTTATAACTCTCCTTATAGCTTGATTGGAAACAGAAAATCAGGGGGTATTATCAGGTCTGAGTAACAGGTAATTTCAAAGCGGAGTACATATAAGGGCCCTGAATTGGATCCCTCCATTACCATGTGTTTGATGAGGACCATATCAAATAAGGCCTAGCTCGGTCAGACTTAAAATGACTGTGTCTAGATCTGAAAAGGGCATTTGAAATCTTATGATTCCAATACCTAAGACCGGGGATTTCAGTTTAATAATTATCTTTTCTCACCTCTTGGACAGATAGAATCCAAGGCCAGACCCATTAGTTTAGTAATGGCAAAACATACCATAGGGATCCAATAGCAGACCCGGAGGCAGTCTAAGCAGGTCACTGGTCATGAAGGCCATCACACCATGAAATCTTAATTGGATTCCCTGCTAATCAGATCCCCGGGGGGGGTCTGAAACTTATAAACTTTCCTTAGATTGGCTGACATTCTAAGGCATGAGATGCCTTCGGGCTTAAGTTCATGGACTTCTTTCCAAACTCTGATTGGGGGTCTTAAAGGCATGGGCTTTCGGATCCAAACCCCTTCTATACTTGAGGATGGTAGGTTCTGCCTATGCACTTTATATGTCCGGTCTCCAAGATATGAGGTCAATCTCCCTCTATTCATTTTCAATGGGTAGATCAGAACCTAGATGTCTGAAATCAGGTTAATATGCCTGAAATCCGAGGGTTAAAGCTCAGTCCCGTCTATTGTTGGACTGTATATATACCTTGCTCTCTTATATTCAGATTTAACCTCCCAATTAGCTTCATAATTCTCATAAGTTGTATGCATATGTATATATAACATATCAACATATATGTTCATTTGTGCCATATGGTGCAGAACATATCCTTATATGGTGGAGTTTAAATATGACTATAACTTCATCATGTCGGGGTCACCTTATCCCTTTTGGGGGTACAGATTTATATATATGAAAACTATCATTCCCTCTATTATGAGATCGACCAAGGGAATGAGTATATGGCTTCAATTTTGTCTGGAATACGTGGACACAGCCATACTCAAACATAAGCCACTAATCAGTTGGATATCATTTAAATTCCCAACTTTAATGGCATAAACTTTCTATTACAGAATATTGCCTCTCATTATCATAGAGGTTTGGTCCATGGTTGACCTCCTTTTGATATGAAATTCTTGCTCCTTCAATGAGCCGGGCTTAGGTGCTTTCTCCATTATGGAATGAATTAAAAAAAATTTGGGCATATTGTTCCAATTCCTGTCCAGAATGGATGGGTAGAGTTATGCTCCGCACGATTATGCTCCGGAATAGGCATTAGTTTCTTCATAAGCCCTCCTGGCCTTGGTCTTCAAACTGTCATGGGACAGTGAGTACATATTATGCAGACCTTCATGCTCGGCTATCATAGATTCTTCAAGGTCCGGTTGGCCATCTTTCTCTTCATACTCTCTGCTTTACTAAGGCTACCCGGGGGTCTTTGGTCCATCATGTGGGTTCCAAAGAGGCCGGGTATAACCTTATTTCCATGCGTTGCTCCTGTCCCTTGCTCTGAATAGGTGACATAGGCTTGACCCAGATGGAGGCCGGACCTTATGGTATATGCAGAGTCCCTTATGCATTATGATTCTAACCTACCGTGGATCGACATGAAGTATGAGGGGGGGTGTGACTGATGAAGGGGTCAAAGGGATTCCAACTATAAACTGAAATTGGAGGCAAAGGGTGGAGGTCAGGAGAATTTGTCCCTGGTAGCTTCTATGGCTGATTGGGCTGGGGTAAGGAAGGGGTATTTAGTCATGGCCTGCAGATGGAAGTATGGGCAGATTGATGGTATATTAATGGAATATCCGTAGGCCTTCAAGAATGATTATTTTGCTCACCCCGGAAGGCTTGGAAAAAGACTCTATGACACCCTATCTGCTGATCATATGGACAATTATTCAGGTCTGGATAGAAGAAGTATGCTTCTAATGACATGATGGGGGCCTAAGTTGATGAAGGATCCATCCGAGAAAAGGGACAATCAAATATAAAAAGGGGAAATGCAATGAATGATTTGTAAAGGGGGATGGACCGACTCCTATGGAAACTTACCTTTAGCACCTTCTCTCTTATCTGCAGTGACCAACACTGCTTGGAGATGCCCTTGGATGAAGCTCCTGTCCCTCTTACTGCCTTGTTGGTATCAGAATTCCCGCAGCCCTTTTTTTTCTCTCCCCCCTCCCTTTGCCTAGGCCGCGGGCTAGCCTTTTTATAGTGATTGGAATCCTTCCCTTGCTCCGATGATGGGGGAAGGATATGGGCGCATATCCGGAAGTGAGGGGAATGTGGTGTATGATATGCATTACTTCCGGAGCAAGTCTCCTTGGGATAGATCATGGGGGGACAGGTGGCAATCCCTCCTCCGATATTCTCTCTTGCGAGGGGGCATCCAATGAGACATTTCTCATTAACTCCCGGCCCTCCATTTGATGGGGTCATTCTGGTCGACAGGTGTTTCATTCAATCATAGCCCTCCATCTTGTTATTGGACATTAATCCCATTAAGGATCCGGTTGATCCATTGTGCTATACCGTTGAATCTCCATGAGGATTATAATCCGTTTGACTCGTTCAGCATTCAATTTCGGCCTTTGAGCATATATCCTTCCATCCCGCCCCTCTATTTGGTGGATTCTCTTGAGTATGTGGCTCATCGATTGATTAATGGTCCATTAATCCAAGCCATTGATCCTCTTATTGGATATTAATCCTATTAAGGATCCGGTAGACCTTGCCACCTGGTAATTAACCTTGCCTATGGTTCATCCATCGGATATCCCATTATAGTGGATCCATGGAATGCGATCTCCCGAGAATCTCTCGAGATCTCCCGAGAATCTCTTTTCTTCGGTGCGTCCGAGAAACGAGATCGCCGAAACGAGAATATCTATGTAGTACCTGTGATACCTTGATCTTCTCCGTCTATTATTATCCCCAACTTGTTAAATGATCTTGTTAAGTTTTCTTCCTATATTGCCAATTTTATCATGAAATCCATCCAAATATTCATTTAAGCATTATTGTTTGATAAAATTTCATAACTTAATATTTTAATGACTATATATGTACAATTGACCCAAAATGTTATCAATCTCCTATCCATATTGTTCAAGATAAAACTTTGGTCTGACATAAAATCCTTTGTATGTCTCGTACGCTAACAATAGTTCACCATCTCTCGTATTACACTTTTAATTCTCTCATGACTTATTTTAATATTTAATGAGTTTTCTTGTCCTTTTTAAATAGATTATATGACATTCTACATTTAAACATGCACATTGATTGGTATTTCTAAGATCTAATCCCTTGAGATTTTTTTGAGATATTTTATCTTCAATCTCCGTGAGATAAAATATAGATGTGAGATGACAATCATTGGGTAAAGTATACCTTGCATAAATGAAATCCGAGATCCGATCTCCCGAGATTTTTCCGAGAATCTCACGAGATCTCTTCTCTTTCACGCTTCCGAGACAAAGCCGAGATCCGAAACGACAATCCTTGAGTGGATCCATTGGATATTATCTTATTAAGGATCCGGTAGACCCATCTGTGCTATGCGCCGAGGATCCATAAATATTAGGATCCAATTGACACATTAACTACCAATCTTAGCCCCTAGATTGGCCTTTTAATTAATCCCATTTGAATTCTCCAATCCGTTCTCCCGCGGATTGCCTTCTCTCCCTCTTTCTTTGCAGGTTCTGTTGAGTCTCCCATCGGGAGACAGATTTTTTCAATCGCGAGCCCCTTTTTAGCTGGCCCTCTTCCTCCTTCCATCGTACCTTCTCATCCTAACAGGTTTAGCAGTAGCTTGCTCTTGCCAAGGGGAGTTACCGGACCTGCTGTTTGGAGATCTTGGGTGCCTCCTTCTTCCACTTGGGGTCGGGCCGAGGAGGTGAACATCATCTTAGCTATCCCCGGGCGAGTATACTTGGTGGATTTCCCTCCACCTGCTTTATACATTGGTAATTCATTTTCACTCCACCGGACATTGTGATGCTATGCTTGACTTTCTTTATTGTTGTGTAGGCATGTCTTCACTTTCTTTTTCTTTTATATCTTCCCTTTTCCTTATCCCATTTTCGGTTCTTGCTGTCTTTCAGCAACCGCGCATGCTTCTTCTCCTGTTTTGCACCATGGATATGCTTATAGCCCTAGCTCTCTTCTTCAATCTTTTGCAAATTTATGTGTGGCCGGGTGTACTGGGATGTTCTTATTTGTTTATCTCCCTGTTTCCCTAATCCTGATTTATATGCAAGGGTCCGGCTCCTTCATACATCATCCTTGGTCGGGGTCTTCATCACATTCCCCTTTCTCTTTCTTTGTTAGATAGGATATATGTTTTACAAGCATATGTATATATATGAATGTCTTTGAGGACCCGGCTTCTTTATGTGCTGGATTGGGTCTTCTTCCAACTTTTGGGCCTAATGGCTGCCCTCTTTCTTCTTCTTCTATTTCTGAATCTATGCCCAATCTTCATTCACATCCGACTGTAGGCAATCTGTTGGCGGCATTCTTTCTATCTCTTATAAGTGTATGCATGGCTAAATATATATCCGGAACCTTTAAACAGGAGCCAGTTTGGCTCCTGCAGATTATTTCCGGCCTTCCTTCTTCTAATTTCCTGTTGGCAGAATGCCCCTCCGTATGTAGTGAGGTATCCTCATTGAAGAAGCATGCTTATTTTCTTGTTTCTTCTTTTGTTTTGTATGCAAGGACCTAGCCTCTTCTTCATATGCCATCACTGACCGTGGTTTTTATCAAAACCTTTGGAGTGCCTTTTGCTGTTTGGACAGGAGCCTATCAACTCCTAGCTAGGTGAACTCCTTCAAATTACATGATGGTCTGGGGGTGTGGGATGTAAGACACTCCCGGCCTTCCTTATTCCCCTCTCCATTCCCTTGCTTCGGGGTCACCTATTGGCCCTTCTTTGGTCAGCCGAGGGTTGGAAAGCTTTTTGTTTTCTTGCTATGTGCCTAATTGGATTAGGCTTTGAGCTTCTCTTCCTATCATATCCGATTATGCATGGGTCTGGGAGGGGTATATTTTCTCTAATGCATGACTAGCCTTGAGCATTTATGCTAGATTTTAATTAGATCTCCTCCCTCCTTTGAAAACCCTCTTCTATTTTGATGCTATATCAACTATCCGCTGATAGAATTTTAGGTGCCAACATATGTACATCGTTCCTATTTATGTAAAGGAGAGGACAAATTTTAAGAAATGACCTCTGACCTTTTCTATTTACAGACTTGGCCAGAAATTTAAAAAGACTTCTAGAATTTAAAATTTTGTCCCCATCATTGGGCCTGTTCGGGAGAGTTTGGATGAGTCGAAATGGAGCTGCACAGGGGCCTTTTTTGAGGGCTGAAGTGGACTGCATAGGGAATCAGGACTGGGGTCTGATTGGGAGGTCATTAGAGGTCTGTTTAGGGATCGAAATTAGTGCCATGTAGGGGCGAACATAACCTATTTTGTGGTCTGTTTTGAAGCCGAATTAGGGGGCTGTGCAAGGGTCAAAAGCTGACCTGTTCGGGGCATTAGATATGGGTCGGGATGACCTATTTTTCTTAGACCTGCATAGCGGTCAAAATGGGGACTGGAGATGACCTGTGTAGGGGTCTAAAAATGTGGCAGAACAGTCTCAATTCCAGGACCTGATTTAAAGTTTTTTTTTTCGAGTCATTAGTTATCTTTTTATGAAAACTTCCAGATTGGTTAAAGTTGGTTTGTTTGTTTTAAGATCAAGTTTGATATCTTGTTGGGTGAGTTTTGGATGAACTTTCAGATCTGTTTTAATTCTGAATTTTTTATTAGATTTTAGATTTGTTTATGTTGTTTATTTAGTTTGGAGTTTGCATCTCATCCGGCCCTATAGGCTGCCATTCAGTACCCGATTCATGCATTCTAAGTTGGCACTTGAACATCATTTCATTTCATATCATGAATTGTAGTACAAATGATTTGTGTATGATATCATTGGGTGACAAGATTAGTGTTCTTTCCTCCGGTGTAAATTTTCATAAGGTTGAAATAATTTCAGCATTATGACGGCATGTCGGCGTATTTCAACCGATATGGAATTTACCTATCCAATAATGACAAGTGTTTAGCTTGCCACATTGGGGAAAGAACACCAACCTTGTCACCCAATGATATCATACACAAATCATTTGTACTCCAATTCATGATATGAAATGAAATGATGTTCAAGTGCCAACTTAGAATGCATGAAATCGGGTACCGAACGGCATGCTGGTATATTTCAACCAATATGAAATTTACCTATCCAATTATGACAAGTGTTTAGCTTGCCATATCGGGGAAAGGATCGCCGACTACGGGAGCGTGCCCACACCGTCCTTGGCCCGGTTCAAGTCCCATCGGTGTTCATAGCTGGCCTTCGGTCTTTTTGGGTTCGGTGGGCCTGTCTTGGACTATTTTGGGCCAGAAGGGCTTGTTGGACTTCAATCAGCTTGACGGTAGGGTGAAGGCCCGCCCGGGCAAACTATCGGTCCATCGTACGGATTCCGAAAGTGATGCGAGACCGACCGGGCACCAAGTTAATAGCTAGTTATGAAGACCTAGCAGCACGTTGACTATGCAATTGACTAGCTAAGAAAACACCCGGTAGACGATTATATCAAGTTTATCCAGCCCGAGAAGCGGTCCCAACTAGTGAGAGGACCGGATACCATGTGTGGTACCGAGATAGGACATTGCTGACTTCCAACGTAACCGATCTAAGTAGCTCGGGATGGGGAACTCCACTCACATTTGGCAGCGATGAAATGAAATAGCTAGGAGGCCTAATCGCTCACGCACGGCAATCAAAGTATAATAGACAAGCAAGTAACTCCGGTTAGGAAACCATACCTCCATGCCTAAGTGTGGGTGTCGACCACCGTCGGAGTCCTCAACTTGGCTAGTCGTGGCACACGTTCATCCGCCGACAATCGTACCACCGCCTCCCAGCTCCTTACGGATCATTTGCCAAGCCGCCCGATTCACCGGACTGTCCGCCACGCGATGGAGAACTTGTCGAACAACAGTGGCAGTGGTTGTAGGGAGTGCTGGAGAGAGGGGGAGGGCTGCAGGGAAGGGGAAATGGGGATGGCGACTGGTTTGTCAAGGGAAGGGGGAAATGGAGGGGGGGCGAGGCAGCCGTAACAGGGGCGTACAGCCCTGGAAAAGGGGCTGGATGGGGGTTGGGTGCCAACTGGGACGGATGGGGAGGCTGAGGGGTGAGAGCAGGCCTGGACGGACCTGATAGGAAGGCCTGATGTAAGAGGAGGAGCTGGCGGAGGAGGAAGAACCGCCGGGGGGGGCTTCCGGTTCTGGTTCGCCAGAATAGAGGAACCGGAAAGGGGTGAAGGGGGGAAGGGTTCGCAGGGGTTTGTAGGGTTTGCTGGGGGAAAATAAAGGTCTGGACGGACCTGCTAGAGGAGCTGGAGGTAGGTGGGAGAGCTGATGGGAGGTCCGGAAGAAGAACCGGGAGGGGAGGTTCCGGTTGGTGCACTGGCGGAGGAGAAGGGAATGGGGGAAGAAGGGGACCCTACCGAAGGTGAAAGAGGTGGAGGAGGACCGCCGCCACCAGAGAAGAAGAGGAGGAGGACCAGGTGGGATGTCCGCTGCCGCCGGAAGGAGGAGGAAGGGGAAGAAGCCGCCGGGTCTGCGCCCTAGCGGGCTGTTCCCACCGCGCACAAGAGAGGAGCTCAGGAGAGGGGTGAAGAAGAAGAATTACCAAATTGCCATTTCAAATTTCATTCATTCCATCATAACACAAACATACAAGTGTGGGTATAAATAAACTAAGCCCATTACAAGTATACTCTAAAAGACACCTATTTTCCAAATGCCCCCAACTCTAAGTGTAAGGTGTGTACATCCAAAACAGATAAAGATCCCCAAAATACATACAAAATGTGTCCCAAAAAAACTCAAAATGAAGTGTGTGCTACACAAAATAAACAAAAATAGCACCTAATCGTCCATCCAAAGTGACACAACCGGTCGTCGACGCCGTTGATAAACAAGGGCGGGGTCGAACCGGTCTCGACTGCGGGTGTCCTCACCAGAAAGGGTCCGAGACATCACCTTCACCCACCGATGTTGCAAATGGCAGATTTATGCATTTTTTTGGGACCCACAAAGATGCTGGCGTATGCATTTTCTGAGCTGCAAAGAAGCTGCTGTTTGCCTTTTTTTTGAAGCCGTGAAGGGGCTGCTTTCTACCTCTATTTTTGAACCATAAACTGCCTTTTTCTGATTTCTGTAAGTCACAAAGAGGCTGCTGGAAGACTTATATGAGGCTGGAGATGGGGGTTGAAAACAAAGCCCCAATCAGAGCCAAAATAGAGCTTGAGCCATTGATTGCAGAATCGGTGGAATCGGTTCGATTCCGATCGATTCCGGAATCGGATCGGATTTCATGCGGAAGGACTGATTCCGGGAAGAATTCTGCGAAATCGGTCATAATCGCTTGGAATCGGTCGGAATCGATCCGATTCCATCGATTCCTTGTGGAATCGGTCGACCGATTCCGTCGGAAGACCGGCTCAACTGGACCGGTTCGATTCTAGACCGGGAATCGAACCGATTCCGGCCCTTTTAGGGCCGGAATCGACTCACAGCGGTCGATTCCGTCGACCCCACGGCGGAAGAAGGGAGATCCAACGATTCCCAGGTGATTCCCAGGCGATTCCGGCGATTTCAGCGTCGATCCCAGCTCCCAGCACCGATTCCACAAGGATTCCAGCGATTCCAGCAAGGATTCCACCGATTCCGGCGATTCCGGCGGCGATTCCGGCGATTCCAAGCAACGTCTTCAAGGGATTCCGCCGATCCAAGCTCGGATCGGCCTCGAATCAACCTCTTCTTTGATCTTTATAAGATTTTTGGTATGGTTTCTTCGCTGAAAACTTCGTACGTCCATTCTTACGCGTTTCTGACGAGTCCGAGCGTCGTTAAATGTTGTGATTTCCGACCGAACAAGTCCGTCCAAGTTTTGAACTATCCGTTTAAGTCCATTTTGCATGGGAAAAATTCCGGATATCCCGTACGTCTATTTTTACACGTTTCCGACGACTCCGAGCAGAGTTAAACTCGGTGATTTTTGATCGAACAACTCCGCTCAAGTTGTTTGAACATCGATTGGATGTTCTTTGTAGGGGAAAAATTTCGGATACCCCGTACGTTAATTTACGATCATTTCCGGCAAATACGTAACCCTTTAAACATACCAAATGGTGTGTTACTTGGGTTGTCTGCTTCCCGAACAGCGTCTAAAGCAATTTTTATGTTATCTAATCATTTTTAGTGCATTGTTTACAATTTTTGCAGATATAAGCATTGACCGATCAAGGTGATGCAGCACTAGCACGTGCTTCCGACGTGGGTTGGGAACACGGGCACATGGTAGATCCAGTCAGGAAGAGGGTACAGTGTAAATGGTGTGGGAAGGAGATGAACGGGGGAGGGGGGGTGTTCCGGCTGAAACAACATATTGCCGGAACAGGTGGAAATGTAAAGAAATGTGACAAGGTGCCGAGGGAAAAAAGTGAGGAGATGAGAGGTTACATGACAGGTAGAGCCTCTCAACGGGTCATTAGGATCGAGCGAGAGGGAGGTGTTGCACGACGAGCTACTCCGGAGGAGGAGGGACCGCGATTCGCCTACCTCGAAAGGGAAAGGCAGGGGAAGGCACCACCGAGCCGGAGCCAGAGAGCGAGGAGGAGTCCACAGACTCCGTGCTTGGACGTGCTAGGCACGCTAGCAAGCGTGCATTTGCTGAGGAGGAGGACAGGAGGAGGGGAGCAGGAGGGTCTGGGTCCAGAGTTGACATAGCTTTTGGCCGATCAGCATCGGCTCGCCCTACTCGGGATCGAGAGCCTGACCCTAGGAGACAGGAGCCATACCGCCGTTCTACTTCTACCAGCACTCGATTTACACTGAATGACGAGTATTTATTTAGGAAACAGAGTGCTGGGCAGATAGGGATTAAACAGGCAATGAAAGGGGTGAAGGCAACAGGAACGGCTGCAAAGAGAGCCGTTCGCCACATTGTGAAGTGGTTTTTACATGTAGGTATCACTTTTTAAATTAAAATTGACATTATGTGTGTTTTATTTACTTAAACTTAATTTTACCCTTATCCAAATTTTTTTTAACTTGATGTAGGCATCCCAGCACATGCAGCCACCAGCCCCTACTTCCAGACGATGGTGGATGCCGTGGATGAGTCTGGACCGGGTTTGCAAGCCTCGGGCAGCCGACATATATCCGGCGCTGGGCTGGATGAGGAGGTCCAGGAGTTGAAGGAGTGGATGGATGGTTTTAAGTTGGTGTGGAAGGAGAGGGGTTGCACAATTATGTGCGATGGGTGGACAGGTATCACCAAGAGGAGTATGATAAACTTCTTGGTGTACTGTTATGAGGGGACAACATTCTTGAAGTCGGTAGATGCTTCTGGGAAGATAAAAAAATATCGACTTCCTTTTTTCTCTGATGGATGCGGTGGTGGAGGAGATCGGGGAGGACAATGTAGTTCAGGTTGTCACTGACAACGAACCATCATATAAGGCGGCTGGGAGGAAGTTGATGGAGAAGAGGAAGCACATGTTCTGGGTGCCCTGTGCGGCATATTCCATTGATCTCATATTAGAGGATATAGGCAAGGAGGAGGGTGTATCCACACTTGTCAGGCAGGCGCAGACGATCACATCATTTATTTATTCGCATCCCCGCCTACTACATATCATGAGATTACACACAGGAGGGCACGATCTTGTTAGGTCTGGTCCGAATCGATTTGTCACGAACTTCATTGCGTTGGAGAGTTTACACCGGCACAGGCGTGCATTGGTTAGGTTCACACACTCCGAGGAGTATTATAACTATATGGTGGACAACCTGCATGACAAGAAAGATCAGCTGGAGATTCTTGTCAGGTCTGAGAAGCAGATCACTGACAAGAGGTTTTGGGAGAGGATTGTCTACTACTTGGCAATCATTGAGCCACTGGTAGTTGTCTTGAGGTTGGTAGACTACTACTTGGCAATCATTGAGCCACTCAGATGACAGGGACCAAATGGGCATGTTGTACGATGCCATGGACCGGGCAAAGCTGAAAATAAAATAAAAAAATCCCAGAGATTACAAAAAGTGGTGGAAGATCATAGATGACCGATGGGACAAGACCTTGCACCACGATGTCCACGTCTTGCAGGTAACTTGGTTAAAAAAATATTTTTGCTGAATAATTGTCTTATTCTTATTCATAATGTTATCTAATAAAATCTTGCAGGATATTTTTTGAACCTCCGTATCCAATATGGAGGACAGGTGGTGAACGACAACGAGGTGATGCGGGGTACACTTGCTGTTATTCAGCGTCTGTGCCGATCTTAGCAGGACAGGATAGAGGCTGAGATAGAAGTAAGTTAGAATTCATTCAATACCTTGGAGTAGCCTTACCAGGCAACTAATATTTTTTTTTTATAAATTTTTCAGATGCAGAAGTATAAGATGAGGGTCGGCGTATACTCAGATGCTGATCTGAAATATTCTGTTGACAAAGTGTCACCTGGTATAGTAATAGCTTGATGAAGATTTTATTTTCTTTTCATATAAGTTATGGAAGATGATAGGCTAATTGTTTACCTTTTCTTTTTTTTTTTTCTTGTAGCTGAGTAGTGGGTTCAGGTGAACACCAGGAGTGGATGGAATCCACTTGCTGCCATCAGTATCAGGATACTCAGCCAGAGCACCAGTTCCTCCCATTGTGAGAGGAACTGGAGTACATTCAACCTGATACATACGAAAAGGAGGAACAGGTTGACCTCAGACCGGCTGGAGAAGCTGGTCTTCTGTCATTACAATATGAGGCTGCACATAAAGAATATCGAGGATCGACAGAAGATCAGTGAGGAGTGATTTGCACGATTCGCAGGTGGTCCATACAAGCAGAGACATTCCTCCGCAACACCACCACCCGAGGAGGTGGACATGGATCAGATATTCCAGGAGGAGCATGCACTTGCCTCCTGGATAGAGGAGAGGGAAGCCAGGGATCATGCAGCTGAGTTTGATCCCGATGACCTGCGTACGGGCTGAAGGAGAGTTGGATGGTGTTGAAGCCGAGGAGGATGCTCCAGCTCCAGCTCCACCTACTTCTCAGGCTCAGGCAAGGCCTTCTTCTGCCCCAGCAGCTATGGAACAGCCACCTGCAGCTTTAGCCCTAGCTCCAGCTCCAGCTCCAGCTCCAGTCCCAGCCGCTGCTACCCAGCCCGTTCGCAGTCCAGGGAAAACGAAAATAAAAGTGACTGCACGGAAAATGGGAGGATTTGCAAAGTTGAAAAAACTTTGGGTTCTGGACCTTCTGGTACTTCAGAGATGGCTGAAGAGGTGAAGAGAAGGAAGCTAGAGGTCAGGCGTCCTGTCAGCCCAGATGATAGCACGTAGGCTCCTTCTCACTTCTCAGGTGATGATGACGAGGAGTGCATACCAGCGACGCAGCCATCAGCAGCAGCCGAGTCTCCTGATTCACGGCATCCAAAGCCGTATTACACGCTGGATTCGGATACACATGATTCTTATATACAGGAGCCACAGTATCCAGCATTTGGCCAGGCTGACCAGCAGTGGATTACACCACTAGCTCCAACATCCTCTACTTATGTCCCGGTCGTCCCGCAGTCCGATCCATACGACCTTGATAGCATGGCATCGGCATTATTTTCATATGGATATTGGTCTCGGACAGTATACAAGACTGAGCACGAGGGAGGAGCGTCAAGCGCAGCAGGGAGAGGAGGAAAACCAATATCTATATCCTATATATTGGTAGTAGATTGATATGATGTAAATGTATATTTTTTTTCACGATGTATGAACTCTTTGATTTTTGAATCAATGGAATATGTACTTAACTTCAATTGGAGTTCATTAGTATTTATTCGATGTGGTCCCGTGGATGAATGCTAATCTTATTTTTAAAAATTTTTCTAACTCATTTTCTATTTTTTAAAATTTTTTCTGAATTTTTTGAATTTTTTTTGAAGAAAATAAATTAAAAAAAAGAGATTCCGGTCCGATCCGGAATCGATTCCCTTCCCAGGAATCGGCCGATTCCGGAATCCTTGGCTTGAGCAGGGGCTGTTTTAGGAAACTGTCAAGAGGCAAAACAGGAGCCTGCTTTGGGGGTTTTTAGTGAACCGAGGATGGCCTGTTTAGGGGAGTTTCTGTGGGTCAGAAATGACCAATGCAGGGGGTCTCCTATGGGCCGAAAAATGGCCTGTTTTTGGGGACCAATAGGACTGTCCGGGCTGTTTTCTGGTGGGCCAGAGTGACCCGTGCGAGGGGCTGTTCAGGGGAATGTCTGGATGGGCTGCAAACAGGCTATTTTGGAGCCTGTTTAGGGGACTATTTTGACATGTTACAAAGGGGCTGTTAATTAGGCTGAGGATGGCCTGTTTAAGGAGGTTTTTTGAGGATCAAGACAGGTACTGTCTGAGTGGGTTGAGAAGGGCCTGCATAGGAGCCTGTTTAGGGTGGTTTTTGGTGGGCCGAGAATGGCCTGTATAGGGGCTATTTTGATGAGCCAAAGAAGACCTGCTCATGGACTGTTCTGGTAGGCTGCAAACAAGGTGCACAGGGGGCCTATTTAGGAGATCGAAATGGGACTGCATAAGGGTCTGATTGTGAGACCAAAGCAGGATCTGATTGGGGTTGGTTTTGGGTCAGACCAGGGGGTCATTCTGTGTTCTGAATAAGGGTCCGGAATGGGCTGAAATGGGGCCTGTTTAGAAACCGGAATGAGGCTGTGAAGGGGGGCTTTCAGTGGGGCGAAAATAGGACCCGAAGATGGCCTGTTCAGGGGTTTGATTAAGGCTGAACAGGGAGCTGGAAGGAGCTGTTTTAGGAGCTTTTAATGGTCTGAACAGGAAGCCAGAAGGAACCGGGTTTTAGGGCATGGGTTGCCGATGATGATGAAGGCCGGTTCAGGCCATGAGAGGGTTGTAGAAAGAATTTGGAAGGGGTTCAGAAGGGATGCCCAGTAAAGGGCTACATGGTTTGGGTATCCCCTTACCTTCTTCTTCTTTTTCCTCTTTTTCCTCTTTCTTTTCCTTCTCCTTCTTCTTCTTCTCCTTTGGCAGCAGCTGGCTTGGAGAGTTGGCGCATGCAGCAGGACAGCAGGCTGTTGGCGCACCACAGCAGTAGCCTATCGGCATCTTCTTGGCTGATGGCCTTGGCCTTGGGCGCCCTCTCTTTTAATAGGAATAGGGGGGAGATGAAGGGACAGCTGAAGAGTTAATGTAAGATGGCTTTTGGCTTGTCTTAGACAATTAATCCCATTTAAACTCTTGAGTTCTCCTAGGATTTTAATTAGTTTGACCTGCCTTTTGAGTTCTCCCACGTTGGCCAGACACTTGGAATTCTCTGTGCAATTAATGGATCAAGGATGAGGTGGCAGGTTGAGCTGGCAGCTGACATGGCTGCTGACTGGGTGCTGGGACTTGCTGAGGTGGCAGCTGAGCTGGACAGGTCGGCTGGGCCTGTTGACTGGGCCATTTGGCCTTGACCACAGCCCAATTCTCTCCTCCCATGGGCTGTACGTAGGTGGGCTTTAAGGAGGGCCGTAAAATGATTATTTAAATGAAAACAAAGACTGGTCAGCTAGAAGTTGGGCCGATGGGCCCATGGAGGGTATGATTTTCCCAATTGAGGGCCGGACCAGCTCATTTTTTTGTCCCATCTTCTTTTTTTCCTGATTTTATTTTAACAAAAATTGACCCCAACAGCAGCTATGCATGGCTTAGTAAGGAACCTCTTTCTTCTTGTATTACACATTGTAAATTAGAGTGTTTTCTTATTTTTGATTGAGTGGCAATGTGTATGAAGCAAAAGTAAGCCAGACTCTTCAAGCCTATTTTTCTTATTTTGCAACCTGATATCTATAAAAACTTGTCTTTACTCTATTTTCTATTTTTATTAGTGTTTATTTTTGTTCACTTACTTTAAAATTTATAATAGAAATATTTTCTAAATGCCAACGGTGTCCAGCAAATGTCGGGCATGATTATATCCTCAAACAAAATAAATGGTTGTTGTTGTTTTGGATGGTGTTGATTGCTGTTACCAGTGTTCTAAACCTGAGTAATAGATCAGGATGCTACAAATTTGATAAAACTTGGCTATTGTCTTTCAGTTCAATAATTAAGATTATGGTAACATGGGTGCAGGCTCTTTACTTTTGTGTTCCTTTCCGTGAGCAACTACTTGAATATTACTCAAACAACAAGTATCCGGGAGATGCAGAGGAAAATCTCTTAACATGCTTGGCAGATCTGTTTACTCAGGTAATCAAGTGTAATTTTTTTATTTTATTGGGTTTTAATTTATTATCCATTTGAAAATAATAAAGGGTATGACATTGATTGGCATTATCTTTTTACATTGTCTAACATATGTTTTAATTTATGAGTTCCGTTTGAACTTTGAATGATGGAATATTTGCAAAAATGAGCAAGAAATTCGTTACATATTTAAATAATCCAGTCCATGGAAAGTTAACACTCTCTGAAGCAGTTAAGTATGAACTATCAAGATCAAAAGGGATTGCAGTAGACTTTTTTGTTTATCACTGTTTATATCCTGGACAAGATACGGTTTCAGCAATAGGTTTTACTTCCTAAAGCTCTATGTGCCAAAGTTGCTTGTGGTATACTCTGCAATTTGCTTCTGCTGGCCACGTTATTTTGAAAATTGGTCACCTAGATGATTAATAGGACCAGGTAAGACAATGCTCCCAGATCATTGATTCCCTTACCAAATTGAGCACACTCGTTGACATGTCCTGCCATTTCTGTCATATGCATTTTGTATGCTATTGCTATCTGATGCATATCTTTCTCATTTACCTTTTGACTGTTCTGACACATTCTTCCTAGTCAATTTCACTTCTATTTTTACATGCTTGAGCATATTGACTCAGCCACTTACTTGGACATCATAGTTGTCAAGGTGACAAGGCGCCTAAGACATACACAGGAGTAATTTCTGCTTAGATGCCAAGACAGCCTATATATATAAGGAGAGAGAAATAGGAAAAATATAAATTAGACTTTAAAAGTTTAGGCATAAGAATTTTACATATCGCCATATACATATGTATATATTATAATTCAATATTTGTATTATGTGTGCATGCATGGAAATGTGTTTTATGTAGGTACTGTGTTGGTATATTTTTTTTGGAAAAGAGATAATCAAAAATTTTAATTTGTTAAGTATATATTTATAATTAAAATATTAAATGTAAGTGATAGTGAAAGATTATAATATGTGTTTACTATCATTAAACAGGTGGTCATAAACTACCTATCAATCTTTTCAATCCGGTTGTGAGGGTCAAGGGAGTAGTTCCCCTTGGGTATCCAGAGGGCAACATCTCCAAAAGATTTTTTTTTCTAATCACGTATGAGGGCTAGGAACACATGGCCAGTCTTAGCTCGGATGAGAAAGGATGAGGGTTGCGGAAGGTGACATCTAACGTAAAACTATAGTCACATCTTATGGTATAGATTTAAATGATATAAATGTTGTGACATACTCTTATAACGAGTATGGAGCTCGGGTGTAGCGAAAAAATTCAAGGGTGAGTGTGTTCTCCGTATGCGACACACTACATAAGTGCTCTTATGTGACTTATGTGGTGTTAAATAAGGGTTTCCACATCAAGTACCGATGTGTGTAAAGAAGTTAGTTCATATTGAAAAACATGATATAAGTTTTAGAACAATCTTAAAAACAAATGGGCATCATTATAAAAAGAAATCTAAGAAACTGAAAATTGAAAGAATGATAAGAATAGGTACATGAAATATTAGGTCATTGACATGGAATATGTGGACAGTACGGAAAGGAGAAAGATTAATATTACTTATATTTAAGAAGTCAAATGGATAGAAGAGAAACATAAAGCAGTAGGAAATACAGAAACAATTATGGTATATAGGAAAAGAAAGAAATAAAAATGGGGTAGGTATCACTATTGATAAAATACTAAAGAATACAGTAGTGTTAGTGAAAGGAGTAGAAGTTATGATTATTATGGTAAAAATGATTATAAAAAAGAGAGATAATCAATATATGCTTTTATTGTAATCTGTATACTTCTTTCTTTTGTCAATAAATGACTTGTCTTGCTCACTTCCAAAGGCAATAGAGACTAGGGGAGGGGTACTGTAGAGACAGAACACATGATCGGCTGGGGTTGGCCAATCTAAGCTGATCCAAGAACAATCTGAGTGACCCAGGCCAATTCTTGGATTTTCATTGACATGGAATATGTTGACAGTACGAAAAGGAGAAAGATTAATATTACTTATATTTAAGAAACCAAATGGATAGAAGAGAAACATAAAGAAGTAGGAAATATAGAAACAATTATGGTATATAGGAAAAGGAAGAAATAAAAATGGGGTGGGTATCACTGTTGATAAAATACTAATGAATACAGTAGTGTTAGTGAAAAAGAGTAGAAGATATGATTATTATGATAAAAATGATTATGAAAAAGAGAGATAATCAATATATGCTTTTATTGTAATCTTTATACTTCTTTCTTTTGTCAATAAATGACTTGTCTTGCCCACTTCCAAAGGCAATAGAGACTATGGGAGGGGTACTGTAGAGACAGAACACAGGATTGGCTGGGGTTGGCCAATCTAAGCTGATCCAAGAACAATCTGAGTGACCCAGGCCAATTCTTGGGTTTTCACTGCAGGATCAGTCTCACCGCAGGAGCTTTGATTGGTTGATCATGCAAACCATCTTCTTAGAACCCCTCATGGAAATGGGCAAAATGGCTCCTTACTATGGTAACATGTCTTTCTAGGTTGGAAAGGAAATGGCACCGTAAATGTTATAATATTTCTTCTACAACTTGCCGTAAAATGTTCTTATTATTCTACTTGTTTGTTGCTTTTAGGAGTGCAAGTAAAATCCATTATTCCGATCTGGTTCTGATAAAAATTATCGTATTTGGAATATATTTTTGTATTCTATAACTTATCGGAATCAGAATCATATACTTCAATACCTTTAGTCAATTACATATCTGTTTATCCGATTTCTGTAGAAATCATTAAATATAGGTAAAAATTATTATTTTAATAAATAACAATACATAAATTATTAAAATAATGATATTTAAATGTTAAAAAAGTAAAAAAAAATTTATATAAAAATTAATAATAAAATGAGATTTATTTGCTATTTTTAATAAAAAATGATATATATTGTCGATTTTGAAAATTATTGAACTATTTCCTTTGTGATAGCAGAATTAGAATCTAAGCGAAATCGAAATGACATGATTTTGATTTAATTAGAATCAAAATTGCTTAAACTTATCGGAATCAAAATCAAAAAAAGTTATACTACTATTGATCTTTTTATGATTCCTATCTATTCATCACATGTTACGGTACAATTCCTTTTCTTTCATATTATCTTGAATCTATCTATAAGTCAATTCATTGACCTTTGCATTCAACCCACTATCATAAATATATGTCGAAGTCAAGAAATATATTTCGAAAAAAGTTGATCATTGATCTTTTTTTGATTCCTATCCATTCATTGCACGTTATAGTACAATCTCTTTTTTTTTCATATTACCTTGAATCTATCTATCCATGAGGTCAACTCATTGACCTTTGCATCCAATCCACCATCATTAATACATTTCAAAGTCAAGACTTTTAATCTTGGTACAACCTTATTAATAGTATCAATCATCGCCTGAAAGTATTGATTGTTGGCTGTATTGGCTAGGACAACTACATTAACGAAAAATATGATACACTTATATATGTTTGTTTTTAAAAAAAATGTAAGGCATATTTAATAGAAGTTTATTGTTGATATACTTTTTTTGTAAAAATCATTTGTAAATATGTTTGACTATTTTCTTTACCGTCCCCTTCGTAGCTTTCACTCCTTTCAAGACTTACTTGATCATTCTTTAACCTCTGTATCTCTGTCTATACATGGATGTGTTCATCGTCCAAACTAACTACAATCGATAGAACTCACTCTCTCTACCCGGGTAAGGTGCAGGGTAAATATCTTTCACATTTGACCATCTGACAATAGATCCTCCTGCTTTCTCTTCTCCTCTTTTTATCTTTATTGGCCTGAGCCCTAGTTGCATGCATTATTCTTCTTACTTGTGTCTTCTCTTCATTATTTGAACTTGATGAAGACACCTCAACGTGAGCATGTGATTTTTTTACTATTGGACATGAGATTTGTATCTCGATGTCCGAACAACTCTTTGTGTAGGTCGGCTCTATGTTCAATTTGCATCTATTTCTATGACGCTCATCTCTGCTCTTAATTCTATCATATCTTCTCATGCTTTTTGACATTATCACTCATCCTACCAATATGTTGTTGAGGTGGTAAATATCTCCATTCATTTCTTTTCTACACCTCTTACACTTTATCATATTCTTGTCAACATCCAGAACGTCCCCATGTTACCATCTAATAGCACGATGTGCAATGGAACCATGCCTTTTGTCCAATATTTTTCTTACAGAGATAAAAAATGATTATATTAAATAAATATAATTTTTATTAAATATTTCTCATCTAGTTTTAGCATGGACAGATAAGACAATTGGACAGTCCGAACAATCAAATGGTTTAGACAAGGTCCAAATAAGTCACCCCTTAAGGTGACCCGAGTGGTGGTTGTATAGTCACCCCGAGGGGTGACAGTCACTCTCTCAGGATGACTAATTCTCCCCAAAGTGGGATGCTGTGGGTTTACTTGTTTCATATTTGAGGGGAAATCCCCCTGAAGTTTTAAGGCCAACCGGTTGGCCGGGCAGAGGGGAATCCGACCTAGAGGGAGGGGGATGGGGGGAGAGGGAAAAGAGGGGAGGTTGGAAAAGAAAAGAAAAATCACCTTGGAAGGGGGTTCCTTAAGTTCGTCGATGGGGAGGTTGGAAGGGATGTTGGAGGGGGTTGCCGAAGGGTGGGGGAGCCCTAGATCAGGAGACCGTGGGAGGGAGTGGGATCAGAGTAAAATCATGGGAGGGAGGCAAGATTGCTTGATTTTTCCTCTTGTTTGGGGGAAATTGGATTGGAATTAGGTCTGGAATTGAACCCGATTCCATAACTTCTGCTTTCCCAAAGATTCCCGATCCAATCTAGGAGAATTCAGCCAATTCTCTCAATCCAATTTAATTCTTTTGAGAATCAAACTTATATCGGTTGTCTATGTGGTGAATTGGATTGGTAGGTGGTTTGATCCAGATTGGCTGATTCTACTATGAAGCAGGCATTGTCATATTTAGCCCTATAGTAAACTTGCTGGATCGGCCAAGGGAGGCCACTATCATCTCATTAATGGAAGATCCTCCTTCCTACAATGAGATTTGGAAGGCTGCTAAAACAATCACCTGCAGAGACAACAAGGATAGGCCACTTGGGGGCCATCCAGGGAAGGTAGATTCATCAGATTCTTCCCCATTTAATGTGATCCTCAAATTGAAGACATCCCTGCCTTGCTGGCCAAGACCAAAGATACTACCTTGCCATCCTTATGGTCTGTAGTTATAGCAAGCACAAGATCCCATTAACTCTCATATAGAAAATCAGATCACCAAATAATCTGAAACTTTAAAATCAAACAAATCAAACCAAATAAAAAAACAAAACAAACTGAAACCGAACCAAAATAAAATCAAATTGAAAATTAAACCAAATAGAATACCAAACAAACAAACAAAAAAATCAAATCAACAAACTTATAAAACCAAGAAAAATCAACTTTAAATAAATTGTTTGCATCTATGTGAACATCTTTTTTATGCACGTCTGTTCCTTTAGAAAGAAAGACATTTTTTGATACCACGGACTTATATAGGAAAATAGATGATACCTAAAATATTAGGTAGTCCGGTGATAGTTTAAAAATATAAGAACTGAGGTTCGGGTTCTTTGAAATTTTTATTTTTCACCCTTCTTCGCCGGATGGTGCAAGTATCCAGCGTTACCTTACATCGAGCAACGGCTCGAATGCCTTTGATTAACCGTCGCGACAACCTGTTTTTCGGAGACATGCACATCCACAGAAAAGTCCGGTGTGGTACGCACATGGCTGTTGGCTCCTTCAAGGCTATCTTAATTAGCCTTGACCTGACCCTTGAGTTCTCCCATGCTTTAATTCATTGACTGACCATTGAATTCTCTACCTGACCAGTCCCTTCAGCTTCCCCATGCCATCAATTGGGCATGGTGACCTGGCGGATGAGGTGGCAGGTGGCGGTCTGGCAGGGCCTGATTGGGCCTGTTTGACTGACCGCAGCCCACCCAGCTCCTCCTTCATGGGCTGTACGTACAGGACTCCAAATGGGCTGGGGGCATTTAAATTAAATCAGAATAAAGCTTGGACCAGCTGGCATATGCACCCATGGGCCTGTTTTAAGGTCTGATTGGGCCTGATTTGACCCAATTGAGGGCCGATCCAGTTGGAAATTGACCCGGACCAATTCTTCCGTTTTCTTCCATTTTTTTGTGCTGCCCCTCTTTTTTTTTTTGAAAAATCTGACGCCAACAGCATCTTATTGGGTCCAAAAGGCCGCAGTGGTGCAGTCCCTTTTGAGTTCATTTCGTTGTGTGGATACACACTTTCCAAAACAAGTTGCTATGACGGTTAATCAAGGTTGTTCGAGCTATCGCCGGATGTAAGCTAACGTCGGATACTCGTACCATCTGGTGGAGGGGGTTAAATAAAATTTTCACATAACTCGAACCTCAATTCTATATTATTTACAAGTATCATTGGATTATTTAATACTTTTTTAGGCTATTACCTATTTTCTTAGATAGTCTGAAGGAGATACTTAAAATTGTTTTTTCAAAATAAAAAAAGAGGTTCTCACAATACCAAAGCTTAACGAAAACAACAAAACTAAATAAAGCCCACTCCAAAAAAAATAGGTCCTAATCAATTCAAACCAGACTCAATGCAATAAAAAAGAACTAATCAACTTTCAAAACAAATCCTCAATCAAAAAGACATCAAATCTTAATAAAAAACGAATAACTAATCCAAAACCAAGCTAAACCCCCAAAATAAATAAACTTAAATCAAATCCAACATGATTTCAAAGAAAAATACATCAAACCTTAAACCAAAGCAAATCAAACTTCTAAAATAAACCTAATTCAAATCAAATTGATTTAAAAGGGACTCGGCTTTCATTTTGATAACTTCATGGGGTTGTTGCTCTCAAGTGCTTATTTTGTTGATGTATGTCTCCTATGAATAGATTATTATGACAATTAATCAAGGATATTTGAATGGTTGTATGATGTAATTAACATCGGTACTTTATAAGTCTGATTGAGAAATAACTCATAAACCTCAATACACATTTATATTTATTATGGATTAGCTAATGTTCTTATGAAATATCACATATTTTCATAGTAGTTCAAGCCAAACAAAAGATTTAAAATTCTTTTCCCAAAAAAGGAAAGACATTGAATTTCATTTTTTTTTGATTTTAGGTTGCATCATTAGGTTTAGAGTTCTAAGACATTAAATGATGGTTTCTGGGAAACTCTCACATCTTTTCTCACTTTTTTTTACATCTCTTATTTTTTCTTACGTAGACTTTTAACATTTTTATATCTGAAGCTCATTCCTGCTTTTGTTTTTTGTTTCATATATTGCTGAGTTTCTTTTGGTGTAACGTCACTTTCAGAGTCTCTTTTGTTGACTTATAATGATAATTTGCTGAGTTTTTTTTTTTTTGGGGGGGGGAGGGGGGTGTTGGGATAAGCAGCAGCTGATATATGATACTTGATAATTCATTTAGATTCTCGTTTATGTTTGGTAAACCTTTACTTTTAATTATCTTTTTGTATTTTTAGTATACTTAGGGCTGATTTTTGGTGGCAAGATTATATACTTTTATTTCGGACATCTAAGAAACCCCAAAAGGGACTATAAACCATTGATTATGGAATGGATCAGATCGGAATCGGCGATTCCTGAATCAGATCGGTTGTTCACGATCCGATTTCAGGCGGAAGGAACTTCAGAGGAATCGACCAGAATTGGTTAAATCGGCCTGGATGAATCCGATTCTTACCTTGAATTGGTCGATTTGACCGATTCCATCGGGTCAACTTAAGTCCCAACAACAGATTGATATCAGGCACGATCTAGACCCATCATCGATCCAATATTGGTTGTTTAAGGCCGATATCGGCCCTAAAGGGCCGATTTACACCTAGGGCTTTTTATTTTCGACAATTTTGACGGCCATCTGGTGAATCTATGGGCAATTTGGGCGATTTCGACGGCGATCCAGGCAAATCTATTGGCAATTCCAGTGACGATCTAGTGATTCCAAGGGCAATCTAGTGATTCTATGGGCAATTCCTGCATTTCTAGCGATCCAGCTCTTACGACAATGATTCTAGCGGCGATTCTGGCATCGTGTGGTGTATTTGACGGCAATTCTTCGACAATCTATCATTTCAAGTTCTTTGTGAGTTTTCTTCTTTCAGAATCCTCTAAAAATGTGTTTAGGGTTTCTTATCCCCATCCCGACAAGGATCGCAGGATCGGAATCGGAATTGGAATCGGATCGGTCAGGATAGGATCGGATCGGACCGATTCTAACCGATCCAATGGAAGAAAATCGATATAGAATCGGAAAGAAAAAAAAGAAAAAAAACGATCTGATTCCGATTCCGATCCGATTCCGGACTGATTCTGGCTGATTCGGACCGATTCCGGCCGATCTTGGTCGAGCAGACTAGAATAGCAAAAAAAGAAAAAAAATGATCTGATTCTGATTCCGATCCTGACCGATTCGGCCGATTCGATTCCGATTTTGATCCGATTCCGACCGATCCCGACCGATTCTGCCGGAACTTTTTTTCAGATTGGTCCTTCGGCCAAGAATCAGATCGGCAATGGCCGATCCGATCCAAGAATCGGCCAATTCTAATCCGGATCGGCCGATTCCGCGATCTATGCATCCCGATCCCCCATTCACTTTGCAGTATGGCCAAACAACTTCCTTAAGGGGTTGTTCGGTTTCTTAAACTGCCGAACATCTTTGTAGGTTGTTGTTCAGTTTTCGTTAACTCCCTAAATAGCCTGAACTGCCCCCTCAAGGAGCTGTTCGGTTTTTGTCGACTCCCTAAACAGCAAAACAACCCCTTTCTCTTCTCGGCTGCTCCCTAAACGGCTCGTACTTCTATTTAATTTAATTTTTTTCATTTCTTAACTTGGTTGCTTAATTTTTTAATTGATTTTTATTTATATGTAGTTACAACCAATAGCTAACCATGGTGAAGATGACATGCCTACAGCTGTTGCACCTGCACATGATATTGGGTGGAAGCATGAACATATGGTGGTTATAGCCAAGAAAAGGGTGAAGTTCAAGTGGTGTGGGAAGGAGATGAATGGAATATATCGACTAAAACAACACATTGTCGGGGTTGGTGACAATATTAGAAAATGTGATAAGGTATTTAAGGAGATGAGTGAAGACATTAGAGGCTACCTCACGAGAAGAGCCTTACAGAGGGAGATTAAGATTGAGCAAAGGGAGGATATGCACGATGAACTCCTGGGGAGGAGAAAGGAAGAGGTACCAACTTTTAAAGGGAAAGGGAAAGCAAGAGCTGTGCCTGACAAGGATCACGGGATCGGGATCGAACCCTGGATCGGTAGGGTCTGATTCAATCCGGATCATAGTTATCAGAGGCGCTCGCCGCAACCGCCTAAGCAGTTGAAGTTGGTGAGGCGTTGGCAAAACGCCTCGCCTCGCCCCAAAACGCCTCGCCCCGCCCAAGTCAAACAAATCTGGTCAAACATGACCCATTTCTTAATTTAATTATGATATTTGTCTTCTTTTGTTATTGATTTCTACTCTCATTAAGTTGTTATGCTATGTTATGTTTGATTTGTACTCTACTCTTGTTAGTTGTTATGATGTTATGTTTGTTATTGACTTTCTTTTATTGTTATAACATTATTTAGTGATGGCCACAATATATAGTTATTAAAATGTTGTATTTATTTCAATATTACTAGTATTTTTTTAGATTTATTTCAACTATTTGTATGAGATATGTGTTTTATTTAAATTAAAATAATTAAATAATATAAAATGCCTCGGGCGCCTGAGGCCCCCGCCCCAAGCGCCTGAGGCTAGGCGCTAGGTCCCTCGCCTCGGGCGCTTCACGCCTCGGATAACATAGATCCGGATCGAATCGGATGGGTCTCTGGATCATTTTTTTTTGCTTTCTGAAAAAATATGTAAAAATCGTCAAAAAAATTTAAAAAATACATAGAACTCATAAAAAATGTGCAAAAAATGTAGGGAAGAAGAACATTAAGAGATTGTTCAACCTTGGACATTTCAACTTTTAAGACAACTTTAACATTTAACATTGTTATAAGAGATACATCATACATCAAATAAAACACATATTTGTATCAAACAATCAATCATACCCAATCACACAATAGTACAATACATGTTCTTCATAACACATATTACATTGCGTTAAATAAATAAACAAATACATTAACCATCATCACCAACTATGATAATGTCCTGAGTAGGATGGATCTGGATCTCTGTCCTAGTCATCCTGATTATCTTGAAATCTCCATTGATTTGGGTCAGTCATAATTGGCCCGTATCCATAGGAAAATAAAGATTGGGCCATGTCGCTAAACTCATAAACTCCATGATCAGTCTGAGGTGGAGCTGGAAAAGATGATGGATAGCAAGGCTCAGTGTCTAAGGCAGGCTCTAGATAGGAAGATGCGAACTTGTCAAAAGCATTCATCCTCGTCCAATGTCCGCTGCCCCTGCCACTTGAACATGAGTGTCTTTTGTCACTCAAATCGTCTGGACCTGCTCCACTCGTGCGTGCACTACTAGTAGAGCCACCATCACCTGAGGCGCCGCCTCCACCTATACTGCCACCCCTGCCTCCACCTCCACCTCCACCCCCTGTACGCTGTTGTTGTGTGGGTGGGACATTTTTCTTCACCCTCATCTGATGAAGGTAGCTGAGTGGTCTCGGTGTCAAGGAGATGATGTCGCCGTTTGATACATGTCTTCTTCCTCTGCAATGTAGGATCTCCTTGACTACTTTGCTGTAAAGGTAAGCAAACTCTGTAAAGGTAAGCAAACTTTCTTTAAAGCCCTAAATAATCCACTATTCTTCTTGGTGGTGGTGGTGGTAGATGGACCCGCAACTGGAATCCGAGTTGGAGCTGTAGTGGCCGGGGGGGGGAGCTGGATGTCTCTCTGAAGAAGCTGTAGCCCGAGGTGGATCAGGAAGTGGAGCTGTGTACAGAACTTGACTTTCTTGACCTTCCTGCATGTCTTCATCCTCACCAACGACGCTGTCAAGCTCTCATTCAGCCCATGATCTGTTATTCGGGTCGAACTTTGGCTCTCCCTCAGCGTCCTTGTCTTCCACCCATGCTGCAAGTGGATGTTCTTCTTGGAATAGATATTCCAAGTCCACATCCCCCTGGGACAAGCCCTGAGTAGCTTGGGCTTGGGCTCTTTCTTAGTACAATCCACCTGCAAACTATGCAAATCTTTTGCTCGGATGTCTTCTGCCTATCTTTGATATTCTTGATCCTAAACCTCATATTGTAATGGCAGTAGACAAGCTTCTCCAATCTTTCTGTTTTCAACCAATTTCTCATTTTCGTGTGAATAAGATTGAAGGTGCTCCAATTTCTCTCGCATTGGGATGAGGAAGTGCTCTGACTTAGCACTCGAATTGCAACGGATGCGAGTGGATTCCATCCAGTTCTGTTGGTCACCATAATCCATCACTCAATTGTAATTGTAAAGAAGACAACTACATGCATCAGTAACTTATTTAAAAAATTCAGGTAAGCAAAAAGACTTTAATTCGGGTCATCAAATTACTAGGGGGACCCTATCATGTGGGTACTGCAAATCAGGATCCCCGTACACCCCAATCTTGTGCCTGTATGAAGTCATCTGAAAATCCAAAATAAATCAATTATCTTCTCTTCTTGAGATAAAGTTCTAAATTTAATAGATATTAAACGTATCACTTACTTCAACTAAAGCGCAGGTTCTGTCTTCTTGGGTCTTACAGAGCCGCTTAATTACAGATAGTGTGTCTGATAATACATCACCATCATTGCATACTAGGCCACCATACTGTATGGTGAGGACACCCGCGGTCGAGACCGGTTCGACCCCGCCCTTGTTTATCGACGGCATCGACGACCGGTTGTGTCACTTTGGATTGACGATTAGGTGTTATTTTTGTTTATTTTGTGTAGCACACACTTCCTTTTGGGTTTCTCTGGGACACATTTTGTATGTATTTTGGGGCTCTCTATATATTTTGAGTGTACACACACCTTACACTTAGAGTTGGAGGTATTTGGAAAATAGGTGTCTTTTGAAAGTATGTTTGCATTGGGCTTAGTTTATTTATACCCACACTTGTATGTTTGTGTTATGGATGGAATGAATGAAAACTTAAAAATGGCATTCTTGTAATTCTTCTTCTTTACCCCTCTCCCGAGCTCCTCTTTTGTGTGCGGCGGGAGCAGCCCGCTAGGGCGTAGACGCGGCGGCTTCTTCCCCTTCCTTCTCCTTCCGACGGCAGCGGACGCCCCTCCAAGCCCCCTCCCCTTCTTTCTTGGTGGTGGCGGCTTCTCCTTCACCTCTTTCACCTCTGGTAAGGCGTGGTCCCGCCCCCTTTCTCCTCCTCTCTTCCCGGCGGCCAGAACCGCAAGGGTTCCCGACGGCTCTACCTGCATCCGGACGCCCCTTCTCCTGCTCCTAACCTTTCAACCAGGTCCGTCTGGACCCATCCTCACCCCCTGCAAGCCCCCACACCCCGGCGTACTCTCCCCCCTCTTCTTCTTTACCCGATTTTCCGCTTATTCCGACGAACAGGAACCGGGAACCATCCCGGCGGTCATCCCTCTTCCGCCAGCTTCCCCCCCTCACGTTTGGCCTTCCAAACAGGTCCGTCCAGACCTGCTTTCACCCCCCTCAGCACCCCCGTCCCGGTTGGAGCCCAACCCCCCACCGTCCAGCCCATTTCCAGGGCTGTACGCCCCTGCTTGCGGTGGTCTCACCCCCGATCTTCCCCCTTCCCCTGATAGACCACTCGCCAGCCCCCATTTACCCCTTCCTGCAACCCTCCTCCTCCCTCCAGCACTTCCCCAGCTGCAGGCCCCTTGTTTCGACAGGTTTTCTCATCGCACGGCGGACAGTCCGGAGACTCGGGTGACTCGGTAAAATAGTCCGTAAAGAACTACGAGGCGGTGGCATGATGGTCGGCATGTGAACGTGCGATGCGACCAGCTATGTTGAAGATTCCGACGGTGGTCGACACCCACGCTTAGGCGTGGAGGTATGGTTTCCTAAACGGAGTCACTTGTCTATTATACTTTGATTGCCGTGTTGTGAGCGATTAGGTCTCCTAGCTATTTTCATTTAATCGCTACTAAATGTGAGTGGAGTTCCCCGTCCCGAGTTACTTAGATCGGTTACGTTGGAAGTCGGCAATGTCCTATCTCGGTACCACTCATGGTATCCGGTCCTCTCACTAGTTGGGACCGCTCCTCGGGCTGGATAAACTTGATATAATTGTCTACCGGGGTGTTTTCTTTGCTAGTGAATTGCATAGTCAATGTGCTGCTGGGTCTTCATAACTAGCTATTAACTTGTTGCCCGGTCGGTCTTGCATCAGTTTGGTATCAGAGCGGGTTGAGTTAGGACATTGGTTTAGCACCCATCGGGAGTCTAGGTTCTATTTGCATGTGCACCCGTAGTGGTACAGTTTATGACCCGGAGTCTCCCATGTCTGATCCCCACCCTGAGCTTCCTGAGCCCTCCATGGATCCCCACACTGCCCAGTTGACACATCGAGTCGATACTATTGAGGAACTAGTTATGGAGCTTAGAGATAGGTTCACTTATCTCGAGCAAACCGTGCACGAGCTATCCGATCAGGTTGCGACTCTTCAGAGGTGCCCCCCTCCTATTGACCCTGTCAGGCCTGTCGATCCGACCTATGTTGTTCGCGACCATAGGCCCCCTATCTTTCCATGCCGACCTCCCATTCCCCCTTTTGTTCCCCCAATGGGGCGCCCAGAGCGGCATCCCCCCCATGTTGGCTTCCATGATCATGGTCCAGGGCGCCGACATCACCATGATCAGGTGGAGGCCGAGGAGCGGATGCTCCGCCATGTCAGGGTCGATTCTCCTGAGTTCGGGGGAGCACTTGATCTGAGCCTCTATCTGGACTGGGAATCTGGCATGGATCACTACTCTGAGTGGTATGACATGTCGGAAGCCCGGCGGATGAGGTTCGCCAAGATGAAACTCACGGGGCAAGCCAATATGCACTGGAGCAATGTTGAGGCCCTCTTTAGGCAGCGTCAACAAGAGCCCATCTAGACCTGGGACGAAATGAAGGCCAAGCTCCGCGAGAAGTACTTGCCTGCTTCATATCGCCAGCGCCTTCTCGCCCGTTGGCATGCGCTAGCCCAAGGGCAGAGATCTATCTCCGCGTACATAGCCGAGTTTGATGAGTACATGCTTAAGTGCAATGTACGCGAGGAGAGCGCGGTAACACTCACCCGGTTCAGAAGAGGGCTTCGGCCAGAATATCAGCGTGAGTTGTACCGCCGAGGGGTTGAAACCCTCGAGCATGCTTACGAGGTAGCCACCGAGTATGAGCAGTTTGAGACTTTTTACGAGCAGCTCGCTCGCACTAGAGCTATTCCGCCTACCCAGGGCGACACTTGGGTTACCTACCCTCCTCCGACCCGCCCTTCTTTGCCCCGTGGTCCGGAGTACCCTCCTCGTCTTGCTGCTCCCTACCCTGTTAGAGTTACGGGTCAGCCAGCGCGACCCCCCCTCTTCCCTTACTGCCCCCTCAGGCTCGGCCCCCTGTGGCCGACTCCCTCCCCCCTCGATCGTATGACAAGGGCAAGGCCCCTGTTGTTGGTGAACCCTCCCGCCTCATCTCTCGGGGAAACTATTTTGGATGCGGGCAACCCG
The DNA here is from genome assembly GCA_036172225.1 of Cryptocoryne crispatula var. balansae. Classification (NCBI taxonomy): domain Eukaryota; kingdom Viridiplantae; phylum Streptophyta; class Magnoliopsida; order Alismatales; family Araceae; genus Cryptocoryne; species Cryptocoryne crispatula. Next base: position 21,813,489 of record CM069926.1, on the reverse strand, counting down.
GGCACATGCGTGCCCAATGCCCTTATTCTCTGTGCCTTGATGGTCAGCCTCTTGACCCCTCCTCAGACACCTTTGAGGAGGTCACTTATGTGGCTGACCCTAGCCTCTCTGCTGAGTTTCAGTTAGAGGATGAAGACCCAACTAACCCTCATCTTGTTGTGCCTCAGTCGGGGTCACGTGAGAGTACACTTGGCATAGTCCATTGTGCTTTCACCCAACCCGTTCCGAGTGACGATTGGCGCCGGACTACTATCTTCCACACATATTTTCGACTTGGGGGCAAGGCATGTATGGTTATCATTGACAGCGGGAGTTGCATTAATGCTATTTCTGCTCATCTTGTATCGTGCCTTGGGTTGGTTCCGACAAACCACCCTCATCCCTATCGAGTGTCATGGGTGGATTCTACTTCCATCACTGTTTACACTCGATGCTTGGTACCCATCCACTTCCCTCCCTATTCTGGGGAGATGTGGTGCGATGTTCTACCTATGGAGGTTGGGAGCCTTATACTTGGCCGACCTTGGCTCTTTGATGTAGATGCGACCCTTCATGGTCGGTCTAACACATGTGTCTTTGAACACCAGGGCCGGCGCATCACTCTTTCTCCATCTCCCCCTCCACCTCCCAAATCTGCCGGTAGCTTACCGCTCCCTCTCCCTTCGGCGGCCAAGTCACCACCTCCGACTTCACCGACGGCTGCAGTTTCTACTTCTCCTGTTCCCACTGACGTCACCCCTTGTGTTGGTGGACCCTTGCAGCTAGTCATTCCATCCTTGACTGACTCTGACTCTCCTGATGAGGTCAAGGAGGGTCCCATGGCACATCCTTCTGTTCCCGATGCATATCTCGCTTGGCCAATCCCTACCGTTGATTATCATGAGCTCGAGCGTTGTATCTGGAAAACCCTCCTCTTGGTGGTAGTCGCTCATGAGACCCCTCCGACCCTGGAGACCTCTCCCACCCTCCCGAGATCGAGGCACTCTTGCAGGATTTTCAGGATGTGTTCCCTGACGAGCTTCCCCTTGATCTCCCTCCGATGAGGGACATACAACATGCCATCGATCTCGTCTCGGGATCTACTCTTCCGAACTTGCCTCATTATCGCATGGACCCCTCTTCCTATGCCGAGTTAAGGAGGCAAGTCGAGGAATTACTGGGGCGAGGATATATCCGGGAGAGCTTGAGTCCTTGCAGCGTGCCCGCACTCTTGGCACCCAAAAAGGACGGGTCTTGGAGGATGTGTGTCGATAGTCGAGCCATTAACTGGATTACCGTCAAATACCGGTTCCCCATTCCCCGCCTGGATGACATGCTTGATATGTTAGCGGGAGCCACATTGTTCTCCAAGATTGAACTTAAAAGTGGTTATCACCAGGTCCGCATTCGACCAGGTGACGAATGGAAAATAGCTTTTAAAACGAAGGATGGGTTATATGAATGGATGGTGATGCCATTCGGGCTATCCAACGCCCCGAGCACTTTCATAAGGCTGATGAACTAGGTTCTTCGGCCATACATTGGGCGGTTTGTGGTAGTTTACTTTGATGACATCCTTGTTTACAGTCAGTCCCGTGATGACCACTTGAGCCATCTCGACCAAGTGTGCCTCACTCTTAGGCGGGAACAGCTGTTTGGAAACCTCAAGAAGTGCGCTTTCATGACCCCTTCTGTTGCCTTCTTAGGTTTCATTGTCTCAGTGGACGGCGTCTCAGCCGATCCCGAGAAGATCCGGGCGATTACAGAGTGGTATGAGCCATGTAGCGTTCATGATGTCCAGAGTTTCCTTGGTCTCGCCGCCTTTTATCGCCGGTTCATCAAGGGGTTCAGTACTGTCACTACTTCCATTACTGATTGTCTTCGAAAGGGTGCATTTTCTTGGACCAAGTCGGTTGCTTCAGCCTTCAGCACCTGATGTAACCTCAAAAATCTCGAAAAGATTTTATTTCTTTTGTTTTGGAAATTCATTTTCCTTTTGAATTTGGATTAGATTAGACCTTAGCATTGACTTTGTAAGAAAATAGATGATATTTCATAAAAGTACTAGCTAGGGTCAAAATTATTTGTTGAGGTTGTTAGGTTCTTTGAAATTTATTTTGACCTCTCCCCGTCGGATGGTGCGAAGATTCGACGTTAATTACATCGAGATAACTCGAATACCCTTGATTAAGCGTCATAGCGATCCATTGAAGTAGAAGACATGCATCCACAAAATAAGCATTCACATACACACATAGGAGAAAACAGTCCCATGAATTTGATGGAAGGCAAACATTTAATTTGATTTGAATTTGATTTGAATTGAATTGGTTGAATTGGTTTGATTAATTTAAGTTGAATTGAATTGATTTGAATTCCGGTTTGATTAATTTTGAATATGCTTGAATTTAGTTTGAGTTGAATTGAATTGCTTTTAGTTTGGGTTGAAATTTTACCTGTTCATTTTAATTGAATTTATTTAAGTTTGATTCATTTTGAGTTCGTTTGAATTTAAGTTTGGTTCAAGTTTGATTTTAGCAAATTGATGTGTTTTAATTAAAATTAATTTTAGTTTGTTTATTATTTGATTTTGAATGGGATTTGGGCTTAACTTGAGAAATCTGGCTTGTTGGAATTGGTTTGTTGATTAATTGATTTTAAGTTTGTTTGGAATGAATTTGTTTGGAATTGATTTACTTGAATTTAATTTGAGAGATTTCTTTGGTTGACTTTGATTTATTTTGAATCTGGTGGATTCAATGTGTTCGGTGGATTGTTTGATTTAATTTGAATTGAGTTTTTCTTCTTAGAATTCATTTGAATTTGTTTAGTTAAAATTGAATTTGACAGATTGTTTTGAACTTGGAATTTATTTATTTTTTAACAGATTTGTTATCAGTTTTGGTTCATGTTCTGTTTTCATTTGAGTTTATGCCTTGCTAGAATCTGGGTTGCAGATTTTAGGTGATCATTGTGAGTTGGATTAAATTACAGATTCTTGAACTGTGTTGATTTTTTTTTTTTTTACGGGTTCACAGATTAAATTTAGTTCAGGTGATTTTATTTATGTGATCTACCGGTTGAATTCTGTTTGAGAGCTTCCGTGTGTTTTGAGTTGGGTTGATCGGAATTAAAATTTGATGTTATATTTCAGACTTAATTTTACTTTTAAGATTTCAGGTTCGAAATTCAATTATGGTTTGATTCAATTTGATTTGGGCAGATTGGTTTGTTTTTACTGAGTTTAGTTTGAACAGGTTGGGATTTTAGTGAATTATCTTCAGATTTCAAGTTTCAGATTTAAGTGATCTGATTTCAGACTTGACAGATTTTAGATTTCAAATTCTGCAGATTCTGCAATTTTACAGGTTTAGGCTTGCTATCTTGAAGTTCGTTCAGTATTTCAGATTTCCGATTTTAGGCTTTAATTTAACTCTTTGGATCTAATGCAAATTTCGGATTTTCAGACTTATGTTTTAAGTCCTAGACAGCTTTAACAGGTTCAGAATTTCAGATTTTATGTCAACTTGGGTCTGATTGATCGGTTCTGTTCTCTTCAAAGTCTGGGTTTTAATTTCAAATTCACAGATGCGGCCTGACTTCCAGATTCCCAGATTTTGTGTTTTCAGATTCTCTGCATTCTGGTCTGAACATATGTTTTGATTGGGATTGCAGGTTTGAGATTTATGCGACCTGATTTTTGGATTTTTAGACTGGGCAGGCTTTAGATTTTTAAATTCTGCAGATTTTCAGATTTCAAATTTGGGTGTTTAGATTTTCAGATTTATGCGATTTGATTTGGGTTAAAAGTTGTTTATGGATTGATTTAATTTCAGTTCGTTTTAATTTTGTTTGGTTAAAGTTAATTTGTTTTAAGGCTTAATTAAAAAAAAAAGATTTGGATTCATTTAAATTTGTTCAAGTCAGATTTGTCTTGAAGTTTGTTTGGTTTAATTTTGTTTGATTATCTTGAGTTTAATTCAAGAGTTGGATTTGAATTGAATTTGATTGGTGCTTGGGTTTTATTTTAAGAAGTTTGATTTAAATTTGCTTGACTTATCTTTGGATTTGGTTTGTTTATTAAAATTTGTTTGGGAATTTGATTTGGTTTATTTTTGAGAAGTTGAGTTTTATTTATGGGTTGTTATTTTAATCATTTGGTTAAAATTGATTTACATGTGTTGTGATTTAACTTGATTTGGTTCAAATTGAATTTATTTAATTTGGAATCCCTTTGAATTTATTTAGTTGGAATTAAATTGGATTTTGGGATGTGAAAAAAAAAAAAAAAATTAATAGGAGCACATGAATACCCTACATGTATGGAGATATTCCACAAAACTTAACTCCGAGCTAATATTTTCATGGCCCTGCATGGGCATAAAAGAATAAAATTAACTTGCATAACAACTCTCTTTTTTTTGTAAGATTAAATTTCTCATAGCTCTTTATGAGCATCAAGAAATTTATCTCAAATAAATTTTGGGTATCAAAAATCGACCCCACAAAGAAAATTAAACCTCATATGGCCTTTTATAGGCGTTGAGAGATTTAAATATGGATGAACTTTGGGGAATCAGAAGTTAATCCCACAATTATTAAAATTTTAAGGGAAAGTAGCTTCGGTCCGTAAGGACTTGTGGAGGACCTCCCAAGGACGGCACCTCGTTGACCTATGGTTTAGCGCGTGGCCATCTCGTGGTCCCGGGGTGAAGATCCTTTTAATTTATGAAATTTTTTTTGTCGAAGGGGGTTTGACGTTCGTATTCAGCCGAGAGGAGGCCCGGTCCACTGTTTGGACCGGGCCGGTTCTTCTTCTTGGACCGGTGGACGTATCTCCGCGGGGGCAGCCGGCTTCGCCCGGTCGCCCTCTTTTTTTTGCTTTTTTTCTCTCCCGGTGGGCCCCGCCTATTTTCCAGTGTGGACATAAGTCCGGGGGACATTATTTCCCCCGGCTACAGTAGGCGCTCGACGTCTCCGGCACCCGACGGCTGCGCGACCTGTCTCCGGCGGCTCCCGGCTCCATTCGACGGCGATGGCGCCGGCAGAGGAAGGATAAGTGTCCGTCGGCCCTAGGGGAGATGGGAGAAGCTCTCGCCGGTGATGGGAGAAGGAGCTATCGGCTCTACGGCTTGCCGCGGCGGCTTGTAGGAGGTGCTGCAGCGTCCGGAGGAAGAAGAAGAAGAAGAGGGAGCACCGCGGGGCTTCAACAAGGTTCTAGGGGGTCGACCGCCTTCCCGGTAACCCTCTGCCTCTCCCCTGTTCTCTCTTTGGTCGTCTTTCTCCGGGTTGCTCCCCGCCTTCTCCCCCCGCCTTATCCTCTCGCACGATGGCGGCCCAAGAGATGCTTATATAGACTTGTGTGCTCCCCCTGCCGTCTGAAAACCTTCTGGGAAAGAGCTCGTCTTGGAGACGGAAGTGGGGAAGGTCCGCGAATCTTGGGATCACCCTTCCTCCTTTTGCGGCTCCGGTGGATATATCCAGGAGCATTTACGGAACCCCCTGCCTCCGAAAGAGTCCCATTTTGAGTAGGGAACTTTCGGGACCCCTCCTTTCTTTACCGTGAGAGCCCAAGGAACGCGAATGAACCTTACGTGGGCCTATATCTCCAATAAATTGAACATGGCCAAAACACAGCCCATCCACCCTCCTGGAAGGTGGTTCGAGCGAGCCATTTGACCTCTTTTAATTGGACGATCAAAATTTGAACTGTCGAGCCCACTCTTTAGCACTGATCATGGGGCATGGTATCCCCATAGGCCTAAGCATGGTCAGCCAACCCTCCCTTTTTAAAAAAAATAAAATAAAAAAAATGTGTGCCAACAGCACCCTGAAGGAGATGATGACTCGAGCACCTGTTCTTCGATTGCCCGATTTCACCAAGGTGTTCGAGGTTGCATGTGACGCCTCAGGGGTGGGCATTGGTGGAGTCTTGTCTCAGGAGGGTCATCCGGTAGCCTTCTTTAGCGAGAAGCTATCGGATGCCAAGTTGAGATACTCCACTTATGACAAGGAGTTCTACGCCGGCGTGCAGGCTTTGAGGCACTGGCGACACTACCTTTTTTCCCAGCAGTTCGTCCTCTACTCAGACCATGAGGCCCTCCGCTACCTCCATTCTCAGAAGAAACTTAACCCTCGGCATAGCCGATGGGTTGAGTATCTTCAATCCTTCACTTTTGTTCTCAAACACCGTGCTGCGGTTGAGAACCGAGTGGCCGATGCCCTAAGCCGGCGAGTGTCCCTATGCGGCCGTCGGCATTGAGGTGATCGGATTCGAGAGGATTAGGGATGAATACCCTGATTGTCCTGACTTTGGTCCTATCATTGCTGCTCTCGAGTCCGACCAGTCCTCTGATTCCCACGGCTACCTCCTTCAGGACGGGTACCTTTTTTTTTGGATCTAGACTTTGCATCCCTCGGACTTCGGTCCGTGATTTCCTTGTCTAGGAGCTTCATGCTGGCGGCTTAGCTGGGCATTTCGGCCGAAACAAGACAATTGAGCTCGTAGAGCATCGATTTTATTGGCCTAGCTTGAAACGCGACGTGGCCCGCATCGTTGCCCAGTGCCGCATCTGTGCCACATCTAAACAGAAGAAGCAGAATACCGGTCTCTACACCCCACTTCCTGTTCCAGAGTCCTCGTAGCAGGATGTTAGCATGAACTTTGTCCTAGGGCTACCGCGCACCTTGCGCCGCCACGACTCCATTCTTGTTGTAGTGGACCGGTTCTCCAAAATGGCCCACTTTATCCTTTGCTCGAAAACTTTTGATGCGTCTGTGGTAGCCCGACTTTTCTTTGTTGAGATTGTGCGCTTGCACGGGATGCCCAAGACGATCATCTCCAACCGTGATGTCCGGTTTACCAGTTACTTTTGGAAGACCCTCTAGCACCTTCTGGGAACCAAACTCAAATTCTCCACAGCTTACCATCCTCAGACAGATGGCCAGACCAAAGTCGTCAATAGGAGTTTGGGTGATCTCTTGCGTTGCATAGTGGGGACCATATTCGCACATGGGATCTTGTTCTCTCTTTGGCAGAGTTTGCATATAATGACTCGGTCAATAAGTCTACTGGTTTGAGCCCTTTTGAGATAGTTACTGGCCAGAGACCTAGGCGGCCTTTAGATCTCACCCCTCTGCCCCATACCACCCGTGTGTCAACCTCTGCCGAGTCCCTTGTAGAGCATATCCAGAGTCTGCATGGTCATGTTAGGCGCCAAGTTGAGGCTAGCAATGAGCGTTATAAGCAGCACGCTGACTTGCATAGGCGAGCCCGAGAGTTCCAGGTAGGCGATTATGTCATGGTCAGGGTTAGACCTGAGCGATTCCCTTCGGGGGTCATCAAGAAACTCCAAGCTCGAGGGGCTGGTCCTTTCAGAGTGATTGAGAGGGTGGGGATCAATGCTTACGTGGTGGATTTGCTTGCCGAGTACGGCATTAGCTCCACTTTCAACGTTTCTAATCTAGTAGCTTATCGGGACCCGGCAACGATTCCAAGTGAGATTTCTGACCTACACCCCCCCTCCCTTCGAGTGAGCCTATATCGGAGTGTCCACCTTCAGCCCCTCTCCCTACACGACACGAGCATATCAAATGTATAATGGACGAGCATGTGATTACAACTCGGGAAGGAGCCTATCACCGCTACCTTGTGTGTTGGAGAGGTCGACCACCTTCGGAGGGCTCATGGCTGACGCGGGCGGAGCTGCAGCGCCAGGACCTGGATCTTTTGGAGCGTTATCAGAGTGGCAGCGACCCCTACTCGACGGGGTCGAGTTCCTCCCACCCGGGGAGGATTGGTGAGGACACCCGCGGTCGAGACCGGTTCGACCTCGCCCTTGTTTATCGACGGCGTCGACGACCAGTTGTGTCACTTTGGATTGACGATTAGGTGCTATTTTTGTTTATTTTGTGTAGCACACACTTCCTTTTGGGTTTCTCTGGGACACATTTTGTATGTATTTTGGGGCTCTCTATATATTTTGAGTGTACACACACCTTACACTTAGAGTTGGAGGTATTTGGAAAATAGGTGTCTTTTGAAAGTATGTTTGCATTGGGCTTAGTTTATTTATACCCACACTTGTATGTTTGTGTTATGGATGGAATGAATGAAAACTTAAAAATGGCATTCTTGTAATTCTTCTTCTTTACCCCTCTCCCGAGCTCCTCTCTTGTGCACGGCGGGAGCAGCCCGCAAGGGCGTAGACGCGGCGGCTTCTTCCCCTTCCTTCTCCTTCCGGCGGCAGCGGACGCCCCTCCAAGCCCCCTCCCCTTCTTTCTTGGTGGTGGCGGCTTCTCCTTCACCTCTTTCACCTCTGGTAAGGACTGGTACCGCACCCTTTCTCCTCCTCTCTTCCCGGCGGCCAGAACCGCAAGGGTTCCCGACGGCTCTACCTGCATCCGGACGCCCCTTCTCCTGCTCCTAACCTTTCAACCAGGTCCGTCTGGACCCATCCTCACCCCCTGCAAGCCCCCACACCCCGGCGTACTCTCCCCCCTCTTCTTCTTTACCCGATTTTCCCCCTATTCCGACGAACAGGAACCGGGAACCATCCCGGCGGTCATCCCTCTTCCGCCAGCTTCCCCCCCTCACGTTTGGCCTTCCAAACAGTCCGCCGGACACTGCTTTCACCCCCCTCAGCACCCCCGTCCCGGTTGGAGCCCAAACCCCCACCGTCCAGCCCATTTCCAGGGCTGTACGCCCCTGCTTGCGGTGGTCTCACCCTCGATCTTCCCCCTTCCCCTGATAGACCACTCGCCAGCCCCCATTTACCCCTTCCTGCAACCCTCCTCCTACCTCCAGCACTTCCCCAGCTGCAGGCCCCTTGTTTCGACAGGTTTTCTCATCGTGCGGCGGACAGTCCGGAGACTCGGGTGACTCGGCAAAATAGTCCGTAAAGAACTACGAGGCAGTGGCACGATGGTCGGCATGTGAATGTGCGACGCGACCAGCTACGTTGAAGATTCCGACAGTGGTCGACACCCACGCTTAGGCGTGGAGGTATGGTTTCCTAAACGGAGTCACTTACTTGTCTATTATACTTTGATTCCCGTGTCATGAGAGATTAGGTCTCCTAGCTATTTTCATTTATTCGCTGCCAAATGTGAGTGGAGTTCCCTGTCCCGAGTTACTTAGATCGGTTACGTTGGAAGTCGGCAATGTCCTATCTCGGTACCACTCATGGTATCCGGTCCTCTCACTAGTTGGGACCGCTTCTCGGGCTGGATAAACTTGATATAATTGTCTACCGGGGTGTTTTCTTAGCTAGTCAATTGCATAGTCAACGTGCTACTAGGTCTTCATAACTAGCTATTAACTTGGTGCCCGGTCGGTCCCGCATCACTGTATCCTCGGATTCAAGAAGTACCCTGTAACGGCATTAATACTCTATTAGTATAAAGACAGTGAGGGTAATACACAGAATATAAGTTGTAATACAATCAAATTACACTACTAAAGTATACCTGCAGCATGAATGTCGTGGTGTAGGGTTTTGTCCCATCTGTTGTCAATCACTTTTTCCACCACTTTTTGTAACCCTTGGGATGCTTCTCTTTAATCGTCAACTTAGCTTTATCCATAGCATCATACAGGTACCCCATCTAATTTTTGTCATTTGAATCCACCAACCTAAGTATCTGTGCCAAAGACTTTATGATAGACAAGTAGTATTGCACCTTCTCCCACCACCTGTTGTCTTCTATCAGCTGCTCCATCTTTAACAGTACCTTATACTGTTCCTGTATGTATCCATGTACTCCTGATAAGTAGTGGAGAGGATAAACATTTCGAACTAGCCTTGTACCTGTAAAGGCTCTCTAAAGCAATAAAATGGGTGGCAAATCTGGTGGGACCCGGTCTGATCAAATCATGACCATCGGTGTGCTACCTCATTATATGTAAAAGTCGTGGATGGCCATAGATAAATGAGGTGATCAGCTGTCCTTGGTTGACCATGGACTTGACATTAGGATCCCTACCAATGTCTTCCAACATCAAGTCAATAGAATGTGCCGCATAGGGCACCCAAGACAAGTGAGGTCGAGCCTCCATAAGCTTCTTTCCTGCAGTCTTATATGATGCCTCATTGTCTGTGACAAACTGCACAATGTTGGCTTCCCCTATCTCATCCACCACGGTGTTTATCAACCCAACTAGGTAGTTCGCATTCTTCACCTGACTTGATGCATCAACAGAGTTTAGGAATACGGTACCCTCAGAGCAATACACAAGGAAGTTTATAAGTGACCTCCTTGTGATTCCAGTCCACCCATCGCACATTACAGTGCACCCCCTCTCCTTCCAGATGGTTTTGAATCCATCTATCCATGAGGTCAACTCATCGACCTCCTCATCCAAGCCTGTCTCATATATGTACTTTGATGTGGGGCTTTCAACCCCGGCCCAGTCTCACCAATCGCATCAACCATAGTCTGGAAATATGGACTCGTGGCTGTATGTGCCGGGACACCTACAAATTCAAAAACAAGATAAGAAGAGAGCGTTGTAATAAAAACGTGTAACAACAATTTCATATGAACAAGCAAATGCTAACCACAACTTCATCAAAGATTTACCTGCATGTAGAAAAAACTTAACCATATGCTTTAGGGCTTTCTTTGCTGCCCCAGTCGAGGCCTTCACCCCTTTAAACGTTTGTTTTATACCCCTCTGACCTCTGCCACTCTCCCTATACATGGCAGTGTCTCCCGTCGGCCGAACAGAATGTATCCTCCGGATTTTAGGCTCTTGAACGGGCGTGTGCCCGCCCCCACATCGGATCGTCCGGCGGCCGAACCTCCCGCTCCTCGTCTTCGTTCCTCGTCCTCGCGGGCCCGAGCCCTACTCTCGTGTCTTGCTCTCTGACACGAGCCTCTTCCTCATCTGATGAAGATGAAGAATCAACTTGGACCCTTTCATGTGCTGGTCCTTTCCCTTTCTTACTCTTTCCGGCCATAAGATCGACGTCTCTCTAACCTAGCAACTCGTCATGTAGGTCTTGTCTCTGACCAATTCTTACCTCCCTCTGTGATGCCCTTCTAGTTAAATAACCCCTCATCTCCTCCCTAAGCTCAGCCGGTACTTTATCACACTTCTTTACATTGTCACCCATCCTGGCTATATGTTGCTTTAGCCGATACACACCTCCATTCATCTTTCTGGCACCACTTGCATCTTCTCTGAATCAAGGAGATGGCCATGTTGCCATCCAATGTCACGAAATTCCGTATGGCCGGTGCCATGCTCCTTGTCCGACATCTTATCTACACTACATAAAATCATACACAATATTAGGCCAATTAAATCCACCCCCAGCCCCCAGGCCCAGGTGCAATTTAACCCCCCATTGGGGGTGAAATAATCCCCCTAATGGGGGAATTTAGATTTAACCCCCCCCCCACCCAAGGGGGGGGTATGGGGGGTGACTGTTCAACACCCCCGAAGTGGTTTCAACCCCCATTGGGGTGAAATAATCCCCCCAATGGGGGAATTTAGATTTAAACCCCTCTGCCTAAGGGGGGGGGTCTGTTTGAATAGTCACCCCTTCGGGAGTGCAATTCAACCCCCATTGGGGGCATTTCCCTGCACTGTAGGTGCAAGCCCTGCACTGCTAGGGTGGGGGAGGGGGAAGGGGAAGGAGGGGCTGGGGGGGGGGCTAAGGGGGGATCGGAGGTCCCCCCCTTACAAACCTGTTGTAGGGGTGGATTGGCTCCACACAAGCCTAGATTGGCCCTCACAGCTCTGGATCGCCGGTGAAGAGTGCCTTAGATCTCCAAGGGGATTTGGGGGAAGGGGAGGAAGCAAGAAGAGGGCAAGCTGGGGAGGAGGATCGGTCCGATCTCCCTCGATCCCGGAATCGGATCGATTCTGGGTCTTCCGATTTTTCGGAGAATCGGTCCGGATCGACCGATTCCAGGATCGATCCGGGTGGATCGGTCCGGGATCGACCGATCCGCACGATTCTGACCGATCTAGCAGGGACTCCCGGCTGGATCGCTAGTTTGGTCCGGAATCGGATCGGTGACTACCGATCCAATTCGAGAATCGGCCGATCCTGATCCGGATCGACCGATTTTGCAATCCTTGGTGCCTGAGGCTCAACCTGAGAGGGATGACTCATCTACAAATTAAGGAAGGGTTAGTATGTTATTAAGCATGCACAAAAGGAGGACAAGGAGAGGAGGGGAGCAGGAGGGTTTGGAGTTGACCCATATTTTTGTTGATCACATTTGACACAACCTAGACCCAGCGAGGGTGTGGGTATGAGAACAGGAGAGATGTTATATTGTCGATCTGAGTCGATATGCCCAACACCCACAACAATATGAGGAGATGAGTATTTGTTTAGAAAACATAGTGCATCGCAGAGGACTATTTGATAAGTAGTGAAAGAGGTGAAGGCAACTAGAACATATGCAAAGAGAGCAGTGAGACATGGTGAAGTGGGTTTTGCATGCATGTATAAATCTTAAATAGTTCAATTTGTTCTCAACTTTATTTTACTATAATTAATTGGGGTGACTGCAATAATATTTTTTATCTACCTAAATGCATATATTCCAACACATACAACCACTAGTCCATTTTTCAGACTATGGTTGATGCATTTTTGAAGCTGGACTGGGATTAAAAGTCCCAAGTAGTAGATTTTTTTATGTTGTAGGCCTGGTACAAGAGGTGGAGGAGTTGAAAACATGGATAAATGGCTACAAGTTGGTGTGGAGAGAGAGGCTACACCATAATGTGTGATGGGTGGACAGGCATCACCGAGAGGAGCATGATCAACTTTCTGATTTATTGCTCAGAGGGTTCAACTTCTTTGAAATTAGTTGATCCTTCGGGTCATATCAAAAATGTCGACTGCATCTTTTCCTTTATGGATATTGTTGTAGAGGAGATTGAAGAAGAAAATATTGTTCAGTTTGTGACGGACAATGAACTATCTTACAAGGTAATAGGGAATAAATTGATGGAGAAAAGACTCTCTTTTGGGTACCATGTGCAGCACACTCCATTGATCTCATGTTGGAGGAAATAGGCAAAGAGGCTTTAGTATCTACACTCGTCAGACATACTCAAGTGATCACATCTTTTATTTATTCACACCCCCGTTTACTGCATGTCACAAGGGAGCATACTGAGGGGTATGATCTGATCAAGCCTGGGCCTATTAGATTTGCTACAAATTTATTGCCTTGGAGAGTTTGCATTGGCATAGATATGCAGGATCAATTGGAAATTCTTGTGAAGATGGATAATTTGTTCACGAACAAGAGATTTTAGGAGAAAATTTTCTACTACTTGATAATTATTGAGCCACTGGTAGTTGTCTTAAGGTTAGTTGACTCAGATGACAGGAACTAGATGGGGACTCTTTATGATGTAATGGACCGTGCAAAACTCAAGATCAAAGAGAAGAATCCCAATGGCTTTAAAAATGACAGAAAATAATTGATGCGAGATGGAATAGGATATTGCATCATAATATACATGTAGCAAGTATTTTAGTGTGTTTGTGCCTATTATATTTTAATTTAAGTATTATATGTAACGTTGACATTTGGTTGCATGATTGTAAGATATTTCTTAAATCTCGCATCTAATATGTAGGACAAGTATCCAATGATAATGTAGTCTTGCGGGATACTCTATCAGTAATTCAACACTTAACCAGATCTCAGCTGGATAGAACAGAAGTTGAGTTGGAGGCAAGTGATTCTTAATTATTTGTAAATGGTTTTAAGATTTTTTTGGTAACTCTAATCTTTTCATATTTATTAATTTTTATATGCAACACTACAAGATGAGAGTTGGAGTGTGCTCGGATCCAAATTTGAGATACTTTTTTGACAGTTTCTCTTAGTATGGTTAATAAGAATATGACATTTATATTATTACTTTATGCAAGTCCTCATCCTAAAGACTAATTATTTTCTATTTGTTCTATGTTTTCAGCTGTGTTGTAGGTTTAGGTGAACATAATAAGTGGTTGGAATCCACTTACATTTGTTGCCATTAAAATTTTGAGGCAGAGCACCAGTTCCTCCCATTATGAGAGAAATCGGAGTATATTCAACCTTATATACACTAAAAGGAGGAATAGTCCAATATCTTATAGGGTGGAGAAGTTAGTTTTTGCCATTATAATATGAGACTGCCCATAAAGAGTATTAAAGACCGCCAGAAATTGTCAGAGAAGAGATTTGCACAATTTACAGGTGAAGCATACGAAGAGAGATATAGAATACATGAACCACTTGAGGAGATTAACATTGATTATATTTTTCAGAAGGAGCATTCATTTGCTGCTTGGATGGAAGAGAAGACAACTAGGAATGAACAATCTAAATTTGATCTTAAGGATCGTATATGTGCAGAAGGAGAATTAAATGATGTTAAGGTCGAGGAAATGGAAGAGGAAGTTACTACTCCTCAACCACATGTCCTATCTTCTACTCTAACAGTCTTAACTATAGCTCTAGCTCTAATAGATGCCCCAGCCTCACCCTCACCCCCACCCCCACCCTTAGTTATACAAGCAAATCCCAGTCCAACGAAGTAAAAGACAAAAAAAAAGCTAGAAAAATTGGACGATTTGCATTATTGAAGAAAAGTATTGGACTTGGGAGTTTATTACTTGATATAGTATAAGAAGTCAAGAAAAGAAAGTTGGATATCAAGTGAGGTCCTTTTTGAGTCCGACAGATAATACACTTGGGAGTTCATCACATGATATAGTATAAAAAGTTAAGAAAAGAAAGTTAGATATCAAATGAGGTCCTTTTGAGTCCAACAAATAATACATAGCCACTTTCACACTCCTCGGATGATGATGAGTAAGAGTTCGTACCAGCCACATAGTGAGGTGGAGGAGGGAGTGGAGGAGATGGCAACTCTTTCACGCAACATTCTAGTAGGACCCAAAGGATGATGACTTATGGCATTTTTGATGTGTTTAACCAGAATCAGCTTCTCATCACAATTTCAAGCCATACATTTCATACTCTTCACCATTGCATATGCAGGAGTAGCATGACCCTACATATGATTTTCATGAGATGGCTGACTCATTCATATGGATACGAGCCGATAATGACAAGGTCTTCTCAATGGAATACCCAAGCTCAAGATACTTAGGAGCAAGAGGATGAAGACAAATTTCATACATATTAATGAGAAAAAAACTATAAATTATATTTCATGTCAATGACTCTTAATTTTATCTTGTTAATTGTTATATATGTTATGTAAAAGTATCTTGTAATGTTATGGAATGAAAACCGGTGTTAAGTGAAAATATCTTGCAATGTTATAGAATGAAACATGTTAAATGTTACTTTTTTATTTTTAAGATTTTTTGGGTGACTTTTTTATTTTTATGAGATTTATTCTGATTTTTATGAATTTTTTTGGAATGAAACATGTTAAACTGATTCCAAATCGATTTTTCTTCGTCGGTATCGGTTGGATCGATCCGTTTCAAATTGGATCGGTCCCCACCGATTTTGATTCTTACTCCTACACACTTGCTATGAACTCTCATCTTCCATGTCTGCTTTATATCTTAAAATCAATCATCACTGTGTTACTTACAGCTTTTGCCGATTTTGTACCCTCCAAAAGCTCTGCCATGTGAGCCTTTGTGTATTATTTTCAGCTTTTGCTGATTTTGTACTTCTCTTGTTGGCTCATAAGTATTCCCCACTGACCCTTGGCCTGTTATTAATTCTTGAAGGAGAGTTCTATTGTTTGCTGGTCTTTCAGCAGGTATTTGTTTGTCCTTATCTTCACGTGACATACTGGTGATTATGGTATCGAAAGCTCTTCTACAGCTAGTAAATTAGCATGGAGCTGTTCCTTCTATTTGTCTCTGCTCTCCATGACGTTTCTCCTAGACTAAGGCATATTTTCAAGTTTAGATGGTAAGGAGAATTAGAAAACAAGTATAAGGTTTCAGTCGAGAACATACAAACAGAACATATATATATTTTAGTTACTTTGCTTTGCAAGTCAGTTTGGGTGGCTTTCAGAAAGAAGGCTCTTTTGTTGTCATCAAGTACACTTTTAATGGGTTATGCAGTTGTGAAACCTCAAATTTTATCATATCTTAATTTTAAAATTCATTTTTTTGTAGTTAGCATCGACCACTATGAAAATGTGATATTCTATGGTAGTATTAGCTAATTTGGGTGATATGTATAAAATAGGTATTTAGGTTTTAGGTTCTTTGAAAATTTTATTTGACATCTTTCTGTCGGATGGTGCTAAGATCCAATGTTAATTATAATGAGAATGCTCAAATATCTTTGATTAGCTGCCATATCAATTTGTGAATAGAAGACATGCATCCATAAAATGAACACGAGAGTATAGCCCCATATACTTAATGAAATGCAAAAAATTTAGTGTTTTTCGAGTTTGATTTGGTTTCGTTTGAATTGATTTAAGGTTTGAATTGAACTTGTTAAGACTTGATGTCTTATTTTCGGGGTTTGTTTTCTGTGTTTTGGTTTAATGGCTTTTCAATTCTAAGTGTTCTGGGTTTTTTATTTTGTCGGATTTGTTATCTTTCTGATTTGGGATGTCTTAAGGACTTCGAATTGGAGTTTGAGATTGGTGAGTTTTTCATGTTAATGTTCTCTTTTTTTTTTGATTTCTGATTTGATAGGTTTTCTTTTGAGATTTCCAATTTGAGGGATTATTTTGAGTTTCGGTTTTGATGTTGTGGTTATTCAATTCTGGTTTCAGATTTTGATTGATTTGGATTTTCTTAGAGATTTTAAATTTGGAATTCAGTTTCAGATTTTGATATTTTTTATTTTTTAGATTTGTGAATTTAAAATTCGGAATTCAGATTTCTATTTTTACATTTGAGATTTGTACTATCTGAGATTTCAGATTTATTGATTTTATAAATTTGAAGTTTTGAGATTGAATTTCAGATTTTAGAATTATTTTATTTTTGATTTGAGATTTTAGATTTGAGGGCTTTTGAATTTGAGATTTGAATTTCATTTTTTTAGATTTTGAGATTTGGAATTTTTAGATTGGACTTGATTTTTCTTGGATATTGAAGATTTTGAATTTGAGATTTAAATTTCACCTTTTGAGAATTGGGATTTTGGATTTGATTAGATTAAGTCTTGATGTCGTTTAGATTAGAGATGTTTTATGGAGTTTCAATTTGAGTTGAAGCTTATTGGGTTTTCAGATTTGAATTTTGAGGTGAATGAGTTTGGTTTTGATTCATTTCATGTTTGCTTTGTTGTTGTTTCTTTTTGATTGGAAACTTGCTGTTCTGGGATTACTTATTGAATTTGGTGTTTTAAGATTTGGACTTGTTGAATTTGGGTTTTGAGTAGTAGCTTTAATGAACTTGGTGTTTTAGGATATGGACTTAGTGAACTTGATGTTTTGAGGTATGGATTTGGTGAAGTTGTTGAGATGTAGATTCATTGCATTTGGGTTTTGAATTTGTTATTTTTTGTTTGACCATCGGATCTAGGTTTTTGGTTTGTTTCAGGTTTTTTACTCCTTTTTATTTGTTTATTTTGTTACAGATTGGGTTGCCTAATTTTTGTTGTTTTCAGTTTTTTCTGTTTTGTCCTGACCGTCAATCCTTTTGTCTGACATTTTCTAAGTTTAGAGTGGTTTTCAATTTACGGGGATGTTTTGTAATTTGCCAATTTTATTTGATTATTTCTGTTTTTTTTTGTTTTTTACTGTTCAGACTGTTACTGTGCTTTCTCTTGGTTACTTTTTCCTTTTGCTGCTTTTATTTTGCTTTTCTCTTGTTTCTCTCTTTTTTGGTTTTTTCTGTTTGACACAGTTTTTTTTGTTTTGGAATGCATGAGCTTTTCATTGTTTGCCGTGTCTTTTATTTATTTCATCAATTTAAGATCTCTTTTGGCCTGGTTTAGGAGCTTTTAGGTTTTGTTGAGTCACTTTAAGATTTATCGGCTGTTTTTTGACCTATTTGTTTGTTGGTTGGTGATGGGGACATTTTAAGTATCTTTTAAAATTGAGTCCTTAAATGGACAAGTTTGTAAATAGATTTCTTAGAGGGTCTTTTGTTTAATTTTCTCCTCCCCTTCTATAAAAGAAGGATCGATGTATATTGTCAAACAGAGGAATAGAGGAAATTTTGGAGCCCTTCGGGCAGTGTTCTCCCGCACAGGGGCTGCGTTCCCATTTCTCCTCCGACCCTGGCGATGGAGCGCCGTTTCTCCTCCGTCACCACCGGGCCGGCCTTCTTCCCTCATCCCGGCGATGAGCGCCGCTTCCCCTTCCATCTTCCAGAACTGGCAGGTAGTCAATCTTCCCTTCCTCCTCACCCTCCGGCCTCCATGCCGTTCCTCCCTCATCTTCCCCTTTTCGGTTCAACAGCAACACCCAGCAACGATCCTCGTCTCCAACTCCATCTCTTCCGGCGCCGCTGAGGGACGAGAGAAGAAGAATATGGTGAACGGGTTGCGGGAGGGACAGATCCGGCGATCCTCAGATCTATCCTTCTTCTTGGACGTTTTCCTTCCTCAGCCGCCGACACCTCCAACTAGTCGGGAGGAACCGGCTACAACCTTCTCCGCGCGAAGACGTCGCCTGCCCCAACTCTGCCTCCGCCCGCTTGCGTGCGGTCGTCGGCGGGACCGTTCGGACGGCGAAGACGGCGTGGGACGGCCGCTGCTGGTGCGCGACATCCCCGGTGCGCCTGTTTCCGCCCTGTCGCCAGCGCGTCGCGGTCGCTCTGCAGCAGCATCCGCCGGGACAGCGACGACGACGCGAGCACCGCCCGCCCTCTCCCGCCTTTTGTCGCGGCTCGTGTCCACGTGGGCATTTGGAGATGTTGCCACGGCGCCAAGCGAGAGATGGCGAGGGAATGGCCACACGACCACCCCGGCGACCGTCCAAGCCGTGCCACGAACCCCCTTGCGCCCTCCGACCAGGTTCAGACCCGGTTCAGGCCGGTTCGACCCGGTTTAGCGCCTGAACCGGCAAGTTTAAGCCGGTCTGGGCTGATCCAGACCGTTTTGGGCCTGGTTCGTCCTGTTTCAAGTCTGTTTCGACCGGTTCGAGTCCGGTTTACTTCATTTTGGGTTCGTTTAGGTCGTTTAGCGGCGATTAGTGCTGATACGTTTGATTTTCGGTCAGTCTCGTCCGGTCTAGCCGGTTTGTCCCGCATCAGTTGGGCTTTTGGCTTGGCAAGCTAATTCTCCTTTTCTTTGACTGTTGCAGATTTTCACTTGTTTGTTTTTTTTGTTTGAAGTTGTGGAATGGTTTGATTTTTTTTAAATTTTGGCATCTTTAAAATTTATTTCGGATATTTTTTGTTATCCGGAGATTTTTTTGGTTATTTTAAATTTTTTTTTATTTTCTGAGATATTTAATTAATTTGGCTCATTTGTTCATTAATTGGGTTTTCAGGAAAATTCATTTTTTAGTGTTTTAATTGCCCAAAAAGTATTTTGAGTTTGAATATTCTTCTTTACACTTGGATTGGTTTAACCAGTTTGGGATTTTCGTATTTTTGGTTTTATTGGATTTATTTACCCATTAATTGTGTTTTTAGTTTGGAAATTTTATTTTAGGTGTTTTAGTTAATCTGAAATTGATTCTTAGAGTTAAAAATTACCATTTCATTCATTTGGGTCTGCTTGGGGTATTTTTGGTATATTTTGTTATTTTTTATTTTTATTGTGTTTATTTGGTTTGTTTGCTTTTTAATTTGTCTTTTGTTTGGAAAAATCATTTTTTGATCATTTAATTATTTTAAAATTACTTTGGAGTTGTAAAAAATTATGTTTGACTGGTTTGACTAGATTATTAGTATTTTAGGTTCTATTTAATTATTATATTTTATCTCTCTTTCTTTTACATTTTTTAAAGTTTATTGGGGCCCCCACAAGCTCCCAATGAGAAAAATGATGCGCAAAATTTGAAATTTTTATTTATTGACAAATTCGAATCTAAATTACATGTGGGGGGCATAAAATGTCGTGTTTTCCATTGATGAAAATTTTCTTATCCTTATTGGGCACATGATGATCCTTCATTGGCATTTTTCTCTTATTTTAATTCAAGGATAAATTTCGGCATGACCTCCCCTTAAATTGATGAGCATAGTAAGTGGAGTTTGATACTCCCTACTTTGGGGGAAGGATTGGTGGAAGATGGGAGCATGCCCATTCCCCTGTCCAGGATCAAACATCTCAAGAGCATGTTCTAGTGTTCGTCCAATGAGGGGCCTATGTTGATAGGTTATTTTTTGTGTTTCAGATTTGATTAAGATATTTTTTAAAAGGCCTTGATGGCTGGTTCATTCCTCATTGGACCTTGATGGTCGATTTGAGCTTCTTGGGGCCCTGGCAGTTTGTTTGAACTCCTTTGGGCCATGATGGCCTGTTTTTGTTGTCATTGGGCCCTGGCGGCCCATTCAGTCTTCATTGGGTCCGGGCAGCCTAACATATCATCATGTTGGTCCATAGGAGATTGGTTCTTCAAGCATTTTTCTTGGCCCTGGGTCCTGTGAGTTTCTTTGGCAAACAAGGCCCTGGCGGCCAAATCTTCATTGAGGCCCAGGCAGCCTTCCCTTGTCTTCTTTGACTTCCCTTGGATACAGCTCGCATTAGTGGTGTTTGGAGAAGAATCAAGGACCATTCTGGGGTCCTCTGAGGTAGGTTTGAGCAGTGGAATTCTGGTGGCCTTTTGGGGTCTGCTGAAAGGGTCTGTTTGGGCAGATTTTAGAATACGTTTGGGACAGGTTTCAAGGCCAGTTTGGGAGGGATTTCGGACCTTATTTTGTTCTGATCGGTGGACTATTTGGGAGGCCAAACAGGGTTTGTGACCTGTCAGGGGTCCGAACAGAGCATGACTAGAAGGAATTTTAGAGCAGATTCGGGATCTGATTTGGACTGCACAGGGACTGTAACAGGGATCAAATGGAGTGAAATAGAAGGATTTTGAGCTCAGTTTTGGGACTGGTTTAAGGTCTTGTGGACAGGTTTAGGATCTGATTTGGGGCTGTTTAGAGTCTGTTTAGGATCAGAACAGAGCCTGGTTTAGGGGGTATCCCAGTTCCGAACATGGGACTGGTACAGGCATTGACCAAGGGTTTGTTTTGTGACTGTTTTAGGACTGGTTAGAGGTCAAAACAGAGCTATTCTGGGGGGTTGGAATAGGGTGATGTCAGATCTGTTTAGAGGGGTATCCAAGGGCCTGTTCTATGGCAGATTTGAGGTCTTCATAGGGTGGTTTTGTAATCAGGTCTATGGGTCTGGTCAAGGGGAATTCAGACCAATTTTCTGTGGTTCTTAGAGGTCCGAAAATAGTATTTTGAGTAGTTTTAGGGTTCTGAGCAGGGGAGTTTTCAGACCTATATTGGTGGCTGCACACAATGGCTTTAATGGGCTTTTGTAGGCCCTGTTCAAGGGCTGAACATGACCTAAGTGATAGAGATTTTTCAGACCTGATTAAAGGGGATTCCAGGGTCTGTTCTATGACAAATTTGGGACCCAACAGGGGCTGTCTTATGATAGATATGGAGAGCTGCGCAAGGGGAGTTTAAGGCCAAAATGAAGGGGCTGAATAGGGGTGTTTTGCGTGCTGTTTGGGGAGGGTTTATGGCAGGTTCACAGAAAGTCCCCCAGCCCCTAAAGGGCTTGTAAAAAGAGACATTTAATACATGAAAACCTTAAAACAGGGCAGGGCACAGCAAGGGGATGCTTTGGGGGACTAAATTGAATGGGAGTAGGGATGGAAAAGAAAGATTTTTGAGAAAGGGGAAGGATAGAAAGGGGAAGCTGCCAGCTTCTTCTTCTTTTCTCACCTTTTCCTTCTTCTTTTGGTGCAGCAGCAGAGCAGGCTGGAGCTCGTTCCTTGAGTGCTCATCTTTGATGCGCAGCAGCTAGAGAGACTGGACTGAGACTCCTATTTCTCCTTTCTTCTTCTTTTTCTTCTCTTTTGGCCTTTCTTGAGAGGTGCGCAGCAGGGGGGAGGATGGCCGATGGCTGCTTCCTTACTTCTCTCCTTTTTTGATGATGGCGTCTGGGGCTAGGGTTGAGAACGTGGGAAGCCACGTAACAGCCTTGTGGGAGCTGTTTTATGAGAGAGGAGAAAGTGGGACAGCATCATGGAGTAGTTATGGCTTGGACCAAGTCTTTTAGAAGTTGTTCAGAAGAGTGGGAGAGATAATAGGAGCATTTTCTTATTTTTAATCATTTTTACACGATTCTTGACCCATTCTTTGGGTTGTGGGACCCATGCCAACTGCCTCCAGCCAAAAATATTTCTCCAGCGTGAAAGAAGCTTCTGGGATTTATCTACTCATTTTTTATATTTTTCCAATGATAAAATACCCGAAAAGGCCATAAAAAATATTTTTGGCTCAAAAATTATGGAAAATTTAAGGAATATTAAAAGACCCTCAGAAATAATATTGGGCATGAAACATTATTATTTTTACCTAATCTTGATTTTTTTATAGATTTTTTTGGAAGAAAATTCTGAAAAATAGGAATTTTTATAAATTTTTTTGAAGATTTCTTTATGAAATGTTAATGAATTTTAAGAGCATGAATGAATTTTCTTTGAATTTTGAATATTTATTCTTAATTTTTGAAATAAAAATGAGATAAATGAAAACTTTGGAAAAGTGGGCCCCATGGATTGAGATACCCAATTGGGCTCAATTGGACATAAACTTGATGTTTTGTCAAAGAAAATAGTGAATATTTGATTTTTAATTGAATTAAGATATTTAATTGAGATAAAAAAGAATATTCTAATTAACATGAAATTTGAAAATTTCCAAAAATAATTTCTTCTCCTTTGTGAAAAAGTTTGGTGTCAACAGTAGTTTATTAGAATTTTTTTCTATACATTTTGCATATTTCTCGTATCCTGTTCAGAATCTTTCATTTCACATCTCTTGTTAATGTAATGGGCTGTAAAAGCGCTACATGGTTATGTTTGCTTTTTTCCTTGAGGTTTTAGAGCTCTTTCATCACAGTAAGTTAGGTTTTGTGCCTTGTGCCTAAGTTGATAGCTTGCGGGCTTCACTGTGTGCAGATCAGTTCTCAGAAGAAAAAGACAGGTGTCATTGCTCCAAAGCGTTTTGTGCAGAGAGTTAAGAAAGAAAATGAGCTCTTCCGCAGTTACATGCACCAGGTATTATGCCTTGCAATGCACATTTTTGTCATGACCTAGGCATGAATGCATGTGACTAGTTCTGGAGCATTTTGTATGGCATGTCTAACATTCGAAACTAACTGGGCAGTTGGCTTAGTTGGATATGTTCATTGTCTGATACTTTTGAACTGGGTTCTTTGTTGCCATCTGCCCGTACTCTGAATTGAATGTATACAAACTAAAATCTTGCTCTTCTAGGTTTTCATTCTGTGGCAATTCATGTTCTGTGCTACACAATCTTATTAGCTCATAACGTTCTTTTTTAACTAGCAGGCCTTCCAGAGATGATATAGTTTAGCGAATATTAAAGCTCTCTAAACTTTCTGCCATGTTATGTATGCATTGTCGTATTTATTCAAGTGAGAACTTCTCTATTGACTTTACAGGATGCACATGAGTTTTTAAACTTTCTGCTTAATGAACTTGTTGAAATCCTGGAAAAGGAGTCTAAAGTTGCAAAAGGCTCTCCAGAAGTGTCATCAATGTCTGAAAAGTCTGTTAATGGACCAAGTAATCCTGTAGCAAACAGTGTCCAAGAACAATTGGTAACATGGGTCCATAAGAATTTTCAGGTGAAGTGCTTGGCTAAAGCTTGAATCTTCTCATTTTGTTGTTATTTTTATGATATAGGATGTTTATTTTCTAAAGCACATTTTGCTCTTAACTTTCAGTAGAAACTTATTTATTTATCAATCAAATTGTGGTAAATTAAACTTGAGCAGTTCATTTTCATAAAATACATGCAGGGTACACTGACTAATGAAACAAGGTGCCTGCGGTGTGAAACAGTGACAGCAAGGGATGAAACATTCTTGGACTTGAGCCTAGACATTGAACAAAACAGTTCAATCACAAGTTGTCTCAAGAATTTCTGTTCAACCGAGACATTGAATGCAGAGGACAAGTTTTTCTGTGACAAATGCTGCAGGTTTCCAGCCCTTACTTTTTCCTGACTCTTGTTTAGTTTGTTTTGTTGTATTTATTTTGAAATAAAATAAGATGATAACCGTCTGTTTCTTCCTGTATAACAAACATAACTTGATTGAGAACTTATTTTCATCCGAGTGCATGGTTGCACGTGGTCTGAAATGATATCTGTATTTTTGGTTTGTTTGTCAGCTTACAAAAAAGGGTATTATGTTTGTTCTTTTTGTTACTTAGTTTACTGGGAGAATGTGATGCCTATCAGTGCAAAGTTATTTATGATTATTCTTTGATAAGAACTGATACAGGCATAATCATTGCTTTTGTTAAACCATCCAACTTATGATAGTCAAATCATTAATTAAAATTTAAATTTTGAAGGGGAGTAAAAGTTGGCTTATCAACTACAAAATTATTCAAGTTATTATAATTTTGAGATGTTTATATCTTACATTGGATAAGAAATAGAAGCTAATGATATTACTTTTTTCCATTCGTCTTGGCAGTGGTGAATGCTTTTAGTTTTACATGCTAGATGAATCTAGCTGAATGAGAATCTATTTAGAGGTCAGGATGTTGAAAACAGGAATTTTTTTAATGCTACTTCATATTCTATTCCTGCTTTTTGTTTCCACGTTGTTACCTATTCTTTTAGGGGCTATTTGGTACAAGATTATTAAGGGATAAATCTGGTTTATCTTTTAAAATTTGGGGAAAAACCAGGTTTATCTCCAAGTTAATCTTGTACCAAACAGCCCCTTAGTGGACAATGTATCCTTACCATACACTGTTGTCTCGCTCCTACATTAAAGAGCTAGTGTTTGTTGGAGCTTTCATCTCATTGAACAGAGTAATTGCTGTTTCTGCATATTCCCAAATACTCTATTGCTCTCGAATTATTCGCCATGAAAAAGTTAAAAAAACACAACAGCAGGATAGTGATTAGCATGGAGGAATTTGGAGCAGGGATGAACATGGTTTGGTTGGGGATTTCTTTTCAATGCAAACCAAACCGAATGGTTTGGCCAACCTGAACCAAACTGAACTGTTCTTGTTCAATTCAGTTCAAACAACTAATTAAATAAATAAATAATAATTTTATGTTTAAAATATTAATTTATTAGTTAAAATATCTAGAAGTCTTTAATTTGAAAATTAAATTATATAACGTATCATTTATTAATATTATAATTTATTTTTAAATTTTTTTTGGTTTAATTCAGGTTGGCATTTTGGTTCGGTTTCACTGCTTTATGAAATTGAACCAAACAGGGTTCAACCCGAACCAAACTGAACCAAAGTGGTTCATTCTGTTAGGTTCATTAGGTTGAACGGAACATGGAACAACCCTAATTTGGGATAGTAGAAGAGACGACGGGATATGATAGATCTAGATTAAAGCAGATTATGGAAATACATTCTTTTGGAGGACTTGAACCTTTCTGATGAGGTTAACGAAAATAACTTAGATTTGAGATAGAATCCATATAGCTTACTCAAATATTTTAGGATTAAGTCTTCATTTAGTTGAGTACAATGCTTTTATTTTTCGTATTTTATGGACTTGCGTAAGTAGAGTGACTGAATACAACTGGGAACAGACTACATAAGAGACTGCAAAATGACACCGTTTACAGCTCAGACAGGTGACATAGCAGGACCAAACCTTCACTTCATCAAAATGGGCAAGCAGGATTGGATAGAATTAGAAACTGTTGGACAATAATAATTTACCAAGACAAAGTAAGATAATAACAAAATGGCCTAAAAGATTATTAGGTCTCTACCTGCTTAATCTCCACTTCCTAAGGCTAAACTTGACTTGGTCATAGTCAAACTACAACCATGCATATCCAAGTTTTGGAATTGTAGAGAGTGCTGAAATATGCTTAAATCAAACTGAACTTTGAGGATGGAGATCCTCACAATCTTCAAGAGATTTTGACCAATAACTTTTACTTTGGCGAACCATTGTAAAATCTGTATAGCAGCATGAAGCAGGATGTGTCTGGATGAGCCTCTGGCCAAGAGTGCTCCCCCTACCCCACTTGATCTGCAGATGTCACATGTCTCGAATTTCTTTTGCCAGATGTGTATTTCTAATTTCCTGAATGCTGCAAGAGGTTGCTGGTGCTCAAACAGGTTGAAATTCGTCAAACATCTCGAATGTTTGACAATTTTGTTGGGTGTGTGAATGTGGATACAAACTCAGCCTTGAATATATATATCATCTGCCTCCTCTATAAAAGAAAGATGATGCATCCAAGCCCTTATGTCCATGCGTATCAACTTATGATTTTCAGTGAGCCAGTGACTTGTTGGTCTGGAGAGATGCTGCTGCTCTTGATGCTTTGTTGCTGCTAACAATGAAAGATGAGGGGGAGAGAGCACTAGCTGTAAAGGTTCAAGTTCAATGAGCCCTGGGCAACCCACTATTGGGGGAGAAGATGCCCAGCTGCATGCACTAGAAGCAGCCTTACGACCCCATCTTTTTGGGGACAGAACCCAGCCATGGGCCATGAAGAGGAAAGCACAGCCAGCAGCCAAGCAAATCAGTGAAGCGGGTCTTGTGTCGTCTGCAACTGATATGCAGAAGTGAGTGTTGCTCTACATGTTGGATGGCAAAGATGAAGGTACTAGGAAGAAGATGTATTGGGAGACAGGGAGAGAGAGAGAGAGAGAGAGTTATTAGCACACGATGGCAAATGGGGCCACAGGGTACATAGGGCAGTGTGCAAACGCGGGCACATGCATGATTAGGTGCATGTGGAACTGGATGGCCTATGGTGGAAAGTGGGACAATACATGCATAGGGCGAACTGGGTGGGTCAAGGATCGCGGGATCGGGATCGGACCCTGGATCGGTAGGGTCCGATCCGATCCGGATCGGATCGGATCGGTCCGATCCTCTGGGAGCCAGTCCGATCCAGAATATGTCTGGATTGGTTTTTTTTTTTTGGCTTTCTGAAAAAATATGTAAAAAACGTCAAAAAATCAAACAAATACATAGAACTCAGAAAAAATGTGAAAAAAATGTAGGGAACAATCAATCATATAACAATCAATCATATAGAATAGAACACATATTATATCCAATCACACAATAGAAGTATAGAACACATCATACATCAAATAAAACACTTATTTGTATCAAACAATCAATCATATCCAATCACACAATAGTACAACACATGTTCTTCTTAGCACTCATATTACATTGCATTAAATAAATAAACAAATACATATGCCATCACCACCAACTATGGTAATGTCCTGAGTAGGATGGATCTGGATCTCTGTCCTGGTTATTCTGATTGTCTTGAAATCTCTATTGATTTGAGTCCGTTATAATTGGCCCGTATCCATAGGAAAATAAAGACTGGGCCATGTCGCTAAACTCATAAACTCCATGATTAGTCGGAGGTGGAGCTGGAAAAGATGGTGGATAGCTAGGCTTAGTATCTGAGGTAGGCTCTGGATAGGAAGATGCGAAGTCGTCAAAAACATTCATCCTCGTCCAGCGTCCGCTGCCCCTGCCACTCGAACATGAGTGTTTTTTATCACTCAAATCATCTAGACCTGCTCCACTCGTGCGTGCACTACTAGTAGAGCCACCCTCACCTGAGGCGCCGCCTCCACCTATGCTGCCACCCCCACCTTCACCTCCACCCCCTGTACGCTGTTGTTGTGTGGGTGGGACAAATTCTTCTTCATCCTCATCTGATGAAGGTGGCTGAGTGGTCTCGGTATCAAGGAGATGATGTCGCCGTTTGATACTTATCTTCTTCTTCTTCAATGTAGGATCTCCTTGACTACTTTGCTGTGAAGGTAAGCAAACTTTCTTTAAAGCCCTGAATAATCCACCATTTTTCTTGGTGGTGGTGGTGGTAGATGGACCCGCAACTGGAATCCGAGTTGGAGCTGTAGCGGCCGGGGGGGGGGGAGCTGGATGTCTTTCTGGAGAAGCTGTAGTCCGGGGTGGATCAGGAAGTGGAGCTGTGCACGGAACTTGACTTTCTTAACCTTCCTGCATGTCTTCATCCTCACCAACGACGCTGTCAAGCTCTCCTTCGGCCCATGATCTGTCATTCGGGTCGAACTCTGGCTCTCCCTCAGCATCCTTGTCTTCCACCCATGCTGCAAGTGGATGTTCTTCTTAGAATAGATATTCTAAGTCCACATCTGCCTGGGACAAGCCCTGAGTAGCTTGGGCTTGTGCTCTTTCTTGGTACAATCCACCTGCAAACTGTGCAAATCTTTGCTCCGATGTCTTCTGCCTATCTTTAATATTCTTGATCCTCAGCCTCAAATTGTAATGGCAGTAGACAAGCTTCTCCAATCTTTCTGGCTTCAACCTATTTCTCCTCTTCGTGTGAATAAGGTTGAAAGTGCTCCAATTTCTCTCACACTGGATGAGGAAGTGCTCTAACTTAGCACCCGAATTGCAACGGATGCGAGTGGATTCCATCCAGTTTTGTTGGTCACCATAATCTACCACTCAACTGTAATCATAAAGAAGACAATTACATGCATAAGTAACTTATTTAAAAAATTCAGGTAAGCAAAAAGTCATTAATTCGGGTAAGCATATTACTAGGGGGACCCTATCATGTGAGTACTGCAAATCAGTATTCTCGTACACCCCAATCTTGTGCCTGTATGAAGTCATCTGAAAATCCAAAATAAATCAGTTATCTTCTCTTCTTGAGATAAAGTTCTAAGTTTAATTGATATTAAACGTATTACTTACTTCAACCTCAGCACAGGTTCTATCTTCTTGGGTCTTACAGAGTCGCTTAATTATAGATAGTGTACCTGATAATACTTCACCATCATTATATACTTGGCCACCATACTGTATCCTTGGGTTCAAAAAGTACCCTGTAACGGCATTAATACTCCATTAGTATAAAGATAGTGGGGGTAATACACAGAATATAAGTTGTAATACAATTAAATTACACTACTAAAGTATACCTGCAGCATGAATGTCGTGGTGTAGGGTTTTGTCCCATCTGTTGTCAATCACTTTCCACCACTTTTTGTGACCCTTGAGATGCTTCTCTTTAATTTTCAACTTAGCTTTACCCATAGCATCATACAGGTACCCCATCTGATTTTTGTCATTTGAATCCACCAACCTAAGTACCTGCACCAAAGGCTCTATGACAGACAAGTAGTATTGCACCTTCTCCCACCACCTGTTGTCTTCTATCAGCTGCTCCATCTTTAGCAGTATCTCATACTGATCCAAGGAGCTCCTGTATGTATCTATGTACTCCTGATAAGTAGTGGAGAGGATGAACCTTTTCAAACTAGCCTTGTACCTGTATAGGCTCTCTAAAGCAATAAAATGGGTGGCAAATCTTGTGGGACCCGGTCTGATCAAATCATGACCATCGGTGTGCTGCCTCATGATATGTAAAAGTCGTGGATGGCCATAGATAAATGAGGTGATCAGCTGTCTTTGGTTGACCAAGGACTCGACATTAGGATCCCTACCAATATCTTCCAACATCAGGTCAATAGAATATGCCGCATAGGGCACCCAAAACAAGTGAGGTCGAGCCTCCATGAGTTTCTTTCCTGCAACCGTATATGATGCCTCATTATCTGTGACAAACTGCACAATGTTGGCTTCCCTTATCTCATCCACCACAGTGTTCATCAACCCAAATAGGTAGTCTGCATTTTTCACCTGACCTGATGCATCAACCGACTTAAGGAATACTACAGTACCCTCAGAACATTACACAAGGAAGTTTATAAGTGACCTCCTTGTGATTCCAGTCCACCCATCGCACATTACAGTGCACCCCCTCTCCTTTCAGATGGTTTTGAATCCATCTATCCATGAGGTCAACTCATCGACCTCCTCATCCAAGCCTGTCTCATATATGTACTTTGATGTGGGGGCTTTCAACCCCGGCCCAGTCTCACCAATCGCATCAACCATAGTCTGGAAATATGGACTCGTGGCTGTATGTGCCGGGACACCTACAAATTCAAAAACAAGATAAGAAGAGAGCGTTGTAATAAAAACGTGTAACAACAATTTCATATGAACAAGCAAATGCTAACCACAACTTCATCAAAGATTTACCTGCATGTAGAAAAAACTTAACCATATGCTTTAGGGCTTTCTTTGCTGCCCCAGTCGAGGCCTTCACCCCTTTAAACGTTTGTTTTATACCCCTCTGACCTCTGCCACTCTCCCTATACATGGCAGTGTCTCCCGTCGGCCGAACAGAATGTATCCTCCGGATTTTAGGCTCTTGAACAGGGCGTGTGCCCGCCCCCACATCAGATCGTCTGGCAGCCGAACCTCCTGCTCCTCGTCTTCGTTCCTCATCCTCACGGGCCTGAGCCCTACTCTCGTGTACTGCTCTCCTGACCTGAGCCTCTTCCTCATCTGATGAAGATGAAGAATCAACTTGGACCCTTTCATGTGCTGGTCCTTTCCCTTTCTTACTCTTTCCGGCCATAAGATCGGCGTCTCTCTAACCTAGCAACTCGTCATGTAGGTCTTGTCTCTGACCAATTCTTACCTCCCTCTGTGATGCGCTTTCAGTTAAATAACTCCTCATCTCCTCCTTAAGCTCAGCCGGTACTTTATCACACTTCTTTACATTGCCACCCATCCCGGCTATATGTTGCTTTAGCCGATACACACCTCCATTCATATCTTTTTGGCACCACTTGCATTTAACTCTCTTCTTCTCTGAATCAAGGAGATGGCCATGTTGCCATCCAATGTCACGAAATTCCGTATGGCCGGTGCCATGCTCCTCGTCCGACATCTTATTTACAACACATAAAATCATACACAATATTAGGCCAAATAAATCCACCCCCAGCCTTGGGCAGGGGGGTGCAATTCAACCCCCATTGGAGTGAAATAATCCCCCCAATGGGGGATTTAATTCCCAAACCCCCCCTACCCAAGGGGGGATTCTATTCGAACAGTCACCCCGTTCAACACCCCCGAAGGGGTTATAATCACCCCTTCGGGGGTGCAATTCAACCCCCATTGGGGGTGAAATAATCCCTTCCAATGGGGGATTAAATTCCCAAACCCCCCCTCACCCAAGGGGGGGGGTTCTGTCCGAACAGTCACCCTTTCGGGGGTGACTGTTCAACACCCCCGAAGGGGTGATAATCACCCCTTCGGGGGTGCAATTCAACCTCCATTGGGAGTGAAATAATCCCCCCCAATAGGGGATTAAATTCCCAAACCCCCCCACCCAACGGGGGGGGGGGGGGTTCTGTCCAAACAGTCACCCCTTTCGGGGGTGCAATTCAACCCCCATTGGGGGTGAAATAATCCCCCCAATGGGGGATTAAATTCCCAAACCCCCCCACCCAAGGGGGGGGGGGGTTCTGTCCGAACAGTCACCCCTTCGGGGGTTCAATTCAACCCCCATTGGGGGTGAAATAATTCCCCCCCAATGGGGGATTTAATTCCCAAACCCCCCCCACCCACCCAAGTGGGGGGGGGGTTCTGTCCGTTCGACACCCCCGAAGGGGTGATTAGCACCCCTTCGGGGGTGCAATTCAACCCCCATTGGGGGTGAAATAATCCCCCCAATGGGGGATTTAATTCCCAAACCCCCCCCACCTAGGGAGGGGGGGGGGTTCTGTCCGAACAGTCACCCCTTCGGGGGTGACTGTTCAACACCCCCGAAGGGGTGATTAGCACCCCTTCGGGGGTGCAATTCAACCCCCATTGGGGGTGAAATAATCCCCCCAATGGGGGATTTAATTCCCAAACCTGCAGGGCCGCCCTGCAGTGCCAAGGATCGGGGGAGGGGGAAGGGGAAGGAGGGATCGGAGGTCCCCCTCCCCCCTTACAAACCTGTTGTAGGGGTGGATCGGCCCCTCGCAAGGCTGGATCGGCCCTCACAAGGCTGGATCGCCAGTGAACAGTGCCCTAGATCTCCAAGGGGACTTGGGGGGAAGGAGAGGAAGCAAGAAGAGGCGTGCTGGAGGGAGGATCGGTCCGATCTCCCCCAAATTGGGGGTGATCGGACCTTAAAACAGTCCGGAATCGATCCCGGAATCGGATCGATTCCGGGTCTTCCGGTTTTCCGGAGAATCGGTCCGGATCGACCGATTCGAACGATTCCGACCGATCCAGCCGGGACTCCCAGCTGGATCGTTAGTTTGGTCCGGAATCGGATCGGTGGGTACCGATCCGATCCAAGAATCGGCCGATCCCGATCCGGATCGGCCGATTCTGCAATCCATGGGGTGGGTAGGCTCACACAAATACATTGCTCCTGGGAGTTCCTCGCATGAGTGCAGTGGAGATGAGCATGTTGTAGGGGTGGCCACACTGGGATCCATGCTCACATGGGACCCTACTTGGCTGCAGGTGCATGTGTGGCATTGTCAAAGCGAATGGGCTGATGGTGGGCTCAAATCACCACAGCTGTTGTGGTGCATGTGGACTGATGCAGCTTGTGGCCAAGGGATGCTTGCTGAGGTCTGGGGACCGTCAGTCATGCTTTGCAAGAGGGTATGCAGCTGGAAGGAGCACGGAAACTCACTCTTTATTTTTGTAGTACATGGTGTCCACACTGCCACTATGAATATGGACAATAGTTTTGGGCAACTGGACAACATAAGGCATGGCTTACATGCTTTATAGAAGTTGCAGAAGTCATCCCAAATGATATCATTGTGACAATCAAGAGTCAGATTATGGAGCCTACATGTAAATTTTGTCAGCTGCTTTTCCAAACACAGTGTGATGGGGATAGAACTGCCATGGTGGCTCTGACAACTTGGCTGCCGTATTGACAGTATCCTCATGGAAGATACTCAAGCATGAGCATGAGGTCTTTGATATAGTATACAGTAGGTAGCGGCTCAAGCATCAGTGCTTGCTCTCTTATTCTCGATAAAGGATCCAGACTTAACTCATAGGAATGAGTCATTCCTTAGACTCTAATACCAATCTGATGAGAAATGTAGCTAGATGAGCCTCGTAGTGTGCACTGCGATGCTCTTCCCACTCATCAGTTGATATTGGATATCTTGAATTTATTTGGCCACATATTGAAGTGTATTTCAAATTTCTTGAGTAGGTGCTGGTGCTTGATCTGAGAGAAAGTCAAGTATTTCTTGAACTTTTGATGATCTCTGTTGGATACTTGAATATGAAAATTTAGTTATCTGCAAATATCATCCAGTGGTTGTATAAAAGAGAGATAACATGCCCAAGTTCTCATGTCCTTGTCATCCTGCAACTTGTGATCTTTGGGAACCAACAGTCTATCCCTCTGGTACAATGCTGTTGACTTTGATGGCCTATTGTCTCCAATGACCAAAGATGAGGGTGGAGAGAGCACAAGCTATGGAGGTTCAACCTGTGCTGAACAAGCAAGCTCTGGGACCATCCATGGACAGTCAGAGGACATTATGGTCAGCAACAAAGAATGCCATCTCGTGTCTCGATCTTTCCTCTAAGAGATCATGAAGATGAGATCTCCCACTCCCAAGATTAGGAAGGGACAGATGGTGGAGGGGCAGCTGGAGGTGGAGGCATGGAAGTGTGCCA
Source organism: Cryptocoryne crispatula var. balansae (assembly GCA_036172225.1). Lineage (NCBI taxonomy): Eukaryota > Viridiplantae > Streptophyta > Magnoliopsida > Alismatales > Araceae > Cryptocoryne > Cryptocoryne crispatula. Next base: position 21,779,836 of record CM069926.1, on the reverse strand, counting down.
TCTTTTCATCTTTCCTGCCATATGGGGTGGGGAAGCTAGCCTACACCGGTCTGGATTTTTGGACGCCCTGTTGTGGATCTGCAACTTAAATTGTGGATCCTTGCAACAGGTATTCATGGGTCCCAGCTAGATGGACCACACTTGCCCAAGAACCCAGATCATATTGGATGCGCATGCCCTATGGCACCATCCAACGTAGCCTGCCCTATCTGGCTGGGGTATTTGCCTCCCTTAGATCTAATTCCAGACAGTCTGTCAAGACTGAAAATCTTGCAAGATACCTGCAAAGGAGGCGGTGGAGCACGACCACATTAATGTGCAGAAGTGCGGGTTGTCCTGTGCATTGGGTGACTAGGTTGATAGCATTGGGAAGAAGAGACAATAGAAGAGACAGGAAACAGGCCTGGCATCAGGTGGGGCACGAGACTATTTGGTGAGGAGTGGTTGATGCAGGGTGGTGTGGGTGAAACAGTGTTAAAATGCTGCAAAAATGCACTTCGAACGCTAAAATAAACTAAACCTGACCAAAACGAAATGAACCCATCTTAAATAGGTCTAAATGGGCCCGAACCAGTTCAGGGATTGCTGGAACCGGTTGGTCTAGTGGCCGAACCAGTTGTGAGCCGGCTGAACTGGCCACCACTGAGGCCTGTTGTCTCCAGAACCTGAATGGGTTCGTGGCCGGCTGTGGCACCTGCACTGTGCATTGGGTGACTAGGATGATAGCATTGGGAAGGAGACAATCGAGGAGACAGGGAACAGGCCTGTCATCAGGTGGGGCACGAGGCTATTTGGTGAGGAGTGGTTGATACAGGACGGCACGGGTGGACCAGTGATAAAATGCCATGAAAATGTGATTAGAATGCTAAAATGAACTAAACCTGACCAAAAAGAAATGAACCCCGGTATAAATAGGTCGAAACGGGCCCGAACCAGTTCAGGGATCGCTGGAACCGGTTGGTCTAGTGGCTGAACCAGTTGTGAGCCGGATAAACTGGCCACCACTGAGGCACATTGTCTCCAGAACCTGCCGGCTGTGGGAGTCTACTGTCACATGATGGAGCACCCCTCCTAGGGGGGGTGTCATGGCTGAAGCTGGAGGCAGCCTATGCACGTCCACATGCACATGCACATGCACAGTCGTACATCTAGGTTCTATGGCCGGTCGAAACCGCACTGACGGCTACTGGGTCAGGGTCATGGAGCCTCACGTGAAGGAGAGGCAAGAAGGATGTGGTGTCTCCAAAAGGCATCTAGGTGGGGTTCTTCTAGATGCGCTCAGTTGATACTGGTCAGTCATGACTCATGATTGGCCCTATCCATATAAAAATAATGATTTGACTATTTAACCAAAATCATACACTATTAGATACTGGAGGTGTGGGTGGATAACATGGCTTAATGTTTGAAGTGTGTTCTGAATAATTTGTTGCCGCATATTCGTAAAAGGAAATCATCTGATTTGGATGGGGACTTCTTCCACTTGAATGTTCCCTGTGACCCAAATCATTTTGTCCTACTCCACTCGTACATGCATTGCTGAATCCGAAACCACCTTCTCCTCGTCCTCCACCTGAACCACCTACATCTTACTATTGTGTAGGTAGAACGAATTATTCTTCATCTTCATTTGAGGAAGGTGCTTGTATACTATATGCGAAACTCATAGGTCTTCGTTAGACAATTAGCTTCTTCCTTTTTCCAACTTTTTACGTATCATGTCTAATATTGTGTTGGTATTTCTTCTCCAATGATTTGAAACCTGCAAATCTTTCTTTTTTATTCGAACTCTTCTAAGTAGTAGAAGGACCTGCACCTGAAGGGGCTTGAGAAGTTGGAGCTGGAGCTGACTTTGGAGTTGTTGTTTGAGCTATAATAGGAATTGGTGCTGTATAAGGAACTTCAGTATCTTGTCCTTGTATCTAGTCATCCTCACCAATTATATTGTCAAGTTCACATTCGGCTCATGTTTGATCATTCAAGTCAAACTGTAGCTTAGTTAAACATTCCTTTTATTCATCTTTGTTGAAAGTGGATTTTCTTACAAAAGGCATTGTATGTCAATATCATTTTGTGATAAGTCTTGACTTGTTCTAGCTCTTTGCTCATACAAACCACCTACAAATCGGGCAAATCGCCCTTCTAATAATTTGTAATGTTGTTTGATGTTTTTTATTTTCGATCGCATATTATAATGATTGAACATTAGTTTTAAAATTTTTTTACTTTTCAACTTATTCTTTATTTTTGTGGGGATAAAGCTGAAGGTTCTCTAATTTCTTGCACATTGGGATGAACTTGTGCTCTGACTCAATACTCGAACTACAATAGTGACATGTGGATTCCATCCACTTTTGTGTTCATTTGAATCTACCACTCAGTTGCAAAAACAAAAACAAGTAGTATAGTAAATGTATATTCTTCTTATAAGAATGTTTAACATGTACCAAATGTTATCAAACATACCAAGTGAAATCTTGTTATATGCATATTGTAGATATGTATCTCCGTACACTCCAATTCGGGTTCTATATGATGTCATTTGAAATATAAGTATGAAATAAAAAAGTCTGTTAGTCCAAACTCAATAAGTAAACAACTCACTTTGACTTCTACTTCTGTGCTATCTTGTGGAGTCCTAGCTAAACGTTGTACAAATGACAACGTATCGTACACAACCTATGCATCATTGCATACTTGTCCACCGTACTACATCATTGGGTTCAAGAAATGTCATGTGAAAATAGAATCTAACCATTAACATGTTACTAAAACAATTGAATGAAATATAATAGGAAATAAATATCTGATGCATAAATATTGTGGTGAAATATCTTATTCTATCTATTATCTATTATCTTTTACTATTTCTTATAACACTTTGATGTTTCTCTTTAAATTTCTTCTTTGCCTTGTCCATTGTCTCATACATACTCCATCTGATGTTTTGCATTGGATTCAACTAATCTCAACACTTATACTAGGGGTTCTATCATATACAAGTAATATTGTACTTTTCTTAACCATCTATTATTCTTAATAATATGTTCCATCTTAGCTTGAATCTTAAATTGGACCATTCTGTCATATTAGTAGAGCATGTAATCAATGTATGCTAATGAAAGTATGAATATCTTCGAGATTCAAGTCATGTTGATGTTTTAGTAAACTCTCTAACACAATGAAATGTGTGGCAAATCTCATGGGACCACATCGCACTATATCACAATCATCGGTATTATGTGCAGTAGCCTAAGATGCCCATATGTGAATGATATAATCAATTGACATCGACTCACCGAGGACCTCACATATGACTCCTTCCAACATCAAATCTATGGAGTGTGCCACATAAGGAACCTAAATAATTTTTTCTAATCTCCAACTTCTTTCTTGCAGTCTTACAAGATGGTTTATTTTTAGTCACAAACCATGTATTGTTGTCTTTACCTGTTCCCTCGACAACATTGTTTATGAGACTAAACAAGTACTATTGATGAGAGACGAGGAGGGAGGTGCCACCATCTACGTGCTCATTGGCGGGCCCGAGGAAGATCAATGTAATAATATCGTGTGCCGAAATGGGTTGACCGAGCATGAACCGAGTTGAAAACTCCCCAAACAGAGGTGACAAGTGCTAAACAAACTAGAACCAAGCTAAACCGGTTCGATGGGCGCTGAATCAGCCCCAAACGGCATTGAACCGTGTCGAACCGAACTGAACTATTGAACCAGGCTCGAAATCCACTGAACCGAACCCTGCGGTCATTGAATCGGGCCCACAGTGCTGAACCGGTCTAAAAATGTCTTGAACCGGTCTTAAAACACCTGAACTGGGGTCAAACAGGCCTGAATTGGGCCAAAGACTATTGAACCGGTCCTGAATTGGCTCCAGAAGGGCTGATTCGGCTCCTGGATGGGTGAACAGGCCCAGAACCACCTTGAAGCGGCTTGTACTGCTCTGAACCAGCCCAGAACCACCCTGAACTGGCCTAGACTACTCTGAACCGAGCAATCTGATTCTTAAACTGGTACAAACCGGTTGAACCGGGTCTGAAATCCGGTCTATGGGTCCGACCAAGACTTGTTGAGCTAGACGAGCGAACCGGCGTCGTTTAACCATCTGGGGGGGGAGGGATGTGCGCCTCCGGACATGTCGTGCGACTAACCTCGTGGGGCGGGGGGGGGGGTCATGGGGGCTGAAGAGGAGGCGAACCCAGGGGTCGTGGCGTGCAACCGGAAGCCCAACCGAGAGGGGAGATATAGCCCATGGGGGCTCGTGGTTGATGCATGGCGTCCCCGACGACGCAGAAGGGGGGAGCTGCGAGCATTGTCTTTGTGCGAGGCGGGTGCAGTGGCCACAAAGCTGTGGATGGGGAAGGCTCCAATGACAACGCTCGGGGCTCCAATGGTGGCATCGCCTCTTCTCCTCCTCCCTTCTCCTTCGTCGTCGTTGGCTTGGCCCTCTGAAATAAGGGATGCTCTGGGATCTTCGGTAGTTGACAGAGGCGAAGTTGGGGGTTCAGGCTCGTAACGGCTCAATAGGAGGGAAGGAGGATTCGGGAGGCACTGTAAGGGGACCAATAGGCCTATGGGAGGGGTCTTATAGAGCAGAGGGTGTCACCCCGATGGGGGAAGACGTGTTTAGGGTGAGTTGTGCACTCGGCTGCAGAAGGGTGCCAGAGGGTGGTGTCTCGTGGGCGTCTAGCAGGGGGTGAGAGTGTTGTTGTAGGGGTCGAGGAGAGGTGAGGGGGTGCGGTAGGAGGTCCGGATGGATTTAAGGTAGGGTCAACGGAGATGTTGACGAAGGTCGAAAAACTGAATGTGGCAAAGGAGGGGGCACTGAACCTAGCTCCAGAGGTGAGCGAAACACCAAGAGAGGGAAGGGAGGACCGAGAGCACCCGAAGGTGGGAAGATGACGCCGATGTCAAAGGGAGAGTGGATCGACCGAGAGGAGGGGGCAAGGGAAGGGAGGAAACATTCTTCTCTTCTTCAAACATCCATCATTGTCTCATTCACTAGTTTGGACATTTTAAATAGAGTTGGACATTACAAAATGCATCCCTAAAAGACTTAATTACATATATGCCCTCTAAAGGACTGAAAATAAAAGGACTCGAAGAACTTTAAATACTAAAAGAAAATACATAAAATAAACTAAAATTAAATTAAATACTAAATAAAGAAATGAAGATGCGGTCTCCTCTGGATGTGGATGATGTCGTCTCTGAATAGCTGGTCGATTCGGTCTATACCGGTTCCCATCATTCTTCCTCAGTTGCGAAAAACTCGTCCTCAAGTTTTGTAGTGCCATATGATCAACATGATCACTATTGAAACTGAGGACGATGGTAGTACAACCCGGGTGATGACGAGGTGGGATCGGGAAGCTCTAAAGCAATTGCAGAAGGTGACCTAGACGGTATCGTAGCTACTGTCAAGCTCCAGGTTTGGGCATTTTGTCAGGGTAACTGTGTAAATCCTTTGGAGTAGGCATCTCTGGTACAGCCTTGGTGGTCAGCTTTATCAGCAACTCCATAATATGTGTAATCAACTCAGTCGGGATGGCTCAATCGGTCTCGGCCTCAACAAGGTGCCGCTTCTCTATCATCAACTCAAGTAGCAACTCAATCATCTTGACCTTGATAACTATGTCTGTCTCGGCATCTATGGCGCACTATTGCTCATATTATGTGCCGAGCTATGAACTAGCCTCATAGATCATCTTAATAAGCATGTCAGGTTGCTCCTTAGTCGTAGGCCATTGAACATAAGTGTTGTCGATGCATATTAGCTCTCTTAGTGCTCTGAATTTCTTGAGCCGCAAGGTAAGCTCTCAAGCGAATGTGTCCAAATTAGCTTGCCGATCAATCAACCACTCATAAGTCAGAACCCAGGGTGAGACAATGTTTGTAGAGAACTATCTCGCACCATGCGTCATCTACATACCGCACTGTCCATGATCTAAGTCGGTCTCTTACAATATAAGCAAACTGGATGTAAGCTCGACCATCTCGACCACCTGATAATCTGAAGCAATCAACTTGTAGAGAGATTGCGAGATGACACTACCTGATAAGCTGGACAAGAATGCCATGGTGTGCACCTCTAATGGTAATGTAATGTCGAAATTGAAGTGTCGATGTCCCGCGTAATATAAGGATCTCGACTCATAGAAACAAGTCAGCGCTAGCTCTGATACCAAATTGATGCAATATGGGGAGGGAGATGCTGCCATCCGCGCGTGTCAATGGGCTCAAAATGGGTTGAACTAAGTCTAAACGGACCCGAAATGGGCCCACTGGGCGCGAATCAAGTTGAAAACTCCCCAAACAGAACTGAAGGGTGTTGAACCGAACCAAAACTAAGCTGAACTAGTCCGATGGGCGCAGAACCGTGTCTAACTGGTCGGAAATTGTTGAACCAAGCTTGAAATCCACCAAACTGAACCCCGCGGTCGCTGAACTGGGACCACAAGTGCTGAACTGGTCTAAAAATGCCTTGAACCGATCATAAAACACTTGAACCGGGGTCAAACAGGCCTAAATCGGGCCAAAGATCATTGAACTGGTTCTGAACTAGCTCCGAAAGGGTTGAATTGGCCCTGAACCGGCTCCTGGATAGGTGAACTGGCCCAAAACTGCCCTGAACTTGCTTGGTCCGCTCTGAACTGGCTTGAACTGGGCGGTTTGGGCCCTGAACCAGTGCGAACCGGTTGAATTGGGTCTAAAATCCGGTTTGTGGGTTGAATCGAGACCAACTGAGTTAGATGGGCGAATTGGCGCCATTTAACTCTAGGGGGTGTCGTGTCTGCCTTTAGATGCGCCGTGCGACTAACCTTGTAGAGGGGTTGTGTTGGCTAAAGAGGAGGTGGACCCAGGGGTTGTGGTGTGCAACTGGAACCCAACTAAGAGGGGAGAGAGCTTGCGGGGGCTCGTGGTTGATGTCAACGTCCCTGATAGCATAGAAGGGGGGAGCCGTGGGCATTGTCTTCATGCGAGGTGGGTGCAGCAGTCGCGGAGCTGTGGAAGAGGAAGGCCCTTATGACGGCGTCCGAGGGCTCCAACGGGGGCATCTGCCCCTTCTCCCTTCTCCCTTCTCCTTCATCGTCTTCAGTTAGGCCCTTCGAAATGAGGGATGCTTGGGGGTCTTCGACAGTCGACAGAGACGGGGTTGGGGGTCCAGGCTTGCAGTGGCTCAATAGGAGGGAAGGGGGTTCGGGAGGCTCCGTAAGGGGGCCAATAGGCCTGTGGGAGAGGGCTTATGGGGCGGAGGGTGTCATCCTAGTGGGGGAAGACATTAAGGGCGCGGTGTGCACTCGGCTGCAGAAGGGTGCTAGAAGGGGGGGTGTCTCATGGGCTTCCAACAAAGGGGGGGTGAGAGGGTTGCTATAAAGGTTGAGGGGAGGTGAGGGGGTGAGGTGGGAGGTCCGAATGGACCTAGGACAGGGTCGACGGCGGTGTCGACAAAGGTCAAAAAACTGAATGGGGCTGGGGAGGGGGCACCAGACCTAGCTTCGGAGGTGAAGGGAAACACCAAGAGAGGGAAGGGAGGAACAAGAGCAACTGGAGGTGGGACGACGATGCTGACATCGGAGGGAGAGTAGATCAACCGAGAGGAGGGGGCAAGGAAGGGAGGAGACATTCTTCTTTTCTTCAAACATCCATCATTGTCTCATTCACTAGTTTGGGCTCTTTAAGTAGAGCTGGACATTACAAAATAGATCTATAAAAGACCTAATTACATATATGTCCTCTAAAAGACTAAAAATAAAAGGACTCAAAGAACTCTAAATACTAAAAGAAAATACATAAGATAAGTTAAAACAAACCTAGTCGATCCGGTCCATATCGTCCCCATCAACTATGCATTCTTGATTTGGTTTGATGCATCAATAGATTTCAAAAATATGGTATCCTCAAAACAATACATAAGAAAGTTGATCATAGCTCTTTTTGTTAATTTTGTCTATCCATCGCACATTATAGTACAAATGTTTTTATTCCATATCGTCTAGAATACATTTATCTATGAGGTCAACTGATCAATCTCTGCATCTAACCCACCCTCATATATATACTTAGATATCGGGACATTTAGTCCTGGTCTAGGCTCAGTGATAGCATCATTCATCATCTGAAAAAAAGTTTGGTGGCTATATGGGTTGAGCCACCTATGTCAAGGAAAAATAAGAGACACTTATTAATTTAAATCCATAATCATTAATATTAGATGACTTTTTTTATCAAAAGTTGTTTGAAGTATATCTACTATTTATCTATAATAACTATCATAACCAGATTGAAGTTCTGTATTTACAATGACACCACGTAATTGAGTTGATTTGATAAAATGTTTGTTTTAACATGTAAGGCACATTGACGCGGGACCATCGAGTTAACTCTTTATACTGACTCCTATATATGATTTAGTTTACGGGACTGAGTACTCAGACTCGATTTGTTAAAAGAAAGGAATGGTGTAGTTTGGAAACTACAACGGGGTAGGATGCTTACCTAGGCAAGGTTTAGGTGAAAGAAAAGTAGGACTAAGGAGAGTAGAGTCTAACTTAGGTCTGACACAAACATTCATGACTACATACAAAATAAACAAAACAAGCAATCAATGGGAAGATCGAAAGTTACCTTGCACTCGTAGAAGGGCCTGATTGACATGTATATCGAGAACTACAATATAAAATAATAGTTTACAAAATTACCAAGATGTCCACTCCTCGTAGGAGGGTAATATGCTACATGTAATGCGTTCTTGTGACCGTTTAAGTTGATAGGTATCAACCGAACCAATTGCTTGGCTTTCTTGCTTATTTTGGGAATTCATTACTAAGAATCGAGGTGGAAGCTCCTCGGTTGGTGGCGGACGGACGGATGTTGGAGGTTGCAAGTGGTAGATTTGCTTTTAGCTTTAGAAGACTAAAATAGGGAGAAAGTGAGAGGGAGGAGAAAGATGAATGGGTAGAGAAAGAGGAGGGACAGAGGCTTCTTTTTCAGGGACGTCAAGTTGGTGATGTTGTCAACTGAACAAGATGCTTGATGTGGATGATGCTTCTTATGAGCTCCCGATATCGAGCGATTGGATACCCTTTACAGGCTCCTCCCTCATATAGGTGATGGAAAGTAAAGAGAACACACTCTTCAAGTTTAGATTTCTTCAACATCACCGTACAATGAGGATACATGAGGAGTTTGTATAGCCCACAAAGCTCCTTTTTAAAAATTGTTCTTTCTAAATACATGCCCACCTACTAATAACTACTCATCAATTTGAAGTAATTACTAACCTTAAAAAATCTACACTTCTCAATGAGACTAAAACAACTACTTACCAACTAATATCTCTATATCTCATAATTAACAAAACTAATAACTATTTATCAGCTAACAACTACTAACCTACATAATTAATGATGTAACACTCATAGGCAAGAAAAGGTGTGCCATTTCTAGAAGGAAGTAAAAAGTGAGGTGTTAGCTGCCCAATCTTGGTGTAGACCGGTTCAATCTGATCTAGAATGTTGTCTCGAAGTAGTGCCCCCACCACACATTTAAAAGATATTAAGTTTTTATATACTTGCATGTAAAAACCATTTACAAATATGCTTGATTGCTTTTTATGCGGTCCTTCTTGTAGTCTTAACTTCTTTCAACACCTGTTTGATCGTCCTTTGTCATTTGTCACTCTGCCTATACGTGGACGTGTTTGTTGACCAACCTAAATATGACCGATGGAACTCATTATTGGAGCTTGATTGATGTGTAGGCCGAGTGCCTTCTACATTTGATCATTTGATAGTAGATCCTCCTGACCCCCTTCTTCTCTTCTTATCTTATCGGTCTGTGCCTTACTTTTATGTATTGCTCTTATAACTTGTGCCTTCTCTTCATCATTTGAATTTGATGAAGCAACGTCAACGTGAGACCGTGATTTATCTTTTTAATGACTTTTGGACATAAGATTTGTTTCTTCGTCTGAGCAACTCATCGTTTAGCTTGGCATTTTGCTTAATATGTATCTCCCTCTGTGATGCTCTCCCTATTAAGTATACTCTCATTTCTTCTATGAGCTCTACTAGTACTTTCTCACACTTCTTCACATTCCCACTGTGAACACTGAAATTTCTCCACAAGAAAAAAATAATATTTTTACTATTATTATTTTTCCTTCTATCTCAATTGAAAATCAAAAAACCATCGGGAGTCCAATTATTCATTGATCTTTCCTTGATAAATCTCCATTCCCTTACAATTATGGCCCAATTTGAACGTATTGTCCCATTGGGCTCACTTGTCAAGCAAATAATATTTATCCTATTTTTTATTCTGAAAATAGGGATAAATATTCAAAATTTCAAGAAAAATATAATTCACCACCCAAAATTCATTGAAAATTCACAGAAAATATCCAAAATCAATTTTCCGTAAATTTCACATTTTTTGGAATTTTTTTCAAAAAAATACAGAAAATCACTTTTCTCTCTCCAGAAAATCCAATATTGGGTCAAAAAAAATTTTCATGCCCGATATTATTTTTTTGAAGACCTTGGAATAATTTCTGACATTTCCACATTTTTTGAGCTTGAAACTATTTTTCTCTGCCGTTTTTTGGATATTTTCCTATTGAATAATCCAGAAAGTTGTTGGACAAACTTCAAAAATTCGGAGATAATCCAGAAAAATCTCAGAAAATATCTAGAAGCTTCCCACATCCATCTCTTTACGCTGGATTCTGTTAGGATGGGGTCCACCACCTAAGAAATAGGGAAATTCGCGCTGAAAATGCTTGGAAAATAGTAAATCACCCCTATTTCTTCTCCACCTGATTTTATTTCTCGGTGGAGATAACTCTTGACCCCAACTACCTCCCACGAGGCTGCATGACCTTCCTTCCCTTATAAAAGCATCCCTTCAAGGTCAAAAAAGAGGGACGTACGCACAAGCTCCTGTTCCAGCCGCTGCCAACTTCTGAGGAGAGAGAATAGAGAAAGAGGAGAAGAAGAGAAGCTGTCTCAGCTTTCCAGGTTCCTGCGTACTAGCATTGGTAGCCCAAGAAGGAGTCAAAGAGAAGAAGGAAAAGCAAGGAAGAGAAGGGGGAGGTCTGTCCCCTGCTGTCGCACCAAGAAAGGAAGAAAGGAAGAAAGAAGAAAAGGTAAGAAAAAGCCTCATCGGTTGCACCTTTCCTCCTTCCTATTCCCCCTCTTTTCTCCTTCCATTCTCCCTTAGATTTCTTTTCTTTTAGGCCTGTTCGACCCACATTTCTGGCCCACAGGTTCATCCCTTCATCAATCTCGATGTGACCCCATGTTGGTCCCCTTTTCAAGCCTCAGTCCACCAAAAGCCAGCACCTATCTGACACTTTAAAACAAGTCCTATAGGGTCCACAGTCCCCCTTACACAAGTCCTGCTGAGGCATCAAAAATGAGCTTGAATCGTTCCTTGTTCGGTCCCCCCAGTTGGCCCATTTGCCTAAGCCTGCCAGACCCTTAATTGACCCTTAAATCCAATCCCAAACAGCCCACATATGAACCCTCGCCGACCCAAAAACCGGTCTTTAAAACGGCTACGAAGATCCTCCATATGCAGTCTCCTCGGTCAGCCCAATGACCCCAAATAGAACCTGTTTTCAGACCATAAAAAAACAGACCTGGATCCCTTCCTTTTAGGGTCGACACTTTGAGATTCTCGGAATCCGCCGGACGGACCGAGACTACTCGGGCGGGCCCTCAATTCCCTATCTGAAAAACAAGGAGGACAAGGTGAAGTTCAATGTGCAAATATGGCAAACATGCTCAAGGAAATGCAAGTCGGATTAGCCGGGCTCACAAGAATATGAAGCTGACCAGCTGGGTCATGAATGACATGACAGCAGCCCAATGGGCCTTGGACATAAAAAATAAACTTAAACAAAATCTGAAATGCAAAATGCCAAATTAAATAAGGAGTTAGTCCACCACTGGACGCTCCACCTTGGACGGCTAACCCGGGACCGACCCGGCATGTCCCATCCTGGACGTAGGCACGGGCCGGCTCCCGTTGTCGACGGATCCTTCCCTCAATGTGGCGAGTCAAAAGACTTAGCCATATTGGTGGTAAATTCCATTCGATCAAGGATGGGTCGGCATGCCGTCATAATGCCGATTTCTTATCTTTAATCTTATGGAAATACACCTTGAGGGAAGGAAACCATCATTTTCAGACTTAGTCCCATATACCGACTTGGTGTACTCCGACATGGAATGGAATGAAATGAATGATTCAAGTGCCGATGTGTATGTTTGAACTGGGCACCGGATGTTAACCCAATGGACCGGATGGGATGCGAACCCAAAATTAAATAAACAAAACAAAATAAATATAAAAACTGACTTCATTAAATCTGAAAAATAAAATATCGGATTTAACCAATTTGTAAAGTCATTTAAAAAATCACTTAATCTATGAAATTAAATTTCTAAACAAGTGATAATTAAATAACTTCAAAGAGAATTAAATAAACAATATTCAAAACATTTGAAAATTCATCAAAAACAGTTCTTAAACATTAAAAAAAACATCATCATCAGATCACAAAACTAAATGAAACTCAAAGAACAAAATCAAAACATAACTCAAATGAGCCAATCGACACTAAAAACAAATCAAATCAAGATTAAAATCAAAACATACCAAAATCAACATATATCATGAGAATGATAACATCAAAAATCTGAAACATTTAAATCAATTTAATTGTGACTTACTCATCAGATCCCAAAAGGGAGATAAAATATTCAAATTGAACATAAACCAAACATAAGTCCAAACATAAAAACAAACTCAAGTACACTTGATATCAAATCTGGAAATAAATCCAAACCAAGTTAAAATCAACATCAACCATATCTTAAGTCAACATGGTTGCATCTCATCGAGCCCACGGGGCTATTGCTCATTGTGTATTTATTTTATATGGATGTGCATCTTCTACCAAACAGGTCGCTCGCTATGGCAGTTAATCAAGGGTCTTTGAGTCGTTGCTCGATGTAATTAACGTCGGATATTCGCACCATCTGACGGGGAGAGGTCAAAAATCAAAAAATTCAAAGAACCCGATAACCTCAGTTCTATACTCTTTTAATATCACCCGGACTATCTAGTATTTTTTTATGGTCCATCACCTATTTTACTAGAAAATTCGGGTACGATATTTCAACATAAAAAAAATGATGATAATTTTAAACATGTTTGAAATAAAAAGAAAATCGAGGTTTCACACCCACTTATCTCACCTGTGTTATTTGAGATGGTAAACACCTCTATTCATTTCTTTCTTACATCACTTATATTTCTTTATGTTATTTTCAACATCTAACAAGTGTCTATGTTGCTAGGGGGCACTCTCCCCCCATTTCACCTTGGGCCACTATGTGAGGTGGAGAGAGAGGATAAGAGGGAAGTTCAAAAGGGGAAATTGGGAGGGGGGATACCTTATGGGGGGGTGCTCCTCACCATAGGGAGGGGTGCCATAAATTGGGAAGAGGGCGTGGGGGGTGGAATCGGGGGTAAGGGCCAATGATTGACCATTATTGGAATCGGGTTCGGAATATGGCCTGATTTTGGTCTTTCTGGATTCCCCTGGGGATCAACTATTTTTTTATCTGATTCTATAGAATGGGTTAATCCATGGTCGATTCTCTCATAATGGATTGCTTTTTTAGGGATAAAATTGGATAAAATTGGAATTGTAGGTGTCAATCCGATCCAAGAATCAGCCGATCCCGATTTGGATTGATTGATTCTACGATTTGGGCATACAGGGCAGCCGCGAACACAAACAATTGTATGCACAATCATGAGAAATGTGTTAAGCATGCAGGGTGGACTTGGTGGGTGGCATGGTTTGAAGAATCGGTGGAATCAATCAATTCTAAAATTAGATTGGTAGATCTCGATCTGATTCCCACCGAAACGAACGATTCCAGTTGGAATTCTAGTGGAATTGGTCGAATCGGCCTTAATCGATCCGATTCTACCGATTTTGGCACGGAATTGGTTGATTCGATCAATTTGACCGAGACAACTTAAGTCTCGGTTTGAATCGGTATCGGGCCCAATTTAGGCTCGATATCGATCTAATATTGACCGTTCAAGGCAGATATTGACCCTAAAGGGCCGACTATGCCGATTCCCACCTAGGGCTTGGCGATTTCGATAGTCTTTTGACGATTTTTGTGACCTCCTTCTGATTCCGATGATCTACTGGTGATTCCAGCATCGATTCTTGTAATTCGCTAACGATTCAGGTGATTCAACATCGATTCCAGCGATCCAGGACCGATTCCAGTGATTCTAGGATGATTCTAACAATTTCGGAAGTGTTTTACTGATTCGTCATCTCATTCTTGTTTTTTTTCCTGTTGGTGAGTCTCTCCTCCAAAACATAGTTTGAATGAATTTTAAGCCTTGATTGACTTCTACATAGCCGATTTTCGTCGTTTTGTAAGTTAACATCCAGAATTGATCGAAATTGTCTCATAAAGGGTTGTTCTGATCCCCCTTGCCCCGACAGTTAGGGTGACTGTCATGGCCGAACAGCCCCCTAAGGGGGCTATCCACACTGAATGGCCTCCTAACGGGGTTGTTCAGTCTTCCCCCATCCCGATTACTTTATTTTTGGTTTATTTAATACTTCATTTAATATTTTTAAGTTATTAACATTGCATGACAAGGAGTTTAAATAGCGGAGCAAGGAGCCTTTAATGCACTAGATTTTTGTGACATTGGGTGGGAGCACGTTCACAAGGTGGATATAAAGAAAAAGAGAGTGTAATACAAATGGTGTGGGAAGCGAATGAATGGAGTGTTTTATTTGAAATAACACAGTTAGATTGGGTGGCAACGTGAAAAAATGTGACAAGGTGTATGGCAAGGTGTTTAGGGAGAGCAGTGAGGTTTTAAGGGCTTACCTCACAGGAAGACCCTCATAGAGGGAGATCCGGATGGAACTGAGGGATGAGTTGCATGATGAGCTTACGGGGAGAAGAGATGACTATCTGACCCATAAACGGAAGGGAAAGAGAAATTTAGGGTTATACCTAAGAATGAGTCTTCTATAGATTCTGAGCTAAGGAAGACGAGACATGTAAGTATGCATATAGAGAGGAGAAGGAGAGGAGGAAGGGAGCTGGAGGCTTTGGAGCCAGGGATGTTCCATTGCGTCATTTACATTCTGGCTGACCCCCACCTAATAAGGGTGTGGGAGTAGGAGAGGGGACATTTGGGATATATCATCGTTCACATTCCACATACCCGACCATCACACTAGCAGTGGATGACCCCTATTCTTTTAGGAAGCATAGTACTTCCCAGAGGGCAAGGCATTTAAGCAAACATTTAAAGGCATTAAAGCAATCGGCACAACTGCTAAGAGAGTAGTAAGACATATTGTTAAAGTTTTTCTTACATTCAGGTAACAAATTTATAATGTTAATTTTTTTATTTAATTTTTTTTCGAATTTCTTTAACCCTTACACATGGATGTTTATGAGGTTGGACAGGGATTAAAAGTTCCCAACAGGTGATACATATATGGATGCCGTTGTGAAGGAGATTAAGGAGGAGTGTTGGCAGATTGTGACAAATAATGAGCTTTCTTGCAAGGCAATGGGTAAGAAGTTGATGGAGAAGAGACAACATCTTTTTTGGGTTCCTTATGCTACACATTCTATAAATCTTATGTTGGAGGATATTAGTAAGGAGCCATCGATGTTTACACTTATCAGCCAGGCTTAGCTTATCACATCTTTTATTCATTCATATCCCCATTTACTCCATATTGTGAGATAGTGTATAGAGAGGTGTGATCTCATTACGTCTGGGCCCACAAGATTTGCTACAAATTTCATTATCCCGAAAAGTTTACATATGTATAGACATGCACTGGTGTTGCTCATTGCATCTCAGGATTATATAATGTGCATAGTTAATTTGCATAATAAAATAGACTAGCTAGAGATCCTAGCACAGATGGAAAGGTTCATCATGGACAAATATTTCTGGTAGAGAATCTAATATTATTTATTTATTATTGAGTTACTGGTAAATGTGTTGAGGTTAGTAGACTCAGATGATAGAAATTAGATCGAAAATCTATATGATGCAATGTACATGGCAAGGTTGAGGATAAATGAGAAGAATCCTAGAGGCTACAAGAAGTTGAAAATTGTGGATGCCAAATGGGACAGGATATTGTACTATGATATGCATGCGGCATGTAATTGTTGCAAACTTTAATTTCAATTTTTTTCTTTCATTGTTAAATGTATACTTTTATCTTACCTCGTATGTTGAATGTAAGATATTTTTTAGACCCTCGAATCCAATATGGAATAAATGTGTACAATGACAATGAGGTGGTGAGGGGTATATTGGCCATGATTAAAAGACTTTCGATGACTCAACATGATAGAACAGAGATTGAGTTAGAAGAGACAAATGAACATTGAACTTGTTTTTGAAAAAAACAAGATACTAACTCTATAACATTATTTTTTTTTCGAATACAATCGTACAGGACGAGGGATGGAGTGTATTAGATCTATATCTGAGATACTCCTGTGACAAGGTATATAAATCTATGTTGTAGTAATTTATTGTTAAGTATATTCTTATTTGACAACACAGTCAACAATAATAATTTGTTGTTACTTTTTTTTGCAGTTAAATAGTGAGTACAAGTGAGTATTAGAAGTGGATGGAATCCATTAGCTTTCATTACCATGTGCTATTGAGCCAGAGCATCAGTTCTTCTCACTGTGAGAGGAACTAGAGCACCTTAAGCTTGATTCACATAAAGAGAAGGAATAAGTTGAGGTACGAAAGATTAGATAAGTTGGTGTTTTATCACTACAATATGTGTTTGCGGATCAAGAACATCAAAACCCGCTAAAAGTTGACAGAAGAGAGATTTTTCACGATTCGCAGGAGGGCCTTATAAAGAGAGAGCTGCTCCTAGGTACTTGAAGCGTTTGATGTGGACAATATTTTCCAAGAGGAACACCCACTTTCTACATGGTTCGAGGAGAGGGAAGGGAAGGCACCACTAGAGTTTGACCTGGATGACCATTGTATGAGTTGAAGGGAGATTGTTCATTACACTCAATCTATACCACCTCCAAGTTTAGCCTCAATGGTATCTCAAGTCCCATCCCCACCCTTAACCTTAACCCCACCCTCAGTTACAAAGCCTACTCTCACAAAAACAAAGTAAATGGCACATAGGCCTTTTGTAACATTGAAGAAGGTATATTATTGTGGGTTGGGTCTTTGGACTTCATCCTAGTTAGAAGAATAAGAATAGCCAAAAAAGAGAAAATTAAACATCAGGCTATGTCATGTCATAGGAAGCGGCAGTATCACCTTAGAAGATGATGAGAAAGAGTGCATACCACCCACCCAGTCTTCATCACCTTCACATAGAAGAGGTGGTGGTGGTGGAGGAGGAGGACGATCTAGAGGAGGGAGATCCGAAGGAGGTGGTGATTTTACTTCTAGTGCACGTACTAGTGGTGCAGATACATCAGCTTTGGGCTCTACGCTGCATTATATTGAAAGAAGTCAATACTGACAGCAATGGTACTTTGATAAGTATACAACAACCAATTATCCAGAGATCACTTGTCTTTCAGGTTTTCAACCATACTATTCATCTAAAATCCTCTTCACGAGGCAGCTTATGATTTTAGCCAGATGATTGAATCATTACTTTTATATCAACTTGCACTGATCATGAGAGATAACAATAAATGGAGTACTTATGAGCATAGCAAAATTGATGATGACACTTAATATCATCAATTTTTGTGAAAAGTGTATCATTTGTATCACTATCATTTGTCATGTATATTTTATATTTGTAATGATCATATGTTATCATTATTACGACATGTTCGACAATAGATTTATATTTTTAACAAATATTTAGAGTGTTTCATAATTTTTTAAAAGCTTTTTCTGATTTTTTTGAGGCAATTTCTTTAAAAAAAATGATTCGGACCGATTCCGAATCTCTTTTTCTTTCTAAAAATCGGTTGAATCGTACCGATTCGAATCAAATTGGTACCTATCGATTTTGATTCTGATTATGATTCCGATTCTGATTTCGAAATCCTTGGTGGGTGGGCTCTTGCACTAAGACGTTGCACTTGGGGAAGTTGCATGGGTGAGCACAGTGGACATGAATGTGCTGTAGGGAGAGGGATGCCCGGAGTGGGTGCCATGCTTGCATGGGAACCTGGTCTTACAGGTGCACATGTGGCAGTGTTGCGTGTGCTGCTAGAAGGTGGGGTGGATGGACTACTTCTATTGGAGTGTGCAGTGCCAATGCAGTTTGCAGTAAAGGGGCTGCTGGCTTAGGTCTAGGGATCAGCAGATTTGCACTTTGCTAGAGGATGCACGTGCAGGGCTATTGACCCTAGAGTTGCAAGGGATGGGGAGGACATGAAGCTGCGGATACTGAGTACCAAAGGAAGTAGAGGGAAAACTCCATTCCAAAGAGTTTCATTTCATTTCCTTTCATGGGATATACGATGTTCTTTATTTAGGGAGACTTCACTTTTACACAGAGAGGTGTGCGAACTAGCCAAGGCAAGGATCGCGTGATCGGGATCGGACCCTGGATCAGTGGGGTCCGATCCGATCCGGATTGGATCGGATCGGTCCGATCCAGGGCGATTCTCTTGGAGCCAGACCGATCCAGAATCGGTCTGGATCGGGGTTTTTTTTTTAGCTTTATGAAAAAATCTGTAAAAATCGCCAAAAAATCAATAAAATACATAGAACTCAGAAAAAATGTGAAAAAAATATAGGGAACAATCATTCATATAACAAATTAACAATGAATCATATAGAACATATATCATATCCAATCACACAATAGAACACATCATACATCAAATAAAATACATATTTTTATCAAACAAACAATCATATCCAATCACACAATAGTACAACACATATTCTTCTTACCACTCATATTACATTGCGTTAAATAAATAAACAAATACATTATACATATGCCATCACCACCAACTATGGTAATATCCGGAGTAGGATGGATCTGGATCTCTATCCTGGTCATTCTGATTGTCTTGAAATCTCCATTGATTAGGGTCAGTCATAATTGGCCCGTATCCATAAGAAAATAAAGACTGGGCCATGTCGCTAAACTCATAAACTCCCAGATCAGTCGGAGGTGGAGCTAGAAAAGACGGTGGATAGCCAGGCTCACTGTCTGAGGCAGGCTCTGGATAGGAAGATGCAAACTCGTCAAAAACATTCATCCTCGTCCCGGTACAGCGTCCGCTGCCCCTGCCACTCGAACATGAGTGTCTTTTATCACTCAAATCATCTGAACCTGCTTCACTCGTGCGTACACTACTAGTAGAGCCACCCTCACCTGAGGTGCCGCCTCCACCTATGCTGCCACCCCCACCTCCATCTCCACCCCCTGTACGCTGTTGTTGTGTGGGTGGGACAAATTCTTCTTCATCCTCATCTGATGAAGGTGGCTGAGTGGTCTCGGTGTCAAGGAGATGATGTCGCCGTTTCATACTTATCTTTTTCCTCTTCAATATAGGATCTCCTTGACTACTTTGCTGTGAAGGTAAGTAGACTTTCTTTAAAGCCCTGAATAATCCACCATTCTTCTTGGTGGTGGTGGTGGTAGATGGACCCACAACTGGAATCCGAGCTGGAGCTATAGCGGCCGGGGGGGAGCTGGATGTCTCTCTGGAGAAGCTGTAGTCCCGGGTGGATCGGAAGTGGAGCCGTGCACGGAACTTGACTTTCGAGCTTCTGCATGTCTTCATCCTCACCAACGACGCTGTCAAGCTCTCCTTCGGCCCATGATCTGTCGTTCGAGTCGAACTCTGGCTCTCCCTCAGCATCCTTGTCTTCCACCCATGCTGCAAGTGGATGTTCTTCTTGGAATAGATATTACAAGTCCACATCCGCCTGAGACAAGCCCTGAGTAGCTTGGGCTTGTGCTCTTTCTTGGTACAATCCACTTGCAAACTGTGCAAATCTTTGCTCCGTTGTCTTCTGCCTATCTTTGATATTCTTGATCCTCAGCCTCATATTGTAATGGCAGTAGACAAGCTTCTCCAATCTTTCTGTCTTCAACCTATTTCTCCTCTTCGTGTGAATAAGGTTGAAGGTGCTCCAATTTCTCTCGCACTGGGATGGCGAAGTGCTCTGACTTAGCACCCGAATTGCAACGGAAGCGAGTGGATTCCATCCAGTTCTGTTGGTCACCATAATCCACCACTCAGCTGTAATCATAAACAAGACAACTACAAGCATCAGTAACCTTATGTAAAAAAAATCAAGTAACCAAAGAGTCATTAATTCGGGTAAGCATATTACTATGGGGGACCCTATCATGTGAAATCCGCAAATACGGATCCCCGTACACCCCAATCTTGTGCCTGTATGAAGTCATCTGAAAATCCAAAATAAATCAGTTATCTTCACTTCTTGAGATAAAGTTCTAAGTTTAATTGATATGAAACGTATTACTTACTTCAACCTCAGCGCAGGTTCTGTCTTTTTGGGTCTTACATAGTCGTTTAATTACAGATAGTGTGCCTGATAATACTTCACCATCATTACATACTTGGCCACCATACTGTATCCTTGGGTTCAAAAAGTACCCTGTTACGACATTAATACTCTATTAGTATAAAGACAGTGGGGGTAATACACAAAATATAACCTGTAATACAATTATATTACACTACTAAAGTATACCTACAGCATGAATGTCGTGGTGTAGGGTTTTGTCCCATCTGTTGTCAATCACCTTCCACCACTTTTTGTAACTCTTAGGATGCTTCTCTTTAATTTTCAACTTAGCTTTATCCATAGCATCATACAGGTACCCCATCTGATTTTTGTCATTTGAATCCACCTAAGTACCTGCACCAAAGGCTCTATGACAGACAAATAGTACTGCACCTTCTCCCACCACCTGCTATCTTTTATCAGCTGCTCCATCTTTAGCAGTATCTCATACTGATCCAAGGAGCTCCTGTATGTATCCATGTACTCCTGATAAGCAGTGGAGAGGATGAACCTTTTTAAACTAGCCTTGTACCTGTATAGGCTCTCTAATGCAATAACATGGGTGGCAAATCTGGTGGGACCCGGTCTGATCAAATCATGACCATCGGTGTGCTGCCTTATGATATGTAAAAGTCGTGGATGGCCATAGATAAATGAGGTGATCAGCTGTCTTTGGTTGACCAAGGACTCGACATTAGGATCCCTACCAATATCTTCCAACATCAGGTCAATAGAATGTGCCGCACAGGGCACCCAAAACAAGTGAGGTCGAGCCTCTATGAGCTTCTTTCCTGCAGCCTTATATGAGGCCTCATTGTACGTGACAAACTGCACAATGTTGGCCTCCCCTATCTCATCCACCACAGTGTTCATCAAGCCAAATAGGTACTCTGCATTTTTCACCTGACCTGATGCATCTACCGACTTAAGGAATACGGTACTCTCAGAACAATACACAAGGAAGTTTATAAGTGACCTCCTTGTGATTCCAGCCCACCCATCGCACATTACAGTGCACCCCCTCTCCTTCCAGATGGTTTTGAATCCATCTATCCATGAGGTCAACTCATCGACCTCCTCATCCAAGCCTGTTTCATATATATAATTTGATGTGGGAGCTTTCAACCCCGGCCCAGCCTCACCAATCGCATCAACCATAGTCTGGAAATATGGACTCGTGGCTGCATGTGCCGGGACACCTACAAATTCAAAAACAAGATAAGGGAGAAGAGAGGGTTGTTAATAATAACTAAAGTAACAACAAATTCATATCAACAAGCAAATGCTAACCGCAACTTCAACAAATCTTTACCTGCTTGTAGAAAGAACTTAACCATATGCTTTAAGACTTTCTTTGCTGCCCCAGTCGAGGCCTTCACCCCTTTAAATGCTTGTTTTATACCCCTCTGACCTCTGCCACTCTCCCTATACATGGCAGTGTCTCCCGTCGGCATCGGTCGAACAGAATGTGTCCTCCGAATTTCAGGCTCTCGAACAAGGCGTGTGCCCGCCCCCACATCAGATCGTCTGGCAGCCGAACCTCCTGCTCCTCGTCTTCGTTCCTCATCCTCACGGGCCTAAGCCCTACTCTCATGTACGGCTCTCCTGACCTGAGCCTCTTCCTCATCTGATGAAGATGAAGAATCAACTTGAACCCTTTCATGTGCTAGCCCTTTCCCTTTCTTGCTCTTTTCTGCCATAAGATCGACGTCTCTCCGACCTAGCAACTCGTCATGTAGGTCTTGTCTCTGACCAATTCTCACCTCCCTCTGTGATGCCCTTCCAGTTAAATAACCCCTCATCTCCTCCCTCAGCTCAGCCGGTACTTTATCACACTTCTTTACATTGCCATCCGTCCTGGCTATATGTTGCTTTAGCATATACACACCTCCATTCATGTCTTTTTAGCACCACTTGCATCTAACTCCCTTCTTCTTTGAATCAAGGAGATGGCCATGTTTCCATCCAATGTCACGAAATTCCGCGGGGCCAGTGCCATGCTCCTCGTTCGACATCTTATCTACAACACAAATGGGAATTAAATAATACACAATATTAGACCAAGGAAATCCACCCCCAGCCTTGGGCAGGGGGGTGCAATTCAACCCCCGCCCCCCACCTAAAAGGGGATTTCATTCCAACCCAATGGGGGGATTTCATTCCAACCCCCCCCCCCCACCTAGGGGGGGACTGTCAAAACAGTCACCCCTTCAGGGGTGACTGTTCAACACCCCCGAAGGGGTGATTAGCACCCCTTCGGGGGTGCAATTCCACCCCCATTGGGGGGTGAAATAATCCCCCCAACGGGGGATTTCATACCAACCCCCCCTAGGGGGGGGGGACTGTCAAAACAATCACCCCTTCAGGGGTGACTGTTCAACACCCCCGAAAGGGTGATTAGCACCCCTTCGGGGGTGCAATTCCACCCCCATTGAGGGTGAAATAATCCCCCAATGGGGGATCCCAAACCTGCAGCTACAGGGCCTAGGATCGGGGGAGGGGGATGGGGAAGGGGAGGAAGGACCGAAGGAGGGCCTGCGGCCTGCCGACCTGGGGGGGGGGGGGAGAGGGGGACCGAGGGCCCCCCCCCCCCCCCCCCCCCGTACAAACCTTGTGTAGGGTGGATCGGCCTCTTGTGAAGGCTGGATTGGCCCTCCAAAAGCTGGATCGCCGGTGAAGTATGCCCTAGATCTCCAAGGAGGCTTGGGGGGAAGGAGAGGAAGCAAGAAGAGCTCAGCTGGGGGGAGAATCGGTCCGATCTCCCCCAATTTGGCGGTGATCGGGCCTTAAAACAGACCCGGATCGATCCCGGAATCGGTTCGATTCCGGGTCTTCCGGTTTTCTGGAGAATCGGTCCGGATCGACCGATTTCGGGATTGATCCGGGTGGATCGGTCCGGGATCGACCGATTCCGGCCGATCCAACCGGGACTCCTAATTCGGGCTAGAATCGGATCGGTGGGTACCAATCCGATCCAAGAATCGGCCGATCCCGATCCGGATCGGCCGATTCTGCAATCCATGAGCCAAGGCACTCAACAATAGCTCGAGACTCATCTCAATAAAAGCTGGACTCAACCTTTTTATGATAATAATGAGCTAACCTTGAACAAGAAGAAAAGGTCGTCTTGTTAACGAGTTGAGTTTGAGCAGATCCCTACTCGACTAGAGCAATTTTTTCAAGTACTCATTTAACTATTCAGTTAAATATTTATTCAGTAAATAAAATTAAATTACTTAATAGTTATCTAATGTTAATTAAACAAATCAAATGAACTGAAATGGAGCTTAAACAAGTTTAGACTAAGCTCGATTTTGAACATCATAAATGAGCTCAGATTGAGCTTCATACGTGAGCTCAGATTGAAATTGAATTTGCGCCTAGACCAAGCTCTTATCCGAGCTTGTGCTCAAACTTGGCGCAATCAAGTAAACAAGCTGCTCAACAAGCCAAGCTCTAACATATTGAGCTTTTAACAAGCCGTTCTCTAACGTAAGTCGAGCGTGCTTTTCAATATCGAGCCATGCTTAAGATCGATCATAAGTAAACAACATTTACCTAGTTCAGCTCAGCTCATTACACATAAGGCCTCCTAAAGGCCTAACCCTAACTTGTACAAAACATGCCTTATTCATAGTCACACATCTAAAAATGCATAGCTTTTTTAAAGAAAGAAAGAAACAGATAAATTCTAAAGTTTAAAAAAACTTTAAAATCTGATCTGGTTGCCTTTGCCTAGTTGAAAAGACATCATCACATGCTAACTCAATACAACTGACCCCCTCTTGGATGCATCACAGTACTCTACTTTTGCAATTCCCGTCTACTTCTGTAGTTCAAAACAAAACCAAACAAGTGAGTATTATTTGGTATGGATCAACCCAAGTTATTAGAGGCGTTTGCCTCGCTCACCTAGACAACGAGGCGAGGCTAGGTGGCATAAAACTGCTCACTTTGGCCTAGTTTACTGTGGGAACCTCGGGAATCATTTTTGATTCTTTGAAAAGATTTCTTGTTTTTGTATGTTTTGAAATATCGACATCCGAATTTTCTAGTAAAGTAGGTGATAAACCATAAAAATACTAGATAGTCCAGGTGATATTAAAAGAGTATAGAACTGAGGTTCGGGTTCTGAAAAAAAAAATTTGACCTCTCTCTATCGGATGGTGCGAATATCCGATGTTAATTTACATCGAGCAAACACTCGCACACCCTTGATTAACTGTCTTAGCGATCTTGTTTGACGAGAGTGTGCACATCCACAACATAAAAAGAACACAAAGGGCCCTGGCCTTTTAGGCCCGATGAGATGCAAACAGGTTTGATTAGATGTTTTTTGAAGTTGATTTATGTTTGATTTAAGAATGGATTTTGATGTCGTTTGAAATGTTGATTTAATATTTTCATTTGACTTGGATTTGAATGTTATTTGTTTTGAGTTTGTTTGAGTTGTTTGGTTTGTTTTACTTCAATTGGTTGAAGTTTATTTTATTTTTGTTTGAACTTGATATTTTAGATGTGTTGATCAATTTTGATTTGTTTAAGTTTAATTGACATGTGTTGAGTCATTTTCATGTGATTTTCTCATAATGATTGATGTTTTCATACCAATTTGGGTGTGTTCGGTATGTTTTAAATGTTTTGAAGTTTGGTTCAAATTGATTAAACTTAAACTTCAGATTGTCAATGATCTGAATGTGACATGTTTTAAGATGAATTTCAGATGCATTAATGTGTTATAAATGTGTTCATTTCAATTAGTTGTAAATTATTTGATGTGCACTTGTTTAAGCATTTGAGTTCAAATGGATTAAGTGTATTGAATCAATTTTTTCAGATTGTATTAAATCTTATTTTTGTTGAATGTTAAAGCTTTAATGATCTGTTTTAAGCATGTTTTAAGGTTGATTTGAATGTATTTTCATATTTAATTAAGTTAACTTCAGATTTGGTTAACTCTTGTTCGGTTTGCATCACATCCGGTCTGTCAGGCTTGTGTCGATGCCCGGTCATATGCAATCAACTCGACACTTGAAATATGATTGTCGAAGTGTCAAAGTCCTTCCCTTTGGTGTAAAATCCCACTTGACCGGGAGAATTTTGGCAGCATGCCGCCTTATTTTTCGTTCGGTGTGGAATTTTTACCCGTCCTACATGGCATAGTCTTTTGACTTTCCAAGTAGTGGGAAGGATCGTCTGCAACGGGAGCCGGCCCGCGCCTACGTCTAGGTTAGCGTTCCAGTGCAAGCCGGATGAGCCGCCCAATGGGAAGCGCCCACGTGGTGGTGCTAACTCCTTATTTAATTTTGGCATTTTGCCTTCAGATTTAGTTAAGTGTGCTTTTTAAATGTCCAAGGCCCAATGAGCCAGCTTCATCAGCACAATGGGCTGGTCTTCATGCTATGTCGGCCTGGTAAGGCCGGTCTTGAACATCTTGTCAACTTGGTTGGCCTGTTTTGAACATCTTGGGCCCTGGCGGCCTGATTTGCTCTTCAATGGCCAGCATGGCTTGTTTGCAGCACTTCAAGGCCAAAATGGCCAGCTTCAAACCCTGTATGCCTTTGCCATTTTTTGTTTATTCTTGCAGCAGTAGAAGGTGATGCAAGCCTCCATGTAGAGAGCTGAAGAGGGGCCTGTTTTGGTGTTGTTTTGAGAGCTGCCAATGGGCTGACTTCTTTTGCCATTCAGGTGCTATGTTGAAGGGCCATCAAGGGGGCACACAAGGACCTGATTAAGGTGTGTTTTGATAGGCCAAACATGGGCTGAAATGGGGCTTATGTTCGGATGCTGCTCAGGTGAGCAGAGCTTGGACTATTTGGATGGCCAAATAGGGAAGTCAAGGGGCTGTGCAAAAGGTATTTGATGAGTGGAAATTAGGGCCACCCGGCTTAACTTCTTGGCCCGTCCGGCGGATTCCAAGAGGCCCGGGCTGTCACCCCTCCTTCCACACATCAGAGAGGGTGTTTGGTTTCGAAGCCATCAAAGGGGCCTAATTTTCAGGGCCAGCAGTGAGGCCTGATTTGGGTATGTTCTGAAGTCTGTCCATTTGGGCAGCAAGGATGGTCAAACATGGCCTGATTAGGAGCATGTTCAGGAGCCTAATTGGCTGCTAGAGGGATGGCAACAAGGGGCACGGTGTTAGGTGACAACATGGGGTTGCTTGGGGATGCCAAATGGGCTGTTTACAGGCCACCTATGGGCTGTGCACACATGGGCAATGAGGAGCCAGAATTAGGACAGCAAGGGGTCTGAAATGATGGGCTCAAAGAAGCTGATTTTTAATGGCTTGTGGGACCAACATAGGGAGGTTGAACATGGGCTTTAAGTGGTACCAACAAGGCTGGGTTTTTAAAGCTTCTTGAATGGCCAAAGAGAAGGCCGAGGGGAAGAGAAAGAAGAGGGGAGGAAGAGTATTAAAATTACATCTTTTTTCTCACCTTTTTGGCACAACTTCTGTTAAAGATTGAATGCGAAGATGGCTGGACTTATCTCCTTATTCTTCTTCTTTTGTTGCTGAAGATGGGGTTGGAATTGGTGCTCCAAGAAGGAACACCCACTGTTGGAATCGGTGCACCACCAGTTGGGCTGTTGCTGGCGCACCTGCTGGAGGGAGGTCTTTTCTCCTTCTTCTTCTTCACTTGCCACACCACAAAGGGGTTGGAGAGATTGCTGACTTGCCTATGAAGATGTCCAAGCAAGGAGAAGATGTCTTGGAGCAGGGTAGAGGGAGGAGAGGTTGGGCTTCCGCAGGGTGATCAGCTTGTCTTCCACATGGCAGCAGGGGGGTTTATATAGGGGTTGATGGCGCCATCTGCAGGAGGAGATAAGGCTGGAGGTTGTTGAGGGAAGATAAGGATAACTCAAGAGAGGTTGAGGATGATAAGGATAACCCATAGTTGGTTGTTGAGGATGATTGTGCGCCAACTAGAAAGAGAGGGAGAGAAGGGTGCGCACCTTCTCTTACTTTCAAGGAGGTGTGCGCACATGACATATGGCAAGAAGGCTGGTTCGGCTAGCCAAGTGGAGTGAGAAGGCTGGTTCGGCCAGCCATCATATGGGGATAGGCCATGGGTTGTTGAGAGGGATAAGGATAAATCATGGGGGTTGTTGAGCTTGTTGAGGTGGTTGAGGGAGATAAGCCAAAGTGCTAGCTATGCCATCAGATGGGGAGTTCGGCCAGCTCCCTAACTTGTAGGGGATTGTGCGCATGGCAGATGGGGAGGAGTTCGGCCAGCCAAGTGGAGGGAAGAGAGAGAGAGTGATCCAATCTAGACCATTCATCTAACATACTCCCGATCCGACGGCTATCATTAATTTCGGCCGAAAATTGATTAAACACAGCCAAAATTAAATCAGAAAAATATCAATCATTGATGAACATTAATCTTATGATCCATCCAAATGTGTGGCTGAGATCTCCCAAATTGCCCAGGATCTCTGATTTTACCAATTTCTCTGATCGGTGCGATCTCGGCCGTCAATAATGCCAAAAATTGTAATTGAGTGCAATTACCTTCTCCTATTGGCCAAATTTATTTTTCATGTATCAATATTCATGAGATCAAAGTTTTGAGTCATGAAAATTGAAATTTTCAGCCCATGGGTCGATCCGGAGCTAATCGGACCATTATGCCCTTGGTGTGACGACATACGGCTTTCCGTCCAGATCTGCTCTTTCTTGCATATCTCTTCATCCGGGGGTCGGATTTTCGATCCGTTTCGAGTGTTGTCTAGCTCTATCCAACCTTGACAATGTGGTAAAGTTGGAATTCCATGTTAGAGTCCCAATTTGTCCCAAAGTGTCGGGGGCAAAATGGTCATTTTGGCCTTCCGGTGTCCGTTTTCCATGTTTTGGGCACCGTTGCGAAACTCTTGACCGAGACTATGCAATGAGCACATTATCTTGGCCATTTGTAGCATGTAAAGCCATGCCAAGGCATCTCCAGAGCCTATTTACATCATATATTCATGAATTTTCCGAATCTGGGTCAAATTTTCTGCACCGGCTTCGACATTGCTGAAATTTGTATCAAGCAAGCTAAGCGAAAAAAATTTATGCCAACATTTACCTTGGTGATCGACCCCTCCACCACAGTGGACAAGACATGCTATTTCAGGCCCCTCTAGCACCTTAAATGCGTTATATGGAGCTTAGGACTTGGAGGTCCAATATGTCCTCAGGTGGCCGCTAGTGGCCACGTGAAGCATCTGAGGATCCCCTCAAGCCGCTATTGGGCAGGGAAGACAATACTTAATTTGAGTGGATCCAGTTAAACAAATCAGTCTGTTTTGAAGGATCCACTTAATTTTAGGTTAGTGGATTGCTGGACCCTGGTTTTCTTGTCTCTCCCCTCTGGTAAGAGACATGACACCTCTGACAGTTTCTCCAGCATTCAACGGCTTTCTGTCCTCTAGCAAGTCCTCCAGACTGCTCTATTCTTTTCTACCGCCTAAGGCAGTTGTTTAGGGTGCTTGAGGCAAGGTGACCCTTACCTTGCCTCAAGAGCCTTGTGCCTACCACATAGGACCAACCTTTGGTTTGACTTTGTCACCATACCAATTTATTAAGTCATATAAACCGAATTAACATAAATATTCATGTTAAACATTGAATATATTAATAACATTATGTATTTGTCATATACAAAAATACATATTTAATGATTTGAATACAAACATAATCATATATCTGAAAATATATTAATATATAGTGGTCTGAACTGAACCAAACCAAACACGACCATATTTTTTTGGTTTTTCTTTTGATTTCAAAGGTGAATTTGATTTGGTTTGGCTTGAAAAAGATCACCCTCTAATTGAGCCAAACCAAACCGTGACACCCTTAGCGTGGGCTCTGTATTTGTGCTCCATGTTTTGTAATTAGTTGCATGTTTGATTGTCAAACCAAGAAATATCCAGGTGCCAAGCTTTTGATGGTACGTGAACCAGTTACCTTCAGGGAAATGAATGCTGGAAGCTGTATAGGAAATGAAAGTGAGAAATATGCTTGAATCCTAAAGCCTGAAAACATTAACCCAGGAAGAACAGAGAGAATAAGCGAATAATGAAAGAAGATAGGGAGTTTCCCTGCAATATCATATGTAATGTTGATTTCTCTGTTAGTCATGGTTTTCAGGATTTAGCCTTTTTTTCACTATCAGGGCCATCCAATCTGATATGCCGAGTCTGGATGAACTTGATATGGGCAATTTTTGTACCCAATCTAATCCTGAGCTCCTTGGCAGTAGTGGCTTCTTAATCTTGGTTTTCAGGATACTTGCATCAGTTTTATACTAGTGAGTGTGAGCAATTTTTTAGGTAATTGCAAGGTATTATCTTTGTACCCAATAATATTACCTCGCTTTATATTAATCATCTCATTAGTCGAGCGAATGTAGTCAGGTGAAGTCTTGAGACACAAATGGTAGGCAAAGCGAGCTTCACCACTGTCAAAATGGTGAAATATTTATTAGGAGCCTACCCATGGGACAACCTAGATAGATTCCATAAATGCAGGAAAACACCCCCCTGATTCGAAGCATCTGCGAAACTTGAGGTATGAACTCAAGAAACGTGAGATAATCAAGGAATAATCTCTTAAAATGTTTTTTTTGAAATTTAAAACAGATTATAATGCTTAAGAAACAATAATACATTATAATACTACTTAATTACAAGACATTTATCGGCATGTGATACAATATTGGTATATACAGTATTATTTCTCATTTTCTTTGATGACCATCTTGTTTTTGTTTCTTACTTTATTTGCCACTTCGTTCTTCTAGTTATTAACTCTGTTCGTGTATCGCTCTTGCTTCCTGACAAGGGAGACTATACCAGGTATAGTTCTTGTTGTTCTCCTAGATATCTGTGGGATATCTAAAGGAGTAGAAAATTAAAGTAAAATGTTTTTGATATTGTGGCACTGACTTTTGCCCCTGCTGCAACTGTGCTGACCAAGCCCTGTCCTTGGAGCTCTAATACAGGGAGCATTTGAGCCCATTGGATTCTAGTTCACCCCATTCTCCCTGGAAGATTGGAACTTGATATTTTTTTGACACCCACTCGAACTTTGAGTAAACTCCCAGGGGCTGTATGAACTACCATCTTTCTTCACATAACGTAATTCAGCACTGTGGCTGTAGGTCCTGTTATCATTTTTTTTTCTCTTTTGGCATAGGATTTTTTGTTCTCTTTTTTTTTTTTGCTCTTTCGGCTTGTTCTTAAGAAGCCCCCTTAGGAAAAAAGGCAGGCTCTTAATTTTATTGTCGTTCTTTTGTACTTTTTCTTGGCAGTTTGCAGGAAGCACAGAAGAGGATGAAGATAAAGAAACTGCCCCAGATCCTAGTGATCCATCTTAAGCGTTTCAAATACATCGAGCAACTTGGCCGCAATAAAAAACTTTCTTATCGAGTTGTGTTTCCCATGGAACTGAAGCTGAATAATACAGTTGACAATGACGACAGTGAATATTCGTTGTTTGCTGTTGTGGTTCACGTGGGTAGTGGACCTAATCATGGACATTACGTCTGCCTTGTAAAAAGCCATAATCACTGGCTATTCTTTGACGACGAGAATGTGGAAATGATTGATGAGTCTGCGGTCCAAACTTTCTTTGGGTCCGCACAGGAATATTCCAGCAACACAGACCATGGGTACATCTTGTTCTATGAGAAAGTTACCACAACAAGCTGAACTTTCTAGATTCAGAGTTAGCTTTCCTATTCTTCTTTTCCAATTCTTCCTTTTTCTTCCATGCTTCAGCATGACGTGGGAAGTACTGGAAAAAAAATCTGCAGTGCTTCAGCACGTTTCATCTTGTTCATGGATACTTGATACTTGCAGTCATTGCACTGTATAGTCGGTTGGATGAATTTCCCAACCTTTTGCATGTTCAGTATTTAAATAAAAGCTGTGTACATATTGATGTAACTTTTGGGAAGAGGGAAAATTCTTATTTATCTTTGTTAGCCTTTTTTGTTTTAAAATGCATTTGTATTCTGACCTCAGGGATTTAACGTCATATTTGAGATTTGACAGTTGGCAAGAGAATTCCTATACGTTGTTTCCACTTCTTCGAAAAGTATCCTAAGAACCTCTTACTATCACTGCTCAATTATTCGTTACTGGTTTATAGTTCTCGTTTCTATTTCATTTTTCCTGAATCTAGCAATGTTTTACGTTTTGTTTTCTGCATCCTGGCAAAACAAACTGTACCTTATGCATGTTTGATGTACGTACGTACTGTTATTTGTGATGAAATCATTCTCCGGGCGAACAATTATATTGTGCCCTTGTGAGTTTTCTACTTCTACATTTAGTATCTCGTTAGAAAAATAAGAATTCTTTTGGTATTTATCATACATAGGAGACTGGTCCTTACGTTTACGATCAATCTTGTGAGGAAGGGTGAATAAGGATACGTCAGTGTGGTGGGACTAAGTTATGCAATGACTAGGTGGATGCTGTAGATCTGGAAATATGACTAGTTAAGATGCCGTACATAGGCATAGGAGAATAGGACATATCAAGGTAGAGGGCGTCGGTCGGAAGTGGGTTGGTTTGGGCCAAACTGACTTGGGTTGGCCGGGGTCGAGACCCGAGTTAGGTCAGAGTTGGTGGGGTAACAAAAAAGTAATAATAAAATAATAATTTTAAAATATTTACTGGGTCAGGGTCTCGGGATCGGGTCAGTCGGTCCCGGTCCAAAAATTGACTGGGTCAAGTCCGAGTTGCGACCTTGGATTTCATGGGACATATAAAGTTAACTAGAGTAGACAATTGATCTAGTAATAGAATGGGGTCCTCAAGAATGTTGTGATACTAACATGACATTGTACTTAAGTCGTCTCATTTCTCAAAGTTATGAGCTCATATGAACAAGGTCTTGCAGGTCCGACACCTCAAAATTAGACAAATGCGGGGACCTGTCATTTAATTATGTGTTCATGATTATGTCGAGTATGTCTTGATATGGTTGCCATACCATAACATAGTCACAAGAAAGAAGTGTTAAAATCTATTGGATCTTTGCCTATGCCACGCATGCCAATTCTTTCAACGTTTCATTTCTTTTTTTTTTTCTGGACACGAAACGTTTCATTTCTTTCACGCTATATGTCTCACAGTCCTTGGGTGTAGCAACCTAATACCCAGTTTGATTAGAGTAACAAAAAGTGATACTATATTAATTTTGATATTGACATTTTTAAATGAGAGAATATTAATATCAAAATTGATTCAAGTGAACACTTATATTTCTTAAAATACTTTGCATGTATTAGAAGTTTCAAAATTGGTATTATTAGCTAAGCACCTCTTGATAAATTATATCAATATCAATTTCAAAATTTATTGTGATAGATGTATCTAATTCTAATATTTTTCTTTAGAACATAAAATTGCTACTATATTAGTTTTGATATTGATTTCAATATCAAAATTGAATAGATGGACACTTGTATTACATCTTCAGTTGCGTTAGAAGTTTTAAAATTGATAATTTGTATCAATATCAATTTCAACATTGATAATAATATGTATTTAATATTATTACAAAATTGGTAAGGTAGCAACATTAAACTTTCACTTCATGGCATAGCGCATGTCTCAAACGGCATGACTAATGGATTTATAGATGTTTACAAGACTCGCCAAGTTTGGCTTAGAGAGGGGCTGAACCAAACTAGACTGATAAATTTATCAGTTCTGTTGAAAAAACTGAACGCCCAAGTTTTTGAACCAAACCAAATCAGCCATTTCGATTTGGTTTGGTTCAGTTTATGGGTTTCCCTGTTCGCTTGAACTGAAACCGCCATCAGCTATTTTGGGCGATGAACCTGGTGGACTCGGTATGCCACCCCTTGAACCAGATTTGGGGGAATAAGTTGCACTTCCTTGGTTTGACCAGGTTAGTGCATGGGTCCTTATAAACCTGCTTAGCGGGTCCGGGAGACCTAATTTTTTTTAAAATATCATAAAATTCAAAATTTTAAGAAATAAATCAAAAAATTTATTCAACAAATTATTAAAACGTTAGATATTTTTAAGTATTGTAGTCACAAAATCAAATGCTAATTCGATTTTAAAATTATTTTAAAATCATAATTAATGAAATTAATATTTTAATTAATTCTGTGTAAAAGAGATTCTACATAATCATAACTAGAACATTACTTTTATATCCTATACAATTATGTGAATGTTGAAATGCTCTTAATAATTTTGGTTGTTTAGTTCATATAAATTGCTTATGTCCTTTTAATGTTATTTGATTCATGTAAAATTGTAGCAAACATAAAAATGTGAATTTCTAAAACTATAAGTAACATTTTTATAATTTAAGTGTTATATCATACAATTATCACTTAATTGTTGTTTATACATGTGGTGCTTTATAATATATGTGAATGGTGATCATAGACTTAGGTAATTATCATGTGATGTAGTTAGTAATGTATATATCTTTAATGAGGCTTGCGTGTCTCTCCTTCTCTCTATTATTTTTTTTGATACACTTCATCTCTATCCATGTGATGTACTCCTTTAGTTAAAACTAAGGTTTCTTATTATTTATTTTTTGAGGTGAAGAGAGTGAGATTACTTGATAAGTGGAAACATATTTAGCTTGACATTAGATGCTAGTTATGATAGAAATATATGTTCTTGTAAATTAATCATGTGATAGGTGCACACGTCTTAGGAATCCTCTTAGCGGGTCGATGAGACTTGTTTTGGTATCTATTTTGACTGGGTTTTAAAAAAACGTGGCCCACGCTAGTTTGACTTGGCCCATTATACATCGAGTCCCATAGATACACTTAGTTGGTCTGTGTGACCCATATTAGATGTTGTAAGGTTTACAAATATTCGAAAATAGTATAAAATACCAAAAAATCTAAAAAAAATAATTTTTTTAGAAAGTGTATTACTTGATTATTAAAGTATTTAATGATTTATTAAATTATTTTAAGCCATATTGTCATAAATCAATCATATTTTGATTTTAAAATTATACTTAAGTAAATTAATAGTTGAATTAATTATGTAAAATTTGATTTTGCATAATGATAATTAGTACATTAATTTCACACTTTGTACAATTTTGTGAATATAAGAATAGTCTAAATTATTTAGTATTGCTTGTTTGATACATATAAATTGCATATATGTCTTTTCATGTAATTGTTCTGTAAAAAGTTACAACAATCATAAAGTTGGGAATTTTAAAAATTATTATTTTAATTTTATGGTACAAATGTTATATTATATAATTGTCATTCAATCACAGTATGCATATGTGATGTTTGATGGTGTGGATTAATGATGATTATAGATTTAGTTTAATTATCATGTAATAGTAGTTAATATAAGATGCATGTGTTTATTAGAGGCCTGCATGCCTCATCCTCTCTTTATTGAATTCTAAATAGAATTCTACCTCTCTTCAGTTTTATACTCACCTTAGTTAAAACCAATGATTTTTATTAAAATATATTTTTGGGTCTACGTACTCTTAAACCACTTGTAACGATAAAATCATGTTTCGAAAAGGAGAAGGGAGTGAAGACATGTATGCACTAACGTCAGATGCTAGCTCTTTTAGTGCACACCATTCTGGCTATATGTTGCATAACTAGTTTTAAAGCCAATGATCATCTATCTAATTACTTGCATATGTCATATGTGGTTGTGTACTATTTATTACAAATCAAATATATGATATTTCAAAGGTAAGTACATATGTAGCATATATGTATTGATGAGACTAAAATAAAGTTTCTAGTTACTCATATTATGTCAATAAACATGAAGCATTAAGAATGACCTCTTGTGGACTTAATGAGGCTATTTTAGATTGAATGAATTTTTAACTAAACATTCATAATGTAATTGATTTATATTTCCATTATTTATTTATGTGATATATCACCCATTGCATGCCATATTAGATGCCAATAGGCTTGTTGGCCCAAACTTCTTTGATTGACTTAGGAACTTGAGAATTGTTTTCACGGTTGAGTGGATAGTTTACATGCTTGAGAAGTTGGTGCTTTTTGAACCATCTAATGATGTGGAAGAATATGAGATCTTCACCTTCAAAAAACATAAGGAAGATGCATAATTGCCCAAATGTTATATGTTAGCCTCTATTTGCAAATAAGTTGTAGAGGTAACATGTGAAGATGGATGTTGCTTCCATCATGGCTCATATTAAGAATCTATTTAAGGGCAAAATGAACAACAATATATCTCCAATACTTTTTGTTGGCAATACCAATGGAAAATTGAAGTCTCACCAAAGGATAGAAAGGAAAAGCTAAAATTAAGAAGGTAGCTAAGAATATAGAGCCCAAATAAGACACCACTGCTATAATAATGAATATTGAAAGAGAAACAACATGTTGTATCTTCTATAGAAAGCAAAGCCAAATCTTGGAGAAGCTTCTAATATCTTTGCCATTGGTATTTACTTGTCTTATATCCACAACATTGCATTAGATAGTAAATGTGCATCTAATATTTGCAATGAGTAGAATATGTTGACCAGTAATTGAAGGCTTAGAAAAGAAAAGGTCAACTTATATAGATGACAAATGGTGTAAAAGTTGCATCATTGATCGTGAGGGAAACAAATCTCAAGTTGCCTTCTAGAGTTGACCTTATATTGAGAGATTTATATCAAATTCCTTTTATAGCTAAAAATGTTATCTCTATGTTTTTATTGAATAAATATAGATTTATTATGTGCTTCAAAAATGATGATTGCTATTTAACTTTGAATGGTAAAGTGTTTGTTAATTAACAAATGGTTTAATCATATTAGATAGGTAAGCTTCTATCATGGGTGTGAATGCTTCTCCTAAGAGAAAAATGATCGATGTGAATCAAACCCTTCTTTGGCATTTTAGACGTAGTCATATTAACGAGAAAGACATAAGGTGCTCTATATGATAGATCATTAAGGTAAATGATTTTAAATCATTACCCCATGTATGAGTCTTGTCTTAGGAGGAAGAATGACCAACTCTTCATTTACTGGACATGGAGAAAAGACCAATGAATAATTATAACTTAATTATTTAGATCTATGTAGGATCATGTCTACTTAGTCCAAAGGTGTATATTCCAACTTTATTATTTTCTTTGATTGTTTTTCTAGGTATGAATATATGTACTTAATAAATTACAAATCTAAAGCCTTTGATAAATTTCAAGAGTTTAAAATGAAGAAGATTAATGTATTGAAAAGAGTACTAAAGCTCTTTCAATAAGATCAAGAAGAATACTTGAGCATATGTTTTACATAGTACTTGAAGGAAAATAAAAATTATCTTAGTGGACACCTCTTTATACTCCTTAGCTTAATGAAGTAGTTGAAAAGAGAAATCATACCTATTAGAGATAGTACAGGCAATGATGACCTTTGCTGAATTACCTTTGTCCTTATAAGACTATGCACTTGATATTGCCACTTATATCTAAACATTGTACCTTCTAAAGTCTATACCTACTACTCCATATGAGATATAGAAATGGAGAAATCCTAACCTTAAGCATGTTATGGTTTGAGGGATGTCATTCCAATGTAAAGAGGAATAACCTTGTCAAGTTAGAATCTAAAATTGAGAAGTGTAAGTTTGTTGGATATCCTAGAGAAATTTTTAGATATTTTTTCTACTACTTTGATGGACAAAGAGTCTATGTTGCTAAGTATGTTGTATTCCTAGAGGAAGAGTTTCTTCTTAAGAAAAAACAATGGGAGCATGGTAGAGTTGGAAGAGGTTCTAGTCCCATAACCTGATGACACTTCTATTAGGGTACTTGATGAGAATAACACACAAGTGCCTCATAGGTCTACATATGTGCCCATTCAACCTGATAGATATGTGGGACATATCTATGAAAAGCAATATTAGATATTGATTTCAAGATATGGAAG
This sequence comes from Cryptocoryne crispatula var. balansae, assembly GCA_036172225.1. Taxonomy (NCBI): domain Eukaryota; kingdom Viridiplantae; phylum Streptophyta; class Magnoliopsida; order Alismatales; family Araceae; genus Cryptocoryne; species Cryptocoryne crispatula. Next base: position 21,742,272 of record CM069926.1, on the reverse strand, counting down.
ATGCAATAAAATTAGAAATGGACTCTAAGTATTCCAACTAAGTTTGGAACTTGGTAGATTCTCCAGAGGATATAGTACCCATCGAATGTAAATAAAATTATAAAAGAAAGATTGGAGTTGATGGGAAAGTAGAGATGTTCAAGACAAATTTGGTTGTTCTTGGCACAAATTTTTTTTTGTTTAGCTCACTTAACACATATTTGAGTAATGTCGAAGTTAGAACAGAAAATCCAACCTAGATTCAGAAAATTCAAGTACATATGATGTGAATAGGCTATGGAAATACCTCAGCATGGCTTAATAGGCTACAAATAGCCAAGATAATGTGCTCATTTCATATCCCTGGTCGTGAGCTTTGCAATAGTGCCCAAAACATGGAAAACGAAAACCGAAAGGCCAAAATGACCCTTTTGCCCCTGACACTTCGGGACAAGTTGGGACTCTAACATGGAATTACAACTTTACCACTTTATCAGTGTTAGATAGATCTGTAAAATTATTTAAATAAAAATTAACCACCAGTTGGAAAGATATGCAAGAAATATCAAATCTAACTAAAGTCCGTATCAAATAACACCATGGGCATGATGGTCTAAACCATTTTTAGAGCAACCTACAAGCTAAAAATTTCAATTTCCTAGTCCATTACTATAGTATTAGAAATATTTATGCATTGAAATTAAAATTTTGCCAATGTAAGAAGTTAATTGCATTCAATTATAGTTTTCGATATTATCGACGGGTGAGGTTACACCAATTGGGGAAATTGGTAAAATCAGAGATCTGGCACAATTCTGAATTTCTCAGACATAGATCTTGATGGCACACATGATCAAAGATTATCAGAGTTCTTTCTATATATTTTGGGATTAATTAAAGGTGTATTTAATTGATTTCGGTCAAGATTTACGATGTCTGTCGAAGATTGGGAGCACTTTGATCAAACTCGGGTTAGAATTAACCCAAATTGAGCTAACCCAAGCTTCATTTGTCTGAACCCAGCTCTTTCCTACCTTCCTTGTATGTTCAATACCTTGAAATTTAGGATTGGGTGTGCCAACACCTCATCCCATCTCATCCTATCCTTATTTTACTTTGAACGTTATCTCATTTTCATCACCATTTTCTTTAAAATAATTTTTACACTCAATTACCTTATCTCCTATTTGGCTTATCCTTATCTCCCTCAACCTCATTTATCCCATCAGATGGGCATCATTTGGCTGAAATTCAGCTTTTGCCTAGTTGCCATGTGCGGTCTTCTTGCACTAGAACTCTCCCCATCTGACCTTTATCCATATCCCATCTGAGCCTTATCATCTAAGTCTTATCTTAACCATCAAATTGACATGCTTTGGAAGAACTTCAGCTCACTCCCAGTTGGTGTGTGAGCACAACCACCTAAAAGATAGGGAAGGGTGTGCCAGATTTCATCTTACACCTATTAGATGGTTAAGTCTCCTTTGCCCAATTAGAAGTCTTAAAAAATTATAATTATTTGAGCATTTAGACTCTCAACCCCTCATCCTTATCCTCATCTATAGATGGCATCATTCTTGTTTATAAAAAGCCTAGGCATTTGGCCTTGGCCAAAGGAACACACACTCACCATGTGGAAGCCCTACTCCAACTCTCACTCAGCTTCTTGGTGCGCCATCAACCTTGCTCCAGATCTTCCTCATCTTGCTTGGAAGTCTACAGAACCAAGTCATCAAGCTCTCCTTTCCATTTTGGGTGTTCCAAGTAAAGAAAAAGAAGAATAAAAGGCTTCCTCTAGCAAGTGCGCCAGCAGCAGGTGCAACTAGCCCACCTGGTTGGTGCGCCAACTCCAGCAAGAGCAATAGGTCTTCTTCATCCTTTGGGTGGCCTTTCAACACCAACAAAAACTTCATCTTCCTCCTCCAACACCATATGTACTATAATAAAAAGAAAAAATAAGGAGAAGAAGGGCACATAGTCCTTCCATCTTCAGCACCACCTGCAGCACTAGAAAAAGAGAAAGAAAACAATGTGAGTAGAGAAATAAAAGATGTAACACTTCATTTCTCTTCCTTCTCTCTTCTTCTCTACCTTCGGACTCTACTTTGGCCATTCAAAATGCTCCAAAACCTAGCCTGGTCTCTTTAAAAGCCTATGTGTATCTCCTCAATTAGTCCCTTGCTGGCCACCTAAATGTGCTCTAGAAAACCAGCCTTGCTGTCTTTTCAATCAGCCCCTATGTTCCCCCTTGAAACTCATCCACAACCAGGCCCCTTGAGTGCCCCTAAACACATCCACAATCAGGCCTCTTGAGTGACCCTAAAAGCCTTAACAATCAGGCCCCCTGAGTGCCCATTAAACTATCCCTAATCAAGTCATCTAAACAGCCCCTCTGCTGGCCACTTAAACAGGTCCTGCATAACCTGCCTCCAGCCCCCTTGTTGGCCATTCAAATAGAAGCTATTTGGTTCTACTTCTGTCTATTTCACAGCTCCTTTACCCATTGAGGATGAGGGAGTGATGTCCTGGACTTTCTTGGATTCACAAGATGGGCCAAGTCTCCACAAGGCGGGCTCTTGATCCCTCGTTTTGGTTGGAGAAGAGGGTGATGTCCTAGGCATCCTTGGATCCAAAAGATGAGCCAAGTTTTCACCAGAAAGATTCACAACTTCAATCAAGACAGTCCCCTTTGTGTGGCCTTCTCCATTACATGTCAAATATTAGCCCCTTTGTGGCATTTAAATTTCCATTCCACTACCCCTTATGTAGTCCTTCTGAACTTGTTCTAAACCTATCCTTTGTGCAGTTCTCTTTTCAATCCTTCCAACCAACACCTTGGCCGGTCCATTCTAGCCCCTCTGAGGCCCCATTTGACCATTGCTACATCATGTATGCAAGTGCAAAAAATTGCTTGAAATAGGTGTTCAAAACAGGTGCTGCAAACAAGTGCAGGAAACCAAGGCTACAGTAGGTCCTTGTGAGGACCAGGTTGAGGGTACGACATGATCCCCTTGGCTCACATGATGGGTCAAGGGCTTGAGAAGGTGGCTCTCAATTCCGGTCCAAATAGGGTTCAAATCAGGCCAAACGAGCCATGGATGTGCAAATTAGGCCAATCGGGCTATGGAAGTGAAAAACAAGCCAATCGGGCCTACATTACATGAAGCCGATTTGATTAGGCCATGAGACATGAAGACCAGCCCATTTGTTGATGAAGGTGGCTCATTGGGCCTTGGACATTTAAAATGAAATGCCAAAATTAAATAAGGAGATTCGCATTACTTCGTGGGCTCTCCACAATTGGGCGGCTCATCTAGCTTGCACTAGAACGCTGACCCAGGCATAGGCATGGGACATGCTTCCCACTGCAGATGAACCCTTCCCAATGCATGAAAAGTCAAAAGACTATGCCATATAGGATGGGTAAAAATTCCACACTGATTGGAAAACAAGGTGGCATGTTGCTAAAATTTTCCTGGTCAAGTGAGATTTTACACCCATGGGAAGGACAATGACATATATTCACGCACATTGGACAACAGAGAACATGGCATACGAACTTCCACATCATATGTACACTAGCATGAACATAGATATTCAATGAACATTTCAAGTGCCAAGTTGATTGCATGTGACCAGGCATCAATACTAGCCTGATGGACCGGATGCTAGGAAGGTAAGGGTGTATTAGGATAGAGAGCCCCCACCTCGAATGCCCTATGGATCGGAACAAGTCCAGTACCTGATGCAAATCTAATAAAAATGAAAAAGAGAGAGAGAGAGAGAGAGAGAGAGAGAGAGAGAGAGAGAGAGAGAGAGAGAGAGAGAGAGAGAGAGGAGAAATCAATTTATGCAAACATAGAATAACATGAATGAAAAGGAAAACAACCAATTAAGCAAAATAAGTATGACATATGCAAGTAAGACAAGCAACCATGTAACAAAACAAACAACTAGTGACTAACAACTAACGGGTGGTTCGCGTGGGAACTGGTTTGTGAATAGGTGTCCAAGTGGTGACATATCTGAAGCTAAAGGAAAAGGGAGTGGTACACGTGGGGATTGATCTAAAAGTAAGACAGCTCACGCGGGAGCCAAGTTTGGAAAGGGTGGTGGTTCACATGGGAACCAGTTTATTTAATTGGAAACAAGGAAGGAAGGTCACGTGGGGCCAATCTAAAGGTGCTACATAGGGGTGGACCACATGGGGGCTGATATGAAAATAAGGTGATTCATGCATAACAGAGTTGGAAAAGAGAGGTGGTTCAAGCGGGAACCGATTTTTAAGAAGATAGGGTGGTTCACACGAGAACTGGTGTAACAAGTAAAAACAAGAAGAGAGAGCCATGTGGGGCCAATATGAAGGTGCTACAAAGAGGTGGTCCATGTGGGGGATGATCTGAAAATAAGGTGGCTCACGCGGGAACCGAGTTGGAAAAGAGAGGTGGTTCACATGGATACCAATTTTTATGAAGATAGGGTGGTTCGCGCAAGAACTAGATTGAAATTAAAGAAAGATAAATCAAGTCCACATGGGGGACAACCTGAAATAAATCATAAACAGTAAGACTTAAGAGTAAATTGACATGAAAAGGGTGAAACAAGAGCCGATTCGTGCGGGAACCAAATCGGAACAAAACTATTTGCACAAATGAATCAAGCTAGCATGGTTGAAGACATTGGTGGTCCAACCATGGTTGCCACAAAGCTGTCAACTCCGAAAATGGGTTTGTCGTATCTAGATCATCACCTCCAGAGGGAAAGAGAAAGTAGTAGAAGTAAAGCAGAAAAAGCTCTCAACTCAGTCCATCACTCACATTGATCCTCGAACTTTCATCTCTCGATGTCACTCAAGCACCAGAGAGACAGTTTGGATCATGTAAGAGAAGAATGAGGACAAAGTAAAAAGAACTTAATGCATGTAAAAAGAATTAAAGTATGTGGTCGCCAAGAGCCACATGATCCACTTTATGTAATGAAAATAAGAGGAAATTGACCATGTGTACTTAGCATAGAAAACAAGTGCTCAGGTTTAACCTTCTCCTTCATTAGCCAGCCAATGAAGGAGAGTCTTCAACCGCTGCTAGCTTGAATGGATCTGTGCAACTTAAAACAATAAACCACATGAAAACAATGGATTAGGACGTGAAGTGTAATAACTATAAGAAAGGATGTAAGAAAGTGAACAATTGGGATATAACTCACCATGTTGCGGCAAGTCCTAACTCCTATCTTTTTGATTTTTTAGTGATATAGAAATAATAAAAAACTAAATTAAAATAACCAAGAATTATAAAAAACAAAAGTTTAAAGACTTATGAAATGAGATGGCTCAGAGTGGAGCCGAAACAGGTGAGAAGGAAGACCGGTTCAGGTGGCCTGCACTTAGGTGGGTGCGTTGTCCTTCCAGCGTGACTTCAATGAAGAGGCTGATACAGAGGACCCCGGTGTCAGAACATAGTGCCATTTGTTTCTATAGATAGAGGACTTAGAGAATAAAATATATTATGTTAATGAATTCCAAATGAAATGAACTTAAATACATGTAGAAATTTCGCAAGTGGACCGATAGTGACAACATAACCTGATAACGCACCCTCGATGCAACAATAAACACAAAAAGTGACTCCAGAATTGAGCACCATTTTATGAAAACGAAAGAGGACATGGGGTAGAAGCTTTTGTCTGTTGATCACTTTTTCAACATGCATTCTAAAAGATCTGTGGAAGCCAACGAAGTCTTTCTATGGATCACCTTCCCCACATTCAAAACTTATCCAAAAAAGATGAAAGAGAAAAAAGTAAAGGAAGGTCGTGAATTGGGTCTGGGATGTGTGTAGACACGCCAAACTTGCCTAATTTATAGGATAAAACTCATGTTTTATAGGGTAACACATGTGATTGATCTTAGAATGATTCCTCTTTTAATGTTGATTTGGAGCTTTGCTGAATGAAATCGGACATTTTCCAAAGTTTTCCGCACAAAGCCATAATTTTCGAGTGAAAGTCACACGTAAATCATATAAACACAGAAATTGTATGAATGACCAATGCCTAATGATCATGCATTGAAGGTTATGGTCAAATTCACACTCCGGACAAGTTTTGTTTCATGTCGTGTCTTTCCGGTTGGCCATCAGAATCATTTCAATCAGTATCAAATCTTCCGTTCACTGTCACTTCTGGATAAAATTCTGAAGTTTTAGAGGATGTGATGGTTGATCCACTACTATAAAAAGCTTCTTCGACCTATTATCTTTCCAACACAACAAACAACATCGAATTCTGAGTTCGGGAGTGTCCGCATTACCTTTCGGAAGAAAGAGACGCAAAATCTATCCCATGCGCCCCCACCCTGAGGCACATGACCATGTACCCCAATCGGGGCCATGAGGGAACCAGTTTTTTATCCGGACTCTACCTCTAACCGGATTGGATCGAAATTTTCGATCGGATCATACCAAATTTTTTAGGTGGATGCCATGTGCCCTCAGGTGGAGGCACATGCGCCCTGGCCTAGGGCACATGCACCCTGGAGCCAGGGCACAAGAGCCTATTTTTTTGCTTGGATCGCAATGGCTATTCTCCTATAAATTGAGACCGATTCTGGTTATTCCAGAGGCAGGTTCATGACCCCTTGGGCATCTAAAGAGATCCAAGCTCCCTCCTGCATCTATTTTGTGATTTTTAGAGAGAGTGTTTTGAGTTTTTTATAGAGAGAGAAGTTAGTTCAGGAGAGAGGAAGGCTGGTCTATAGGTGATTTTACAGGTCTTTCTTTTTTGGCTTCTACAGCAGTGTGTGGACATCTTCTGCTCTAGATCTTAACATCAATATTCTTCCCCTTCGAGTCTTCTTCTGTTTTCAATTGACGACATATGATTCTGAGGTTAGGGCTGGTCATGGCGAGCGCTGAAGCAAAGTTGCACCTGGCAGATCCTAGACTGCTGCTCGGCTTTTTCGACAAACCAGATTTGACCATCTCTCATTATTCTTATCAGAAATTTCCTGTTCTTTTCATATCTCTTTTCTTCCTGCTTCTACATCTGCCTATCATTTTTTCACATTTTTTTAAAATATTTTTAGTCTAATAATCCGAAAAATAAAAAAAAGATGTTAAAAATAATTCGAATCCGGTCATTTTCTTTTCAGTTGGGTGTTTTATGTTATTTCTTTTACATATACTCCACTTTGTTTAGTTCTAATTATCTTTTCATCTATTTTTTTTTCTAGTTTCATAGGAAATCAGGCACCCACATATTGAAAACTTTTCTTCATCAGCCGGCCGAAGAAGGAGAAGCTTTGGCCTGCACTCTTCCTGCTAAGGTACACACGGTCATTTTTATTACATAAAGTGGAGCCCGCAGTTCCTGGAGACCACATATGTCTTAATTTCCTTCTTCTCATCCTCCTCCCACATGACCCAAACCGTCTCTTCGATGATCGAGCGACGCCAAGGGATGAAAGTTCGGGTTCAATGTGAGTGTGGGACCGAGGTGAGCTATTTTCTGTGTTTTCTTCCCTTCCTTTTTCATTCCCTCTTGAGGTGGCGATCTGAATTCACAGACTACCCTGAAAAGGAGAGCTCCATTGTGTTTTTTGGAGTTGACAGCTTTGTGGCGACCATGGTGGGACACTGCATTGTCTTTAACCGTGGGTGCTTAGCATTTTTTTGCAACTAGTTCTAGTTCTAGACCGGTTCCCGCATGAGCCTTTCCTCCTTTCCACCCTTCTTAATTTTATCCCATATCAAATTTTATGATTTCACCCATCTTTCATCAGATCTTAAGTACCAAGTATTTTATTTAATTTCTGCCATTTAATTTCAGTCGGTTCCTGCGTGAACCCACCTTTGCTTTAAAACCTGTTCCCGTACGAACCAACTCTCTTCTACAAACTAGTTCCCGCATGAACCAACATTTATTTTCAGCTATTCAAATCAGATTTTTTCTCTCTTTTACTGCAGGTTATCACCCTCAAATTGGTTACTGCGTGACCCTCTTTTATTTCCATTTGCCATTTGAACTGGTTCTTGTGTGAACCACCCTATTTTCCTTTTAAACCAGTTCCCGCGTGAACCAATCTCTTTCTTTACTTTGGTTCCCACGTGAACCAAACCTTTTGCTTCAGATATATCCCCACTGGGATCAGATCCTTATTCACCTTTAATTGGCCCCACGTGGCCCTCTTTAATCATTTAAACCGGTTTCCGCATGAACCACCCCTTTGCTACCCAAAACCGGTTGCCGCATGAACCAGCTTATTCTTACATAGGTTCCCATGTGGACCACCCCTTTTGCTTGGCCATCAGATCTGAACCCTCTTCTTTCCTTCACTCTTCACTACCTCCATTTGTCTCCTGTGTGAAACAAGGTCTAGATTCTAGTTTCTATTTACTTGTCTTGTGTAATTGTTTGTTTTTTTAAGTTTATGTTCTACTTATTATTAGCATTATCACTTGATTGCATTCTCTGCTCCTTCTCTCTACCTCCTTCTTTTACACTTTTTTTATTTTGAGGCGGGAGCTAACTCTCCCATTTACCCCTCCCATCCAAAACACCCTCTTGGTGGATTCTGACCTCTCTTCTAGGATATTCCTTCCTAGTTGTCTTGGTTGGTTTTCATCAAGGCCTCCGTAATTTCTCATACGTGGAGTATTCCTCTTCACGATCGTGTTGGTTGTACCACTCCCCAAAACCCGAAGCATCCTATGTTACTTACACGTGGTGAGATTGTGTGAAACCTAGGTCATTGGAGATTGGAGTTAGGATCCTAATCCATTTATTGAGAGAACAATTCTTAACAAATCCATAAATCTAAGGATTAATCTAAGGTTTAATCAAAATCATTGTGTAATCTTGTTTTCAAGTCTTTGTATCACTTGTTTTTGCAAGATACTAAAAACCAGAAAAAAGTTCTTTGTTTGTTTTGTCAACTCGTTTGTTTTTCCTTCTCCTTGAAGTTGAAGGGTGACAATGCAATTAAGGTCTGGAAGGCACGTTGGAATGGTGGAACACACTGAACGTCAAGAGCACGAGATGGGTCACCAACCAATTCCGTCATACGGTCATGTTAATCCATTGTTTGAGTCAGAAGCGTAAGATGTCCCTCAACCATCTGCTCCCTATGATGTTGAACAACTCTTTAGGGAGTTGTCTCTTTATACTAACCTAGAAACCTATTCCCATATACAATCCATGGTGAAGGGAAAAATTGCCTCTGATCAGGCTGAAACCAATCAAGTTGCCTCATCTCCTCGTCTTGTGGTTCGACCACCACTCATTCAATCATCCTTTGTTCAACCACCTATTGTTCAGCAATATGTGATTCAACCATCACTAGCTCAATCATCTGTAGTTCAACCATTTGTCGTTCAACCATCATTTGTCCAGCCACCTTATTTCAACCATGTTGCTCCCTTGCCCCACCAAGTCATGGGACAATCTTCAGAGAATTTGCCAAATCATCCTTTTTCAATTCCAGAATCACGCATCTAACCAGATAACCCACTAGTAAATCAAGAACCTACTCTCACCCAAGTGATCATGGATCAGCTCACCCAGATGAATGCACATTATGAAGAGATGAGATGTTGCTTGGACTCCAAGTCAACTCCTGAAGTCTCTATTCCTTCTTTGCCAGTTCTTCACCTGCCACCTTCTGAACTACTAGTTTATCGCCGCTACAATGGTACTGGCAATCTTTTTCTCCGCCTTAAGGATTTTCTCTACGAGTCCTCATTCTGGAAAAATGATCATAGAGTTCTTACTTTCTTGTTTTGTCAATCACTAGAGGGTTTTGCATTGGAATGGTTCTACTCGCTTGACCCGTTTGAGGCAGGAGATTTTGATATTATCAAGACCAAATTTTTGCAAAGATATAGAGATCGGGTGACTTCATAAAGTTTGCTGATCGCTGGAGGGGAATGGCAGAGAAACTAACAAATGTTATTTAAGAAGGAGAACAAGTGAAGATGATTATCAGAAACACTACACCTGTCTTGAGGAATGTTTTGATCATGCACCGTCCTATCACCATGAATGAACTTTATGACATTGCCCGATACTTGCAAGCCCACTTCAAAGATGCCACAATGATAAATTCATTTGATCCCAAACCTAGAAACATCAAGAAGACCCCCTCTGCATCAGCTAGGCCTACAACTGAGGGAGTTGTCAACAATGAAGCTGTAAACATTGTGAGGAACCAGGGAGGGAACCGTCAAAACTAGTTTAGGAACCACCACAGAACTCTTCTTACCACTCCCCTCAATAACAGGTTAGGCCACAAAAACTATGACAATCACAACAACCACCTTAGCCAGTAGTGCAACCCCAGTAACCTCGTCAACTTACCTGCAATAGGGCACCGCAACCACCCAATCAAGCACCACGAAGGGGAGGTACTAGGAGAGAGAATTACTAACAACTCCTTTACTCTTTGACTGACATCTTCAATGTACTTATGGCAGAGAAACAATTGGAATTGCCCAAAGAAAGAGAGGTTTGGCCAGCAAATGCAGATATGTCCCGATACTGTGCTTACCACCGGTACCCTGGTCACACCGTGGAAGTGTGTTTTCAATTCAAAGACTCCATCCACGATCTCAATGACTAAGACAGCATTGATTGGGCCCAATTGGGGGAATGCATATAGGCAATGAAGGCTAGGCAGCAACAGCGACAACGTCCACTAGCTCAACCTTAACAACAACCTGGCTTGGGGATTGTTTAGAATACGCTCCCATTATATGCTCCCACTCCGGCACCGGCACCATCACATCCAAACCCAGGAATTGGTCTAGTACACTCTATTGTCCAGGAAGTTGCCAGCCGTGCTCAAGGTTGGCAACTAGAAAATCATAATGCAACCGTGCTAGTCAAGCCAGCTAGGCCTCTTGCTAGGAACCCCACTAGACAGATAATCCGTGCACCATCTACTCTACAACCACCACTAAGCTTAAAAACCCAACCATTAGCCAACACTTCTCATTCACTCATCATTAGGCCAACCCCCACCTTAACTACACCTCCCTCAACCATTGCTACACACCGGCCCTTGCTCATCCGCCACCACAATCACCACCAAACCTGAACCCCCAACCTATGAACTCTGTCACTACAAAACGCCAGTCTATCACCCCATCAACCCCACAACCTACCATATCAACCACTTCTGCACCTCGGCCTCTTCTTATCAGTCCACCACCATCGCCATCACTACCACCTCCAAATCTTATCTCTCTACCAACGAACCCAATAATCTTAGATCCACCAATCCCATTACTTACCATACCTACACCTACACCACCTGTTCCACCACATCCCACCCCAATTAACCCATCACCTCTACCCGACCGCTAATTAGCCCTCGTGCTTCGGAGTGGGAGGATGTTCCAGTGGCTCTTTCCTCAAGTCGGGACTCAACCGCAAGATCCAATGGAGGAAGAACAAGTGGAAGAACCCTTGCTGGGTAAGACCTATGATTTGTTGAAACATTTGTATAAGATGCCGGCCCGCATCTCCATATTTGAGTTGATTAAAAGATCAAAGGTGCATCAGGGGATTTTATAACAGTATTTTCAAAGGGTAATGATGATTGAAGATCTCCCACCAGAGAGATAACTACAACGTTAGCCCCTAGGAGTGAGCACCCAACTCTTACTTTCTCTCAAGAGGAATTAGCAGATATAAAGGTCAGGAGATATGTCTTACATGTGGCTATTATCATCTATAATATTGAAGTGAAATCATGTTTGGTTGACACTGGAGCTTCTATCAACGTTATGCCACTAGAAACTTTGCAGTTGTGAGGCATTTATGAACAAGAAGTCAAGCCATCTTGCACCACGGTGACAACCTATGACAACTCCAAGAAGTCTACACGTGGGGTGGTCACTTTAGAAGTTAAACTTGGACCATGTACAGTCACAACCGATTTTCATATCCTGAAACTGGAACCAACTTTTCGGGCTATACTTGGGAGGCCGTATTGGGAAGCAATAGGAGTTGTGGCTTCAACAAATCATCAGTGCAAAAAGTTTCCCTTTAAAGGACAAGTTATCAAAGTAACCAGCATGCCCGTAAGGGATGAGCTAATCGATGCTTTTTTGCCCTTAGGACTGTTAATGCAACCCCAGATCTCAGTGGGAGAGTTGCCAGAAGTTAAATGCATGACTGCCTCTGTACCAGACACAGTGGGATGGTGGATGATGATGAAATTGGGCTATCAGCTAGGAAAATGTTTGGGTAAGGATCTTCATGGGATCACTCAGCTGATTGAAACTGTGAAAAGGCCACATAGGCAGGGGTTGGGATATGAAGAGGATTCCATCTTAAGGAAGGTCTTCTAGCCAGGATATGCCATGGGACTCCACACATTCTTTATCAAAGGGGAGACCATGATGATGGTTGAAGATGACAAGGGTTCCATTACAGCTGTCAATAGAAGGAAGGCTCCAGATGAAAAAGAAGAATTGGAAGATATGTGCTTATCTTTGACTTGTTTGTTCTCAAGTGGGGAAGAGCACCAAGAACCACTCAAGGGTAGACCAATCATGAATCATCCTGTCAAGCAAGCTACCAATCAAGTCAGAATCATCACACGAGGTCTATACCCAACAATCCCATGTTTAAATCTCATGCCATTGTTTTTAGATCTATTGGATGGGCTTCCAAGCCCACTCTCTTCCACCAAACTGACAACTCACTTTAGGCCCATGTGCCCTCTCCAACGTTTCACTCTTACTGGGCCTACTTGCCCATTTAATCCCCTTGCTAGCTTCAAGGCTGATGGTTCTTTCCAACATAGGCTCACATGCCCATCCATTTCCAAAACTAGGTCCACGTACCCGTTCACTTTTCTCATTAGTTTTGGGCACATGTGCCTATTTTCCGTTACCATTGGGCCCACAAGCCCCTTTTTCTCCTTTATTCTTAAGTTTTTTTCTCTGTTAATTTTGTCAGTCTCTAGCAAGTCTCGAGTCACTCTAGCTCAGTCTGTCTTCTTACTTGAAAATCCCAAGAAAAAACGTCTTCTCTGAAACTCACATTTTCATCAAGGAGACGTCTCTACTCATCCCAGAGAGTGCTCCCAATCAGGGATCCCTCTCTTCTAAATCATTGATCGATTTATTCGATTTTCGCTTCAATGTAAATATCACCTTTCTAGCTTTGTCTTTAGTAGGTCAGGTTAAGTTAGAAAATAGGAAAGTTAGAGGTAAACGAGTTCCAAGTAGATATCTACAATAATTGGCACAAAAATGCAGAGTGTGCGAGGCTGCCAAACTTTTTAGGGAATATCATCCAATTGGATGAAATCCGATATGAGAATGAGCATAACATAGATCATACTTTGAGAGTGTATAAGGCAGTATTAGAGAAGGATCCTGAATTTGAGGATGAAATCGAGGACTTGACTGATGCGTATGAATCTGGACTTAGAAGATTTGAAGAACCATCAGCCACAGGGAATGAACCAACCAAGGAACTGAATTTGGGAACCCTGGAAGATCCTAAGGCTATCCTCATCAGTGCAAACCTCACTCCTTCAGAAGAACAATGTTTGATTAATGTTTTTGAAGAATATAAGGACACATTCGCATGTACATATGAAGATATGCCGGGACTATATAATTCATTGGTTGAACATAGATTAACCTTGAAACCTAGAACTACCCCGGTTAAACAAAAGCTCAGGAGGTTCCACCTTGATATTGAACTTAAAATGAAAGAAGAGGTCGACAAACTACACCAAGCAAAATTTATTAAAGTTGTCTTATATTTGCAATGGGTGGCTAACATAGTCCCTTTTATAAAGAAGGATGGATAGGTTCGGATTTGCATAGATTTTAGGGATTTGAACCGAGCGTGTCCTAAGGATGATTTCCTTTTACCTCATATCGATGTTTTGGTTGATAACACAGCTGGATTTGAAATGCTTTCATTCATGGATGGTTATTCGGGATACAATCAGATCCGGTTAGCTGAGGAGGACTAAGAGAAAATCTCGTTCACTACACCTTTGGGAACATATTGCTATGTTGTCATGCCCGTTGGGTTAAAGAATGCTTGTGCTACATATCAGAGGGCTATGATGTCTATCTTTCATGACATGATGCACACCCTTGTAGAGGTGTATGTGGACGATTTAGTTATCAAGTCCAAGAGTCAAGAAGATCATTCTGAAGTGCTAAGAAAAGTTTGGCAATGAGCTAGAGAATACAAGCTGAAAATGAATCCTAAGAAGTGTACATTTGGAGTTTCATCAAGAAAGCTACTAGGGTTCATAGTAAGCAAAAGGGGCATAGAGATCGACCCAAACAAGGCCAAAGAAATCATTGGTATGCCTTTCCCAAAGAATATGAAGGAGCTTCAAGGATTGATTGAAAGGCTACAATTCGTCCACCGGTTTATCTCACAACACTCCCAAAGGTGTAAACTTTTCTATGAGTTAACCAGGGGGGGGCGAGTTTAAATGGGATTCGAAGTGCCAGGAGGCGTTTGATGGGTTGAAAACATACCTGGCAGGTCCCCCTATACTTAGACCACTAATTCCTGACAAGCCCTTGGTCCTCTACATTTTGGTTCTTGAGAACTCTCTTGGGACAGTCCTTGCACAAGTTGATGAAGAGGGGAAATAACGAGCTACTTACTACTTGTCTAATATGTTTGATGCTTGTGAGCTAAAGTACACTATGGTAGAAAGACCTGTGCTGCTCTTGTTTGTGTGGTTCAAAAACTCAAGTATTATTTTCTTGCTCACTTAGTCAAGCTCATTGCTCGTATCAATCCCATTAAGTTTCTGTTAGAGAAGACAGTTTTGATTGATCAGTTAGGGCGATGGTAGAGCTTCTTGTCCCAATTTGATATCATTTATGTCCCACAAAAAGCAATCAAGGGCTATGCTATTGCTGAACACCTTGCCCATCATCCCATACCCGTATCTGACCCAGTCCGGTCGAAGTTCCTGGATGAGGAAATAATGTCGGTCCGATCTTCCAATCTTTGGACATTATATTTTGATGGGGCTCTGAATTCTTATAATAGAGGGATAGGTATTGTTCTTCTGTCACCCAAAGGTGTCACCATTCCATAGATTTTTAAGCTCGACTTTCCAACAACCAACAACATAGCTGAGTATGAAGCCTTGTTGGCTGGGCTGGAGGCTGCTCACTTCCATGGTGCCACTAAACTGAGGGTGATAGGTGATAGTCAATTGATCCTACGCCAAGTCCTATCCAATTACTGAACTTTCCATCTAAACTTCAAACCCTACCAGGAGCTCAGCACCTGATAGATCAAGCTATTCTTCAAACTCACCTTTGTCCATGTCTCCCATGCTCAGAATGTCCTTGTCGATGCCTTAGCTTCACTAGTTTCATCTTTATCTGTCCCGCTAGGCAGGCAAGTGCAGACTATCCACGTCCGTAAGACATCAATTCCAGCAATTGAGGATGGGCATTTTCTGAAGGTTAAGGAGAAGTTCAACAGAAAGGAATACCTGGAGCACAAAGAATAAATCTCATTAATTGAGTTCAAATAATTAGAAGAAGGTGGGAGACCTTGGTATGATGAGATTACAAGGTATTGACAAGATCAGTCATACCCACCTGGATCAATCACCAAGGAAAAGAAGACAATCAGAAGGGTATCTCAAAGGTATACAATCCTAGGAGGAGTGCTCTACAAGAAGAGCTTAAGTGGAATTCAACTTAGGCGTCTTGATGAAGAAGAAGCCGAGTTGGTGCTAAAGGAAGCACATTCTAGAGTTTGTGGTGGTCATGTGAATGCCCAAGCCCTTGCTAAGAAAATCATCCAACAAGGGTATTATTGGCCAACTCTAGAAGAAGACTGCTCCATCTTTGTTTATCACTATTATTCATGTCAACTTCATGCCGACAAGATTCATTCTCCTACATCTTCCCTTCATCCAAATCATGCACCGTGGCCTTTCACCATATGGGCTTTTGATATCATAGGCCCCTTGAGTGACCTCAACTCTGAAATGCGCTCAAAATCATTCATTCTGACGGCAACGGAGTACTTCACAAAGTGGGCTGAAGCGGAAGCATTCATGGAGATTAAAGCGTCAACAATTTGCTCCTTCATCAAGCACAACATAATTGCAAGGTTCGGGATCCCCAACAACATCATCACCGACAATGGGCCACAATTTCTCTCTCAAGATCTGTGTGATCTTTGCAACAGGTATCGCATTTCATTGCATCATTCATTACCATACTATCCTCAAGGCAATGGTCAAGCAGAAGTCACCAATAAAACCTTCATTAAAATCATCAAGAAATCTTGTAAGTCTAGCAAGTTTGCTGACTGGCCTGATAAGCTTGTAGATGCCCTATGGGTTTATCGTACTTCTTTAAGGGCTCCCACTAGACAAACCATGTATGCTTTGGCATATGGGATGGAAGCAGTGGTCCCCTACGAAGTATTACTTCCATCTCTCCGAGTTCAGCTTGACAGGGATATTCCTGTTGATGAGAGACGCGAATATTTCCTTGCACAACTTGAACTCTTGGATGAAAGAAGGCTAGCTGCCACCGAGCATGCCCGGACCTATCAGAACAGACTTAAAAGGTTTTATCAAAAGAGGGTGGTTGAGAGAAAATTCAAGATCGGTGAGACAGTCATTAAAAGAATTTTTGTTAGGCTGGGGGGTCCCTGCTCCAAATTGCAACCTAACTAGGAAGGGCCTTTTATAATCCATGAAAAGTATCCAGACAATGCTGTTGGCACCAAAATTTTCTGCTTAGCAAGCTTGATACAGATTTTGGCAATGCTGAAGCCAGTGCTGAAAATCCAACCTAGATTCAGGAAATTCAAGAATAGATGAGGCAAACAAGCTATGTAAATGCCTTGGAATGTCTTTACATGCTACAAATGGCCAAGATAATGTGCTCATTGCATAGTCCTGGTCAAGAGCTTTGCAACGGTGCCCAAAACATGGAAAACGGACACCGGAAGGTCGAAATGACCATTTTGCCCCCGACACTTTGGGACAAGTTGGGACTCTAACATGGAATTCCAACTTTACCACATTGTCAAGGTTGGATAGATCTAGGTAATGCTCAAAATGGATAAAAAATCCAACCACTGGATGAAGAGATATGCAAGAAAGATCAAATCTGGACGGAAAGCCATATGTCGTCGCACCAAGGGCATAATGGTCTGAGCAGCTCCCGGATCGACCCATGGGCTGAAATTTTTAATTTTCATGGCCCAAAACATTGATCTCATGAATATTTATGCATGAAAAATAAATTTGGCCAATGGGAGGAGGTAATTGCATTGAATTACATTTTTCGACATTATTGACGATCGAGATCGCACCGATAAGAGAAATCGGTAAAATCAGAGATCCTGGGTAATTCGGGAGATCTCAGCCACACATATTGATGGATCACATGATCAATGGTCATCAGAGCTCATTTTATATTTTTTTGGGATTAATTCAAGGTGTATTTAATTGATTCTAGTCAGGATTTATTGTATCCGTCGGATCAGGAGCACTTCGATCAAACCTATGTTAAAATTAACCCAAATTGGGCTAACCCAAGCTGCATCTGGCCAAACCCAGCTCTTTCCCACCTTCATTGAATATTCAACACCCTGAAATATAGGATTGGGTGCACCAACACCCTACAATGTAAGGGCAGGTGCGCCAGCTTCTCATCTCACACACACATAGCTGATGAGAACTCTTCTTGCACCAGGACTCTCCCCAACTGATCTTTATCCATATACCATCTGAGCCTTATCATACAAGGCTTATCTTAACCATCATATGGGCATGCTTTGGTAGAACTTCAACCCATTCCCACCTGCCATGTGCGCACACTCACCTAAGAGGTAGGAGCTGGTGCGCCAGATTGCATCTTACATACACCACACCTTGGTTAGATGTCTAGACCAATTAAAAGTCTAGTAAAAATAGAAATATTTGGGAATTAGGACTCTCAACCTCTCATCCTCGTCCTCAGCTTCAGATGTGTCTCCAATCCTTTATAAAAAGGCCCCCCATCTGGCCTTGGTCGAAGCTAGCTCAGCCCACTTGTGCGCCAGCTTTGCTCCAGCCCATTCCTCTCTTTGGTGCGCCCTCTACCCTGCTCCAAGACTTACTCACCTTGATTGGACGTCTTCAGCATCAAGTCAGGAATCTCTACTACCCATTTTGGGTGTTCCAAGTGAAGAATAAGAAGAAGGAGAAAAAGGCTTGCTCCAGCAGGTGCGCCAGCAGCAGTTGCAACCAGTCCACCTGGTTGGTGCACCAACTCCAGCAAGAGCAGCAGGCTTCTTCATCATTGGTGAGGCCTTCAACACCAACAGGACCTTCATCTTCCTCCTCCAGCACCATATGCACAAGGGTAAAAAATAAGAAGAAAGAGAATAAGGGCATACAATCCTTCCATCTTCAGCACCACCTGCAGCACAAAAAAAAAGAAACGAAACAAGGTGAGTAGAGAAACAAAAGATGTAGCACTTTATTTCTCTTCCTCTCCTCTTCTTTATATACCCTTCAGCCTCCCCTTTGTCCATTCTAAATGCCTTAAAACCCAGCTGTTCTGCTCCCTTTAAAAGCCCATGTGCATCCCTTCAATTAGCCCCTTGCTGGCCATCTAAATGTGCTCTAGAAAACCAGCCTTGCTGTTTTGTCAATCAACCCCTATGTGCCCCCTTGAAACTCACCCATAACCAGGCCCCTTCAGTGCCCCTAAACACATCCACAATCAGGCCCCTTGTTTGCCTTAAAACCCTTAGCAATCCGGCCCCCTGAGTGCCCATGAACCTGTCCCTAATCAGGTCATCTAAACAGTCCCTTTGCTGGCCACCCAAACAGGTCCTTGCATAGCTTGCTATCAGTCCCCTTGTTGGCCATCTAAGCAACACCCAATCAGCCATATTTCATTCTATACACATCCTCCTTACCCATTGAGGAGGATGGAGTGATGTCCTGGGCATTCTTGGATCCACAAGATGGGCCAAATCTCCCCCGGGTGGGCTCTTGATCCCTTGTTTTGGCTAGAGGAGAGGGTGACATCCTGGGAATTCTTGGAATCCGTACGATGGGCCAAGTCTCTCTCAGGCGTATTCTCAACTTCAACCAAGACAGCCCCCTTTGTGTGGCCTTCTTCATTTCAATACCAAACAGCCCTTTTGAGGCATTGAAATCCTTATCTACATGCCCTTTGTGCAGCACCTAATCAACCCTTCCAAACTTGTCTTAAACCTACCCCTTGTGCAGTCCCCTATCCAACTCTTCCTTGCAGCACCTCCACAAACCCATTCTAGCCCCTCTAAGTCTCACCTATCCCACTGCTACAGCAATATGACAAGGTGCAAAAATGGAGTGAAAATCAGGCCAACCGGGCCATGGAAATACAAATCAGGCCCATCGGGTCATGAAGCTCAAAATAGGTCAATTGGGCCATGAAGATATGAAGCTTGAATTGGGCCAACTGGGCCGACATAGCATGAAGACCAGCCCATTGTGCTGATGAAGCTGGCCCATTGGGACCTAAACACTTAAAATAAACCTTAATTAAATCTGAAGGTGAAATGCCAAAATTAAATAAGGAGTTAGTCCACAACTGGACTCTCCATTGGGCTTCTCATCTGGCATGCACCAGAATGCTGACCCGGGCGTAGGCATGGAACATGTTTCCCACTGCACGCTGACTATGCCTTGTAGGATGGGTAAAATTCTACACCGATTGGAAAATAAGGCGACATGCTGCCAAAATTTTATCAATCAAGTGGATTTTACACCAAGGGAAGGACATTCACACATTTTCACCATTGACAACATTGAACATGGCATATAAACTGCCACATCTAATGTACATTGACATGAAATACTTTAAACATGAACATTTCAAGTGCGGAGTTGATTGCATGTGACTGGGCATTGACACCAGCCCAACAGACCAGATGTGATGCAAACCGAACAAGGGTTAACCAAATCTGAAGTTAA
The DNA here is from genome assembly GCA_036172225.1 of Cryptocoryne crispatula var. balansae. Lineage (NCBI taxonomy): Eukaryota > Viridiplantae > Streptophyta > Magnoliopsida > Alismatales > Araceae > Cryptocoryne > Cryptocoryne crispatula. The sequence goes on along the minus strand of CM069926.1, from coordinate 21,722,306 downwards.
CTTAATTAAATCTGAAAATACATTCAAACCAATCTTAAAACATGCTTAAAACAGATCATTAAAGATTTAACATTCAACAAAAATCAGATTTAATATAATCTAGAAAAATTGATTCAATACACTTAATCTATTGGAATTCAAATACTTAAACAAGTGCATATCAAATAATTCACAACCAATTGAAAAGAACACATAAATAAAACATTAATGCATATGAAATTCATCTTAAAACATGTCAAATTCAGATCATTAACAATTTGAAGTTCAAGTTTAATCAATTTTAACCAAACTTCAAAACATTTAAAACATATCGAACGCACCCGAATCGGTACTAAAACACCAACCGACATGAGAAAATCACATGAAAATGACTCAACACATGCCAACTAAACTTAAACAAGTCAAATTAATCAACACATATAAAATATCAAGTTCAAACAAAAATAAAATAAACTTCAACCAATTGAAGTAAAAGAAACCAAACAATTCAAACAAACTCAAAACAATTAACATTCAAATCCAAGTCAAATCAAAATATGAAATCAACATTTCAAACCACAACAAAATCAATTCATAAATCAAACATAAAACAACTTCAAACAAAAATCTAATCAAACTTGTTTGCATCTCATCGGGCCTGAAAGGCCGGGGCCCTTTGTGTTCTTTACACGTTATGGATGTGCATGCTCTTGTCAAACAAGATCGCTATGGCAGTTAATCAAGGGTGCTCGATTGTTTGCTCGATGTAAATGAACATCAAATATTCGCACCATCCGATGGAGAGAGGTAAAAAATATTCTTACAGAACCCGAACCTCGGTTCTATACTCTTTTAATATCACCCGGACTATCTAGTATTTTTTTGGTCTATCTCCTACTTTACTAGAAGATTCGGATGTCAATATTCAAAATATTAAAAAAAGTATTTTTGAAGAATCAAAAATATTCCTAAGGTTCCCACAAATTGGCATGCCCGGTGGGACCTCTCTTTCCCTTCATCTCTTTGCGATAGCAATTTAAAAGGGTGCACATCCACTACCTCTTAGAAACACTCTAATCAAGTCAACCTTTTTACAGGTTCAATGGTGGCTTGTGAAGGAGTCATTTACTTGAAAGCTTATGTCGACAATGCAGCGTTAGCTCAATCATGCTGGTGATCAACTTCAGCAAATTTGCAAAGACTGTGTTACTCTTGGACCAGCTCGGCACCGTCTTGGAGTCACCACCTGCTGTTGAGAACATAGCAATGCTACACCTCACTTGCTACTCCATATTGCATCTCGGAAGCTTGGCCTAGACACTACCACGTTACTCCAAGAAAATGTCATATTGTCTCCCCTACGTGAGACTTTTATGGTGAATCAGATCACCATCAGATCTGGGCCCGCGCCCGCACCCACAGTCACAATACCTACTTGACTTGCTGCCCAGGAACTTATGTCTACCACAACATCTGTGCTTGCACCCACTGCCGTGTTGACACCTACTACAACACCCCTCAGCCTGAGCAAGAATAGGAGTGAGTGAGGATCCCGCTGGCACCTGAATGTTGACGACATGCATTGCCCATGGGACCACACCCACCTAGCATTGGCTATCAAGACTGCTTCCGAGCTTATGGGAGAGAAGCACAGATGATAGTAGCCCACCATCCTGCCACTTGTCGACCAGTTCTCCACTCTAGACTGGTTAGACTACAACAATGGGGCCCTTGTTGTGCCCAATGCTAATGCACCAGACGCAAGGGGGAAGTGTAGACCTTTTGCCTGCCCCAAGGAAATCCAAACAACTAGTGGTTGGAAAGGCCATGGAGAGGGGGAAGCCCTCCCTTCTAAACTTAGAAGACTCAAAAGAACAATTTGGGCAAGGGATCATCCCTTAGCCTGCCATACTGTATTGGACGGAGTAGCAGTTCTAGATGACAATACCTCATAGGTGCCACCACCTATTGAAAAAAAAATTTCTATGTGAATGGTTGGTTCGCCAACCACCCTTCCAATCTTTAGCTTAGCCAACTAGGGGCAGCCTCTCTCTATCAGATTTGCCCTTCATCCAGCTAATCGGTCAGTGGTTCAGCGTACAAGGGCTTGACAACAATCGCTTGCCATAAAAAAGAAAGAGACAATAGTAGTCAGCCATGACACTGAGTCACCTTGGCACTCAATTCTTCTAGCTAGGGTCAAGCCCCCATATGAGCTAATGCTATGGAGAGCGAGGAACAACCCTCTCCTCTGAGTTCTGAAAGTAGGGCTGGTTAGCAATTCTGAAAATGGCAGCTCGGGTAAAGAACCATCGCTCATCCCGCCTTCCCTCATTAGACCAATCAGCGGTCTGAGCTAAGGAGAACTAGCAAGTGCCACTTACTAGCCAGAAATCTCTTGTAATTGGTCAGCCCATTGGCCAATTTTTCTAGATCTCTACTCAGCTAATCAGGGGCAAACCCTCGGCGAATCCTCTCACCATCAGGCTGACCGATCAGCAGTTGCAGAGGCCAGGAAGAGGGGCAGCCATCTCCTCTAAATTATGAAGTCATATGCAGATTAACAGCTCTAAAGACAACAACTCGGGTGAGGGACTAGCCCTCGACAAGCCTTCCTGCATCAGACTGACCAGCAGTCCAAGCTGAACAAAACTTACAGGTGCCACCACCTACCATAGCAAAATTCTTTGTGAATGGTTGGTTCATTGACCACCCTTTCAAGTTCACTACTCAACCGACTGTGGGCAGACTCTCCGTAGGTCATTCCCTTCACCTGACTGACCGATCAGTGGTCTGGCCCATGAAGACCTGCAGCAACCACTTGCCGCGATGAAAACATCAATCAGCCAACTGTTGGCTTACTACTTCAGCACCCAGCTCCACCAATCGGGGGCATGTTCCCCACACAAGTTATTTCCCGCTGGGAAGTTCATCCATGGAGTGTACCTCAAAAAGTATTTTCCATAAAAATGGAGAAACCACTGGTATAATCTCAAGTCATTGATCCTATGCTGTTCGTGAGAAGTCTGTAGACACGTCAAATTGGCCTGATTCGGAGCACCAGACTCTTATTCCATAGGCGATATCTTTTATTTGACCGTTATCTGATTCATATTACCTTGTGGAGATGAGCTAAGGACATTGGTGGTGCCCCTTGTGAGCTGAGAATGGACCAATGATTTCCGGAATGATGCCGAAACCTTCAAGCGAGAGTCGCACGTGAACTGTAAAAACATGAAGCCTGCTCGATGACCGACCTTGAATGGTCCATAATTGAAGGTCTCAGGAGTCCCGCATGTGTTCCATAACATTCAGGGTTTCCAAGAAGTCATTTCGGTAGGCGACGGTCAATGACGGCTTTCGTTACGACTTTTTCAATCTATACTGACACGGCTATCCCAGACCACGCGTTAGGCCTTTCCGGTCATCCCCTGGTCTTTTCGGGTCATCCGGGTCGATTCTAGCCGAATATTTTCATCAACCGGGGCCTTACGGCCATTACGGTCAATTTTAGGGTTTCCTGGCTTTTCCGATGTTCGGTTCATGTTTACCGGGTTAATCTCAGATTTTTCGATGATTTCGGGTTTTCCGACCATACCGGACTTATTCGGTCATCATTTTAAGTCATCCCGAGTTGACCGGAGATTTCTCGACCGGAACCGTGCTCTTTCGGATCTTCGCCACGGGTTTTGGCTTTCCGCGAGAAGGTAAACCGGTAGAAAGTCCCGTGCAAATGTCTCGGGAGTCATGCCGGCTGGTTTACCGACTTGAGGAGGTGCGGTTGAAGGTCCTCTTTCCAACGCAACAAACGGGAGCCGAATTGGACATTTCGTTTGCAAGATACGGCTCGCGGAACATGCGCGCAGGAGAGAGAGTCTACCGCGCCCCCGCTCCCTTTAAAATGGGAGGGCGCGCCCTGAGCGCCCTCAAACTGGGGGCACGCCTTGTGCACCCCCCGCTTCCTTTGAAATGCGGGGGCGCGGTCAATTTTCGAAAATCGGAAATTGCCCCGATTAGCACCTTCTAAACCGGATTTTTGGAAGGTTTCCGCGGATGATTTTCGATTATTTGTACTGTGCCCCCGGTTCGGGGGCGTGTTATGTATGTCAAGTCGATTTTTAGCAATTTCCGGAAGTATCCGGAGAATTTTAGCAGTGAGACGCGTTCCACGCCCCCAGTTTCTTTGAAACTGGGGGGCGCGCAGACCGCGCCCCCGAAGTGAGGGCGCGCCCTGCGCGCCCTTGGTTTGCGCCCCCTTTGAAAAGCGGGGGCGCGGTCGGTCCAGTTTCCATATTTTGCACCGGTTTCCTTCCCCTATAAATTGAGGGCCATTCTCAATGACCCAAGGTTAATCCCTTATGCCTAGCTCATTCAGAGGTCGTCCAAGCTTTTCTCCAAAGCCGTCCTGACGTCCAAAGGCGATCCAACATCGAGAGATCGATCCCAAAGTGAAGGAGAAGGCTCAATCCGGGCGTTCTGCATCATCCAATTTCATCGACTTCTTAAGAAAATTTGGAACTCCTTATGCAAAAGTCTTAAACATATAATATGTTCCTCTCTTCATCCTCTTTCATCTCCAACTGACGGTACTCAATTCCGACTTGCCGTTTGTTCGTGGCGATTGCTGCACTGAGGGCGCGCATCCAAGTTCTGTATTCTATATACACTTATATTCATAATTTTTTACAGACTTCTAAAAAAGGATTTCGGAGAAATCATCAACCTAATAACTCTTCCTCTCCGAGTTGTCTGTCTACTCCAACAAACGGCACTCGATTCTGACATCGGGGTCGTCCTTAGAATTCTCTGCACCAAAGTCGCGCTAGGAGGGTGCAAGGCTACCCGAACCGGCTTGTTTTAACCATCTCGGATTCAACTCAAGCTGATTCACTTTATAAGCTTCCTCAACCCACTTTATTCAGTTTATTTACTGTTTTAAAACATATTTTAGTTTATTTGCATCATTTTTACACAATTAAAAATACATAAAAGGGGTTAGGGCTCACCCCAATCCGGTGAGTTCGATTCCAATTGCTTCTTTGTTTCATCTCTTCTTCTATAGTTTCTACACTTCCCATAATTTTAATCGGTTTCTTTCACTTGGTTTATCATTCTAGTTGCACAGGTCTATCAAGCTAGCATCAGTTGGAGACTCTTCTTCATCGGCCGGCCGAAGAAGAAGAAGGTTGAACCCATATCCCGATCTCCCGCGCTCAGGTACACGGTCAAATCAACTCAATCTTGTCTTTTATTCCATAAAGCGGAGCCCGTGGCTCCTGGCGACCACAATTTCTCTTATCATGTTCTAAGTTATTCTATTCCTCACTCTCCTCCCACATGACCCGAACCGTCTCCGGTGCTCGAGCGACACCGTGAGATGAAAGTTCGGGGATCAATGTGAGTGTGGGACCGAGGTGAGGACCTTTTACTGCTTTACGAGTGTTTTTCGATTCACTCCCTTTTTCCTCTATTCTATCCATCTTTCACCTTCTCTTGAGGTGCCGATCCAGAACCCTTTTATGGAGTCGACAGCCTTTTGGCAACCACGGTGGGACAACCGATGTCTTCAACCGTGCTAGCTTTATTGATCCGTGCAACTAGTTGTTTTCCGATTTGGTTCCCGCACGAATCGGCTTGTCCTTTACCTTTTCCATGTTCATTTACCTTTAAGCTTTCTGTTTACTCTTCCCCTAAAAGATTTTCCCCCATGTGGACTTGATTTTCTTGTCATTAATTTCAACCCGGTTCCCATGTGAACCACTTTTCTTCTTATAAACCGGTTCCCGCGTGAACCACCTTTCTTTTCCTACTCGGTTCCCACGTGAACCAACTTATTTTCAGATCGGTCCCCGCGTGGACCACCTCTTTACAACACCTTTAGATTGTCCCCACGTGGCCCTCTTTCTATTTTGTCATCTTTTACATCGGTTCCCGCGTGAACCACCCCTTTCTTCATTAAAACCGGTTCCCGCGTGAACCAAACCCTTTTCTAAACCGGTTCCCACGTGAACCAACCCACTTTCAGATCGGTCCCCACGTGGACCACCCTTTTGCACCACTTTAGATTGGCCCCACGTGTCCCTCCTTTCCTTTTTCCAATCAAACAAACCGGTTCCCGCGTGAACCACCCCTTTTCCTTCAAAAACCGGTTCCCGCGTGAACCACCTACTTTTCCAAAACTCGGCTCCCGCGTGAGCCACTTTATTTTCAAATCGGTCCTCGCGTGGACCATCCTTTTACCTTTACTTCATATTTGTCCCCCCTTCGACACTCCATCACAAGCCGGTTTTTTCCATCAAGACCTCCGTAAGTCCCCATCCGTGGAGTATTCCTCTCCGCACGATTGGGCCGGTTGTACCACTTCCAAAAAACCCGAAGAACCCAAGTACCTACTCGTGGTGATTGAGTGATAACCTTAGGTCTTGAAGATTTAAGCAATAGGAATCATACCCATTTGAGTGAACAATTGCTAACAATCTATCTAATGTAAGGTTTCAACCCAAAAATTGTTGAGTAGTCATTTTAAAACCTTGTTTGCACAACTTGCTTGCTCACAACAATTGAAAACAACCAAAGAATTTTATTCTTTCAAAACACCTAAATCAAAAAAAAATCTCTTTTAATTTTTGTGTTCAACTTGCTTGAAACCAAACCAAATCAAACAAACAATCATAACCAAACAAAAAAAAAAACTCTCTTTGCATTTACACTTTTCATTTGCCTTCTTTCAACCATTTTGTAAGAAAATTTGACAGGATGCCCATAACACTAAGGTCCGGAAGACACATCGGGATGTCGGACTACTACGACCAAGAAGAGGAGTACGAGACGGGCCACTACGAGCTGCAACAACCCATGGTCCAACCAGAGGGCCATGTCAACGCCGTCAGAGAACTAGAAATTCAAAATCCTACTCATCATCTTGCTTCACTTAGCGTGGAGCAACTCCTCCAGGGTCTATCTCTTCATCTAGACCCTGAATCTTTTTCGCTTGTGCAATCCTTGACGAAGGGCAAGATGCCCGCCAATCAAGATCCGGTCGAGAAAAATCAAGCTCCCTCACCACCTCAATCAGCAGTCAGGCCCCAAATCATCTCTTCTCCTAGGCAACCCTGTCGTGTCTCCACTCACCCCGTTATGGGGCATTCACATAATACTATTCTAGTTCCTGTTTCCAACCTACCTCTTCCAACTCAATCACCTAAACACTTTACTCTGGTGGCTCAGGAACCCAGCCTCACTCAAGCATTAATGAACAAACTTAACCAGATGGATGAGCGCTTTGAAGAGATGAGGCACCACCTCGATTCTAAAGCCATCCCTGAAATATCTGTCCCATCCTTCCCAGTTCTACAACTTCTTCCTTCAGAGATACCAGTCTTCCAACGTTACAATGGGACTGGTAATCCTTTCAACCATATAAAGAGCTTTCTCTACGACTCCGCGTTCTGTAAAAATGACCGCAAAGCCCTTGCCTTCCTGTTCCGTCGGTCATTGGAGGGATCCGCCCTGGACTGGTTCTATTCTCTTGATTCCATTGAGGTGGCAGATTTTGACATTGTCAAGGTGAAGTTTCTACAGAGGTACAAGGATTGGGTGGGGCCAGCCTGCTCGATAACTAATTTAATTGCCGAAAAGATGAGGCCAGATGAGGACTTTGCCAGATTTGCTGATCGGTGGAGGGGAATGGCTGAGAGGCTAGTGGATACTATCTCAGAGGGGGAACAGGTGAGGATGCTCATCGGGAACACCATGCCCAACCTTCGCAACCTCCCAATCATGCACCGCCCAACAACCATGAGTGAGTTATGTGATATCACCCGCTACCTCCAAGCCCACTTTAGGGACGCATCCATGATCAACCCATTCGACATCAAGCCCCGTAACACTAGAAAGCCTACACTTGTAGGACCCACCACCGAAGGGGTAGTAAACAATGAGAGCATCAATGCCATGGGTAACCAGGGTGGGTATCTCCAAAGCCAATACCGTAATCCACCACCCAACCAATAATACCGCCCATCTCCTGAACCAGCTCCTCAGCCCCAGCAGCAACTTGCATACAACCGAGCACCACCACAGCAACCCACCTACAACCGAGCGCCCCAGCAACCAAATGCCTACAACCAAGCACCTCAACAACAACCTATCTACAACCGACCACAACCACAACAACAAGCTTACAACCAAGTGCCACCACCAGCCAACCGACCTAGGAGGGGGGGACCTAAGAGGGAGTACTATCCTCAATTGCCATTCCCCCTCACCGATATCTTTAACGCACTAATGGCTGAACAACAGTTGGAACTTCCAAAGGAGAGAGAAGGATGGCCGGCAAATGTTGACACAACAAAGTACTGCGCTTATCATCGGTATCCCGGGCACACAGTGGATGTCTGTTTCCAGTTTAAAGACTACATTCATGACCTCAATGATCAAGGGAACATTGACTGGGCACAGATGGGAGAATCCATTCAAGCGATGAAGGCACGTCAGAATCAACCACGGCGACAACAAGCACAACAGCAGCCCGGCCTGGGCATAGTTCAAGATCTGCTCTCGGTACATGCACCCGTACAAGCACCGGCACCAGCACCACCAAACCAACGACTCGGCCTCGTCTACTCCGCCATCGAGGAGTCAACCCACCATTCCTAGGGTTGGCAGGTCGAGGATCAAATCACCTCCTTTCCCGCCAGACCAACCCCACCTACAAACCGCACCATACTCTCCACACTGAGAGCTGCCCCCAGCCCACAAACTACCCAAACACCACTACCCCCAACAACCATCAACCCTCCACGACGCCTAATCATTAGACCGCCACCAGCATCCCAACCAGCACCGCAACCATCACCTAACCTACCAACCACCATTATTCCTCTTCGGCGTCTAATCATTAGACCGCCACCAACACCCCGTACATCACCTAACCTACCAGTCACTGCCACTCCACGACCCCTCATCATTAGACCATCACCACCAACACCCCAACCATCACCCAACATACCAGCCTCCACCACTCCACGACCCCTCATCATTCGATCCTCACCGCCCTTACCTACTACGGGCCCCTCAACATACCAACCAACCCTACCATCACCATCATCACCACTTCCCCCTACCACGCTGGCGCCGGTACTTCGTAGTGGGAGGATGTTCCAAAGGGTCTTCCCCCGGGCCGGGATGCAACCACAGGAGAAAGTAGAAGAGGAAGCAGTGGAAGAACCGTTGCCCAGCACGGCATATGACCTATTAAAGCATCTGGACAAAATGCCGGCACTGATTTCAATCCTAGAGCTGATTAAAAGGTCAAAGAACCATCAAGACATTCTACAACAGTACTTGCAGCGGGTCATGGTCAATGAGGACCTCCCGCCCGAGAAGATCATTACTGTCCTGACCCCGAGGAGTGAACATCCGGTACTTACATTCACGCAGGAGGAGTTGGCACGACCAGAGATCAGAAAGTACGCTTTGCGCGTTGCAATAGTCATCAGAGGCATGGAGATTAAGTCATGCTTAATTGACACCGGAGCATCTATTAATGTCATGCCGCCAGAAACATTGCAACTTTGCGGCGTCTCCGATGAAGAAATCGAGCCTTCTGCCGTCACGGTGACAGCCTATGACAACTCCCGGAAGCCGGCACGAGGGGTGGTTACGTTGGAAGTAGGGCTCGTTCCGTGTGCTGTCACCGCCGAGTTTCATGTTCTAGAACTGGACCCTACATTTAAAGCTATCTTACGACGCCCATATCTCGAGGCAATAGGAGCTATTGCCTCCACTAATCATCAGTGTCTGAAGTTCCCATACAAGGGCTAGGTGATTAAAGTAACCAACATCCCCATTCTAAATGACGTGGATGACCCCTCTTCTGCACTGCCAATATCAAAATTTGTCCAGCCGTTGGTTTCCACTACAGAGCTGCCCGAGGTCATGATGTTAACGACGCCTCCAGATACAGTTGCATGGCGGATGATGAAAGGGATGGGCTATCAGCCAGGAAAGGGGTTGGGAAAGAAGCTGCAGGGGGGTGTGCACCCCATTAAAGCCGTACAAAGACCAAAGAGACACGGGCTTGGCTACGAGCCCAATTTCACTTCGAGGATGGTCTACCGGCCAAAAAATGTCATGGGACTCCAAAAATTCTTTATCAAAGGGGAGACCATGATGATGGCCAGGGACGAAGAAGAAGAACCAGTCAAGAGGAAGAAGGCACCAGAGCAAGAGGAGGAAGTGGACAACCTGAGTTCATCTTTGGCTCGGTTGTTCATAGAGGAGGAAGAACCAGTCGAGGGCAAGTCCATTCTTAAACAACTTGTCCACTCAAACCCACCTCCAATCAACATTCTGCGTGAGCCGTATCCTACGGTCACGTATTTCAAAATCCTCACTCTATCCCTCTTAGATTCACTCGATGGGCTGTCTAGCCCAATTCCTACTTCTAGGCCAAAATGGCCCCCTGAACTGATCACTGGGCCTGAGAGCCCATTCAAATCTTCTTACTCCAATGGGCTTCTATGCCCATTCCAATCCAACAACCTTGGGCCCGCGTGCCCACCAATCGGGCCCGCGTGCCCTTTAAATTTATTTTCTAGCTTTAGGCCCACGTGCCCACCACTTGGGCCCATATGCCCCATAGATCTTTTCACAAGCTTTGGGCCTATCTGCCCCTTTCTTGTCATTGTTGGGCCCACGAGCCCATTTTTCCCATTTTTTCTTAAGCTTTCTATTTCTGCTCGAGCCCCATCGGCTCATTCTCTTTTTGTTATTGAAAACACACAAAATACCCCAAAAAAGGTCTTTTCACAAACTCAGTTTTCCGTTGAGGAGATGTCTCTACTTGTCTCGAAGGGTGCTCCCAACCAGGGACCCCTCTTCTCCAGCTCACTGATTGATCTGCTCGATCCTTCACCCATTGTAGATACCACCTTTCCAATTTTGTCTTCTTTAGGAGTAGTTAGTATAGAAAATAAGAAAATTCGAGGTAAACGTGTGCCAGAAAGATATCTCCAGCAAATAGCTCAAAAATGCAAGAAATGTGCAAGGCTGCCAAGGTTTTTGAAAAATGCTATCCAGCTTGATGAAATCCAATATGAGGATGGATTCAATGTAGATCATACACTGGGAGTTTACGAGATTTTATCAGAAAAAGATCCTGATTTCGATGATGGAATTGAGGACTTGGCTGATGCATATGCATATGGACTTGAAAGGTTTGAAGAACCATTAGCCATGGTGGATGAACCGACAAAAGAATTGAATCTCGGAACATCGGAAGATCCCAAGACAGTCCTCCTAAGTGCAAACCTCACTCCCACTGAGGAACAGAGTTTAATTGAAATTTTGGAAGAATATAAGGACACATTCGCATGGACATACAAGGACATGCCGGGGTTAGACAACTCCTTAGTTGAACACCGTCTAACTTTGAAACCTGGAGTTACCCCTGTCAAACAAAAATTAAGGAGATTCCACCCTGATGTTGCACTTAAGATGAAATAAGAGGTCAATAAGTTACATCAAGCAAAATTCATTAAGGTCGTCCTTTATCCACAATGGGTGGCAAACATAGTCCCTGTCATGAAGAAGGATGGTCAAGTTCGGATTTGTATGGACTTCAGGGATTTAAATCGAGCGTGTCCTAAAGATGACTTTCCTCTACCTCATACCGATGTACTGGTTGATAACATTGCTGGATTCGAGATGTTGTCATTCATGGATGGCTATTCCGGTTATAATCAAATCCAGTTGGCCGAAGAGGACCAGGAGAAGACCTCGTTCACTACACCTTGGGGAACCTATTGCTATGTTGTTATAAGAGGTGCGACCTATCAGAGGGCAATGATGGCTATCTTCCATGACATGATGCATACCCTTGTAGAGGTTTACGTGGACGACCTGGTCGTTAAGTCCAAAAGCCGAGAAGATCATCCTGAAGTGTTAAGAAAGGTCTTACAAAGGGCTAGGGAATATAAATTGAAAATGAACCCAAAGAAATGTACATTTGGAGTATCCTCAGGAAAGTTATTGGGGTTCATAGTGAGCAAAAGGAGCATAAAGATCGACCCAAGGTTTTGGGGAACCTTGGGTAAGACCTTTGGACTGAAGAATGCTGGTGCTACCTATCAGAGGGCAATGATGGCTATCTTCCATGACATGATGCATACCCTTGTAGAGGTTTACGTGGACGACCTGGTCGTTAAGTCCAAAAGCCGAGAAGATCATCCTGAAGTGTTAAGAAAGGTCTTACAAAGGGCTAGGGAATATAAATTGAAAATGAACCCAAAGAAATGTACGTTTGGAGTATCCTCAGGAAAGTTATTGGGGTTCAAGGTGAGCAAAAGGGGCATAGAGATCGACCCAAGGTTTTGGGGAACCTTGGGTAAGACCTTTGGACTGAAGAATGCTGGTGCTACCTATCAGAGGGCAATGATGGCTATCTTCCATGACATGATGCATACCCTTGTAGAGGTTTACGTGGACGACCTGGTCGTTAAGTCCAAAAGCCGAGAAGATCATCCTGAAGTGTTAAGAAAGGTCTTACAAAGGGCTAGGGAATATAAATTGAAAATGAACCCAAAGAAATGTACGTTTGGAGTATCCTCAGGAAAGTTATTGGGGTTCATAGTGAGCAAAAGGGGCATAGAGATCGACCCAAACAGGACCAAAGCAATCATTGGTATGCCTCCTCCAAGAAATATGAAAGAACTTCGAGGATTAATCGGGAGGCTACAGTTTGTCCGCCGGTTCATCTCACAACACTCCCAAAGGTGTAAACCTTTCTATGAGTTGACCAAGGCGGGGGCTGAGTTCAAATGGGATTCGAAGTGCCAGGATGCATTCAATGGATTGAAAAGATACCTGGCTAGTCCTGTGCTTAGACCACCAGTCCCTGACAAGCCCTTAGTTCTGTATATCTCGGTTTTGGAGAATTTTCTTGGAGTAGTCCTTGCACAAGTGGATGAAGAAGGGAAAGAGAGGGCAACTTACTATTTGTCAAAGATTTTTGATCCATGTGAGCAGAAGTATACTGTAGTGAAGAAGACCTATGCAGCACTCGTCTAGGTAGTTCAGAAGCTTAAACACTATTTCTTTGCTCATGAGGTCAACCTTATTGCCTGCATCAATCCCATCAAATTCCTTCTAGAGAAAACTGTTCTAACTGATCGGTTAGGTCGTTGGTAGAGCTTCCTTTCCCAGTTTGATATCACCTATGTCCCCCAGAAGGCGACTAAGGGCTATGCCATTGTCAAACATCTAGCCCACCACCCTATACCCCTCTTTGACCCGGTCCAATCGAAGCTCCCGGATGACGAACTAATGTTGATCCAATCTTCCCATCTTTGGACATTATATTTTGACGGGGCTCTGAATTCACACGGTAGGGGAATAGGAATTGTCCTTCTATCACCCGAGGGTGTCACCATTTCACAAGCATTTCAGCTTGACTTCCCAGCAACCAACAATATAGCTGAATATGAAGCCTTGCTGGCCGGGCTGGAGGCCGCTCATTTCTATGGTGCCACAGAATTGAGGGTGATAGGTGATAGCCAACTAATCCTTTGCCAAGTCCTAACCAAATACCAAACCTCTCATCCAAACCTCAAACCTTACCAAGAACTCACCTCGTGCTACATCAAACTCTTTTCCAAACTCACTTTAGTTCATGTTCCTCGAGCTCAGAACATCTTTGCTGATGCCCTAGCCTCCTTAGCTTCATCTCTGTCAGTCCCTCTAGGTAGACATGTGCGGACTATCCATGTCCATAGAAGGTCGATGCCAGCGATTAAGGATGGTCGATTTCTAAAGATCAAGGAGAGATTTGGTAGAAGGGAACATTTAGAGCAGAAAGAGGAGATTTCTCTAATCGAGTTGGAAGAGTTAGATGAGGATGAGAGGCCTTGGTTTGATGAGATCGCAAGGTATTGTCAAGATCAGACATATCCACCTGGATCAAATGCAAAAGAAAAGAAGGCCATCAGGAGAGTATCCCAGAGGTATACCATCCTAGGAGGGGTGCTCTACAAGAGGAGCTTGAGTGGAATCTTGCTTAGATGCGTTGATGAAGAAGAGGCAGAATTGGTGCTTAAGGAAGCACATTCTGGGGTCTGTGGGGGCCATGTCAATGCTCAAGCTCTTGCCAAGAAAATCATTAGGCAGGGATATTATTGGCCAACCCTAGAAGAGGATTGCTCCATCTTTGTTCATCACTGTCATTCTTGCCAACTTCATGCCGACAAGATACATTCTCCCGCATCTTCCCATCATCCGATTCATACCCCATGGCCCTTCGCCATGTGGGCTTTCGACATCATTGGCCCTCTAAGTAACTCTGAAATCCATTCCAAATCGTTCATCTTGACGGCAACAGAGTACTTCACCAAATGGGCATAAGCGGAAACGTTCGTGGAGATCAAGGCATCAACATTATGCTCCTTCATCAAACGCAACATTATCGCCAGGTTCGGGATACCCAGCGACATCATCACCGACAACGGACCGCAATTTCTCTCTCAATATCTGCGTGATCTTTGCAACAGGTACATCATTGCATTGCATCATTCATCTCCTTATTACCCGCAAGGCAATGGTCAAGCAGAAACCACCAACAAAACTTTGATTAAAATCATTAAGAAAACATGTAAGTCTAGCAAGTTTGCGGATTGGCTAGATAAGCTTGTAGATGCCCTATGGGCTTATCGTACTTCTGTACAGACCCCCACTAGTCAAACCCCAAGTTGTGCGGTGGTCCCGTACGAAGTACTCCTTCCATCACTCTGAGTTCAACTCGATAGGGACATCCTTGTCGATGAGAGGCGAGAATCTCTCCTTGCACAACTTGAACTCCTAGATAAAAGAAGGTTGGCTGCCTCTGAGCAAGCCCGGACTTATCAGAACCAATTGAAATTTTTTTATCAAAAGAGGGTGGTAGAGAGAAAGTTCAAAATCGGTGAGATGGTAGTCAAATGTATATTCGTTAAGCCAGGTGGTCCCCTCTCTAAGTTGCAACCTAACTGGGAAGGGCCTTTTGTTATAAGTGAAAAATATCCAGGTAATGCATATGAGCTAACCAATGCCGATGGAGAAAAATTGAACCATCCATGGAACGGCGTTTACCTAAAAAAATATTTTACTTAGAAAATAAAATGGAGAATTTCTGGTATGATATTAAGTCATCAATCCAAGGGTGTTAGCTAGAAGTCAAGGGTAGACATCACCCTACACACACAACACCTCCCGATCCCAGAATCTGGATAGCCCAACACTCGAGAGAGGCAAGGCAAAACCCTAAAGGCGGAAAGTAAACCTTACCCCATTCTCTTCTATTCGGTCCAAGATAGGTGAAGGGGACTAGAGGAGGATAGTATCGAAAATGCCCGCCGCCTTAGTAGGAGGCCGTCTCGTAGGGTGCAAAAGGGTGCCAAAAGATGGGCAATGAACCCCACAGGTTTAAACAAATATGGGCCTGTTTGAATGAGTACCCGGAAGAGTAGAAAATGAAGAAAAGGCACCAAAAGATGGGCAATGACCCCACAGGTCAAAGACTTGTCTAAGTAAGTGCCACAAGTAGAAAAGACCCGAAGAGGCCGAACCCCAACGGGCAATTTGGGCATGAGTAGAGAAACCCTCCTCAACACCCCCAAATCCTATCAAAGACTTCCTTTATTATTCTTCCATCTTAAAACCCTAGGGTAGGGTAAACTATCTAAATCAGGGGGAATCCAAACCGATCAAGAGAAGAGGGCAAGAAAGATTCTAGGTAGGGAACCTTATTTTCACGTGGTGTTTATCGCTTAAATCTTGGTTAACACTCAAAGATCGATGAATTGTTTCAATAACAGCACATTCTCCACAAAATCCAAAAAATTGAATATTTTCAAAAATTCAAAAAAATTGAATATTTTCAAAAAAAACAATAAAATGAATATTTTCAAAAATCCAAAAAAAATGAATATTTTCAAAAAAAATCAAAAAAATTGAATACTTTCAAAAATCCAAAAAAGGTTGAATATTTTCAAAAAAAAAATTTAAATATTTTCTAAAAAAAATGCATCATTTAGCTTGGCATAACCTTAATTTTTGCCTTTGCTAGCATTCATGTTTATTTTTATGTCTTGCATGTTTCATTTCTGCATCGCATATTTATCTTGATTATCACTCCATTAAGAGGGCTCCTCTCTTTGACCTAAGTCAAAGTTGTCCATAATAGGCAAAGGGATGAGTCGTTGAGAAGATCTAATCCTCTTTTATCAAGTGTTTTCAGGGACTTTAAAATAAGAGGAGAAGGTTCTCTCAACGACAGGTAAGATCTCTTAACCATTTCATTTTAGTCATTTAGGTTATTACACCTTGTTAAGAAGGCTCCTCTCTTTGACCTAAGTCAAGGCAGATAGCAATAGGAAAAAAGATAAGCCATGGTGAAGATTTAATCCCCTTCATTAAGTGTTTTAGGATTCTAAGATCAAGAAGGGAGTGACTCTCACCATAGCAAAAAAGAAACACGAGTTAAGGAAGGGAGAGTCTCGCCAGTAGGTATATTTTTTATCCTACATCTATTATTTAATTTTATTGTTTGCCATCCTTTAGAAGGCTTTGCCCCATGACAAACTCGCAAGGGGCTAAGCCGAAATGTGATACTAGCTACACTTTTGAGCAATGTCAAGCAGATCAAACAAACACTGAAGCAAACAGATGAAGATATGATTACGCCATCAAGTGCTACAACAAAGAAGAAAAGCAGCTACAATATTAGAAAAGCTAAAGCCTACTACAGATATCAGTGCCTGCTGCTACCCTCTCCAGGAGAATGACCACGTGGAGGAGGCATAGTAGCCGTGTCCGCCAAAGCTGCTGCGGCCGCCCCATTGCGGCGACGCTCTGAAGAAGTGGCCAAGAACGCAGAAGCACCACGCTCATGGCTACTTTGTCCCTACTGGCTCTGCCCGTGGTGACCCCGGCTATGAGCGGCGCCACCACTCCGATGGGAGCTACTTTGGTGGGTGCAACTCTGGCTCGGCTGTGAAGGGATGCCCTGATGATAAACCTGCAGTGTCGCCTCTGCTGCCGACAAACGAACCTGCGACTGCAGGTGCATCTGCTCCAAAGATCGCATGGCCTGGCTATGCTGGCGCTCCATCTCGCGCATGGCTCTCTCATGTTGAAGGCGGAGATCTGAGACAATCATCTGGGAACGAAGATCGGCTGGGGCAGACTGCAATGTCTCCACCTCGGCCTCTAGAGACTGGATACGGGAGGACAAACTGCTCTGAAGCTCGGCAACCTGGAAGAAGAGGAAGAATATGAACCAAGAAAAGTCAACAACCAGAATAAAGAACAATGAAAATACCTCTGCCTCCTTGGTCGTCAGGGCCTCTCTCGCTTCACTAAGATGCTGGCAAAGCTCAGCCACCTCTTCCCTCGACAGAGAAGGAGGTGAACCCTCAACACGAGCCTTCCGCTGCAAACAGAAGAAAAACACATCAGAGTAAGGAAAGTATACGTCAAGAATACAAATGAAGGTCAAAGGCAGTGTCTACCTCAGTCTCCAGCATGCCACGAAGAGTGGCCACCTCCTGCCGAAGATCAGCAATCTCCAGCTGTTGGCGTAGCAGTAGAGCCCGAGCCTCCTAAAATGGCACAAAGGTCAGAAGAAGAACAACAAACAGAGTTGAAGAAAAGTAAGAAGCATTTACCTGATCTTCTGGAACAAACAAGTGGCCGTATGCCTCTGCGTATCGGCGAAGGTAGTCTCGGCTGTCCTCTGCCCAGCCAATAACTACCTTGCCGCCTTCATACCACAAAGTGATTAAGGCGTGGTACCTCTCCACCCAGTCCACGGGGAGGAGTAGGCGTCTAGGACGGGCCCCGACTAGGGGAAGAGGAGGAGGAGGCTCCAACCAGCCTTGCTCCAGACTGAGGGCGCGTGCCAAGAACCGAAGGCAAAGTGGCGCTAGCTCATTGACGCACAGAAGGTGAAGATCGCGGCCGAAGACATGACCAGTGTGGGCAATCCAGGGTTGGAGATGGTCGTCGGTCATGAGATATGGCCTCCAACACACTTGTGAGAAGCAAAAAATCATGATTATTATTTCAACAGGAGAATATTTATACACAAAATTAAAAGACATACCTCAGTGTGTGGGAAGCGGAGAATCTGAGAATGAATTAAAGCGAGCTGGCTGCGATGGCCCCTAGTAGGGCGGATGGGCTCCCAGCGAGCCATCAGAGGGAGGAGGTCGGGGTAGGACTGCTGTGCCCGACCCAGGGGGAAGCAGAGGTAGCTGCAGACCTGTAAAAGACACAACTCGTCAGAACAAAGCAGAGCAATACAAGTGTACAGGAAAAGAAAGCTGCTAAAAGTCACATAGAGAAAAGGAGAGAAGCCAGCGACCGAAATGGAACCTGCCTCAGGTTGGAGGCCACAGAACAGATGGGCGAGTATCGCTGCCCCCCACGCGTATGTGCCAACCTACTCTAGGTCAGCAAGCAAAGGGAGGAACCGCAGATGGATGCGGTCCGTCTTCGAACCCAACAGAAGGCATCCGAAGAAGAAGAGGAGGAAATGACACAAGTCTACGTCCGCCTCCAAGGAGCCAGGTAACCTGGTAAATGCCGCCGCTGCCTGGCCGACCATGTGGCAGAAAAAGCTATCCTGGCTCTCGCCACGAACACGCTCGGCATCCACCAAGCCTACCATCTCACCAGCCTCTAGTCTGGCGATGGTGCGTAGGCCATCCTCCGGGTCGAACTCGGGCTCATATGCGAAGAGGGCCCGAAACTCCCGTGAATAGTCGGAAGAAGTGGCGCACACCACCGGCCTACCGTAAAACACGAAGACCGGTGATGTGTGCAACATCCTCTAGGGAGGGCACCATGTGCCCCCATGGGAACAGAAACACGAAAGAGTCCGGGTCCTAGGACTCGCAGAGGACCTGCACCAGTGGTAGGTCCTCCCAAAATGGTGTCACCCGGAGGATGGGCCCAAACCCCATCTCCTCCAACCGAACCTGCTGGAAGTCCGGTAGGCCGAGGTAGGCAGCATGCACCAAGTCCCACGAGATCCGGGATTTTATCCGGGCTTGCAAGAAATTCATTTCATTAGTTCAATCAATTGTCAAAATGAAAATGAGCTAATCATTAAGTGCAGAAAAAAAGGAAAACGTACCTCTCAGATGGCCGGGAGCTCGGGCTCCTAAGAATCGGAGTTGTGGCGGCGAACACGTCTCGGCATCTGCATCAAAAGGGAAGTTGATATCAAATAGTGTTAGATACATTTTTTTATTTATTTAATTCACAAAATAAATAAAAAAAATCATCAGAACGTGCCCTCTCCCCCTTTGGAGAGGGAGGGCGCACTCTGCGCGTCCCCTAACTGATGGCGCGCTGAGCGCGCCCTCAGAATAGGGGCGCGCCAAGCGCGCCCCTGCACAGTGAGGAGAGAGAGGGCGCGCTGACCGCACCCTC
Source organism: Cryptocoryne crispatula var. balansae (assembly GCA_036172225.1). Lineage (NCBI taxonomy): Eukaryota > Viridiplantae > Streptophyta > Magnoliopsida > Alismatales > Araceae > Cryptocoryne > Cryptocoryne crispatula. Next base: position 21,702,857 of record CM069926.1, on the reverse strand, counting down.
CTCTTGGGGGCACGGTCAGCACGTCCCCAAACCGGGGACGTGCTCTGTGCGCCCCCGGTTCAAGGGCGCGGTCAACGCCCTGCGTTGACCGCACCCTCCTTCTTGCTCTATTTTTATTTTCACGATAACTTCGTCAAATCAACTCGAAATCGCGTTAAACTTGAACCAAATCGAAGAGCGTAACCCTATCTACATATTTTGTGACAGGGGTACTAACTTTTGACGGCGTTTCGGACTCCGTATCTGAGTTGGAGCTCTGGAGCTTCTGGCGCAAGGAGAGATAGTGTACAGGTGGAAATGAGATATTCTTACCCTCAAGGGGTATTTATAGAGAGTAAAAATGTGAAAATAGGATAAATTTTAAAATGTCATCCAAGGTTCACAAAATCGAGCTGATCGCAATGCCACCGAAAGAATACCGATCTGTCGCACGGTTTGCTCAAAATAATTTTGTGAAGAAAAATTCTCTTTAAATTCTCACCAAAAATCCCTCTTTTCACATTGTCGACTCTGAAAATTCGACGGGGTCCTCTCCTTTTTAGGGAAGTCCGTGAACCTAGATCGTCACCTCAAGAGGGGATGAGAAAAGAAAGGAATAAAGCTCGGAAAGCAAATCTCACCTCGGTCCCACACTCACATTGATCCCCGAACTTTCATATCTTGGCGTCGCTCGATCACCAAAAAGACGGTTCGGGTCATGTGGGAAGAGGGTGAGAAGAGATAAATTAAGACATGTGGTCTCCAGGAACTGTGGGTTCCTATTTATAGAATTAAAATGACCGTGTGTACCTTAGCGTGAAGATTGTGAGTTAAAGCTTCTCCTTCTTCGGCCGGCCGATGAAGAAGAGTCCTCAACGCGGTGGGTGCTTGATATTCTGTGCAACTAGACAAACAAACAAGTAAAATAGACAATTAGAACTAAACAAGGTGGAGTATATGTAAAGAGAATGACATGAAACACACAATTGACTAGAAACTGACCGGATTCGGGTTATCTCTAACCTTTTTTTAATTTTAGGAATAACAGAGTAAAAGTAATGAAAAAAATGTAAAAAAAAATGATAGGAGGATGGAGAATCACGAAACAAAGAGATAGGAAAAATAACTGAAAGATTCCAAGTTGAATAGAGGAAGATATAGCCAAATCTGTGTTGTCGAAAAAGCCGAGCAGCAGTCCAGGATCTGCCAGGCGCGACTTTACTTCTGCGCTTGTCACGACCAGCCCCGACCTCGGAATCAAGTGCCGTCGATTGAAAACTGAAGAAGACTTGGAGAGGAAGAACTTTTATGAAGAGATATTGGGCAGAAGACGTCCACACACTTCTGTAGAGGCCGAGGAAGAAAAACTAGGCAGATCCCCTGCAGAACAGCCTTCCTCTCTCTTGAACCGACTTTTCTCTCTCTAAAAACTCGAAATTCTCTCTCTAAAAATCACAAAATCGATGCAGGAGGGTGCTAGGACGTCTTGAGATGCCTGGGGAGTCGTGCTGATGCCCTTGGAATGACCAGAATTAGAGTTCATTTATAGGAGAACGAGCAGTGCGATCGGAGCTAAAAAATAGGGCTCATTGCGCCCCACCCCTGGGCGCATGCGCCCTGGTGCTGGGCGCATGCGCCCCACTGAAGGGCGTATGTGCCCCCCAGTGGAGGCGCATGGGCACAAACCCCGAAAAAATAGGTCTTATCCGATCGGCGGTTCAGTGGTAGAGTCCGGGTGAAAAACTGGGTCCCTCGTGCCTCAAAGGTAGGGTGCATGTGCCCTCAAGTGAGGGCACAAGGCCACGTGCCTCACTGGTAGGGTGCATGGCCACGTGCCCTGGGTCCCGGGCTCATGTGACCAGGAACCCGGGCGCATGGGCCTGGTTTCGCGCGTCCTTCTTCCGTAAGCCATTGCGAACACTCCCGAACTCAGAATTCGACGCCGTTTGTTGCGTTGGAAAGATAACTGGCCGAAGAAGCTCTCTATAGCATCGGATCAGCCATCACACCCTCCAAAACTTCAGAATTTTATCCGAAAATTAGGGCAGTGAACAGAAGATCCGATACAGGTCAAAATGACTCCGACGGCAAACCGGAAAGGCACGGTATGCAGCAAAACTTGTCCGGGGTGTGAATATGACCATAACCTTCAATGCATGATAATTAGGCATTGGTCATTCAGCCAATTTTCGTGTTTACACGATTTACGTGCAGCTTTCGCTCAGAAATTACAGCTTTTTGCGGAAAACATCGAAAAACATCCGATTTCGTTCGACGAAGTTCCAAATCAACTTAAAAGGACCCGGCATCATCATATGATCAATCATGCGTGTTACCCTATAAAACATGAGTTTTATGCTCTGAATTAGACAAATTTGGCGTGTCTACAGCTTGCCTCGCCTTGATGTCGGCTTTGTAAGGGAGTGGCATGTAATGAAGCGGAGTGATTCGTAGTGAACTGTAATGGAATGCAAGTGAACATAGATGAATGTAGCGGAATGGAATGGTGATGAACTGAAAAGGTGGCATCAAGGTGTAGATATAGACACGCTTATCTACCCGATCCAGCAAAATGAATCTCTCTGAGTATTCTAGATCGCTTTCATGTTCTATCAAAACCTCATATAATTGACTGGTAAAAGACATGCCCTTGGCACGAGAGATGAAAAAGTAAGTGATAAAGGATAAAAGGATGTAGCCAACCCTCAGCGTGGTGAGGAGTCCTCGAATTCGTAGGTTCATCATCAGCCAGCAACCCGAACTTTGCGGTGTTCTTGTACTGTGATGGGCTAAAGTTTTGTGAAAGAGAAGTTGATCTTAAAATGAAAAGAATACCAATCCATCATATTTGGAATCTCAAGTTCATTCAAGTTTCACCAAAATACTCAGTTTAATTCTGAGTGGAAGAACCTCAAGTTCTAAAAGGGTTCGTTTAAGCATAGCAAAATTGCTCGGGTATCGTGAAAACTATGAATCATGTTCTAGCAGAAAACCCGGTATTCGGAAAACGACAAAACAGATTTAAGCCATAGTGAGATTGAAAGACAATGGTAGAACTAACATAGAATGATGGGAAAGAAGAAACAATGGCATGACAATTGCCATGGTGGGATAAAATAAAAGACACGGTGGGATAAAAGAAATGATAGAATAAAACATGGTGTAATAAAAGGAATAAAACATGAAGGGATAAAATTAGTAAAGGAGATGGATGTGAAAACATAGAAAATTATGTAGAAAATAGTTGAAGATATAGATTGTCTATTGGAGGTCAAGACACCCGATTAGGAACCATCGTCCCTCCAATGTTCAATTTTGGCTTATCCGTGAGTGTGAAGAAATGACCAAGCCGTCGTAGATTTTGTTGAAGGGGATCTCGGGCCCAGTCATCTTCACTCTCAAGGTCTTCAACATTAATACATATAATATGTATAAAATGGACTTAACATAACTAGGTGACAGATAGTAAGAGTGATGTGAAGTGCAAAAATGAAGTGATGGTGGTGATGTGATGTGAGATTGATGAGAAACTGAGGATGAAATCTTCAGGTAAGCTGCATCGACCGCCTGATTCATCAGCATCTCTGGTCCATCCTTGTCTTGCCTTCTGACGGAATACAACACCATAAGAATGTTCAACTAGGTGGTGCTTCCTTTTCGTTGCAAGGTTGGGATGACGTTCCTTGGGGAACATTGATCTCACCAATTCACCTGTTAGGACTAAAAAGGTTGCCTGCACATTTCTGGTTAGTACCCAACAGACAGAATTGTCATATGAAGCAGATTGTTCATGAAATGATCAACTGAAGATTTTACTATTTGAACCATCATTTGGATGTCAAAACAAAGTTTTTAATGATGGTTCCTTTAGCAAAAATGTCATTTTTAACATTATAGACAATTTCTGAATTTTTGAGATTTTTCTGAATTTTTCGAATTTTTTTGTCCATGTGCCCCCGATCGGGGGCACCTGGCCATGCGCCCTGGGGTGGGGCACCTGGCCATGTGCCCCCAGATGAGGGCACATGCGCCCTGGGAAAAAAATTGAAATCCGAATTTGACTCAAAAGGGATTAATCCTCCACTATAAATACTCTCTTAAACTCGAAAATTGATCTTAAAAATGGCTCCTCCTTCTAAGAAGATGTGTTCTAACTTGGGAAGAGCGACTTCAAGCATTCCAGGGCATGTGAAGGGAAGGATTTCAGCATATCTGGTAAGAGAAAATCATTTTTTATTGATTGTGATTTTTTTGAATTTTTTTTTCAAATTTTCAAAAATTTTGGGTCCATGTGCCCCCGATCGGGGGCACCTGGCCATGCGCCCTGGGGTGGGGCACCTGGCCATGTGCCCCCATGTGAGGGCACATGCGCCCTACCCGTGGGATTTTTTTTTTTTCAAATTTTTTTTATAAAAAGTGTAAATACCTGACAACATGTTTTGATGGCTTTATGCAGAATTACCCACTCTTTCCAGGTCCTCGAAGATTCTGTTCACCAGTTTGGTTTAAAGATCTGCTTAGAGTGCTTTATTTGTCAGTGAAATCAATCCTGAGTGGCTGGGGCTTGACTGGCCTTTTGGTTCATGCGAAACACTTTGCAGAATATCACTTGGACTTTGGATTGATGGGTGCTTTGGCAGAGTTATGGCATCCTGACACTCACACATTTGTCTTTAGCTCTTTTGAATGCACCATCTTACTAGAAGAAGTAGAGTTGTTTCTTGGACTGCCGCGTACTAGAAAAGATGAGATTGCAAACATGTTTATTCCTTCTGGGCCAGTGTCTTGCCTTGAGTTCTTGCAGGATTTTGTGGAGACAGAGCAAATCAACTCCTTCATCACCGGAAAACGGATCTATCTCCAAAAATTGGCAGCTTGGACCATCTCTACTTTGTCTTGTCGCGGCCTTGATGAGACACAACTTCTTCATGGATCCAAGGGTTTTGCTACTTGCCTTGCTGCTGTGTTCTTGTTTCCCACAGAAGATGGCTTTCTGGAGCAGGGACAACTCTCGTGTATTCGCGGAATCTGGTGCGGCAAGCGGCTTGGTCCTTCAGTGCTTAGCTTTCTCTACTGTGGCTTGTCCTCTGCTTGCATGGGACGTCCTATGTTTGGCAGTGCTCTTCTGTTTGCTTGCTGGGCAGATCTTCATTTCAAGTTTGATCCATCAGGCAATGCTACTACCACTTCACGGCTTTTCCGGCGCGGTCCTTTGTTCCCATATCGCCGGCCCTCGGTTTTCCTGACACGGTTTCCAACAAGTGTGCTACATTGAAGAAACGGACAGATTGGCATATTCATCTTGCTTCCATGAGTCATTCAGGCTTTGTGCACAGTCCAGTCATTATGCAACAGAGAGATGTTCAGATCTGTTTTGCTCCTGGCGTGGATCTTCGACTAGTTACTGGCTCGGCTCTTGTTTTGTACAATCCGCACAGGTGTCATTCCCAGATTGGTTTGCCTCACCATGAACTGCCGGTGCTTTCACACTTGACTCTTATCAAAGACAGGAAGCTTGATACAAACGAAGACATGGAGGAAGCTCAGACATCTATTGCCTTGCGGAGTACGAGCCGGCTACAGCGACCAGGCACACGTATCGTAGAGAGTCCAGATGACCAACGTCGCTATCTTTCTCAGTTGCAGCTTCTTTGTACCTGATCATCCTTTTGTTGCCATTTTCTTTTCTAGCTTGTCAAACAAATTTCGGTCATTTATGAATATAAAATGAATTTTGTTATGTCAATTTCGCAATATAAATTCACAAACTTTTACCTTATGCCTGAAAATTGTCAATGCATGACCGAAACAATGCATGAAAAACAACAGCTATTTTACAACATGATTCTCAAGATTTAATAGTAAGAAATGAATTTTTTATGAAGTTAAAGCATGCATTTTTTTCGGTGAATTTTTCTAAGCAATCCAGAAATCTGTTTGGGATTCTTTCAGTGGCGTTGTGATCAGCTCAATTTCAAGAGTGGCAAGGTAAATTTTAAAATTTTCATGATTTTTACACATTTTTACCTCTATAAATAGACTAACTACCCATACCAGTTCATTTCACCACTCACAGCCTCTTTCTTCACCAGGGATACTCCGACTTCTTCTACACTTTCGGAGCTCGAATCGTATTCAAAGGTCAGTGCTCCAGTTAAAGAAAACGTAGATCTCTACATTCTCTTCGTTTTCACTATAATTTCATGCAATTCCAAGTTCGTTTGAGCTGTTTTTGAGTCAAGAGAAGAATGGTGCACATCTAGGGTCCATGTGCCCTGGAACCAGGGCGCATGTGCCCTCAAACAAGGGCACAAGGGCACGTGCCCTGGGGTCAGGGCGCATGTGCCCTCAACCCTGGGCGCAATGGCATGTGCCCTGGACCTAGGGCGCATGTGCATGTGCCCTCATGTCAGGGCGCATTGTCAACTCTGAAAATTCGACGGGGTCCTCTCCTTTTCAGGGAAGTCCGTGAACCCAGATCGTCACCTCAAGAGGGGATGAGAAAAGAAAGGAATAAAATTCGGAAAGCAACTCTCACCTCGGTCCCACACTCACATTGATCCCCGAACTTTCATCCCTTGGCGTCGCTCGATCACCAAAGAGACGGTTCGGGTCATGTGGGAGGAAGGTGAGAAGAAATAAACGTGGTCGCTAGGAACCGTGGGTTCCGATTTATAGAATTAAAATGACCGTGTGTACCTTAGCGTGAAGAATGTGGGTTAAAGCTTCTCCTTCTTCGGCCGGCCGATGAAGAAGAGTCCTCAACGCGGTGGGTGCTTGATATTCTGTGCAACTAGACAAATAAACAAGTGAAATAGACAATTAGAACTAAACAAAGTGGAGTATATGTAAATATAATAACATAAAACACACAATTGACTAGAAACTGACCGGATTCGGGTTATCTCTAACCCCCTTTTTTTTATTTTTCGGATTAACAGAGTAAAAGTATGTAAAAAAATGTAAACAAATGATAGGATGATGGAGAATCACTAAACAAAGAGTTAGGAAAAAGAACTGAAATATTCTGAGTTGAATAGAGGAAGATATAGCCAAATCTGTGTTGTCGAAAAAGCCGAGCAGCAGTCCAGGATCTGCAAGGCGCGACTTTTCTTCTGCGCTAGTCACGACCATCCCCGACCTTGGAATCAAGTGCCGTCAATTGCAAACTGAAGAAAACTTGGAGAGGAAGAACTTTTATGAAGAGAGCTCAGGCAGAAGACGTCCACACACTTCTGTATAGGCCGAAGAAGAGAGACTTGGCAGATCACCTGCAGAACAGCCTTCCCCTCACTTGAACCGACTTTTCTCTCTCTAAAAACTCGAAATTCTCTCTCTAAAAATCATAAAATCGATGCAGGAGGGTGATAGGACGTCTTGAGATGCCTGGGGAGTCATGCTCCTCTCTTTGGAACGACCAGAATCAGAGTCCATTTATAGGAGAACGAGCAGGTCTTATCGGAGCTAAAAATAGGGTCTATGCGCCCCACCCCTGGGCGCATGCGCCCTGGTGCAGGGAGCATGCGCCCCACTGAAGGGCGCATGCGCCCCCCAGTGAGGGCATATCTTATCTTCTCCGAAAATTTTGATCTTATCCGGTCCGTCGGTTGAGCGGTAGAGTCCGGGTGAAAAACTGGTTCCCACGTGCCTCAAAGGTGGGGCGCATGTGCCCTCAAGTGAGGGCACAAGGCCACGTGCCTCACTGGTAGGGCGCATGGCCACGTGCCCTGGGTCCCGGGCGCATGTGACCAGGAACCCGGGCGCATGGGACTGGTTTTGCGCGTCCTTCTTCCGGAAGCCATTGCGAACACTCCCGAACTCGTAATTCGACGCCGTTTGTTGCATTGGAAAGATAATAGGCCGAAGAAGCTTTATATAGCATCAAATAAGCCATCAAACTCTCCAAAACTTCAGAATTTTATCTGGAAGTTAGGGTAGTGAACAGAAGATCCGATACTGGTAAAAATGACTTCGACGGCAAACCGGAAAGGCACGGAATGCAAAAAAACTTGTCCGGAGTGTGAATATGACCATAACCTTCAATGAATGATCATTAGGCATTGTTCATTCAGCCAATTTCCGTGTTTACACGACTTACGTGTGGCTTTCGCTCGGAAATTACGGCTTTCTGTGGAAAACGTCGGAAAACATCCGATTTCGTTCGGCGAAGCTCCAAATCAACTTAAAAAGGACCCGGCATCATCATATGATCAATCATGTGTGTTACCCTATAAAACATAAGTTTTATGCTCTGAATTAGGCGAATTTGGCGTGTCTACAGCTTGCCTCGCCTTGATGTCGGCTTTGTAAGGGAGTGGCATGTAATGAAGCGAAGTGATTCGTAGTGAACTGTAATGGAATGCAAGTGAGCGTAGATGAATGTAGCGGAATGGAATGGTGATGAACTGAAAAGGTGGCATCAAGGTGTAGATATAGACATTCTTATCTACCCGATCCAGCAAAATGAATCTCTCTGAGTATTCTAGATCGCTTTCATGTTCTATCAAAACCTCATATAATTGACTGGTAAAAGACATGCCCTTGGCACGAGAGATGAAAAAGTAAGTGATAAAGGATAAAAGGATGTAGCCAACCCTCAGCGTGGTGAGGAGTCCTCGAATTCGTAGGTTCATCATCAGCCAGCAACCCGAACTTTGCGGTGTTCTTGTACTGTGATGGGCTAAAGTTTTGTGAAAGAGAAGTTGATCTTAAAAAGAAAAGAATACCAATCCATCATATTTGGAATCTCAAGTTCATTCAAGTTTCACCAAAATACTCAGTTTAATTCTGAGTGGAAGAACCTCAAGTTCTAAAAGGGTTCGTTTAAGCATAGCAAAATTGCTCGGGTATCGTGAAAACTATGAATCATGTTCTAGCAGAAAACCCGGTATTCGGAAAACGACAAAACAGATTTAAGCCAAAGTGAGATTGAAAGACAATGGTAGAACTAACATAGAATGATGGGAAAGAAGAAACAATGGCATGACAATTGCCATGGTGGGATAAAATAAAAGACACGGTGGGATAAAAGAAATGATAGAATAAAACATGGTGGAACAAAAAGAAAGGAATAAAACATAAAGGGATAAAAGAAATAATAAAACATGACGAAATAAAATAAAGAGAAAACATAATGAAATAGAATTGGTAATGATGAAGAAAGAAAAGGAGATGGATGTGAAAACATAGAAAATCATGTAGAAAATAGTTGAAGATATAGATTGTCTATTGGAGGTCAAGACACCTGATTAGGAACCATCGTCCCTCCAATGTTCAATTTTGGCTTATCCGTGAGTGTGAAGAAATGACCAAGCCGTCGTAGATTTTGTTGAAGGGGACCTCGGGCCCAGTCATCTTCACACTCAAGGTCTTCAACATTAATGCATATAATATGTATCAAATGAACCTAACATAACTAGGTGACAGATAGTAAGAGTGATGTGAAGTGCAAAAATGCAATGATGGTGATGATGTAAGATTGATGCGAATGTGGATTTGAGTGAAGTCTTCAGGTGTAGTGCATTGACCAGCATCTCTGGCCCATCCTTGTCTTGCCTTCTGACGGAATACAACACCATGAGAATGTTCAGCTGGGTGGTGCTTCCTTTCTTTTCGCCGCAAGGTTGGCATGACGTTCTTTGAGGAACACCGATCTCACCAATTCATCTGTTGGACTAAAAAGGTTGCCTGCACACTTCTGGTTAGTACCCAATAGACAGAATTGTCATATGAAGCAGATTGTTCTTAAAATGATCAACTGAAGATTTTACTATTAGAACCATCATTTGGAGGTCAAAACAATGTTTTTGATGATAGATCCTTTAGAAAAAAAATGTCAATTTTAACATTATAGACAATTTCTGAATTTTTGAGATTTTTTCTGAATTTTTCGAATTTTTTTGTCCATGTGCCCCCGATCGGGGGCACCTGGCCATGCGCCCGGGGGGTGGGGCACCTGGCCATGTGCCCCCAGATGAGGGCACATGCGCCCTGAGGCCAATTTTTTTTTTTTTTTTTTGAAAAAATTTGTACCTGATTGCCCTTCTCTTTTTTTGCTTCTTCAGCCCCTGCAAACACTTAATGAAAATGATTAAATCTTCATTATGACTCATCCCTTTGCCTATTCATCGTTTGCCTTGATTTTAAGTCAAAGGGAGGAGCCTTCTTAACAAGGTGGAATAAAACAAATGACTAAAATGAATTGGTGGTAAGGGTTGAGAGAACTTACCTGCCGTGGTGTGAATCCTCGCCTCTCCTATATTGAAATGCCTGAAACACTTGACAGAAGGAGATTAGATCTTCACCATGACTCATCCCTTTGCCTATTATGGTCAACTTTAACTTAGGTCAAGGGGAAGAGCCTTCTTAACAAGGTAATTAAAGTAAAAAATGGATATGCAATGCAGAAATGAAAATATACATGACAATCAAATAAACATGGATGCAACTAAGGCAATGACCATGACTGAGCAAAAAAAAAAATTTTCTTTTTGGGTTTTCTTGAAAATAATCATTTTTTTTTTAAAGTATTCAATTTTTTTGGATTTTTGAAATGTGTATTTTTTTGGGCTTTTGAAATATGTAATTTTTTTTGGGTTTTTGAAATATGCATTTTTTTGGGGTTTTTACGCACCTTTTTTTGGTTTTTTTTTTAAATATGCATCTTTTTTTGGGTTTTTGAAATATGCATTTTTTTTTGGACTTTTGAAACATGCATTTTTTGTGGAGAAAATGCTGGTATTTGAGACAGTTCATCGGTCTTTGGAGTTTGTCAAGACTCAAGTGGTAGATGCCACGTGCAAAAATAAAGTTCCCTACCTAGAATCCTTCTAACCTTCTTCCTTTGATAGGCTTGGATTCCACCTGGATTTGGTCGGTTTACCCTACCCAAGGGGTTTAAGGAGGAAGAGTATAGAGGAAGTCCTTGATAGGGTTTGAAGATATTGAGAGGGATTTCTCTACTCTCACTCAAATTACCCATTGGGGTTCGGCCTCTTTGGGTTTTTCTTTCTTTTCTTGTTCTTTTCTATGTGGCACATATTTGGACAGGTTTTTGACCCGTGGGGACATTCCCCATCTTTTACTGCCATTTGCCATGACTATCATTCTGGGTACTCATTCAGACAGGTTGATCATTTTTTCTTTTCTAACCTGAGGGGTTCATTGCCCATCTTTTGGCACCCTTTTGTACCCTCTGAGACGGCCTCCTACTAGGGTGGCGAGTGTTTTCGATACTACCCCTCTCTAATCTTCTCTCCCTATCTTGGACCGAGTAGAAGAGAATAGGGTAAGGGTACTCCTTCCATTTCTAGATTTACGCCTTGCCTTTCGCAAGTGTCGGGTTGTCTGGATTCTAGGATCGGGAAGTGTTGTGTGTGTAGGATGGTACCTACCCTTGACTTCTCACGAACAACCTAGGATCGATGACTTGAGATTATACCAGTGGTTTCTCCATTTTTATGGAAAGTATTTTTTGAGGTCAACTCCATTCCAAGGATGATTTAATTTTTCTCCATCTGCATTAGTCAATTCATATGCATTACCTGGATACTTTTCAGTGATTACAAAAGGCCCTTCCCAGTTAGGTTGCAACTTGGAGCGGGGACCTCCTGGCTTAACGAATATGCGTTTGACTACCATCTCACCGATTTCGAATTTTCTCTCGATCACCCTCTTTTGATAAAACCTTTTGAGTCTATTCTGATAAGTCCGGGCATGTTCGGCGGCGGCTAGCCTTCTTTCATCCAAGAGTTCAAGCTGTGCAAGGAGAGATTCTCTTCTCTCATCAACAGGAATATCCCTGTCGAGCTGAACTCGGAGAGATGGAAGTAATACTTCGTAAGGGACCACTGCTTCCATCCCATATGCCAAAGCATACGGGGTTTGTCCAGTGGGAGTCCTTACAGAAGTACGATAAGCCCATAGAGCATCTACAAGCTTATCAGGCCAGTCGGCAAATTTGCTAGACTTACAAGGGGCCAATGATATCAAAGGCCCACATGGCGAAAGGCCATGGGGCATGAATTGTATGAAGGGAAGATGCGGGAGAGTGAATCTTGTCGGTATGGAGTTGACATGAATGACAATGCCGGACAAAGATGGAGCAGTCTTCTTCTAGAGTTGGCCAATAATACCCTTGTCGGATGATTTTCTTAGCAAGGGCTTGGGCATTCACATGACCGCCACAAACTCCAGAATGTGCTTCCTTCAGCACCAACTCAGCTTCTTCTTCATCAAGACATCTGAGTAAGATTCTACTTAGGCTTCTCTTATAGAGCACTCCTCCTAGGATTGTATACCTCTGGGATACTCTTCTGATTGCCTTCTTTTCCTTGGTGGTTGATCCAGGTGGATATGACTGATCTTGACAATACCTCGCAATCTCGTCATACCAAGGTCTCTCACCTTCTTCTAATTCTTCGAACTCAATCAAGGAGATTTCTTCTTTATGTTCCAAGTATTCTTTTCTGTTGAATCTTTCCTTAACCTTTAGAAAACGTCCATCCTCAATTCTGGAATTGTTTTCTTACGGATGTGGATAGTTCGCACTTGCACGCCTAGCGGGACGAGATAGAGATGAAGCTAGTGAGGCTAAGGCATCGGCGAGGATATTCGAGAGCGGGGGACATGAACAAAGGTGAGTTTGAAGAATAGCTTGATGTAGCGAGGTGGTGAGCTCTGGTAGGGCTTGAGGTTTGGATGAGAAGTTCGATATTTGGATAAGACTTGGCGTAGGATCAATTGACTATCACCTATCACCCTCAGTTCGGTGGCACCATGGAAATGAGCGGCCTCCAGCCCGGCCAGCAAGGCTTCATACTCAGCTATGTTGTTGGTTGCTGGAAAGTTAAGCCGAAAAGCCTGTGGAATGGTGACACCTTCAGGTGACAGAAGGACAATACCTATCCCTCTACCATGAGAGTTCAGAGCCCCGTCAAAATATAATGTCCAAAGATTGGAAGATCGGATCGACATTAGTTCGTCATCCGGGAACTCCGACCGGACTGGGTCAAAGACGGGTATGGGATGATGGGCAAGGTGTTCAGCAATAGCATAACCCTTGATTGCCTTCTGTGGGACATAAGTGATATCAAATTGGGATAAGAAACTCTGCCATCGCCCTAACCGATCAGTCAAGACTGTACACAATTCTATGCCAATTGTTGCAGATATCTGTTTGGAACTCCTTTACCTCTGACTTTCCTATTTCCTAACCTAACTTGACCTACTGAAGATAAAGCTGGAAAGGTGGTATTTACAGTGGAGGGAGGATCGAGCAAATCGATCAATGATTCAGAAAAGGGGGATCCCTGATTGGGAGTACCCTCTGGGATGAGTAGAGACGTCTCCTCGATGGAAATATGAGTTTCAGAGAAGACATTTTGGAAATTTCAAGTAAAAAGATAGAATGAGTCTGAGTAAGAGTAGAAGGTTGAAGAGGGCACATGGGCCCAAAGTGGGTAAGTGGGCCCTGAAGCCCATCCAAAAGATCTAGAAATAAATGTACGAGGTTCAAACATGGGATTGTTATATTTGGGCCTTGTGGAATGGTTTTGACTTGGGTGGAATGCTCAACAAGATGATCCAATATTGGTCTGCCCTTGAGTGGTTCCTGGTGCTCTTCCCCACTTGAGAACAGACGAGTCAAAGATAAGCATAGGTCTTCCAAGTCTTCTTCTTCTTCATCTGGAGCCTTTCTTCTCTTGACAGCTATCACGGAATTTTTGCCATCTTCAGCCAACATCATGGTCTCCCCTTTGATAAAGAAGGTGTGGAGTCCCACGGCATATCCTGGCTGGAAGATCCTCCTTGGGATGGAACCCTCTTCATATCCCAACCCACACTGCGTGGCCTTTTCGCATTTTCAATTGGCTGAGTGATCCCTTGAAGATCCTTGCCTAAACCTCTTCCAGGCTGATAGCCCAATTTCATCATCATTTGCCATCCCACTGTGTCTGGTAGAGAGGCGGTCATCCATCTGACTTCTGGAAATTCTCCCACTGAGATCTGGGGTTGTATTGACAGACCTAGGGGTGATGTAAAAACATCATTCATCTCATCCCTCATAGGCATGCTAGTCACCTTGACCACCTGTCCTTTAAATGGAAACTTTATGCACTGGTGGTTTGTTGAAGCCACAGCTCCTATTGCCTCCAAATATGGCCTCCCAAGTATAGCCCGAAAAGTTGGATCCAATTCAAGAATATGAAAATCTGTTGTGACCGTACATTGTCCAAGTTTGACTTCTAGAATGACCACCCCATGTGCAGACTTCATGGAGTTGTCGTAGGCCGTCACCATGGCAAAAGATGGCTTGATTTCTTGCTCAGAAATACCGCACAACTGCAATGTTTCTGGCGGCATAATGTTGATAGAAGCTCCAGTGTCAACCAAACATGATTTTACTTCGACATTGCAGATGATAACAGCCACATGCAAAGCATATCTCCTAAAGTCTGGATCTGCTAATTCTTCCTGAGAGAAAGTGAGTGTTGGGTGCTCACTTCTAGGGGCTAACACTGTAGTTATTTTTTCAGGTGGGAGATCTTCACTCACCATGACCCTTTGTAAGTACTGTTGTAGAATCTCCTGGTGCACTTTTGATCTTTTGATCAACTCAAGTATAGAAATACGGGCTGGTGTCTTATCCAAATGTTTTAACATATCATACGCCGTGCCTGGCAATGGTTCTTCCACTTGTTCCTCCTCCACTGGCTCCTGCGGTTGAGTTCCGGCTTGGGGAAAGAGCCGCTGGAACATCCTCCCACTCCGAAGCACCGGGGCTATTTGGCGGTCGGGTAGAGGTGACGGGTTAACTGGGGTGGGTTGTGGTGGAACAGGTGGTGTAGGTGCGGGTATGGTAGGCAATGGGTTTGGTGGTCCTAGGATGATGGGGTTAGTTGGTAGAGGGGTAGGATTTGGAGGTGGTAATGATGGTGATACGGTGGCCTAATAAGAAGAGGCCGGAGTGCGAAGTGGTTGATGAATTTAATGAAGGTGTAGGTTGTGGGATTGGTTGTGGTGTTGGTGGTATGATAGGTTGGGGTTTTGGAGTGGTAGAGCTCGTAGTCCGGGGGTTCGGGTTTGGTGGTGATTGTGGTGGTCGAATGAGCAAGGGCCGGTGTGTAGCAATGGTTGAAGGAGGTGTAGTTAGAGAGGGGGCTGGCCTGATGATGGGCCGGCGAGAAGAAGTGGCGGCCAGTGGTTGAGTTATTGAGCTTTGTGGTAGTTGTGGAGTAGTAGGTGCACGGATTATCTGTCTAGGAGGGTTCCTAGCAGGAGGCCTAGCCGGGTTGACAGGCATGGTTGTATTGTGGCTTTCTAGTTGCCAACCTTGAGCACGGCTGACATCTCCCTGGACAATGGAGTGTACTAAACCAATTCCTGGGTTTGGATGTGCTGGTGCCGGTGCTGGAGCGGGAGCATGTAACGGGAGCGGATTTTGGACAATCCCCAAGCCAGGTTGTTGTTGAGGTTGAGCCGGTGGACGCTGCCGCTGCTGCTGCCTAGCCTTCATTACCTGTGTGCATTCCCCCATTTGGACCTAATCAATGCTGTCTTGGTCATTCAGATCGTGGATGTAATCCTTGAATTTAAAGCACACCTCTACAGTGTGACCAGGACACCGGTGGTAAGCGCAGTATCGGGACATATCTGCGTTTACTGGCCAAACCTCTCTTTCCTTAGGCAATTCCAACTGTTTCTCCACCATGAGTACATTGAAAATGTCGGTCAAGGAGTAAGGGAGTTGCTGGTAGTTTTCTCTCCTAGGACCTCCCCTTCGTGGTGCCTGATTGGGTGGTGGCGGTGCCCTATTGTAGGTAGGTTGACAAGGTTGCTGGGGTTGTGCTACTGGTTGCGGGGGTTTTTGTGGTTGTCGTGGTTGTGGTGGCCTAATTTGTTGCTGAGGGTGGTAATAGGAAGGGTTCTGTGGTGGGTTTCTGTACTGGTTTTGACGGTTCCCTCCCTGGTTCCCCACAATGTTTATAGCTTCGTTGTTGACCACTCCTTCGGTTGTAGGCCCAACTGGTGCAAAGGGGGTTTTCCTGAGGTTTCTATGTTTAGGATCGAAAGGGTTTATCATTGTGGCATCCTTGAAGTGGGCATGCAAGTATCGAGCCTTTGTCATAGAGTTCATTCATTGTGGTAGGACGGTGCATGATCAAGACATTCCTCAAGGCAAGTGTAGTGTTGC
This sequence comes from Cryptocoryne crispatula var. balansae, assembly GCA_036172225.1. Taxonomy (NCBI): domain Eukaryota; kingdom Viridiplantae; phylum Streptophyta; class Magnoliopsida; order Alismatales; family Araceae; genus Cryptocoryne; species Cryptocoryne crispatula. Next base: position 21,686,683 of record CM069926.1, on the reverse strand, counting down.
CAATGAGCATCTTCACTTGTTCCCCTTCAGAAATAACATCTGTCAATTTTTCTGCCATTCCCCTCCAGCGATCAGCAAACTTTATGAAGTCCTCTTCGGGCTTCATCTTCTCAGCAATCAAATCCGTGATGGAGCATGCTGGTGCCACCCGGTCTCTGTATCTTTGCAAGAATTTTGTCTTGACAATGTCGAAGTCTCCTGCCTCAAAGGAGTCGAGTGAGTAGAACCATTCCAATGCAGACCCTTCTAGTGATCGGCGGAACAAGAAGGCAAGAACCCTACGATCATCTTTCCAGAATGAGGACTCGTAGAGAAAATCTTTAAGATGAAGAAAAGCATTGCCAGTACCATTGTAGCGGCGATAAACTGGTAGCTCAGAAGGTGGCAAATGTAGGACTGGCAGAGAAGGAATAGAAATCTCAGGCACTGACTTGGAGTCCATGCGACGCTCATTCATCTGGGTGTGCTGATCCATGATTGCCCTGGTGAGAGCAGGTTCTTGGTTTACTGGTGGGGGTATGTGGTTAGAGACATGGTTCTGAAATTGAGGAGCATGACTTGAAGATTGTCCCATGACTTGATGGGCCAAGGGAGCAACATGGTTAAAATAAGATGGTTGAACAAATGAGGGTTGGACCACAGGTGGTTGAACTATAGAGGGTTGAACTACAGATGGTTTAATCATAGATTGTTGAACAACAGGTGATTGAATTATAGATTGTTGAACAACATGTGGTTGAACAAAGGGGGACTAAATGACTGGTGGTTGAACTAGAGGACGAGGAGATAAGGCAACTTGATTGGTTTCAGCCTGATCTGAAGCAATTTTGCCCTTCACCATGGATTGTATACGGGGATAGGTTTACGGGTCGGTATAGAGAGACAACTCCTAAAGAGTTGTTCAACATCACGGGGAGCGAGATGGTGGAGGGACCTCTTGCACTTGGTGAATCGGTTGGTGACCCATCTCGTGCTCTCGATGTTCAGCTTGTTCCGCTATTCCAACGTGCCTTCCAGACCTTAGTTGCATTGAACTTCAAGAAGAAAGTAAAACAAACAAGTTGACAAAACAAACAAAGAATTTTTTTGGTTTTTTTTAGTATTTTGCAAAAAGTTAAAGGTTTGAATTTTTGTTTGACAAGCAAGTTATGCAAAGACTTGAAAGCAAGATTACGCAATTATTTTGATTAAACCTTAGGTTTATGAATTTGTTAAGAATTGTTCTCTCAACAAATGGGTTAGGATCCTAACTCCAATCTCCAATGACCTAGGTTTCACACAATCTCACCACGTGTAGGTAACGTAGGATGCTTCGGGTTTTGGGGAGTGGTACAACCAACCCGATCGTGAAGAGGAATACTCCACGTATGAGGAATTACGGAGGCCTTGATGAAAGCCAACCAAGTCAACTAGGAAGGAATAACCGAGACGAGAGGTCAGAATCCACCAAGAGGGTGTTTTGGATGGGAGGGGTAAATGGGAGAGTGAGCTCCCGCCTCAAAAAAGTGTAAAAGAAGGAGGTAGAGAAGGAGCAGAGAATGCAATCAAGTAATAAAACAAGTAATGAGCAAAGCATAAACTTAAACAAGCAATCAACACCAGACAAGCAATTAGAAACTAGACAAGCAACTAGAAACTAGAATCTAGACTTGTTTCTTATGTGAGCCAAATGGAGATAGTGAAAAGGTGATGGAAAGAAGAGGGTTCAGATCGGATAGCCAAGCAAAAGGGTGGTCCACGTGGGGACCGATGTGGGAACTAGGGTAGAAAGTAAAGGTGGTTCACGTGGGAACCGGTTTTGGGTAAAAAGGGGTGGTTCACGTGGGAACCGGTTTGAATGATCAAAAGAGGGCCACGTGGGGCCAATTAAAAGTGAACAAAGATCTGATCCAAGTGGGGATAGATATGAAGGAAAGTGGTTTGGTTCACGTGGGAACCGAAGTAAAGAAAGAGATTGGTTCACGTGGGAACCGGTTTAAAAGGAAAAGGGTGGTTCACGTGGGAACCGGTTTAAATAAAATGTAGAAATTAAATGGCATACTTGGTACTTCAGATCTGATGAAAGATGGGTGAAATCAGAAATTATGAGATGGCATGAAGTTTAAGAGAGGTGGAAAGAAGGAAAGGCTCACGTGGGAACCGGTCTAGAACTAGAACTAGTTGCAAACAAAACACTTAGCACCCACAGTTGAAGACATTGCTTGTCCCACCGTGGTCGCCACAAAGCTGTCGACTCTGAAAATTCGACGGGGTCCTCTCCTTTTCAGGGAAGTTCGTGAACCCAGATCGTCACCTCAAGAGGGGATGAGAAAAGAAAGGAATAAAATTCGGAAAGCAACTCTCACCTCGGTCCCACACTCACATTGATCCCCGAACTTTCATCCCTTGGCGTCGCTCGATCACCAAAGAGACGGTTCGGGTCATGTGGGAGGAAGGTGAGAAGAAATAAACGTGGTCGCCAGGAACCGTGGGTTCCGATTTATAGAATTAAAATGACCGTATGTACCTTAGCGTGAAGAATGTGAGTTAAAGCTTCTCCTTCTTCGGCCGGCCGATGAAGAAGAGTCCTCAACGCGGTGGGTGCTTGATATTCTGTGCAACTAGACAAATAAACAAGTGAAATGGACAATTAGAACTAAACAAAGTGGAGTATATGTAAATATAATAACATAAAACACACAATTGACTAGAAACTGACCGGATTCGGGTTATCTCTAACCCCCTTTTTTTTATTTTTCGGATTAACAGAGTAAAAGTATTGAAAAAAATGTAAAAAAATGATAGGATGATGGAGAATCACTAAAAAAAGAGTTAGGAAAAAGAACTGAAAGATTCTGAGTTGAATAGATGAAGATATAGCCAAATCTGTGTTGTAGAAAAAGCCGAGCAGCAGTCCAGGATCTGAAAGGCGCGACTTTTCTTCTGCGCTAGTCACGACCAGCCCCGACCATGGAATCAAGTGCCGTCGATTGCAAACTAAAGAAGACTTGGAGAGGAAGAACTTTGATGAAGAGAGCTCAGGAAGCAGACGTCCACACACTGCTATAGAGGCCGAAGAAAAGAGACTTGGCAGATCACCTGCAGAACAGCCTTCCCCTCACTTGAACCGACTTTTCTCTCTCTAAAAACTCGAAATTCTCTCTCTAAAAATCATAAAATCGATGCAGGAGGGTGGTAGGATGTCTTGAGATGCCTGGGGAGTCGTGCTCCTCTATTTGGAACGACTAGAATCATAGTCCATTTATAGGAGAAAGAGCAGGTCTTATCGGAGCTAAAAAATAGGGTCTATGCGCCCCACCCCTGGGCGCATGCGCCCTGGTGCAGGGCGCATGCGCCCCACTGAAGGGCGCATGCGCCCCCCAGTGAGGGCACATCTTATCTTCTCCGAAAATTTCGATCTTATCCGGTCCGTCGGTTGAGCGGTAGAGTCTGGGTGAAAAACTGGTTTCCACGTGCCTCAAAGGTGGGGCGCATGTGCCCTCAAGTGAGGGCACAAGGCCACGTGCCTCACTGGTAGGGCGCATGGCCACGTGCCCTGGGTCCCGGGCGCATGTGACCAGGAACCCGGGCGCATGGGACTGGTTTTGCGCGTCCTTCTTCCGGAAGCCATTGCGAACACTCCCGAACTTGGAATTCGACGCCGTTTGTTGCATTGGAAAGATAATAGGCCGAAGAAGCTTTATATAGCATCAAATAAGCCATCACACTCTCCAAAACTTCAGAATTTTATCTGGAAGTTAGGGTAGTGAACAGAAGATCCGATACTGGTAAAAATGACTTCGACGGCAAACCGGAAAGGCACGGAATGCAACAAAACTTGTCCGAAGTGTGAATATGACCATAACCTTCAATGCATGATCATTAGGCATTGGTCATTCAGCCAATTTCCGTGTTTACACGACTTACGTGTGGCTTTCGCTTGGAAATTATGGCTTTCTGTGGAAAACGTCGGAAAACATCCGATTTCGTTCGGCGAAGCTCCAAATCAACTTAAAAAGGACCCGGCATCATCATATGATCAATCATGTGTGTTACCCTATAAAACATGAGTTTTATGCTCTGAATTAGGCGAATTCGGCGTGTCTACACGCATGTGCCCTGGACCCAGGGCGCAAGGGCATGTGCCCTCAAGTCAGGGCGCATGTGCCCTGGACCCAGGGCGCATGTGCCCACAGACCAGGGCGCATGGGCCCCTGGTATGGGCACATGTCGACTTCAGCATTCTTGTTTTAAAAAAAATTGAAAAAAAAAACTGACCAATTTTGAAATGTACAGATGCCGAAGAGGGTTCGACGCGTGCGTGCGCATGACGACGAGGCTGGTCCATCTGAGCCGATAGCCCGGCGCGATGTAAATGTCCTTTGAACTAACTAGAAACTCTCTACCATCTTTGTGATTTAGTTCTTGACCTGAACAACTTTTCCACTTGTAGGTACGGATCAAATCGCGTATATCATGGCAATTGGTACGATTGGCGTACCGGGGTTTTCAACCGTTCCAACGCCGCCGCCTGGATGAGATGGGATTTGGTCCCGTCTTACATTCGTCAGTGCTTTGGGAGGACTTGGCTTTGATCTAGGTTCTGAGAGATCGTTGGGATGCGGCGACTTGTTCATTTCTTCTTCCCTGGGGGCATATGGTCCCTACTCTGGAGGACGTGGCCCATATCACGGGGCTGCGGGTCTATGGGCGAGCCGTCACCGGTTGCACGTATAGTAACTACGCCGAGATGGCAGCGACGCTTCTTTCTTACTCCCCGCCTCGGTCACATGATGAGGCAGTCCTGTCGATCACTCGGAAGGAGTGTCTCGAGCTAGTGGGCCTGACGGAGGCTCAGATGCAGCAGGGCGAGGTGACCACAGACTACGAGGATCGCCTGATTCGTTAGGTATCTGCGACACTATGCGGTCTTCCTGGATCAGCGGAGGCAGATCGGGATCTCCGCTGATTTCTGCTCTTCTTTTTCGGTCGCTTGTTGCTGGGCAACAAGACCGAGAAGGTTCACCTATGGTTCCTTCCGTTCCTGGCAGACGTGGAGTCCATCGGCGACTATGCCTGGGGTGCAGTGGTCCTCGCACATCTGTTTGCCAGTCTCTCTCCTGACAGTGGTACTGTCTCAGTGGGCGGCTTTACACCTTTTCTTCAGGTATTTCTTTTTTTGTGGCTTACTTTCTTGTTGCATGTTATACTTTTACCAACGAAGTTTTAATTTCAGGTGTGGAGTTACCTTTACATTCCACTAGGCCGAGGCAGAATAGATCACCCGTTTCGCCTGCCTTTGATGGCGCGTTGGCATGCCATCCGTGACACTAAGTCTCATGCTTACCAGCTCCTTCGTCTTCGAGGCGAGCTGTTGGGTCTTTCTCCTGCACGGGTACGTCTCCCTATTCTTCCTTACTTTTGTTTTGCTAACTGCTGATCCTTTTCTTTCTCGTAGGTATGCTGGCGTCCATATCTGACTACTGATGATGAGAGTGCCGAGTGGGTGGTGAAGGGTGCTCATCTTTTCGGCCGCGACATTTACCTCCATTGTCTGAATGAGGTGGAGCCACTGTGGGTTCGCCTCGTGATGAGGACATTTGGCGGTTATCAGGAGTGGTGCCCACCTCCTTCGTCCAGACACAGCCATAGCACAAAGGGGTTGACACACTCAGTAAACTGGGCAGCCCAGTACCAATCTGCCTTGGAGGATGTTGGCATCAAATTTTTCCGCTTAGCTTGCTCAATACAAGTTTCAGCAATGCCAAGGCCGGTGCAGAAAATCTGACCCAGATTCAAAAAATTCGTGAATAGATGATGTAAATAGGCTTTGGAAATGCCTTGGCATGGCCTTACATGCTACAAATGTCCAAGATAATGTGTTCATTACATAGCCCCGGTCAAGAGCTTCGCAACGGTGCCCAAAACATGAAAAACGGACACCGGAAGGCCAAAATGACCATTTTGCCCCTGACACTTTGGGACAAATTGGGACTCTAACATGGCATTCAAACTTTACCACATTTTAAAGATTGGATAGAGCTAGGCAATGCTTGAAACGGATCGAAAATCCGACCCCCGGATGAAGAGATATGCAAGAAAGAGCAAATCCGGACGGAAAGCCGTATGTTCTCGCACCAGGGGCATAATGGTCCGTTTAGCTTTGGATCGACCCATGGGCTGAAAAAATTTCATTTTTCATGAACCAAAACTTTTATCTCATGAATATTGATGCATGAAAAATAAATTTGGCCAATGGGAGAAGGCAATTGCATTCAATTACAGTTTTCGGCATTATCGACGGCCGAGATCGCACCGATCGGAGAAACTAGCTAAATCAGGAGATCCGTTGCAATTCAAGTGATCTCAACCACACATCAGGATGGAGCATAAGATCAATGGCCATCAGGGCATGATATGGAATTTTTTGAAGTCAATTTGAAATTTATTTAATTGGTTTTGGCCGGAATTAATGCTAGCCGTTGGATCGGGAGCACTTTGATTAAACCAGGGTTAAACCTAACCCAAGATGGGCTAACCCAACCTGTCATGGTCGAATTCCATCCTCCCTCATCTGATGTGTGCGCAAGAAGCCCTAGAAAATAGGGGAGGGAGGCGCACCCACCTCCTCCTTCCTTGGCTAGTGGGTCCCACTCAACCACTTCCCTCAACCACCTCCCATGGCTTATCCCTATCTCTCCCTTGGTTTATCTTCATCCTAACTAATCCTACAACTAACCAAGCTTATCCTCATCCAAGCCTTGGTCGAACCAGCCCTCTCTCCACTTGTCATGTGCGCACACCTCCTTGAAAGGAGGAGATGGTGCGCACCCTTCTCTCCCTCTCTTTCTAGTTGGCGCATGATCATCCTCAACAACCAACTTGGGTTATCCTTATCATATCCAACCTCCTTTGGGTTATCCTTATCTCCCCTCAACAACCTCCAGCCTTATCTCCTCCTGGAGATGGCGCACCTCAGCCCCTATAAAAGCCCCCTCAGCTGGCCATGTGCAGGACAAGCTGATCACCCTGCGGAAGCCCTGCCTCTCCTCCCTCTACCCTGCTCCAAGACAGCTTCTCCTTACTTGGACGTCTTCATCAGAAAGTCAGCAACCTCTCCAGCCCCCTGGTGGTGTTCCAAGTGAAGAAGAAGAAGGAGAAAAGGCCTCCCTCCAGCAGGTGTGCCAGCAGCAGCCCAATCGGTGGTGCACCGATTCCTACAGCAGGTGTTCCTTCTTGGAGCACCGATTCCACCCCCATTTTCAGCAACAAAGGAAGAAGAAGAAGAAGGGTATAAAGCCAGTCATATTCTCCTTCAATCTCCAACAAGGATTGTGCCAAAAAGGTGAGGGAAGATGTAGTACTTTCTAGTTCTTTCCCTCCCCTCTTCTTTCTCTTCCCCTCGGCCTTCTCTATGGCCATTCAAGAAGCTCCAAAATCCCAGCCTTGTTGGTCAACCTCCCTATGCTGGTCCCACAAGCCATCAAAAATCAGCCTCTTTGAGCCCTTCATTTCAGACCCCTTGCTGTCCTAATTCTAGCTCCTCATTGCCCATGTGCGCACAGCCCATAGGTGGCCTGTAAACAGCCCATTTGGCATCCTCAAGCAGCCCCATGCTGTCACCTAACACCGTGCCCCTTGTTGCCATTCCTCTAGCAGCCAATTAGGCTTCTGAACATGCTCTTAATCAGGCCATGTTTGACCATCCTTGTTGCCCAAGTGGACATACTTCAGAACATGCCCAAATCAGGCCCCTCTGCTGGCCTTGAAACCAGACCCCTCTGCTGGCCATGAAACCAGACCCCATGCTTCCTTTTCTTCCTTCCCCTTTGAGTATAGGTTGAGGGTCGACGCTTTGAGACTCTCGGAATCCGCCGGACGGACCGAGACTACTCGGGCGGGCCTTCAATTCTCATGCCCTTTGTGCATTCCTAAAATCAGTCCTAGCTCATACCTAAACCTACCCCTTGTGCAGTCCTACCAAAGCTCACCTAAACAGCACCTTAGCCAACCCATTCCAGCCCCTCTGAGGCTCACCTAGCCCGCTGCCACAGCAAGATGTCAAGGTGCAAAAATGGAGGGCAAATCAGGCCAACCGGGCCATGGAGGTGCAAAGCAGGCCCATTGGGTCATGAAGTTCAAAGCAGGCCGCCAGGACCCATGAAGCACAAGATTGGGCCAACCGGGCCGACATAGCATGAAGACCAGCCCATTGTGCTGATGAAGCTGGCCCATTGGGCCTTGGACACTTAAAATAAACATTAATTAAATCTGAAGGCGAAATGCCAAAATTAAATAAGGAGTTAGCACCACCACGTGGGCGCTCCACCTTGGGCAGCTAGCCCGGACCCGTATCCGGTATGTTGACCCGGGCGTAGGCATGGGACACGCTTCCCACTGCAGACGGACCCTTCCCACTACTTGGAAAGTCAAATGACTATGCCTTGTAGGACGGGTAAAATTCCACACCGATTGGAAAATAAGGCGGCATGCTGCCAAAATTTTCCCAATCAAGTGGTATTTTACACCAAGGGAAGGACATTCACACATTTGCACCATTGACAGCATTATTCATGGCATATGAACTGCCACATCTGATGTACACCAGCATGAACATGAATATTCAATGAACATTTCAAGTGCCGAGTTGATTACATGTGACTGGGCATCGACACTAGCCCGACAGACCGGATGTGATGCAAACCGAACAAGAGTTAACCAAATCTGAAGTTAACTTAATTAAATCTGAAAATACATTCAAACCAACATTGAAACATGCTTAAAACAGATCATTAAAGCTTTAACATTCAACAAAAATCATATTTAATACAATCTGGAAGAATTGATTCAATACACTTAATCCATTGGAATTCAATTTCCTAAACAAGTGCAAATCAAATAATCAAACCAATTAAAAAGAACACATAAAGAAAACATTAAGGTATATGAAATTCATCTTAAAACATGCCAAATCCATATCATTAACAATCTGAAATTCAAGTTTAATCAATTTGAACCAAACTTCAAAACATTTAAAACATACTGAACACATCCGAATCGGTATTAAAACACCAACCGACATGAGAAAACCACATTAAAATGACTAAACACATTATCAATTAAACTTAAACAAGTCAAAAATTGATAAACACATCTAAAATATCAAGTTCAAACAAAAAATAAAATAAACTTCAACCAATTAAAGTAAAACAAACCAAACAAGCTCAAAACACCTAACATTCAAATCTAAGTCAAATTGAAATCTGAAATCAACATTTCAAACCACATCAAAATCCATTCTTAAATCAAACATAAATCAACTTCAAACAAAAATCTAATCAAAATTGTTTGCATCTCATCGGGCTGAAAAGGCCGGGGCCCTTTGTGTTCTTTATACATTGTGGATGTGCACGCTCTCATCAAACAAGATCGCTATGGCAGTTAATCAAGGGTGTTCGAGTGCTTGCTCGATGTAAATGAACATCGGATATTCACACCATCCGATGGAGAGAGGTCAAGAAATATTTTCACAGAACCCGAACCTCGGTTCTATACTCTTTTAATATCACCCGGACTATCTAGTATTTTTATGGTCTATCACCTACTTTACTAGAAAATTCGGATGTCGATATTTCAAAACATACAAAAACAATAAATCTTTTTCCAGAATCAAAAAACGATTCCCGAGGTTCCCACAGAGGACTGGGAGGCTGAGGGCACCGTGGTTTTCTCGACTTCCGTGGATGACACGGAGTTCACTCGCCAATATGGTGCGGCTTACGGTCATCTTTTTGACTATGCTGGCCAGGTTAACCTTTTATCTCTGTCTCTTTGTTATCAATGCTTTGCCTTGTTTCAAAAAAATTTCTTTTTTTTTCAAGATTCCCAGTGCATGCTTACCCAGTATCGAGCACAGATTCACGAGCTGGAGGAGGAGGTGGCCTCCCTGAAGGCAGCTCTACAGGTAGAGGTATGTGTGTGTCTGGTGTTCCTTAATTGTCGCCGGATATTTGACTTGCTTTATGTACTAACAGCCGCATGGGCCACTCGGAGGGTGTTTCTTCTTCGAAGAGGTGAGAGCCCTACGAGATGAGCCGGCTGCCGTGAAACAGATCTACGGCGGAGAAGGAGATCACGGTAACATCTTGATAGTTGCTACCAAACTTGTTCTTTCATTGTCTAAGACTTATACATTGCTTGTAGGTGGCTGCACTAGAGCGATCAGTTTCTACTTCTTCTTCGGAGTCTTCTTCCAGGATCCAGGCCTTGGAAGCTGAGTTGCAGGCCCGGGTGCCTACTCTTGAGATGGCTCAGCTCTGATTGGACTTTGATACAGAGCTACTGGTGTGTGATCGGCGCCACTTTGAGGCTCTTCGTGAGGTGGAGACCCAGCATACAGCTACCCTTCGTGAGCGAGACGCCGCGATCCGTGCTATGGAGCAGAGGCAGTACCAGATGCAGATGGATCTTGTTTCCGCCCAGGCGGAACTACGTTTTCATCGTGAGATGGCCCGCTAGTCTACTCGGAGCCGGACCCATCAGAGTGGCACCCATCAGAGTGGCAATCATCAAAGTGGCAATCATCAAAGTGGCAGTCATCAGAGTGGCAGCTGTAGACACGCCAAATTCGCCTAATTCAGAGCATAAAACTCATGTTTTATAGGGTAACATGTGTGATTGACCTTATAATGATGCCGGGTCTTTTAAAGATGATTTGGAGCTTCGCCGAACGAAATTGGATGCCTTCCGAAGTTTTCCGCAAAAAAGCCATAATTTCCGAGCGAAAGCCACACGTAAATCGTGTAAACATGGAAATTGGCTGAATGACCAATGCCTAATGATCATGCATTGAATGTTATGGTCATATTCACACCCCGGACAAGTTTTGTTGCATACCGTGCCTTTCCGGTTTGCCGTCGGAGTCATTTTGACCTGTATCGGATCTTCTATTTATTGCCTTAACTTCCGGAAAAAATTATGAAGTTTTAAAGGTGTGATGGCTGATCCGATGCTATAGAGGGCTTCTTCGTCCTGTTATCTTTCCAATGCAACAAACGGCGTCGAATTCCGAGTTCGAGAGTGTTCGCAATGGCTTCCGGAAGAAGGACGCGCGAAACCAGGCCCATGCGCCCGGGTTCCTGGTCACATGCGCCCGGGACCCAGGGCACGTGCCCATGCACCCTACCAGTGAGGCACGTGACCTTGTGCCCTCACTTGAGGGCACATGCGCCCTACCTTTGAGGCACGAGGGACCCAGTTTTTCACCCGTACTCTACCACTGAACCGCCGATCGGATAAGGCCTCTTTTCTCGGGATTTGTGCCCATGCTCCCTCATTGGGGGGCACATGCGCCCCTCAGTGGGGCGCATGCGCCCAGCACCAGGGCGCATGCGCCCAGACGTGGGGCGCAAGGCCCCTATTTTTTAGCCTTGATAACGTTGTCTGTTCTCCTATAAATTAACTCTGATTCCGGTCATTCCAAGAGGAGAACGACTCCCCAGGCATCTCAAGACGTCCTAGCACCCTCCTGCATTGATTTTATGATTTTTAGAGAGAGAATTTTGAGTTTTTAGAGAGAGAAAAGTCGGTTCAAGAGAGAGGAAGGCTGTTCTGCAGGTGATCAGCCATGTCTCTCTTCTTCGGCCTCTACAGAAGTGTGTGGACGTCTGCTTCCTGAGCTCTCTTCATAAAAGTTCTTCCTCTCCAAGTCTTCTTGAGTTTACAATAGACGGCACTTGATTCAGAGGTCGGGGCTGGTCGTGACGAGCGCAGAAGCAAAGTCGCGCCTGGCAGATCCTGGACTGCTGCTCGGCTTTTTCGACAACACAGATTTGGCTATATCTTCCTCTATTCAACTCAGAATCTTTCAGTTCTTTTTCCTATCTCTTTGTTTAGTGATTATCCATCCTCCTATAATTTTTTTACATTTTTTTCATTACTTTTACTCTGTTATTCCGAAAATAAAAAAGGGGTTAGAGATAACCCGAATCCGGTCAGTTTCTAGTCAATTGTGTGTTTTATGTTATTCTCTTTACATATACTCCACTTTGTCTAGTTCTAATTGTCTATTTCACTTGTTTATTTTTCTAGTTGCACAGAATATCAAGCACCCACACGTTGAGGACTCTTCTTCATCGGCCGGCCGAAGAAGGAGAAGCTTTAACTCACATTCTTCACGCTAAGGTACACACGGTCATTTTAATTCTATAAATCGGAACCCACGGTTCCTGGCGACCACGTTTATTTCTTCTCACCTTCCTCCCACATGACCCGAACCATCTCTTTGGTGATCGAGCGACGCCAAGGGATGAAAGTTCGGGGATCAATGTGAGTGTGGGACCGAGGTGAGAGTTGCTTTCTGAGCTTTATTCCTTTCTTTTCTCATCCCTTCTTGAGGTGACGATCTAGGTTCACGGACTTCCCTAAAAAGGAGAGGACCCCGTCGAATTTTCAGAGTCGACAGCTTTGTGGCGACAACGGTGGGACAAGCAATGTCTTCAACTGTGGGTGCTAAGTGTTTTGTTTGCAACTAGTTCTAGTTCTAGACCGGTTCCCACGTGAGCCTTTCCTTCTTTCCACCTCTCTTAAACTTCATGCCATCTCATAATTTCTGATTTCACCCATCTTTCATCAGATCTGAAGTACCAAGTATGCCATTTAATTTCTGCATTTTATTTAAACCGGTTCCCACGTGAACCACCCTTTTCCTTTTAAACCGGTTCCCACGTGAACCAATCTCTTTCTTTACTTCGGTTCCCACGTGAACCAAACCACTTTCCTTCAGATCTATCCCCACTTGGATCAGATCTTTGTTCACTTTTAATTGGCCCCACGTGGCCCTCTTTTGATCATTCAAACCGGTTCCCACATGAACCACCCCTTTTTACCCAAAACCGGTTCCCACGTGAACCACCTTTACTTTCTACCCCGGTTCCCCCATCGGTCCCCACGTGGACCACCCTTTTGCTTGGCTATCAGATCTGAACCCTCTTCTTTCCATCACCTTTTCACTATCTCCATTTGGCTCACATAAGAAACAAGTCTAGATTCTAGTTTCTAGTTGCTTGTCTAGTTTCTAATTGCTTGTCTGGTGTTGATTGCTTGTTTAAGTTTATGATTTGCTCATTACTTGCTTTATTACTTGATTGCATTCTATGCTCCTTCTCTCTACCTCCTTCTTTTACACTTTTTTGAGGCGGGAGCTCACTCTCCCATTTACCCCTCCCATCCAAAACACCCTCTTGGTGGATTCTGACCTCTCTTCTGGGATATTCCTTCCTAGTTGACTTGGTTGGCTTTCATCAAGGCCTCCGTAATTCCTCATACGTGGAGTATTCCTCTTCATGATCGGGTTGGTTGTACCACTCCCCAAAACCCGAAGCATCCTACGTTACATACACGTGGTGAGTTTGTGTGAAACCTAGGTCATTGGAGATTGGAGTTAGGATCCTAACCCATTTGTTGAGAGAACAATTCTTAACAAAATTCATAAACCTAAGGTTTAATCAAAATCATTGCGTAATCTTGCTTTCAAGTCTTTGCATAACTTGTTTGTCAAAAAAAATTTCAAACCTCTAACTTTCTGCAAGATACTAAAAAAACCAAAAAAATTCTTTGTTTGTTTTGTCAACTTGTTTGTTTTACTTTCTTCTTGAAGTTCAATGCAACTAAGGTCTGGAAGGCACGTTGGAATGGCGGAACAAGCTAAACATCGAGAGCACGAGATGGGTCACCAACCGATTCAGTCAGAAGTGCAAGAGGTCCCTCCACCATCTGCTCCCCGTGATGTTGAACAACTCTTTAGGGAGTTGTCTCTCTATACTGACCCAGAAACCTATGCCCGTATACAATCCATGGTGAAGGGCAAAATTGCTTCAGATCAGGCTGAAACCAATCAAGTTGCCTTATCTCCTCGTCCTCTAGTTCAACCACCAGTCATTCAGTCCCCCTTTGTTCAACTACATGTTGTTCAACAATCTATGATTCAATCACCTGTTGTTCAACAATCTATGATTCAACCATCTGTAGTTCAACCCTCTCTAGTTCAACCATCTGTGGTCCAACCCTCATTTGTTCAGCCATCTTATTTCAACCATGTTGCTCCCTTGACCCATCAAGTCATGGGACAATCTTCAGTGAATTTGCCAAGTCATGCTCCTCAATTTCAGAAGCATGTCTCTAACCACATACCCCCACCGGTAAACCAAGAACCTGCTCTCACCGGGGCAATCATGGATCAGCTCACCCGGATGAATGAGCGTTATGAAGAGCCGAGATGTCGCATGGACTCCAAGTCGGTGCACGAGATTTCTATTCCTTCTGCTGCCGGTCCTACACCGCCACCTTCGAGCTACCCGGTTTATCGCCGCTACAATGGTACCGGCAATCCTTTTCTTCATCTTAAAGATTTTCTCTACGAGTCCTCATTACGGAAAGATGATCGTAGGGTTCTTGCCTTCTTGTTCGCCGATCACTAGAAGAGTCCGCATTGGAATGGTTCTACTCACTCGACTCCTTTGAGGCGAGGAGACTTCGACAATGTCAAGACAAAATTCTTGCAAAGATACGAGAGACCGGGTGGCACCGGCATGCTCCATCACGGATTTGATTGCGAGAAGATGAAGCCCGAAGAGGACTTCATAAAGTTTGCCGATCGCCGGAGGGGAATGGCGAGAGAAATTGACAGATGTTATTTCTGAAGGGGAACAAGTGAAGATGCTCATTGGCAACACTACACCTGCCTTGAGGAATGTCTTGATCATGCACCGTCCTACCACAATGAATGAACTCTATGACAGTGCCCGATACTTTCAAGCCCACTTCAAGGATGCCACAATGATAAATCCATTTGATCCCAAACCTAGAAACTTCAGGAAGACCCCCTCTACACCAGTTGGGCCTACAACCGAGGGAGTGGTCAACAACGAAGCTATAAACTTTGTGGGGAACCAGGGAGGGAACCGTCAAAACCAGTACAGAAACCCACCACAGAACCCTTCCTATTACCCCCCTCAGCAACAGGTTAGGCCACCACAACCACGACAACCACAACAACCCCCGCAACCAGTAGCACAACCCCAGCAACCTCGTCAACCTACCTGCTGTCGACTCTGAAAATTTGACGGGGTCCTCTCCTTTTCAGGGAAGTCCGTGAACCCAGATCGTCACCTCAAGAGGGGAAGAGAAAAGAAAGGAATAAAGCTCGGAAAGCAATTCTCACCTCGGTCCCACACTCACATTGATCCCCGAACTTTCATCCCTTGGCGTCGCTTGATCACCAAAGAGACGGTTCGGGTCATGTGGGAGGAGGGTGAGAAGAAATAAACGTGGTCGCCAGGAACCGTGGGTTCCGATTTATAGAATTAAAATTGAAAGATGACCGTGTGTACCTTAGCGTGAAGAATGTGAGTTAAAGCTTCTCCTTCTTCGGCCGGCCGATGAAGAAGAGTCCTCAACGTGTGGGTGCTTGATATTCTGTGCAACTAGACAAATAAACAAGTGAAATAGACAATTATAACTAGACAAAGTGGAGTATATGTAAAGAGAATGACATAAAACACACAATTGACTAGAAACTGACCGGATTCGGGTTATCTCTAACCCCCTTTTTTTTATTTTTTCGGATTAACAGAGTTAAAGTAATGCAAAAAAATGTAAAAAAATTATAGGATGATTGAGAATCACTAAATAAAGAGATAGGAAAAAGAATTGAAAGATTCTGAGTTGAATAGAGGAAGATATAGCCAAATCTGTGTTGTCGAAAAAGCCAAGCAGCAGTCCAGGATCTGCCAGGCGCGACTTTGCCTCTGTGCTCGTCACGACCAGCCCCGACCTCTGAATCAAGTGCCGTCGATTGAAAACTCAAGAATACTTGGAGAGGAAGAACTTTGATGAAGAGAGCTCAGGTAGAAGACGTCCACACACAGCTGTAGAGGCAGAAGAAGAGAGACTTGGCAGATCACCTGTAGAACAACCTTCCTCTCTCTTGAACCGACTTTTCTCTCTCTAAAAACTCGAAATTCTCTCTCTAAAAATCATAAAATCGATTCAGGAGGGTGATAGGACGTCTTGAGATGCCTGGGGAGTCGTGCTCCTGCCTTTGGAACGACCGGAATCGGAGTTAATTTATAGGAGAAAACTGTCGCGATCTGCGCTAAAAAACAGGCTCATTGCGCCCTGGTTCTGGGCGCATGTGCCCTACCCCAGGGCGCATGTGCCCTACCCCCAGGGCACATGTGCCCTCAAGTGGGGGCGCATCCTATCTTTTCAAAAATTTCGGCCTTATCCGGTCCGTCGGTTGAGCGGTAGAGTCCGGGTGAAAAACTGGTTCCCACGTGCCTCAAAGGTGGGGCGCATGTGCCCTCAAGTGAGGGCACATGGTCAGGTGCCTCATTGGTAGGGCGCATGGCCATGTGCCCTGGGTCCTGGGCGCATGTGCCCTGGAACCTGGGCGCATGGGACTGGTTCTGCGCGTCTTTCTTCCGGAAGCCATTGCGAACACTCCCGAACTCGGAATTCGACGCCGTTTGTTGCGTTGGAAAGATAACAGGCCGAAGAAGCTTTCTATAGCATCGGATCAGCCATCACACCCTCCAAAACTTCAGAATTTTATCCGGAAGTTAGGGCAGTGAACAGAAGGTCCGATATAGGTCAAAATGACTCCGACGGCAAATCGGAAATGCACGGAATGCAACAAAACTTGTCCGGAGTGTGAATATGACCCTAACCTTCAATGCATGATCATTAGGTATTGGTCATTCAGCCAATTTCCGTGTTTACACGACTTACGTGTGGCTTTCGCTCGGAAATTACGGCTTTCTGCGGAAAACGTCGGAAAACATCCGATTTCGTTCGGCGAAGCTCCAAATCAACTTAAAAGGACCCGGCATCATCATATGATCAATCATGCGTGTTACCCTATAAAACATGAGTTTTATGCTCTGAATTAGGCAAATTTGGCGTGTCTACACCTGCAATAGGGCACCACCACCACCCAATCAGGCACCACGAAGGGGAGGTCCTAGGAGAGAGAACTACCAGCAACTCCCTTACTCCTTGACCGACATCTTCAATGTACTCATGGTGGAGAAACAGTTGGAATTGCCCAAGGAAAGAGAGGTTTGGCCAGTAAACGCAGATATGTCCCGATACTGTGCTTACCACCGGTGTCCTGGTCACACTGTAGAAGTGTGCTTTCAATTCAAGGATTACATCCACGATCTGAATGACCAAGGCAGCATTGATTGGGTCCAAATGGGGGAATGCATACAAGCTATGAAGGCTAGGCAGCAGCAGCGGCAGCGTCCACCGGCTCAACCTCAACAACAACTTTGGCTTGGGGATTGTCCAAAATCCGCTCCCGTTACATGCTCCCGCTCCGGCATCGGCACCGGCACATCCAAACCCGGGAATTGGTTTAGTACACTCCATTGTCCAGGGAGATGTCGGCCGTGCTCAAGGTTGGCAACTAGAAAGCCACAATACAACCATGCTCGTCAACCCGGCTAGGCCTCCCGCTAGGAACCCTCCTAGACGGATAATCCGTGCACCTACTACTCCACAACTACCACAAAGCTCAATAACCCAACCACTGGCCGCCACTTCTTCTCGCCGGCCCATCATCAGGCCAGCCCCCTCTCTAACTACACCTCCTTCAACCATTGCTACACACCGGCCCTTGCTCATTCGACCACCACAATCACCACCAAACCCGAACCCCCACCTACGAGCTCTACCACTCCAAAACCCCAACCTATCATACCACCAACACCACAACCAATCCCACAACCTACACCTTCATTAAACTTATCAACCACTTCTGCACTCCGGCCTCTTCTTATTAGGCCACCAGTATCACCATCATTACCACCTCCAAATCCTACCCCTATACCAACTAACCCCATCATCCCAGAACCATTGATCCCATTACCTGTCATACCTGCACCTACACCACCTGTTCCACCACAACCCACCCCAGTTAACCCGTCACCTCTACCCGACCGCCAAATAGCCCCGGTGCTTCGGAGTGGGAGGATGTTCCAGCGGCTCTTTCCCCAAGCCGGAACTCAACCGCAAGAGCCAGTGGAGGAGGAACAAGTTGAAGAGCCATTGCCAGGCACGGCGTATGATCTGTTAAAACATTTGGATAAGACACCAGCCCGTATTTCTATACTTGAGTTGATCAAAAGATCAAAAGTGCACCAGGAGATTCTACAGCAGTACTTGCAAAGGGTCATGGTGAATGAAGATCTCCCACCTGAGAAGATCACTACAGTGTTAGCCCCTAGAAGTGAGCACCCAACACTCACTTTCTCTCAGGAAGAATTAGCAGATCCATACTTTAGGAGATATGCTTTGCATGTGGCTGTTATCATCTGCAATGTCGAAGTAAAATCATGTTTGGTTGACACTGGAGCTTCTATCAACGTTATGCCGCCAGAAACTTTGCAGTTGTGCGGTATTTCTGAGCAAGAAATCAAGCCATCTTGTGCCATGGTGACAGCCTATGATAACTCCAAGAAGTCTGCACGTGGGGTGGTCACATTAGAAGTCAAACTTGGACCATGTACAGTTACAACAGATTTTCATGTTCTAGAATTAGATCCAACATTTCGGGCTATACTTGGGAGGCCATACTTGGAGACAATAGAAGCTGTGGCTTCAACAAACCACCAGTGCATAAAATTTCCTTTTAAAGGACAGGTGGTCAAGGTGACTAGCATGCCTATGAGGGATGAGATGAATGATGTTTTTACATCACCCCTAGGTCTGTCAATACAACCCCAGATCTCAGTGGGAGAATTGCCAGAAGTCAGATGCATGACCGCCTCTCTACCAGACACACTGGGATGGTGGATGATGATGAAATTGGGCTATCAACCTGGAAGAGGTTTAGGCAAGGATCTTCAAGGGATCACTCAGCCAATTGAAACTGTGAAAAGGCCACGTAGGCAGGGGTTGGGATATGAAGAGGGTTCCATCCCAAGGAGGATCTTCCAGCCAGGATATGCCATGGGACTCCATACATTCTTTATCAAAGGGGAGACCATGATGATGGCTGAAGATGGCAAAAGTTCCGTGATAGCTGTCAAGAGAAGAAAAGCTCCAGAAGAAGAAGAAGAAGACTTGGAAGACTTATGCTTATCTTTGACTCGTCTGTTCTCAAGTGGGGAAGAGTATCAAGAACCACCCTAGGGCAGACCGATGTTGGATCATCTGGTTAAGTATACTACCCAAGTCAAAACCATTCCACGAGGCCCAAATACAACAATGCCATGTTTGAACCTCGTACTTTTATTTCTAGATCTTTTGGATGGGCTTCAGGGCCCACTTACCCACTTTGGGCCCATGTGCCCTCTTCAACCTTCCACTCTTACTGGGCCTGCTTGCCCATTTGCTGCCCTCATCAACTTCAAAACTGAGGGCTTTTCCCAACATGGGCTCACATGCCCATTTATTTCTATGATCGGGTCCACGTACCCGTTTACTTTTTCCATCAGTTTTAGACCCATGTGTCCACTTTATATTACCATTGGGCCCACGAGCCCCTTTTTCCCTTTTATTCTTAAGTTTTTCTCTCTATTAATTCAGTCATCTTCTAGCAAGCCTCGAGTCACTCAGGCTCATTCTATCCTTTTACTTGAAATTTCCAAAACGTCTTCTCTGAAACTCACATTTCCATCGAGGAGACGTCTCTACTCATCCCAGAGGGTACTCCCAATCAGGGATCCCCCTTTTCTGAATCATTGATCTATTTTCTCGATCCTCCCTCCACTGTAAATATCACCTTTCCAGCTTTATCTTCAGTAGGTCAAGTTAGGTTAGGAAATCGGAAAGTCAGAGGTAAAGGAGTTTCAAACAGATATCTGCAACAATTGGCATAGAAATGTGTACAGTCTTGACTGATTGGTTAGGGCGATGGCAGAGTTTCTTATCCCAATTTGATATCACTTATGTCCCACAGAAGGCAATCAAGGGTTATGCTATTGCTGAACACCTTGCCCATCATCCCATACCCGTCTTTGACCCAGTCCGGTCGAGTTCCCGGATGACGAACTAATGTCGGTCCGATCTTCCAATCTTTGGACATTATATTTTGACGGGGCTGCTGAACTCTCATGGTAGAGGGATAGGTATTGTCCTTCTGTCACCTGAAGGTGTCACCATTCCACAGGCTTTTCAGCTTAACTTTCCAGCAACCAACAACATAGCTGAGTATGAAGCCTTGCAGGCCGGGCTGGAGGCCGCTCATTTCCATGGTGCCACCGAACTGAGGGTGATAGATGATAGTCAATTGATCCTACGCCAGGTCCTATCCAAGTATCGAACTTCTCATCCAAACCTCAAACCCTACCAGGAGCTCACCACCTGCTACATCAAGCTATTCTTCAAACTCACCTTTGTCCATGCCCCCCGCTCTCAGAATATCCTCGCCGATGCCTTAGCTTCACTAGCTTCATCTCTATTTTTCCCGCAAGGCAGGCAAGTGCGGACTATCCACATCTGTAAGAGGACAATTCCAGCAATTGAGGATGAACGTTTTCTGAAGGTTAAGGAAAGGTTCAACAGAAAAGAATACTTGGAACATAAGGAAGAAATCTCCTTGATTGAGTTTGAAGAATTAGAATAAGGTGAGAGACCTTGGTATGACGAGATTGCGAGGTATTGCCAAGATCAGTCATATCCGCCTGGATCAACCACCAAGGAAAAGAAGGCAATCAGAAGAGTATCCCAGAGGTATACAATCCTAGGAGGAGTGCTCTATAAGAGAAGCCTAAGTGCAATCTTACTCAGATGTCTTGATGAAGAAGAAGCCGAGTTGGTGTTGAAAGAAGCACATTCTGGAGTTTGTGGTGGTCACGTGAATGCCCAAGCCCTTGCTAAGAAAATCATCCGACAAGGGTATTATTGGCCAACTCTAGAAGAAGACTGCTCCATCTTTGTCCGGCATTGTCATTCATGTCAACTCCATGCCGACAAGATTCACTCTCCCGCATCTTCCCTTCATCCAATTCATGCCCCATGGCCTTTCGCCATGTGGGCTTTTGATATCATTGGCCCCTTGAGTGACCTCAACTCCGAAATGCGCTCAAAATCATTCATTCTGACGGCAACGGAGTACTTCACAAAGTGGGCTGAAGCGGAAGCATTCGTTGAGATTAAAGCGTCAACAGTCTGCTCCTTCATCAAGCGCAACATCTGGCAAGGTTCGGGATCCCCGGCGACATCGTCACCGATAATGGGCCACAATTTCTTTCTCAAGATCTGCGTGATCTTTGCAACGGTATTGCATTTCATTGCATCATTCATCACCATACTATCCTCAAGGCAATGGTCAAGCGAAGCCACCAACAAAACCTTAATCAAAATCATCAAGAAATCTTGTAAGTCTAGCAAATTTGCCGGCGGCACGATAAGCTTGTAGATGCTCTATGGGCTTATCGTACTTCGTAAGGACTCCCATTTGGACAAACCCCGTATGCTTTGGCATATGGGATGGAAACGATGGTCCCTTACGAAGTATTACTTCCATCTCTCCGAGTTCAGCTCGACAGGGATATTCCTGTTGATGAGAGAAGAGAATCTCTCCTTGCACAGCTTGAACTCTTGGATGAAAGAAGGCTAGCCGCCGCCGAACATGCCCGGACTTATCAGAATAGACTCAAAAGGTTTTATCAAAAGAGGGTGATCGAGAGAAAATTCGAAATCGGTGAGATGGTAGTCAAACGCATATTCGTTAAGCCGGGGGGTCCCCGCTCCAAGTTGCAACCTAACTGGGAAGGGCCTTTTGTAATCACTGAAAAGTATCCAGGTAATGCATATGAATTGACTAATGCAGATGGAGAAAAATTAAATCATCCTTGGAATGGAGTTTACCTCAAAAAATACTTTCCATAAAAATAGAGAAACCACTGGTATAATCTCAAGTCATCGATCCTAGGTTGTTCGTGAGAAGTCAAGGGTAGGTACCATCCTACACACACAACACTTCCCGATCCTAGAATCCAGACAACCCGACACTTGCGAAAGGCAAGGCAGAAATCTAGAAATGGAAGGAGTACCCTTACCCTATTCTCTTCTACTCGGTCCAAGATAGGGAGAGAAGATTAGAGAGGGGTAGTATCGAAAACACTCGCCACCCTAGTAGGAGGCCGTCTCAGAGGGTACAAAAGGGTGCCAAAAGATGGGCAATGAACTCCTCAGGTTAGAAAAAGAAAAATGATCAACCTGTCTGAATGAGTACCCAGAATGATAGTCAAGGCAAATGGCGTTAAAATATGGGCAATGTCCCGACGGGTCAAAAACCTGTCCAAATATGTGCCACATAGAAAAGAGCAAAAAAGGAAAGAAAAACCCAAAGAGGCCGAACCCCAATGGGTAATTTGAGTGAGAGTAGAGAAATCCCTCTCAATATTTTCAAACCCTATCAAGGACTTCCTCTATACTCTTCCTCCTTAAATCCCTTGGGTAGGGTAAACCGACCAAATCCAGGTGAAATCCAAGCCGATCAAAGGAAGAATGTTAAAAGGATTCTAGGTAGGGAACTTTATTTTTGCACGTGGCATCTACCACTTGAGTCTTGACAAACTCCAAAGACCGATGAACTGTCTCAAATACCAGCATTTTCTCCACAAAAAAATGCATATTTCAAAAGTCCAAAAAATGCATATTTCAAAAAAACACAAAAAATGCATATTTCAAAACCCACAAAAAATGCATATTTCAAAAAAAAAATTTGAATATTTCAAAATTCATAAAAAATATACATATTTCAAAAATCCCAAAAAAAATTGAATACTTTTGAAAATCCAAATGATTATTTTCAAGAAAATCCAAAAAAAAAAATTTTTTTTGCTTAGTCATGATCATTGCCTTAGTTGCATCCATGCTTATTTGATTGTCATGCATATTTTCATTTCTGCATTGCATATCCATCTTTACTTTAATTACCTTGTTAAGAAGGCTATTCCCTTTGACCTAAGTCAAAGTTGACCATAATAGGCAAAGGGATGAGTCCTGATGAAGATCTAATCTCCTTCTGTCAAGTGTTTCAGGCATTTCAATACAGGATATGAGAGGATTCACACCATGACAGGTAAGTTCTCTCAACCCCCCATTTCATTTTAAGTCATTTGTTTTATTCCACCTTGTTAAGAAGGCTCCTCCCTTTGACTCAAAATCAAGGCATACGATATACAGGCAAAGGGATGAGTAATGATAAAAATTTAATCATTTTCATTAAGTGTTTGCAGGAGCTGAAGAAGCAAAAAGAGAAGGGCAATCAGGTACAATTTTTTCTGAAAAAAAAAAAAAAATTTGGCCTCAGGGCGCATGTGCCCTTATCTGGGGGCACATGGCCAGGTGCCCCACCCCAGGGCGCATGGCCAGGTGCCCCCGATCGGGGGCACATGGCCAAAAAATTCAAAAAATTCAGAAAAATCTCAAAAATTCATAAATTGTGTATAATGTTAAAAGTGACATTTTTTATAAAGGAACTATCATCAAAAACTTTGTTTTGACCTCCAAATGATGGTTCAAATAGTAAAATCTTCAATTGATCATTTCATGAACAATCTGCTTCATATGACAATTCTGTCTGTTGGGTACTAACCATAAATGTGCAGGCAACCTTTTTAGTCCTAACAGGTGAATTGGCGAGATCGGTGTTCCAGAAGGAACGTCATGCCAGCTCTGCGACGAAAAGAAAGGGAGCGCCATCTGGTCAAATATTATCATGGCGCTGATGAATCAGGTGGTCGATGCAAGTTGATAGACCACGCCTGAAGACTTCACTCAGCTTCGCATCAATCTCACATCATCACCAACACTCCATTTTTCACTTCACATCACCTTTAACATTTGCCACCTAGTTATATTAGGGCCACTTGATACATATTATAAGCATTAATGTTGAAGACCTTGAGAGTGAAGATGACTGGGCCCGAGATCCCCTTCAACAAAATCCACGACGGCTTGGTCATTTCTTCGCACTCACAGATAAGCCAAAATTGAACATTGGAGGGACGATGGTTCCTAATCGGGTGTCTTGACCTCCAATAGACAATTTATATCTTCAACTATTTTCTACATGATTTTCTATGTGTTCACAGCCATCTCCTTTTCTTTCTTCATCATTACCAATTTTATTTCATCATGTTTTCTCTTTCTTTTATTTCATCATGTTTTATTCTTTCTTTTATCCCTTCATGTTTTATTCCTTTCTTTTTATTACACCATGTTTTATTCTGTCCTTTCTTTTATCCCACCGTGTCTTTTATCCCACCCCACCGTGCCATGGCAATTGTCATCCCATTGCTATTCTTCTTTACCATCATTCTATGTTAGTCCCACCATTATCTTTCAATCCCACTATGGCTTAAATCTGTCTTGTCGTTTTCCGAATACTTGATTTTCTGCTAGAGCGTGATTCATGGTTTTCACGATACCCGAGCAATTTTGTTTTGCTTAAACGAACCCTTTAAGAACTTGAGGTTCTTCCACTCAGAATTAAACTGAGTATTTTGGTGAAACTTGAATGAACTTGAGATTCCAAATATGATGGATTGGTATTCTTTTCTTTTTAAGATCAACTTCTCTTTTACAAACTTTAGCCCATCACAGTACAAGAACACCGCAAAGTTTGGGTTGCTGGCTGATGATGAACCTACAGATTCGAGGACTCCTCACCACACTGAGGGTTGGCTACATCCTTTTATCCTATATCATTTACCTTTTTCATCTCTCGTGCCAAGGGCATATCTTTTACCAGTCAATTATATGAGGTTTTGATAGAACATGAAAGCGATCTAGAATACTCAGCGAGATTCATATTGCTGGATCAGGTAGATAAGCGTGTCTATATCTACACCTTGATGCCACCTTTTCAGTCCATCACCATTCCATTCCGCTACATTCATCTACGCTCACTTGCATTCCATTACAGTTCACTCCGAATCACTCCGCTTCATTACATGTCACTCCCTTACAAAGCCGACATCAAGGCGAGGCAAGCTGTAGACACGCCAAATTCGCCTAATTCAGAGCATAAAACTCATGTTTTATAGAGTAACATGTGTGATTGACCTTATAATGATTCCGGGTCTTTTAAAGTTGATTTGGAGCTTCGCCGAACGAAATCGGATGCCTTCCGAAGTTTTCCGCAAAAAAGCCATAATTTCCGAGCGAAAGCCACACGTAAATCGTGTAAACACGGAAATTGGCTGAATGACCAATGCCTAATGATTATGCATTGAAGGTTATGGTCATATTCACACCCCGGACAAGTTTTGTTGCATACCGTGCCTTTCCGGTTTGCCGTCGGAGTCATTTTGACCTGTATCGGATATTATGTTTACTGCCTTAACTTCCGGAAAAAATTCTGAAGTTTTAAAGGTGTGATGGCTGATCCGATGCTATAGAGGGCTTCTTCGGCCTGTTATCTTTCCAACGCAACAAACGGCGTCGAATTCCGAGTTCGAGAGTGTTCGCAATGGCTTCCGGAAGAAGGATGCACGAAACCAGGCCCATGCGCCCGGGTTCTTGGTCACATGCGCCCGGGACCCAGGGCACGTGCCCATGCGCCCTACCAGTGAGGCACGTGACCTTGTGCCCTCACTTGAGGGCACATGCACCCTACCTTTGAGGCACGAGGGACCCAGTTTTTCACCCGGACTCTACCACTGAACCGCCGATCGGATAAGGTCTCTTTTCTCAGGATTTGTGCCCATGCGCCCTCATTGGGGGGCACATGCGCCCCTCAGTGGGGCGCATGCGCCCAGCACCAGGGCGCATGCGCCTAGACGTGGGGCGCAAGGCCCCTATTTTTTAGCCTTGATAACGTTGTCTGTTCTCCTATAAATTAACTCTGATTCCGGTCATTCCAAGAGGAGCACGACTCCCCAGGCATCTCAAGATGTCCTAGCACCCTCCTGCGTCGATTTTATGATTTTTAGAGAGAGAATTTTGAGTTTTTAGAGAGAGAAAAATCGGTTCAAGAGAGAGGAAGGCTGTTCTGCAGGTGATCAGCCATGTCTCTCTTCTTCGGCCTCTACAGAAGTGTGTAGACGTCTGCTGCCTGAGCTCTCTTCATCAAAGTTCTTCCTCTCCAAGTCTTCTTGAGTTTACAATAGACGGCACTTGATTCAGAGGTCGGGGCTGGTCGTGACGAGCGCAGAAGCAAAGTCGCGCCTGGCAGATCCTGGACTGCTGCTCGGCTTTTTCGACAACACAGATTTGGCTATATCTTCCTCTATTCAACTCAGAATCTTTCAGTTATTTTTCCTATCTCTTTGTTTAGTGATTATCCATCCTCCTATAATTTTTTTACATTTTTTTTCATTACTTTTACTCTGTTATTCCGAAAATAAAAAAAGGGGTTAGAGATAACCCGAATCCGGTCAGTTTCTAGTCAATTGTGTGTTTTATGTTATTCTCTTTACATATACTCCACTTTGTCTAGTACTAATTGTCTCTTTCACTTGTTTATTTGTCTAGTTGCACAGAATATCAAGCACCCACACGTTGAGGACTCTTCTTCATCGGCCGGCCGAAGAAGGAGAAGCTTTAACTCACATTCTTCACGCTAAGGTACACACGGTCATTTTAATTCTATAAATCGGAACCCACGGTTCCTGGCGACCACGTTTATTTCTTCTCACCTTCCTCCCACATGAACCGAACCGTCTCTTTGGTGATCGAGCGACGCCAAGGGATGAAAGTTCGGGGATCAATGTGAGTGTGGGACCGAGGTGAGAGTTGCTTTCTGAGCTTTATTCCTTTCTTTTCTCATCCCCTCTTGAGGTGACGATCTGGGTTCACGGACTTCCCTAAAAAGGAGAGGACCCCGTCGAATTTTCAGAGTCGACAGGGCAGCCACCAGAGTGGCACACGGACCCACCAGAGCGGCTCGCACCATAGCCGAGGTCGTACAGTACGGGGCGGAGTTGATCCAGAGAGAAGCCAGACTCTGAGTGTGGCTGACTATTTAGTTTCTTCTCCTGAGCGTAGGGATGAGTAGGTTTTGATTTGTATGTCCAGCATCATTGTATCAGGCTTTTGTCTTGTATCTTTCTTCATGAATGGATCAGTGTTTGTGTCTACTTGGCTTGTTGTGCCTGCAACATCACTTTGACAATTTTGATTAGTATAACATGGTGGTTTAGCCCTTTGCTTTTATCAAAGGGCATAGCCTTCTTAACATGGCGAAAAAATAAAGAGTGTAGGAAAACAAATGTGGACAGAGTTAAGAAAACTTACCTGTATGGCGAGAATCCATCCTCCTTGTTATGTAGTGCCTAAAACACTTACAAAAGGATCAATTCTATCCATGTCTCATCCCTTTGCCTATTTTTTTATTTGGCTTGACTTTGAGTCAAAGGGAGGAGCCTTCTTAACAAGGTGGAATAAAACAAATGACTTAAAATGAAATGGGGGGTTGAGAGAACTTACCTGTCATGGTGTGAATCCTCTCCTCTCCCGTATTGAAATGCCTGAAACACTTGACAGAAGGAGATTAGATCTTCATCAGGACTCATCCCTTTGCCCATTATGGTCAACTTTGACTTAGGTCAAGGGGAAGAGCCTTCTTAACAAGGTAATTAAAGTAAAAAATGGATATGCAATGCAGAAATGAAAATATGCACGACAATCAAATAAGCATGGATGCAACTAAGGCACTGATCATGACTAAGCAATTATTGTTTTTGGATTTTCTTGAAAACAATCATTTGGAAAAAGTACTCATTTTTTTGGATTTTTGAAATATGAGTTTTTTTTTGAATTTTTGAAATATTCAAATTTTTTTTGTTTTTGAAATATGCATTTTTTGTGGGTTTTTGAAATATGCATTTTTTGGGTTTTTGAAATATGCATTTTTTTTGGACTTTTGAAATATGCATTTTTTGTGGAGAAAATGCTGGTATTTGAGACAGTTCATCGGTCTTTGGAGTTTGTCAAGACTCAAGTGGTAGATGCCACGTGCAAAAATAAAGTTCCCTACCTAGAATCCTTCTAACATTCTTCCTTTGATCGGCTTGGATTTCACCTGGATTTGGTCGGTTTACCCTACCCAAGGGATTTAAGGAGGAAGAGTATAGAGGAAGTCCTTGATAGGGTTTGAAAATATTGAGAGGGATTTCTCTACTCTCACTCAAATTACCCATTGGGGTTCGGCCTCTTTGGGTTTTTCTTTCCTTTTTTGCTCTTTTCTATGTGGCACATATTTGGACAGGTTTTTGACCCGTTGGGACATTGCCCATATTTTAACGCCATTTGCCTTGACTATCATTCTGGGTACTCATTCAGACAGGTTGATCATTTTTCTTTTTCTAACCTGAGGAGTTCATTGCCCATCTTTTGGCACCCTTTTGTACCCTATGAGACGGCCTCCTACTAGGGTGGCGAGTGTTTTCGATACTACCCCTCTCTAATCTTCTCTCCCTATCTTGGACCGAGTAGAAGAGAATAGGGTAAGGGTACTCCTTCCATTTCTAGATTTCTGCCTTGCCTTTCGCAAGTGTCGGGTTGTCCGGATTCTAGGATCGGGAAGTGTTGTGTGTGTAGGATGGTACCTACCCTTGACTTCTCACGAACAACCTAGGATTGATGACTTGAGATTATACCAGTGGTTTCTCCATTTTTATGGAAAGTACTTTTTGAGGTAAACTCCATTCCAAGGATTATTCAATTTTTCTCCATCTACATTAGTCAATTCATATGCATTGCCTGGATATTTTTCAGTGATTACAAAAGGTACTTCCAAGTTGGGTTGCAACTTGGAGCGGGGACCCCCTGGCTTAACGAATATGCGTTTGACTATCATCTCACCGATTTCGAACTTTCTCTCGACCACCCTCTTTTGATAAAACCTTTTAAGTCTATTCTGATAAGTCTGGGCATGCTCAGCGGCGGCTAGCCTTCTTTCATCCAAGAGTTCAAGCTGTGCAAGGAGAGATTCTCGTCTCTCATCAACAGGAATATCCCTGTCGAGCTGAACTATGAGAGATGGAAGTAATACTTCGTAAGGGACCATTGCTTCCATCCCATATGCCAAAGCATACGGGGTTTGTCCAGTGGGAGTCCTTACAGAAGTACGATAAGCCCATAGAGCATCTACAAGCTTATCAGGCCAGTCGGCAAATTTGCTAGACTTACAAGATTTCTTGATGATTTTGATTAAGGTTTTATTAGTGGCTTCTGCTTGGCCATTGCCTTGAGGATAGGATGGTGATGAATGATGCAAGGAAAAGCAATACCTGTTGCAAAGATCACGCAGATCTTGAGAAAGAAATTGTGGCCCATTATCGGTGACGATGTCGCTGGGGATCCCAAACCTTGCCAAGATGTTGCGCTTGATAAAGGAGCAAACTGTTGACGCTTTAATCTCCATGAATGCTTCTGCTTCAGCCCACTTTGTGAAGTACTCCGTTGCCGTCAGAATGAATGATTTTGAGCGCACTTCGGAGTTGAGGTCACTCAAGGGGCCAATGATATCAAAGGCCCACATGGCAAAAGGCCATGGGGCATGAATTGGATGAAGGGAAGATGCGGGAGAGTGAATCTTGTCGGCATGGAGTTGACATGAATGACAATGCCGGACAAAGATGGAGCAGTCTTCTTCTAGAGTTGGCCAATAATACCCTTGTCGGATGATTTTCTTAGCAAGGGCTTGGGCATTCACATGACCACCACAAACTCCAGAATGTGCTTCTTTTAGCACCAACTCCGCTTCTTCTTCATCAAGACACCTGAGGAAGATTCCACTTAGGCTTCTCTTATAGAGCACTCCTCCTAGGATTGTATACCTCTGGGATACTCTTCTGATTGCCTTCTTTTCCTTGGTGGTTGATCCAGGCGGATATGACTGATCTTGACAATACCTCGCAATCTCGTCATACCAAGGTCTCTCACCTTCTTCTAATTCTTCAAACTCAATCAAGGAGATTTCTTCTTTATGTTCCAAGTATTCTTTTCTGTTGAATCTTTCCTTAACCTTCAGAAAACGTCCATCCTCAATTGCTGGAATTGTCCTCTTACAGATGTGGATAGTCCGCACTTGCCTGCCTAGCGGGAAAAATAAAGATGAAGCTAGTGAAGCTAAGGCATCGGCGAGGATATTCTGAGAACGGGGGACATGGACAAAGGTGAGTTTGAAGAATAGCTTGATGTAGCAGGTGGTGAGCTCCTGGTAGGGTTTGAGGTTTGGATGAGAAGTTCGGTACTTGGATAGGACCTGGCGTAGTATCTATTGAGTATCACCTATCACCGTCAGGTCGGTGGCAGCATGGAAATGGGCAGCCTCCAGCCCGGCCAGCAAGGCTTCATACTCAGCTATGTTGTTGGTTGCTGGAAAGTTAAGCTGAAAAGCCTGTGGAATGGTGACACCTTCAGGTGACAGAAGGACAATACCTATCCCTCTACCATGAGAGTTCAGAGCCCTGTCAAAATATAATGTCCAAAGATTGAAAGATCGGACTGACATTAGTTTGTCATCCGGGAACTTCGACCGGACTGAGTCAAAGACGGGTATGGGATGATGGGCAAGGTGTTCAGCAATAGCATAACCCTTGATTGCCTTCTGTGGGACATAAGTGATATCAAATTGGGATAAGAAACTTTGCCATCGCCCTAACCGATCAGTCAAGACTGTCTTCTCTAACAGACACTTAATGGGATTGATACGAGCAATGAGCTTGACTTGGTGAGCAAGAAAATAGTGTTTGAGTTTCTGAACCACCCAAACAAGAGCAGCACAAGTCTTTTCTACCACAGTGTACTTCAACTCACAAGTATCAAACATCTTAGACAAGTAGTAAGTAGCTCGTTCTTTCCCTTCTTCATTAACTTGTGCAAGGACTGCCCCAAGAGAGTTCTCAAGAACTGAAATGTAGAGGACCAAGGGCTTGTCGGGAATTGGTGGTCTAAGTACAGGGGGACTTGCCAGGTATGTTTTCAACCCATCAAATGCCTCCTGGCACTTCGTATCCCATTTAAACTCGGCCCCCGCCTTGGTTAACTCATAGAAAGGTTTACACCTTTGGGAATGTTGTGAGATAAACCGGCGGACAAATTGTAGCCTCCCAATCAATCCTCGAAGCTCTTTCATATTCTTCGGAGGAGGCATACCAATAATTGCCTTGGCCTTGTTTGGGTCGATCTCTATGCCCCTTTTGCTTACTATGAACCCAAGTAGCTTTCCTGATGAAACTCCAAATGTACACTTCTTAGGGTTCATTTTTAGCTTGTATTCTCTAGCTCTTTGCAAGACCTTCCTTAGCACTTCAGAATGGTCTTCCCGACTCTTGGACTTGATAACCAAATCATCCACATACACCTCTACAAGGGTGTGCATCATGTCGTGAAAGATAGCCATCATAGCCCTCTGATATGTAGCACCGGCATTCTTTAACCCAAAGGGCATGACAACATAGCAATATGTTCTCCAAGGTGTAGTGAATGAGGTCTTCTCTTGGTCCTCCTCAGCTAACCGGATCTGATTGTATCCAGAATAGCCATCCATGAATGAAAGCATTTCAAATCCAGTTGTGTTATCAACCAAAACATCGATATGAGGTAAAGGAAAATCATCTTTAGGACACGCTTGGTTCAGGTCCCTGAAGTCTATGCAAATCCGAATTCGTCCATCCTTCTTCATAACAGGGACTATGTTAGCCACCCATTGCGGATACAGGACAACCTTAATAAATTTTGCTTGATGTAGTTTGTCGACCTCTTATTTCATTTTGAGGGCAGTGTCAGGGTGGAACCTCCTGAGCTTTTGTTTAACCGGGGTAGTTCCAGGTTTCAAGGTTAATCTATCTTCAACCAGTGAATTATCTAATCCCGGCATATCTTCATATGTCCATGCGAACATGTCCTTATATTCTTCCAAAACTTTGATCAAACATTGTTCTTCTGAGGGAGTGAGGTTTGCACTAATGAGGATAGTCTTAGGATCTTCCAGGGTTCCTAAATTCAGTTCCTTGGTTGATTCATTCCCTGTGGCTGATGGTTCCTCAAATCTTCTAAGTCCAGATGCATATGCATCAGCCAAGTCCTCAATTTCATCCTCGGATTCGGGATCCTTCTCTGATACCACCTCATATACTCCCAAAGTATGATCTATGTTATGCTCATCCTCATATCGGATTTCATCTAGCTGGATGGTATTATCTAAAAAGTTTGGCAGCCTTGCACACTCTACGCATTTCTGTGCCAATTGTTGCAGATACCTATTTGGAACTAGTTTACCTCTGACTTTCCTATTTCCTAACCTAACTTGACCTACTGAAGATAAAGCTGGAAAGGTGGTATTTACAGTGGAGGGAGGATCGATAAATCGATCAATGATTCAGAAAAGAGGGATCCCTGATTGGGAACACCCTCTGGGATGAGTAGAGACGTCTCCTCGATAAAAATGTGAGTTTCAGAGAAGACATTTTTTTTGGGATTCTCAAGTAAAAGGATAGAATGAGCCTCAGTGACTCGAGGCTTGCTAGAAGATGACTGAATTAATAGAGAGAAAAACTTAAGAATAAAAGGGAAAAAAGGGGCTCGTGGGCCCAATGGTAATAGAAAGTGGACATATGTGTCCAAAATCGATTAAAAAGTAAACGGGTATGTGGACCCGATCTTAAAAATAAATGGGCATGTAAGCCCATGTTGGGAAAAGCCCTCAGTTCTGAAGTTGATGAGGGAAGCAAATGGGCAAGCAGGCCCAGTAAGAGTGGAAGGTTGAAGAGGGCACATGGGCCCAAAGTGGGTAAGTGGGCCCTGAAGCCCATCCAAAAGATCTAGAAACAAAGGTACGAGGTTTAAACATGGCATTGTTGTATTTGGGCCTCGTGGAATGGTTTTGACTTGGGTGGTATGCTCAACCAGATGATCCAATATTGGTCTGCCCTTGAGTGGTTCCTGGTGCTGTTCCCCACTTGAGAACAGACGAGTCAAAGATAAGCATAAGTCTTCCAAGTCTTCTTCTTCTTCTTCTGGAGCTTTTCTTCTCTTGACAGCTATCACGGAACTTTTGCCATCTTCAGCCATCATCATGGTCTCCCCTTTGATAAAGAATGTATGGAGTCCCATGGCATATCCTGGCTGGAAGATCCTCCTTGGGATGGAACCCTCTTCATATCCCAACCCCTGCCTACGTGGCCTTTTCACAGTTTCAATTGGCTGAGTGATCCCTTGAAGATCCTTGCCTAAACCTCTTCCAGGTTGATAGCCCAATTTCATCATCATCTGCCATCCCAGTGTGTCTGGTAGAAAGGCGGTCATGCATCTGACTTCTGGCAATTTTCCCACTGAGATCTGGGGTTGTATTGACAGACCTAGAGGTAAAGAAGCATCGTTCAGCTCGTCCCTTATAGGCATGCTAGTCACTTTGACCACTTGTCCTTTAAAGGGAAACTTTATGCACTGGTGGTTTGTTGAAGCCACAGCTCCTATTGCCTCCAAGTATGGCCTCCCAAGTATAGCCCGAAAGGTTGGATCCAATTCTAGAATATGAAAATCTGTTGTGACCGTACATGGTCCAAGTTTAACTTCTAGAGTGACCACCCCACGTGCAGACTTCTTGGAGTTGTCGTAGGCTATCACCATGGCACATGCTGGCTTGATTTCTTGCTCAGAAATGCCACACAACTGCAAAGTTTCTGGCGGCATAACGTTGATAGAAGCTCCAGTGTCAACCAAACATGATTTCACTTCAATATTACAGATAACCACAGCAACATGCAAAGCATATCTCCTAAATTCTGGATCTGCTAATTCCTCCTGAGAGAAAGTGAGTGTTGGGTGCTCACTTCTAGGGGTTAACACTGTAGTGATCTGCTCAGGTGGGAGATCTTCATTCACCATGACCCTTTGCAAGTACTGCTGTAGAATCTCCTGGTGCACCTTTGATCTTTTGATCAACTCAAGTATGCAAATCCGGGCCGGTGTTTTATCTAAATGCTTTAACAGATCATAGGCTGTGCCTGGCAATGGTTCTTCTACTTGTTCCTCCTCCACTGGCTCTTGCGGTTGAGTTTCGGCTTGGGGAAAGAGCCGCTGGAACATCCTCCCACTCCGAAGCACCGGGGCTATTTGGCGGTCGGGTAGAGGTGACGGGTTAACTGGGGTGGGTTACGGTGGAACGGTGGTGTAGGTGCAGTATGATAGGTAATGGGATTGATGGTTACGGGATGATGGGGTTTGTTGGTAGAGGGGTAGGATTTGGAGGTGGTAGTGATGATGATACCGGTGGCCTGATAAGAAGAGGCCGGGGTGCGAAGTGGTTTATGAGTTTAATGAAGGTTGTGATGGTATGATAGGTTGGGGTTTTGGAGTGGTAGAGCTTGTAGGCTTGGGGTTCAGGTTTGGTGATGATTGTGGTGGTCGGATGAGCAAGAGCCGGTGTGTAGCAATGGTTGAAGGAGGCGTAGTTAGAGAGGGGGCTGGCCTAATGATGGGCCGGCGAGAAGAAGTGGCGGCCAGTGGTTGGGTTATTGAGCTTTGTGGTAGTTGTGGAGTAGCAGGTGCACGGATTATCTGTCTAGGAGGGTTCCTAGCAGGAGACCTAGCTGGGTTGACAGGCATGGTTGCATTTTGGTTTTCTAGTTGCCAACCTTGAGCATGGCTGGTATCTCCCTGGACAATGGAGTGTACTAGACCAATTCCTGGGTTTGGATGTGATGGTGCCGGTGCTGGAGCGGGAGCATGTAATGGGAGCGGATTCTGGACAATCCCCAAGCCAGGTTGTTGTTGAGGTTGAGCCGGTGGACGCTGTCGCTGCTGCTGCCTAGCCTTCATTACCTGTATGCATTCCCCCATTTGGACCCAATCAATGCTTCCTTGGTCATTCAGATCGTGGATGTAATCCTTGAATTGAAAGCACACTTCTACAGTGTGACCAGGACACCGGTGGTAAGCACAGTATCGGGACATATCTACATTTGTTGGCCAAACCTCTCTTTCCTTGGGAAATTCCAACTGTTTCTCCGCCATGAGTACATTGAAGATGTCGGTCAAGGAGTAAGGGAGTTGCTGGTAGTTCTCTCTCCTAGGACCTCCCCTTCGTGGTGCCTGATTGGGTGGTGGTGGTGCCCTATTGTAGGTAGGTTGACGAGGTTGCTGGGGTTGTGCTACTGGTTGCGGGGGTTGTTGTGGTTGTCGTGGTTGTGGTGGCCTAACTTGTTGCTGAGGGGGGTAATAGGAAGGGTTCTGTGGTGGGTTTCTGAACTGGTTTTGATGATTCCCTCCCTGGTTCCCCACAATGTTTATAGCTTCGTTGTTGACCACTCCTTCGGTTGTAGGCCCAACTGGTGCAAAGGGGGTTTTCCTGAGGTTTCTAGTTTTAGGATCGAAAGGGTTTATCATTGTGGCATCCTTGAAGTGGGCTTGCAAGTATCGGGCACTGTCATAGAGTTCATTCATTGTGGTAGGACGGTGCATGATCAAGACATTCCTCAAGGCAGGTGTAGTGTTGCCAATGAGCATCTTCACTTGTTCCCCTTCAGAAATAACATATGTCAATTTCTCTGCCATTCCCCTCCAGCGATCAGCAAACTTTATGAAGTCCTCTTCGGGCTTCATCTTCTCGGCAATCAAATCCGTGATGGAGCATCTTGGTGCCACCCGGTCTCTCGTATCTTTGCAAGAATTTTGTCTTGACATTGTCGAAGTCTCCCGCCTCAAAGGAGTCGAGTGAGTAGAACCATTCCAATGCGAGACCCTTCTAGTGATCCGCGGAACAAGAAGGCAAGAACCCTACGATCATCTTTCCAGAATGAGGACTCGTAGAGAAAATCTTTAAGATGAAGAAAAGGATTGCCAGTACCATTGTAGCGGCGATAAACTGGTAGCTCAGAAGGTGGCAGGTGTAGGACTGGCAAAGAAGGAATAGAAATCTCAGGCACTGACTTGGAGTTCATGCGACATCTCAGCTCTTCATAACGTTCATTCATCTGGATGAGCTGATCCATGATTGCCCTGGTGAGAGCAGGTTCTTGGTTTACTGGTGGGGGTATGTGGTTAGAGACATGGTTCTGAAATTGAGGAGCATGACTTGGCAAATTCACTGAAGATTGTCCCATGACTTGATGGGTCAAGGGAGCAACATGGTTGAAATAAGATGGCTGAACAAATGAGGGTTGGACCACAGATGGTTGAACTAGAGAGGGTTGAAATGCAGATGGTTGTGCTAGTGCCAATGATGGTTGAATCATAGATTGTTGAACAACAGGTGGTTGAACAAAGGGTGATTGAATGAGTGGTGGTCAAACCAGAGGGCGAGGAGATAAGGCAACTTGATTGGTTTCGACGATGCGAAGCAACTTTGCCCTTCACCATGGATTGTATACGGGCATAGGTTTCTGGGTCGGTATAGAGAGACAACTCCCTAAAGAGTTGTTCAACATCACGAGGAGCAGATGGTTGAGGGACCTCTTGCGCTTCTGACTCAAACAATGGATTAACACGACCATCTGATGGATTTGGTTGATAACCCATCTCGTGCTCTCGATGTTCAGCTTGTTCCGCCATTCCAACGTGCCTTCCGGACCTTAGTTGCATTTAACTTCAAGGAATAAACAAGTTGACAAAGTAAACAAAGAACTTTTTTTTGGTTTTTTTTTAGTATTTTGCAAAAAGTTAGAGGTTTGAATTTTTGTTGACAAGCAAGTGATGCAAAGACTTGAAAGCAAAATTACGCAATGATTTTGATTAAACCTTCGGTTTATGAATTTTGTTAAGAATTGTTCTCTCAACAAATGGGTTAGGATCCTAACTCCAATCTCCAATAACCTAGGTTTCACACAATCTCACCACGTGTAGGTGACATAGGATGCTTCGGGTTTTGGGGAGTGGTACAACCAACCCGATCCTGAAGAGGAATACTCCACGTATGAGGAATTACGGAGGCCTTGATGAAAGCCAACCAAGTCAACTAGGAAGGAATATCCCAGAAGAGAGGTCAGAATCCACCAAGAGGGTGTTTTGGATGGGAGGGGTAAATGGGAGAGTGAGCTCCCACCTTAAAAAAGTGTAAAATAAGGAGGTAGAGAAGGAGCAGAGAATGCAATCAAGTAATAAAGCAAGTAATGAGCAAAGCATAAACTTAAACAAGCAATCAACACCAGACAAGCAATTAGAAACTAGACAAGCAACTAGAAACTAGAATCTAGACTTGTTTCTTATGTGAGCCAAATGAAGATAGTGAAAAGTGATGGAAAGAAGAGGGTTCAGATATGATAGCCAAGCAAAAGGGTGGTCCACATGGGGACCAATGTGGGAACTGGGGTAAAAAGTAAAGGTGGTTCACGCGGGAACCGGTTTTGGGTAAAAGGGGGTGGTTCACGTGGGAACCGGTTTGAATGGTCAAAAGAGGGCCACGTGGGGCCAATTAAAGGTGAATAAAGATCTGATCCAAGTTGGGATATATCTGTAAAAAAGGGTTGTGGTTCACGTGGGAACCGAAGTAAAGAAAGAGATTGGTTCACGTGGGAACCGGTTTAAAAGGAAAAGGGTGGTTCACGTGGGAACCGGTTTAAATAACATGCAGAAATTAAATGGCATACTTGGCACTTCAGATCTGATGAAAGATGGGTGAAATCAGAAATTATGAGATGGCATGAAGTTTAAGAGAGGTGGAAAGAAGGAAAGGCTCACGTGGGAACCGGTCTAGAACTAGAACTAGTTGCAAACAAAACACTTAGCACCCACGGTTGAAGACATTGCTGGTCCCACCGTGGTCGCCACAAAGCTGTCGACTCTGAAAATTCGATGGGGTCCTCTCCTTTTCAGGGAAGTCCGTGAATCCAGATCGTCACCTCAAGAGGGGATGAGAAAAGAAAGGAATAAAGCTCGGAAAGCAAATCTCACCTCGGTCCCACACTCACATTGATCCCCGAACTTTCATATCTTGGCGTCGCTCGATCACCAAAGAGATGGTTCGGGTCATGTGGGAAGAGGGTGAGAAGAGATAAATTAAGACATGTGGTTGCCAGGAACCGTGGGTTCCGATTTATAGAATTAAAATGACCGTGTGTACCTTAGCGTGAAGATTGTGAGTTAAAGCTTCTCCTTCTTCGGCCGGTCGATGAAGAAGAGTCCTCAACGTGGTGGGTGCTTGATATTCTGTGAAACTAGACAAACAAACAAGTAAAATAGACAATTAGAACTAAACAAGGTGGAGTATATGTAAAGAGAATGACATGAAACACACAATTGACTAGAAACTGACCAGATTCGGGTTATCTCTAACCTTTTTTTTATTTTAGGAATAACAGAGTAAAAGTAATGCAAAAAATGTTAAAAAAATGATAGGAGGATGGATAATCACAAAAAAAAGAGATAGGAAAAAGAACTGAAAGATTCCAAGTTGAATAGAGGAAGATATAGCCAAATCTGTGTTGTCGAAAAAGCCGAGCAGCAGTCCAGGATCTGCCAGGCGCGACTTTGCTTCTGCGCTCGTCACGACCAGCCCCGACCTCGGAATCAAGTGCCGTCGATTGAAAACTGAAGAAGACTTGGAGAGGAAGAACTTTGATGAATAGATCTTGGAAAGAAGACGTCCACACACTTCTGTATAGGCCGAGGAAGAGAGACTGGGTAGATCCCCTGCAGAACAGCCTTCCTCTCTCTTGAACCGACTTTTCTCTCTCTAAAAACTCGAAATTCTCTCTTTAAAAATCACAAAATGATTGCAGGAGGGTGCTAGGACGTCTTGAGATGCCTGGGGAGTCGTGTTGATGCCCTTGGAACGACCAGAATCAGAGTCCATTTATAGGAGAACGAGCAGTGCGATCGGAGCTAAAAAATAGGGCGCATGCGCCCCCCAGTGTGGGCGCATGGGCACAAACCCCGAAAAAATAGGTCTTATCTGATCGGCGGTTCAGTGGTAGAGTCCAGGTGAAAATTTGGGTCCCTCCTGCCTCAAAGGTAGGGCGCATGTGCCCTCAAGTGAGGGCACAAGGCCACGTGCCTCACTGGTAGGGCGCATGGCCACGTGCCCTGGGTCCCGGGTGCATGTGACCAGGAACCGGGGCGCATAGGCCTGGTTTCGCGCGTCCTTCTTCCGGAAGCCATTGCGAACACTCCCAAACTCTGAATTCAACGCCGTTTGTTGCGTTGGAAAGATAACTGGCCAAAGAAGCTCTCTATAGCATCGGATCAGCCATCACACCCTCCAAAACTTCAGAATTTTATCCGGAAGTTAGGGCAGTGAACAGAAGATCCGATACAGGTCAAAATGACTCCGACGGCAAACCGGAAAGGCACGGTATGCAAAAAAAATTGTACGGGGTGTGAATATGACCATAACCTTTAATGCATGTTCATTAGGCATTGGTCATTCAGCCAATTTTCGTGTTTACACGATTTACGTGCAGCTTTCGCTCGGAAATTACGGCTTTTTGCGGAAAACATCGGAAAACATCCGATTTCGTTCGACGAAGTTCCAAATCAACTTAAAAGGACCCAGCATCATCATATGATCAATCATGCGTGTTACCCTATAAAACATGAGTTTTATGCTCTGAATTAGGCAAATTTGGCGTGTCTACACACATAACTTTGAATGTCTCAGTTCCTAAATTAGCTTGGAATATTCATGTTTTTTATCATCACTAGCTAACATGTTTCAGGTGTCAGGAAAAAAATTCTATGCATTTATTAGTCAGAAATGACTAAAAATGTATTTTTCAGGATCAAAATTGATAAAAATGGCGAAAATTTCAGAAAGCACCATGCTGTTCAGAAAATCGAGCTGATCAAGGAGTCACCGAAAGAAAAATCATCAGACTAACGGTTTGCTCTGAAAAATTACCTAAAGAAAAAAGGCATTTTAAAACCTTTCAAAAATATCTTGTTTCATATTAAAAAACATTCAAGGTGTTGAAAAATCACAAGGCATATTCATCATAATTGTCAACATCTGTCTTGCAATTTTATGAAACAAGGTAAATTTCTATTGAATTTTCACTCAAACTTGCTACAAAAAAATTCATTGTTTATTCAAAATAAAAACAACATGTCTGACAAGTCAAAGCAGGAAAAGAAGACCCTCAAGCAAGCAAAAGCTTCAATGTGGAGATGTAGTGGCGCTTCCGGTCAGGGTCCTCCTCAATCAGGAGGCCTGGGCGGCACACCCGACTCGTCTCCCACAAGGCAATGGCTGAGATCGCCTCCTCCTCACCATCCGCTGAGCCAAGCTGCCTGCCCTTGATAGGTGGCAGGTGGGATAGCTTGGGCAACTCATACCGAGGCAAGACAATCTGAGAGTGACAACGATGGGCATTGTATAACACAAAGGCCGAACCTGTAACCACGCGGAGATCAACGCCGGGCACAAAGCACACCTGGAAGTCCTTCTGCATCAGGGCAGCAGAAGAGTGCAAGAAGCTGGATCGGTTCATGAAGGCAAAGTGAGCACGCCACTCTAGCCTCTTCTTCACCGATGCACACCAGTTGGCGACTCTCTCGCCGAAGCCAAGTGCATCAGCATATGGGAACAAGGGGCTACGGCGGAAGAGCTGCGACCTGGTGGCCACCTCACCGGATGGATCGAACTTGAAGTGAAGATCGGCCCAACAAGCTAGTAGAAGCGCTTTGCCGAAGGGAGGATGACCCACACAAGCTGCGGACAGTCTGCAGTACAAGAAGCCCAAAACTGAAGGCCTCAACCGCGCACCGCTCCAGATGCCGTGGATGCACGAAAGCTGATCAACCTCCAGGAAACCATCCTCCACAGGAAACAAGAACACCACGGCAAGGCAAGCCGCGAAACCCTTTGCACCACGCAGAATCCGGTCCTCGTCCAGACCAGGAGCCATCAAAAGAGAAATTGTCCAAGCCGCCAACTTGGGAACATTGATTCGCTTGCCGGCTAACAAGGAGCTGATTTGCCGCTCCTCAATGAAATCCTGCAGGAACTCTAGGCAAGAGAGGAGTCCAGAAAGGATGAACATACCTTCAGTTTCTCCTTTCTTAGTCCGAGGGAGGCCGAGAAGGAGCTCCGCCTCTTCAAGAAGAACCGTACACTCAAAGCTGCTGAACATGAACGTGTGAGTGTCGGGGTGCCACAACTCAACAAGAGCTCCCATCAAGCTGAAGTCAAGGGAGTAGCCTGAATATTGCTTAGCATGGATCAAGAGCCCAATTAAGCCCCAATCTCGAAGAATCGCTCTGACCGACAAGCCAAGGACGGCAAGCAAGCTGGGAAGCCAAGGAGGAGAGCAATACCGGCATGGTCCTGGGAAGTTTGGGTAATCCTACACCCAAACAGGAGGTAAAAGATAAATCCTTAAGAGAAAAGAAGAAGAAAGTGGTTGAAAGCTAAAATTGGCAGCCAGCTTACCAAGTCGGCGCCGATTCTGGCCTTCAAATGACCCGGGACGTTTGAAATACCTCGAACCGAGCCAACACGCTGCTTTTTCGAAGGAGGAGCCATCCTGGGTGTTGGTAGGATGATCTGGTCATCCTAAGAGGTGTTTATATAGAGGAAATCAGTCCCGACTTGAATCGAATTCGGATCCGGTCGAAACAGGAAACTTGGATCGAACGCGCCCTCGAAGTGGGGGCGCGCAAGCCGCACCCCCAAACCTAGGGTACACTGGCCTCACCCCCCAACTGAGGGCGCGCAGGGCGCACCCCCGGTTCGGGGGCACATTCGGTCAAAATCTTTGAAAATTCCTCAAAAATTTCAGAAAATTTAAAAAAATTCATAAAAATGTGTTAAATCAAATTTACTTATGTTTGGTTTTTATTAAGGTCGAGTGGACATCATTGTCCATTCGGAACTAACATTTTGATGAAAAATAGGAATTGCTCACGGAAACAGAAGAATGGACATGGGAAACCTCCATAACTTGCCGACTAGCATATATGTCGTTAGTCAAGTATTATTATCTTATGCATTATTTGTTGAAGACCATGAGTACGGAGAAGACTTGACCCGAGATCCCCTTCATCAAAATCTACGACGGTTGGGTCATCTCTGATGCTCACGGATAAGCCAAAGTTGTGCTGTGAGGGACGATGGTTCCCGAATGGGTATCTTGACCTCATAGTCCATCTATATCTTCAACTATTTGTTATACAAGTTTTGTCTTGTTTTCTTGAGCCCAGCATGCATCATGTAGCGTTAATTGCATTACATTTTGTTTTGTCATTGCATACATCATTTAGTATTCTTCACCTTCTCACCCTGATCTTTAAACCTTTTATCCTAATGCTAATCATTCTGAATCCCACTGTGTTCTCTAATCTCACCATGTTTTCTAGTCCCACCAACCTCCCTAATATCCCACCGTGTCTGTTAATCCCACCGTGTTCGGTAATCACCTTATGCCTCCAAATCCTCCATCACCACTGTGGCCATTGCAACACTTCTTTGCTATTCATCCCACCATGGCAGCCAATTCGTCCCACCAAGGGCCTTCTATTTGATCAGAACTTGCACCGTCATTATCTTCACGGTCTATGCTTAAACATTTGCCTTACGAAATCTGAGATCATTCCATTCCGAATCAAATCTTGTCTCTTGGAAGACTTAAATGAATCTAAGAGCCTGAATGTGCTTGATTGGTATTCTTCTACTTTTTTAAAACAAATCTCTTTTTAAATTTTAGCCCATCACAGTACAGTAACACCGCAAAGATCGGGTTACCGGCTGATGATGAACCTATGAACCATGTTTCGGGGTCTCCCCACCGCGTTGGGGGTTGGCTATTCTTCTCTCGTGCCAATGTCACATCTCATACCAATCGAACATAGGAAGACTTGATGAAACATAGCGGTTAACCAGGAGACTTGAGAAGATTCGTCTTGTCGAATCTGGTCGTTAAGCATGTCTATATCT
Organism: Cryptocoryne crispatula var. balansae; assembly: GCA_036172225.1. NCBI lineage: Eukaryota > Viridiplantae > Streptophyta > Magnoliopsida > Alismatales > Araceae > Cryptocoryne > Cryptocoryne crispatula. The sequence continues at coordinate 21,643,869 of CM069926.1, read as the reverse complement.
ACACCTTGATGCCACCTTTTCAGTCCATCACCATTTCACTCCACTACATTCCACTACGATTCATCTCGCTTCACTATGCTTTCTCTACACTTCACTATGCTCCGCTACATGCCATTCCTTTGCAAAGCCGACATCAAGGCGAGGCAAGCTGTAGACACGTCAAATTGGCCTGATTCGGAGCCCCAGACTCTTATTCCATAGGCGATATATTTTATTTGACCGTTATCTGATCTGTATTACCTTGTGGAGATAAGCTAAGGACATTGGTGGAGCCCCTTGTGAGCTTAGAATGGACCAATGATTTTCGGAATGATGCCAAAACCTTCAAGCGAGAACCGCACGTGAACTGTAAAAACATGAAGCCTGCTCGATGACCGACCTTGAATGGTCCATAATTGAAGGTCTCGGGAGTCTCGCATGTGTTCCGTAACATTCAGGGTTTCCAAGAAGTCATTTCGGTAGGCGTCGGTCAATGACGGCTTTCGTTATGGCTTTTTCGATCTGTACTGACATAGCTATCCCGGACCACGCGTTAGGCCTTTCCGGTCATCCCTGGATCTTTTTGGGTCATCCGGGTCGATTCTAGCCGAATATTTTCATCAACCGGGGCCATAGGGCCATTACGGTCAATTTTAGGGTTTCCTGGCTTTTCCGATGTTCGGTTCACGTTTACCGAGTTAATCTCAGATTTTTCCATGATTTCTGGTTTTCCGACCATACCGGACTTATTCAGTCATCATTTTAAGTCATCCCAAGTTGACCTGAGATTTCTCGACCGGAACCGTGCTCTTTCGGATCTTCGCCACGGGTTTCGGCTTTCTGCGATAAGGTAAACCGGTAGAAAGCCCCGTGCGAATGTCTCAAGAGTCAAGCCGGCTGGTTTACCTACTTGAGGAGGTGAGGTTGAAAGTCCTCTTTCCAACGCAACAAACAGGAGACGAATCAAATATCCCGTTTACAAGATACAGCTTGCGAAACACGTGCGTAGGAGAGAGAGTCTACCGCGCCCCCGCTCCCTTTAAAAAGGGAGGGCGCGCCCTGAGCGTCCTCAACCTGAGGGCGCACCCTCAAACTGGGGGTGCGCCCTGCGCGCCCCAGCTTCCTTTGAAACGCGGGGGCGCGGTCAGTTTCCGAAAATCGGAAATTGCCCCGATTAGCACCTTCTAAACCGGATTTTTGGAAGGTTTCCGCGGATGATTTTCGATTATTTGTACCACGCCCCCGGTTCGGGGGCGCATTACGTATGTCAAGTCGATTTTTAGCAATTTCCAAAAGTTTTCGACGAATTTTAGCAGTGAGACGCGTACCACGCCCCCAGTTTCAAAGAAACTAGGGGGGGTGCGCAGACCGCGCCCTCGAAGTGAGGGCGCACCCTACGCGCCCTTGGTTTGTGCGCCCTTGGTTTGAGGGCGCGCCCTGCGCGCCCTCGTCCCCTTTGAAAAGCGGGGGCACGGTCGGTCCAATTTCCATATTTTGCACCGGTTTCCTTCCCCTATAGGGCCATTCTCAATGACCCAAGGTTAATCCCCGATGCCTAGCTCTTCCAAGCTCTTCTCCAAAGCCGTCCCGACGTCCAAAGCTGATCCGACGTCGAGAGATCGATCCCGAAGTGAAAGAGAAGGCTCAATCCAGGCGTTCTGTATCAACCGACTTCATCAACTTATGCAGAAAATCTGGGACTTCTTATGCAAAAGTCTTTAACATATAAGTTGTTCCTCTCTTCGTCCTCTTTCATCTCCAATTGACATCACTCAATTCCAACTTTCCGTTCGTTCGTGGCAGTTTCTTCACTGAGGGCGCGCATCCAGGTTCTGTTTTCTATATCCGCTCACTTTCAGAATTTTTACAGACCTATAAAGGAGTATTTCGGAGAAATCATCAACATAGTAACTGTTCCTATAAGAGTCTTCTGTCTACTCCAACAAACTTCACTCGATTATGACATCGGGGTCGTCCGTAGCATTCTCTGCAACAAAGTTGCGCCAGGAGGGTGCAAGGCTACCCGAACTGGCTTGTTTCAACCATCTCGGCTTCAACTAAAGCCGATTAACTTTATAAGCTTCCTCAACCCACTTTATTCAGTTCATTTACTGTTTTAGAACATCTTTCAATTCATTTGCATCATTTTTACATAATTAAAAAAATAAAAAAAGGGTTAGGGCTCGCCCCAATCCGGTGAGTTCGATTCCAATTGCTTCTTTGTTTCATCTCTTCTTCTATAGTTTCTACACTTCCCATAGTTCTAATCAGTTTCTTTCACTTGGTTTATTGTTCTAGTTGCACAGGTCTATCAAGCTAGCATCGGTTGGTGACTCTTCTTCATTGGCCGGCCAAAGAAGAAGAAGGTTGAACCCATATCCCGATCTCCCGCGCTAAGGTACACGATCAAATTTAACTTTTTTTCTATTTTCCTTCTATAAAGAGGAGCCCGCGGCTCCTGGCGACCACTTTTTATTTATGTTTTAAGTTCATCTCCTCCTCACTCTCCTCCCACATGACCCGAACCATCTCCGGTGCTCGAGCGACGCCGTGAGATGAAAGTTCGGGGATCAATGTGAGTGTGGGATCGAGGTGAGGAGTCTTTACTACTTTTCCGAGTGTTTTCTGATTCACTCCCCTTACCCCATTCTATCTTTCACCTTATCTTGAGGTGCCGATCCGGAACCCGTTTCTGGAGTCGACAAAGTCAAGGGTAGGTACCATCCTACACAGAACACCTCATGATTCTAGAATCTAGACAACCCGACGCTGGCGAAAGGCAAGGCAAAAATCTAGAAACAGAAAGAGTATTGTTGACTCTGAAAATTTGACGGGCCTCTCCCTTTTAGAGAAGTTCGTGAATCTGGATCGTCACCTCAGGAGGGGATGAGAAAGGAAGAAGAAAACATGGAAAGCAACTCTCACCTTGGTCCCACATTCACATTGATCCCCGAACTTTCATCCCTTGACGTCGCTCGATCACCAAAGAGACGATTTGGGTCATGTGGGAGGAGGATGAGAAGTAGAAAATTAAGACATGTGGTCGCCAAGAACCGCGAGTTCCGATTTATGAAATAAGATTGACTGTGTGTACCTTAGCATGAAGAGTGCGGTTCAAAGCTTCTTCTTCTTCGGCCGGCCGATGAAGAAGAGTCCTCAATGCATTGGTGATTGATTTTCTATGCAACTAGACAAACAAACAAGTGAAAAAGACAATTAGAACTAAACAAAGTTGAGTATATGTAAAGAAAATGACATAAAACACACAACTGACTAAAAATTGACCGGATTCAGGTTATCTCTAACCCCTCTTCTTTTTATTTTCGGATTAATAGACTAAAAATAATTAAAAAATGCAAAAAATGGAGAATCATGAAACAAAGAGATAGAAAAAAGAACAGAAAGATTCTGATAAGAATAGAGAGAGATATGGCCAAATCTGGGTTGTCGAATAAGCCGAGCAGCAGTCCAGGATCTGCCAGACACAACTTTACTTCTGCGCTCTCCACGACCAGCCCTGATCTTGGAATCACATGCCGTCAATTGTAAACTGAAGAAGACTCGGAGAGGAAGAAATTTTATGTTGAGAGCTCAGGCAGCAAACATTTGCACGCTTCTGTAGAAGCCAAAGAAGAGAGACCTAGTAGATCACCTGCACTCCTGAACCGACTTTTCTCTCTCTAAAAACTCGAAATTCTCTCTCTAAAAATCATAAAATCAATGTAGGATGGAGCTTGGACATCTTGAGATGCCTGGGGAGTCATGAATCAGCCTCTGGAATGATCAAAATCGATCTCAATTTATAGGAGAATATCCGCTCTCCTCTTGGCTAAAAAATAGGGGATTTGCGCCCCCAGCCCAGGGTGCATGCGCCCTGGTGCAGGGCGCATGCGCCCCATGGAGGGGGCACATCTTATCCTCCCTATAGAATTGGTCTGATCTAATCAAAAATTGCAATTCGATATAGTCTTAGTCAAAAACCAGTTTCCTCATGCCCCCGATCGGGGGCACATGGCCTTGTGCCTCAGGGTGGGGCGCATGGCCACATGCCCTAGATCTAAGGCACATGTGCCTAGGGACCAGGACGCATGGGGACTGATTCTGCGTGTCTTTCTTTCTGAAGCCATTGCGGACACTCCCGAACTCGGAATTCGACACCATTTGTTGCGTTGGAAAGATAACAAGCCGAAGAAGCTTTATGTAGCATTGGATCAGACATAACACCCTCCAAAACTTCAAAATTTTCTCCGGAAGTTAGGATAGCGAATAGAAGATCCAATACTGGTCGAAATGACTTCGACGACCAACTGGTAAGACACGGCATGCAACAAAACTTATCTGGAGTGTGAATCTGACCATAACCTTCAATGAATGATCATTAGGAATTGGTCATTCAGCCAATTTCTGTGTTTACATGATTTACATGTGGCTTTCACTTGGAAATTATGGCTTTATGCGAAAAACTCTAGAAAACATCCAATTTTGTATGACAAAGCTCCAAATCAACATTAAAGGAACCCTCCATCTTTATAAGATCAATCACACATGTTACCCTATAAAACATGAGTTTTATGCTCTGAATTAGGCAAATTTGGCGTGTCTACAAGTACCCTTACCCTATTTTCTTCTACTCGGTCCAATATAGGGAGAGAAGATTAGAGAGGGGTAGTATCGAAAGCACTCGCCACCCTAGTAGGAGGCCATCTCAGAGGGTGAAAAAGGGTGCCAAAAGTTGGGCAATGAACCCCTTAGATTAGAAAAAAGAAAAGTGATCAACCTGTCTGAATGAGTACCCAAAATGACAGTCAAGGAAAAAGGTATTAAAAGATGGGAAATGTCCCTACGGGTTAAAAACTTGTCCAAATATGTGCCACATAGAAAAGAGCAAAAAATAGGAAAGACTAAAAGAGGTCAAACCCCAATAGGCAATTTGAGTGTAAGTAGAGAAATCCCTCTCAACATCTCCAAACCCTATCAAGGACTTCCTCTATGCTCTTCCTCTTTAAACTCCTAGGGTAGGGTAAACCAACTGAATCTAGGTGGAACCCAAGCCAATCAAAGGAAGAAGGTTAGAAGTATTATGGGTAGGGAACTTTATTCTGCACGTAGTATCTACCACTTGAGTCTTGACAAACCCCAAAGATCGATGAACTGTCTCAAATACCAACATTTTCTCTACAAAAAATTTGAATATTTTCAAAATCTAAAAAAAGCTTCATATTTCAAAAATTCAAAAAAAAAATGAATATTTCAAAAATCTTAAAAATTTGAATATTTCTAAGGAAACCCCCAAAAATGCATCTTTTTTTAGCTTTGTCATGATCATTACCTTAGTTGCATTCATGTTTATTTTTCTTTCATGCATATTTCTATTCCTACATCGCATGTCCATTTTGTTTTTATTTACCTTGTTAAGAAGGCTCCTCCCTTTGACCCAAGTTAGAGTTGACCGTAAAAGGCAAAGGGATGAGTCGTGGTGAAGATCTAATCCCCTTTCTATCAAGTGTTTCAAGCATTTCAATGTAGGAGAGAAGAGGATTCTCACCACGGCAGGTAAGTTTTCCCAACCCTTACAATCAGTTTTATTTCAGTCATTCATTCTACCATGTTAATAAGGCTCTTCCCTTTGACTCAAAGTCAAGCCAAATAAAAATAGGCAAAGGGATAAGACATGGATAGAATTAATCCTTTTGTTAAGTGTTTTCAGGCACTACATAGCAAGGAGGATGGATTCTCGCCACATAGGTAAGCTTTCTTAACCCTCCCCACATTTGTTTTCACTTCTTATTTTTTTCGCCATGTTTAGGTAGGCTATGCCCTTTGACAAAAGAAAAGGGCCAAGCCACCAACTCATACTAATCAAAATTGTCGAAGTGATGTTGCAGACACAACCAAAACAAGACAAGTAGACACAAACATTGATTCATTCATAAAACAAGATACAAGTTAGGAGCCTGATAAAGTGATACTAGGCATACAAATTAGAATTTACTCGTCCCTATGCTTAGGAGAAGAAACCATGTAGTCAGCCACACTCGGAGTTTGGCTACTCTCTCAATCAGCACCATCCCGTGCTGTGCGGCCCCGGCTCTAGTACGAAATGCTCTAGTGGGTCCGTGTGCCGCTCTGGTGGCTGCCACTCTGATGGGTAGCACTCTGATGGGTGCCACTCTGATAGGTCTAGCTCTGAGTAGACTGGCGGGCCATCTCATGGTGAAAACGTAGCTCTACTTAAGCAAAAACAAGATCAATCTGTGTCTGGTACTGCCTCTGCTCCATGGTACAGATCACGACATCTCACTTGCGAAGGGCAGCTATATGCTGGCTCTCCATCTCACAAAGTGCCTTGAACCACTCGTGAAGGGAAGCAGGGTGCTGGTTCTTTGCCTCACGAAGAGCCTCGAAGTGGGTCCGATCCCGCACCAGTAGCACTGCATCAAAGTCCAATCGGAGCTGAGCCATCTCAAGAGTGGGCACCCGAGCTTGCAGCTCAGCCTCCAAGGCCTGGATCCTAGAAGAGGACTCCAAAGAAGAAGAAGCAACTGATCGGTCCAGTGCAGCCACCTACAAGCAATGTATAAGGCTTAGATAAGGAAAGAACAAGTCTGGTAGCAACTATCAAGAGGTTATCGTGATCTCCTTCTCTGCCAGTGACTATCTCGCAGCAGCCAACTCGTCTCGTAAGGCTCTTACCTCCTTAGAAGAAGAAACACCCTTTGAGTGGGTCATGCACTGCAAGTACATAAAGCAAGTCAAATATGAGGCAGTATAATTGAAGAACACAAGACATACACATACCTCTGCCTGTAGAGTTGCTTTGAGAAAGGTCACCTCCTCCTCCAACTCACGGATTTGTGCTCGATACTGGGTGAGCATGCCCCGGGAATCCTTAAAAAAAGAAATTTTATGAGACAAGGCAATGCACTGATAACAAAGTGACAGTGGAAAAGCTAACCTAGCCAGCATAGTCAAAAATATGACCATAGGCTGCATTGTAATGGCGAGTGAACTCTATGTCATCCATGACAGTCAAGAAAACCATGGTGCCCTCGGCCTCCCAGTCCTCCAAGGCAAACTAGTACTGGGCAACCTAGTTCACTGAATATGTCAACCCCTTGGTGCTATGGCTGTGTCTAGAAGGAGGAGAGGGGCACCACTCCTGATAACCATTGAATGTCCGCATCACAAGGTGAACCTAGAGTGGCTCCACCTCTTTCAGACAATGGAGGTAGATGTCACGGCCGAAGAGATGGGCACCCATCTCTACCCACTCGGCACTCTCATCATCTGTGGACAGATATAGGTGCCAACATACCTACAAGAAAGGAAAGGATCAACAATCAACAAATAGAAGTAGGGAAGAACAAGGAGTTGTACCCATGCAGGAGAGAAACTCAACATCTCACCTCGAAGATGGATGAGCTCGTGTGCGTGGGAAGTGGTATCAGGGATGGCGTGCCAGCACGCCATCAAAGGTAGGCGAAATGGGTGCTCCAGTCGACCTCAACCTAGTGGAAGGTAAAGGTAACTCCACACCTGAAATTAACTCTTTGTTAGTACAATTATAACATGCAATAGGAAAGCAAGCAATGGAAAGAGAAATACCTGAAGAAAAGGTGTGAAGCCGCCCACAGAGATAGTATCGCTGTCAGGAGAGAGACTGGCAAATAGATAGGCCAGGACCGCTGCACCCCAGGCATACTTACCAATGGACTTCATGTCAGCCAAGAGCGGAAGAAATCGTAGGTGAACCTTCTCGGTCTTGTTGCCCAGCAACAAGCGACCAAAAAGAAGAGCAGAAATCGATGGAGATCCCGATCTGCCTCCGCTGATCCAGGAGGACCGCACAGTGTCGTAGATACTAGACGAATCAAGTGATCCTCGTAGTCCTTGGTACCCTTGCCTCATTGCATTTAAGCCTCTATCAGGCCCACTAACTCGAAACACTCCTTCCGAGTGATCAATAGAACTGCCTCATCATGTGACCAAGGCAGGGAATAAGAAAGGAGCACCACTACCATCTCGGCGTAGTTACCATATGTGCAACTAGTGACGGCACACCCATAGACTTGGAGCCCTGTGATATGGGTCACATCCTTCAAGTAGGGATCATATGCCTCAGGGAAGTAGAAATGAGCAAGTCACAGCGTCCCAATGATCTCTCAGAACCTGAATCAAAGCCAAGTCCTCCCAAAGTGCTGACATATGTAGGAAGGGACCAAATCCCATCTCATCTAGTTAGCGACGCTGGAACATCTAAAGACCTTGGTACACCAATCATACCTGCCATGAGATGCGGGACTTGATCCATCCTTGCAAATGAAAAAGTCATTCTGGGTCAAGCAGCAATCACAAAGATGGAAGAGAATTTATGGCCAGTTCAAAAGACATTTACCTCGTGCAAGACTGTCGGCTCGGAAGGGCCAGCCTCATTGTCATGCGGACGTACTCGTCGAACCCTCTTCGGCATCTTCAAATTTTAAAATTGGTAAAATTTTCAATTCCAAAACACCTAGAAATACAAGAACGCTGAAACCGACATGTGCCTAAACCAGGGGTCCATGCGCCCTGACCCCAGGGCACGTGCTCATGCGCCCTGGTCTGAGAGTACATGTGCCTTGACTTGAGGGCACATGCGCCCTGACTTGAGGGCACGTGCCCTTGTGCCCTGACTTGAGGGCACATGCGCCCTGACTTGAGGGCACGTGCCCTTGCGCCCTGACTTGAGGGCACATGCACCCTAACTTGAGGGCACATGCCCTTGTGCCCTAGTTTGAGGGCACATGTGCCTTGGGTCCAGGGCACATGGACCCTAAGATCTGCACCGATTTTCATTAGACCCAAAAGCAGTTCAAATGAACTCGGAATCACATGAAATTATAGTCAAAACAAAGAGAATAGAGAGATCTACATTTTCTTTAACTAGAGTACTAACCTTTAAACGAGATTTGGGCTCTGAAAATGCATAAGAAGTTGGAATAGCTCTGATGAAGAGAGAGGCTGTGAGTGGTAAAATGAGCTAGTAGGGGTGGTAGCTCTATTTATAGTGGTAAAAATATGTCAAAATCATGAAAATTTTAAAAAAAATACCTTGCCACTCTTGAAATTGAGTTGATTACAATGCCACTGAAGGAATTTCAAATGGATTTCTGAATTGCTCAAAAAAATTCACTAAAAAAATGCATGTTTAAATTTCATGAAAAATTAATGTCTTACTGTTAAATCTTGCAAATCATGTTGTAAAATAACTATTTCAATCATGCATTGTTTTGGTCATGCATTGACAACTTTTCAGGCATAAGGTAAAATTTTGTGAATTTTCTATTGCAAAATTGAGATAACAAAATTCATTTTTTATTTATAAATGACCAAATTTTGTTTGAAAAGCATGAAAATAAAATGGCAATAAAAGGATAATCAGGTAAAAGGAAGCTGCAACTGAGAAAGATAGCAACGCTGGTCATCTGGACTCTCCTCGATAAGCGTGCCTGGACGCTGTACCCGGCTCGTACTCCACAAGGCAATGGATGTCTTAGCTTCTTCTATGTTATCATCTATATCAAGCTTCCTGTCTTTGATGAGAGTCAAGTGTGAAAGCACAGGTAGTTCATGGCGGGGCAAACCGATCTGAGAACAAAAACTGATCTAGTAACCAGTCGAAGATCCACGCTAGGAGAAAAATAGATCTGAACATTTCTCTGTTGCATAATGACTAGACTATGCATGAAGCCTGAATGACTCATGGAAGTAAGATGGATATGCCAATCTACCCGTTTCTTAAATGAAGCACATTTGTTAAAAACTATGTCAGGAAAGCCAAGAGCCGCAGCATACGGGTACAAAGGACTATGCTAGAAAAGTCGTGAAGTGGTAGTAGCACTACCAAACATAGGACGTCCCACACAAGAAGAAGACAAGCTACAGTATAGAAAGCCAAGCACTGAAGGACCAAGCCGCTTGCTGCACCAGATTCTGCGAATACATGAGAGTTGTCCCTGCTCCAGAAAGCCATCTTATATGGGAAATAAGAACACGGCAGCAAGGCAAGTAGCAAACCCTTGGAGCCATGAAGAAGCTGTGTCTCATCAAGGCTGTGAGAAGACAAAGTAGAGATGGTCCAAGCTGCCAGTTTTTGAAGGTTGATCCATTTTCCAGTGATAGGGGAGCCGATTTGCTCACTCTCCATGAAATCTTGCAAGAACCTGAGCAATTTTATTATGCTTAAATGAACCCTTTTAGAATTTGAGCTTATTCCACTTAGAATTAAGCTGAGTATTTTGGTAAAACTTAAATGAACTTGAGATTCCAAATATGATGGATTGGTATTCTTTTATTTTAAAATCAATTTCTCTTTTAACTTTAGCCCATCACAATTCAAGAACACCGTAAGTTTGGGTTGCTGGCTGATGATGAACCTATGAATTCAAGGACTCCTCACCGCGCTGAGGGTTGGCTACTCCTTTATCCTTTTATTTTTCATCTCTTATGACAATGGCATGTCTTTTACCAATCAATTATATGAGGTTTTGATGGGACATGAAAGCGATCTAGAATATTCAATAAGATTCATTTTTGTTAAATTGGGTAGATAAGCGTGTCTATATCTACACCTTGATGTCACCTTTTCAGTCTATCGCCATTTCATTCTGCTACATTCATCTACGCTCACTTACGTTCCATTACAGTTCACTCTGAATCACTCCGCTTCATTACATGTCATTTCCTTACAAAGCTGACATCAAGGTGAGGCAAGCTGTAGACATGCCAAATTTTTTTAATTCAGAGCATAAAACTCATGTTTTATGGGGTAACACATGTGATTGATCTTAGAATGATGCCGGGTCTTTTTAATGTTGATTTGGAGCTTTGCCAAAGGAAATCAGACATTTTTTCGAAGTTTTTCGCACAAAGCCATAATTTTCGAGCGAAAGCCACACGTAAATCATAGAAACATGGAAATTGGCTGAATGACCAATGTCTAATGATCATGAATTGAAGGTTATGGTTATATTCACACTCCGGACAAGTTTTGTTTCATGCCATTTCTTTTCGGTTGGCCGTCAGAATCATTCCGATTAGTATCGAATCTTCCGTTCACTATCCTAACTTCCAGATAAAATTCTGAAGTTTTGGAGGATGTGATGGCTTATCTTCTGTATGGAAATCTTCTTCAGCATGTTATCTTTCCAACGCAACAAACGGCGTCGAATTTTGAGTTCGGGAGTGTCCGCAATGGCTTTCGGAAGAAAGACGCTCAAAACCTATCCCATGCGCCCTGGTCCCTGGGCACATGTGCCCTAGATCCAGGGCACGTGGCCATGTGCCCCCACCCTAAGGCACATGGCCATGTGCCCCCGATCGGGGGCACGAGGGAACCAGTTTTTAATCGGGACTCTACCTCTAACCAGATAGAATCAAAATTTTTGATCGGATCGGACCAAATTTTTTGGGTGGATGCCATGCGCCCTCAGGTGGAGGCACATGCACCCTGGCCCAGGGCACATGCACACAGGGACTAGGGTACAAGAGCCTATTTTTTATCTTGGATCGCGACAACTGTTCTCCTATAAATTGAGACCGATCTAGTCATTCTAGATGCTAGTTCACGACCCCTCAAGCATCAAAAGACATCCAAGATCCCTCCTGCATCGATTTTATGATTTTTAGAGAGATAATTTTAAGTTCTTTTAGAGAGAAAAAGTTGGTTCAAGAGAGAGGAAGGCTGGTCTATAGGTGATTTACAGGTCTCTCTTCTTTGGCTTCTACAACAACATGTGGACGTCTTCTGCTCGAGCTCTCAACATCAATGTTCTTTCACTTCGAGTCTTCTTTTGTTTGCAATCTAAGGCATGTGATTCTAAGATTGGGGCTCGTTGTGGCCAGCACTAAAGCAAAGTTGCACCTGGCAGATCTTAGATTGTTGCTTGGCTTTTTTGACAAACCAGATTTGGCCATATCTCTCTCTATTCTTATCATAAATTTTTTGTTCTTTTTCTTATCTCTTTGTTTCATGATTCTCCATCCTCCTATCATTTTTTCACATTTTTACAATAATTTTTGTTTATTAATCCGAAAAATAAAAAGGGTTAAAGATAACACAAATCCGGTCAGTTTCCTTTCAGTTGTGTGTTTCACGTTATTTCCCTTACATATACTCCATTTTTTTTAGTTCTAATTATCTTCTCATATATTTGTTTGTCTAGTTGCATAGGAAATCAAACACCCACGCGTTGAGGACTCTTCTTCATCGGCCGGCCGAAGAAGGAGAAGCTTTGACCTGCACTCTTCCTACTAAGGTACACGTGGTCATTTTTATTACATAAAGTAGAACCCGCGGTTCCTAGCAACCACATATGTCTTAAGTTTCTTCTTATCATCCTCCTCCCACATGACCTAAACCGTCTCTTCGGTGATCGAGTGACGCCAAGGGATGAAAGTTCGGGGATCAATGTGAGTGTGAGACCAAGGTGAGTTGTTTTCCATGTTTTCTTCCCTCTCCTTCTCATCCCCTCTTGAGGTGGCGATACGGATTCACGGACTACCTTGAAATGGAGAGCCCCATTGTGTTTTTCGGAGTCAACAATGTGGCAAAGGGTTGGGCATTCACTCCATTAGTCTTGATCGGGGCTGCGTGCGGATAGAATTGCACATTTGACTTCTGAGGAAAGCTGAGAACAAACGGGAGATCAGAATTGAGTGCCATTTGTTGCACTAAAAATATGACTCAGAAATAAAGATTATTGATGTTCAAGACTTCTTCAGTAAACATACACATAATCCTATGAAAAATTTTCAAATAGAGGAGATGCCAGGAAAAGCATAATCTGGCACACAACCTGGCAACGCGACCTTAGTGCAGAGACCACCAAGAGCAACATGGAAGTCATAATGGGTTCTCATTTGGCAAATAAGGATTTGATTAGAGATCTGTAACTCATCCTCATATTTATGGTAAGCTCCTCGGCTCGTCGAAAAGGGTGGTTCAGCTTGATTTTAATGGTCAAAAACAGATGTTGCTAATGGAATAGGAGTTTAAGCTCCAAATGAGGCCAAATTGGCGTGTCTATAGTCAACAAAGGGGTGCCAAGTGCTGGAGCCCTATTTTACATGACTCTTGGGGCCCCAATCAATAGGGCACCATGTGTCAAATTGTAAAATTATCAGCCACCTTTTACCCGCTAGAACTTATTTGACTGTTGGCTAGAATAGTGACCTGATGCCCCCTTCAAGGGGGCATCTTTTGTTTAGACATCCGATTTGACCACACGAACAACATTGCATCAAGTGCATGCATAGAACATTTTTTGCACTACTAGCCAAAGTGCCCTATTTGTTGGGGCATCAAGTTAGAAAGTACACTTTAGCCACCAGGGCATGTACAACACATGCTTCATTAATGTTGGTGAGGAAACCCCATCTATTAGAGCATTTTGTAAAGTTTTTTTCAAAGTTTATCTCCTTTGAGCTATTAAAAAGCTTCCCTCTCTAAAGAAGAAAGGGTTTTGGAGCTGCTCTCAACATTTCTTTATAGGTTCAAGAAGGATCCCACCATTTTCAACCTCCACACACCCTTCAAAGAACCCCTCAAGAGGCCTAGGAGATGAGCATCCCCCTGTTCCCCACCTAGCTCATCTTTCAACTTCTTGAATGTCACCCACTCCAACTTCCCACTCTCTAAGGTTTTTTCTCCACTTCTACTTGCTCTTAGGTGTCAAGAGAATCCCAAAGAGTTCACCAACACATTGTAGGTTGCCCACAAGCCTGAAGTAGCGTGAGGAATCATCCTTTTCACCATCATATCTAGGGGACTTAATTACCTAATGAACGGGGTGCCAGGATTTCCAACACCCTATTTCAGTTACTTTCAAGGTAAAGTGGGTCAAGAGTCATGACTAGGTTGGTTTGCCCCAAGACCTACCTGATCGGACTCTATTTTTTATTATTTTTTTAAATATAAAAAATGACAAAATGACAAAAATCAGAAAAGTTCTAAAAAGATAAGTGACATGATTTAAAAATTAACTCATGACTTTTTTCCAATCTTACATGATCTACATTTTCTATTTAACTTATGTAGTCTACCCATGTCATTTGAGTCGAGTACATAGTAATGTATAAAAATACATGACAATTGTACTCATCACTTCCTCTCACAATCATCCTAACATTAAATCCCTCCCCTAATAACCACCATAGCTATCATAGACACAATGGATTGAGTTGAAGTGTCTGATGAAGACCTATAAGTCATTCCATAATGCTCTTGATCATATGTTGGGAACCAAGAGTTTTGAAATGAATCAAAGCTATAGTTGGAAACATCGTAGTATTGCCCTCCATCTCGCTATGTGTGTTGACCTCCATCACCTTGTGAGCTCGCACCATGGTCCGAGTCTTGGGTCACATGGGTGTATTTCTCTTCTCTGGTGAAGTGTTCAGTTGTTATAGGAGCTCTCCCCACATTTGTGGACGTCCATCCACCCAAAATGGTGCCTCCTCTCTCATGAACCACTCCAACATTATTGTTGTTCTTAGAAGAAGAATCTTCCAAAGTCTATTGTTGTACTTAGATGTTCAACTCTGGCGTATCTTCTTGCTAGTTGTCAATTGTATCCACATCTGCAATATCATGGGGATAAGTCAAACTTGTTTACCTTCTACTTTTGCGTACCATGGGTAATTCTTTCTCTGGTTCTCTATTGCTTTGCCAAGGAGGGAAGAAATATAGAATTCTTTGGTGAGAGGAACATCATCAAGCACTCCCTCAGCACATAGTCGATCTTTTGTATTGAACTTTGGTTCATCCATCCCTACTCAATCTTGTATCCAAGCTTCCAATGAATTCTTCTCATAGAATATTTGATTCAAGTCAATGTTTTGTTATTGAATTGTTGGTTCCTCATTTTGTCATCTCGAAGCTTTTGATATCCACCTTTGTTCTTCCTTTTGATTCTACTTTAATCTTTATAAATTCTTCAAATTTAGCCACATGATGTACTGATAATAAACAAGATCTTGAAGTCTTTGTGATGTCAGCCTCTTTTTTTGCTTTGTATGGATCAAGTTAAATGCTGACTAATTCCTCTCACAACCCAAAACTGAAGTGGTTTGGCTTAGGACCCGTATGGCCATATCCGCTAAGTCTTCATAGCCTGGTGCCTTGCCATGGTCCATCTACCAGTTAGCTGCATAAAATGAATGTGTTAAAAGATAATTAACTTTTACAAATTGATTTGAATCTAAATTAATGCATCTAATGATACATACTTGGACTTAATAACATCATAGTGTGCTCCACTCTACTCGTTCCAAAGTGAAATGGCCACATTTTATAATCATACATCTTGTTACATGTGATGATAGATCAATCGTTACCCTCAAGTATCCGTCAGACGACACACTTATCGACATCAAGTATCTCATTTGTTACCTTGAAATGTTAACTATAGCAATATCGTGGATTGAAAAAGGTAACTTGACAAGGTTTAAATGTTAGTAAACAACTTAACAGTATGTAAAATATACACAAATTAAGTAAATGATTAAGAAACTATTCTTGCTACATGTATGGGATGATGTAAGGCACATTCCCATTGGCGATCAATGATGTTCCACCACTTATTGAAATCAGACATTGTCTTTGAGATTTCTTCTTTTTCTCTATCAATTGTATCGTATAAATAACCCATGTCTTCCTTTCTATCTCCATCAACTATCCTAAGTACTTTGACTATAGGTCGGATTATACTTAAAGTCCTCTTTATAACTTTTTAAAAGTCTCTACTCTCTACTGTCTCCTATACTTTTCTTATTTTTCTCTTATATGAAGCTAGACATCCAAGTACCTCATCTTAGTGGGATTAACATGTGGCTTAAAGGTCTCCTTTTACCCTCTTCCACTTCCTAGTCAACTCCTGCCTCCACTTCCTCATCCACTCCCACTTCCCAACCTTGACGCATCATTCGGCTGGAGCATCGATTAAAGATCTTTGTTGGTGAAGGATTTTTGACTTGTCTCTATTGACTCCAAAAATGGGTTTGTCGTCTTCTGGATCACCACCTCAAGAGTGGATGAGAAAGAAGGAAGGAAAATGCGGAAAACTCTCACCTTGGTTTCACACTCACATTGATCCCCAAACTTTCATCTCCCGACATCGCTCGAGCACCAGAGAGACGGTTCGGATCATGGTGCATAAGAGTGAGGATGGAATGAAAGAACTTAATGCATAAAAGGATTGAAGAATGTGGTCACCAGGAACTGCGAGCTCCGCTTTAAATGAAATAAGAGAGAATTGACTGTGTGTACCTTAGCGCGGGAGAGATAGTGCTGGTTCAACCTTTTTCTTCTTCGGCCAGTCGATGAAGAAGAGTCTCCAACCGATGCTAGCTTGATAAACCTGTGCAATTTGATCAATAAACAAAGTGAATAAAATTGATTAAACCTAGGTGAAGTGTAGAAACTATAAAAATACAGATAAGGAAAATAGCAATTGGATTTGAATTCACTGGATTGGGGCAAGCCCTAACCCCTTTTTTGTATTTTTGGATGATAAAAATGATGTAAAACTAAAATAAAGTAATCTAAATATGCTCTAAATGAAATAGAAAAGACTTAGGGGGTAGGATGGTTTAGATCGGAGCCAGAACAAGCAAAAGAAGACAGTTCGGATGGCCTACTTCTTCTTCTTCGGCCAGCCAATGAAGAAGAGTCTCCAACCGATGCTAGCATGATAAACCTATGCAACTAGAACAATGAACCAAGTGAATAAAATTGATTAGACCTAGGTGAAGTGTAGAAAATGTAAAAATAAAGATATGGAAAAGAGCAATTGGATTTGAACTCACCGGATTGGGGCGAGCCCTAATCCCTTTTTTTATATTTTTAGATGATAAAAATGATGCAAAACTAAAATAAAGTAATCTAAATATGCTATAAATGAAATAGAAAATACTTAGGGGGTAGGATGGCTTAGATCGGAGCCAGAACGAGCAAAAGAAGATAGTTCGGATGGCCTACTCTCGGGTGAGTGTAGTGTCCTCCTGGCGCGACTTCGGTGCAGAGAATGCTACGGTCGACCCCAATGTCGGAATAAAGTTCTGTGTATTTCTATGCATAGAGAACTTAGAGAGGAAGAGATATTATGTTGACAATTTCTCTAGAATGTTTTTGTATAGACCTGTATAATTTCTGTAAGTGAACGGATGTAAAATCAGAACTTGGTTGCATGTGTAAGATGCAGCAATCACCACAGACAAACAACACGTTAAAATTGAGTGACATAGGCTGAAAATGAAAGAGGATGTAGAGATCTGAAAGTTGGAGCAGTGATCCAAAAAGACATGATATTGATCAAGGAGCCTAGGGTCAGCTCGGGATGACTTAAAATGATGACCGAACAAGTCCGGTATGATCGAAAAACTCGAAATCATCAAAAAAATTGAGAATAATCCAGTAAACGCAAAATGAACTTTGGAAAATATGTGAATAATCGAAAAACCTAGAGTATGCGTAAAGGCCCGGCGATGACCGAAAAGACCTAACACGTAGTTCGAGATAGCTGTAATGGTACGGATCGAAAAGCCATGATAAAAGCCATTATAGACCCACGACTGCCGAAATGACTTGTCAGAAACCCAAATTTTGTGGAATTCACACGAGACTTCTGAGACTTTCAATTGTGGATCATTAAGGGTCGATCATTGAGCAGGCTTCGTGTTTCCACGACTAACGCGCGGCTCTCACTTGAAGGTTACGACATTGCTCCAGAAATCTTTGGTCCGTTCTCAACTCACACGGCTCTCCACTGACGTCCCTGGCTCATCTCCACAAGGTGATCCAGATTAGATAATAGTCATATAAAGAGTATTTCCAGTGGAATAAGGGTTTAAGTCCCAAATAAGGAAAAATTGGTGTGTCTACAGCTTGCCTCGCCTTGATGCCGGCTTTGCAAGGGAATGGCATGTAGTGAAACGAAGTGAAATGTAACGAAGCGGAATGGATCGTAATAGAATGTAGTGGAGTGAAATAGCGATGGACTGAAAAAGTGGCATCAAGGGTAGATATAGACACGCTTATCGACCAAATTTGGCAAAGAGAATCTCCACAAGTTTCTTAAATTACTGCCACATTTCATCAAGCCTTCTTACATCTGATTGGTAAAAGATGTGCCACGGGCATGAGAGAAGAATAGACAACCCCCAAAGCGGTGGGGAGTCCTCAAATCATGGGCTCCTAGGTTCACCATCAGCCAGCAACCCGATATTCATGGTGTTCCTATATTGTGATTGGCTAAAAGTTTAAAAAGAGAGTTGTTTTGTAAAATAAAAGAATACCAATCAAGCATATTCAAGTTCTCATATTCATTTAAGTTTTTCAAAAGACATGATTTGATTTAGAATGGAATGTTCACAAATTCCAATAGGTAAGCTATTTCAACTCAATCAATTGACCGGAAGAATAATGATGAACAAATAGGTTCCGAAGGTGAGATGACTGCCATGGTGGGATGAATAGCAAGAAAGTATTGCAATGGCTGTGGTGGGGTAGAGATGAAAGATGTAGTGGATCAAAAAAGGTGATTGCTATAGGTGATGGACAATGGGATTAGCGGACACGGTGGGATATAGAAAAGATCGTAATTGAGAAAAATGATGGGAGAGTGCACCCGGTGGGGTTTAGAGGTCACAGTGAGAAGGTGATGATCATGATGTGATGTATGCAAAAATAATGTAGAATGTAATGAGACTAATACTACATGATGCATGATGGGCTCGAAAAACAACAAAAACAAGACTTGCTTAATAATTAGTTGAAGATATACATTGTTTATGAGGTCAGGATACCCAGTCAAGAACCATCGTCACTCACTGAACAATTTTGGCTTATCCGAGTGCGCAAAGAATAGCCCGACCATCGTAGATTTTGATGAAGGGGATCTTTGGTCTGGTCTTCTTCACACCTATGGTCTTCAGCAATAATAAGTAATGATATACGACTAACGACTTATATGTTAATTGGCACCTCATGGGGTTTCCCATGTCCATTCTACTGTTTCCATGAACAATTCTTGTCATTCAACAAAAGGTTAGTTCCAAAGGGACAATGATGTCTAGTTGGCCTTAATAAAGACAAAACATGAACAAACATGATTTATCAAATTTTTTGAAATTTTTCCAAATTTTTTATGATTTTTTTGGAATTTTTGGTGAATTTTTCATGAATTTAACCAAACTGTCATTGCGCCCTCGGTTTTTGGTGATTTTTTTTTTGGAATTTTTCATGAATTTTTGGTAAAGATAGCTCCAGACATGCACTGCCATTGCGCCCTCAGTTTGGGGGTGGGGCCTGCGTGCCCTTGGATCGGGGGCACGGCCACTGCACCCCTGCTTTGGGGGCGCGTTCAGTCCAAATTTTTGTTTTTGATCCGGATCCTATTTTGGTTCAAACTATGGCCAATACACCCTATATAAACACCCTATAGGACGACCAGAACATCTTACCAACACCCAGGATTGCTCCTCCTCCAAAGAAATAGCATCTTGGCTTGGTGAGAAGTATTTCAAGCGTCCCGGGTCATTTGAAGGCCAGAATCGGCACCAACTTGGTGAGTTTGCTGCCAATTTTAGCTTTCACACTTTTCTTTTCTTCTCCTCAATGCTCTTTCCTCTTACCTCCTATTTTGGGGTAGGATTACCCAAATTTCTCAGGGCCTTGCCAGTATTGCTCTCCTTCTTGGCTTACAGGCTTGCTTGACATCCTTGGCTTGTCGGTCAAAGTGACCCTTCGAGATTGGGGCTTGACCGGACTCTTGATCGATGCTAAGAAGTATTCCGGCTATTCACTCGACTTCGGCTTGATGGGAGCTCTTGTTGAGCTGTGGCATCCCGACACTCACACATTTGTGTTTAGTAGCTTCGAGTGCACAATTCTTTTTAAGGAGGTGGAGCTTCTTCTTGGCCTTCCCTAGACTCGGAAGGGAGAAATTGATGGTATGTTCATTCCTTCTGGGTCACTCTCTAGCTTGGAGTTCCTACAAGATTTCATCGAGGCTGGGCACATTGGTTCCTTATTAGCTGGAAAGTGAATTAGCGTTCCCAAGTTGGCGGCATGGATGATCTCTCTTCTGACAGCTCCTGGCCTAGACAAAGATAGGATTCTGCGAGGTGTGAAAGGATTCACCGTTTGCCTTGCCATGGTGTTCTTGTTCCTTGCGGAGGATAGCTTCCTTGAGCCTGATCAACATCTGTGCATCAATGACATTTAGAGTGGCGCGTGACTGGGTCCTTCAGTTCTAGGCTTCTTGTACTGTGGACTGTCCATAGCATGCATCGGCCATCCTCCCTTTGGTAGTGCTCTTCTACTAGCTTGCTGGGACGACCTCCACTTTAAAAGTTTGATCCAGCCGATGAGGTGGCTACCAATTGCAACTCTTTCACCGCAGCCCCTTGTTCCTATACGCTGCTACACTTGGCTTTGGTGAGAGGGTTGCTAACAGGTGTGCTTCAGTGAAGAAGAGATTAGAGTGGCGTTCGCATTTTGCCTCCATGAACCATTCTGGCATTCTGTATTCTTCTGTTGCCATGACGCAAAAAGATTTCTAGGTGTGTTTTGCGCTTGGCATGGATCTCCACTTGATCACTTGTTCAGCTTTTGTGTTGTACAACGCCCACCGCTGCCACTTGTAGATCGGCTTACCTTGCCACAAGTTTCCCAAGCTACCCCACCTGCCACCCATCAAGGGCAGGTAACTTGGTTCTGCGGACGACGATGAGGAGGCGATTTCAGTAGTTGCCTTGTGGGAGACGAGTCAGGTATGCCACCTGAGTCTCTTGATCGAGGAAGACCCTGGTCAGAAGTGCCATTACATCTTTGATCAGAAGCTTTTGCTTGCCTGAGGGTCCTCTTTCCTGTTCTTATATGTCAGAAAATTTGTTGTTCTTTTTGAATTAACAATGAATTTTATATAGTAAATTTGAGTGAAAATTCAATGAAAATTTTTTTTGTTTCAGAAAATTCAGAGACAAGTGTTGACAATTATGATGAATTTGCCTTGGTATTTTTCAACTTCATGGATGTTTTTTAATATCAAATGAAGTATTTTTCCACATATTTTAAAGTGCCTTTTTTAACTAATTTTCAAAGCAAACCGTGAGTCTGATAAATTTTATTTCGGTGACTCCTTGATCAGCTCGATTTTATGAGCAACATGACGCTTTTAAAATTTTTGCCATTTTTGTTAATTTTGAACCTAAAAAATACATTTTTAACCATTTCTAGTTAAGAAATGCATAGAACTTTCTTATGTAACAAAAAAATGTTAGCTAGTGATCATAAAAAATACCAATATGTGTAGCTATTTTACGACCTGAGACATTCAAAGTTATGTAAAAAGTGGAATTTTGGGTGGAAATTAAAACTGAAATTTTCTTTACAAAATTTTTCAGAGCAAACCGTGCGTCAGATTGACATTCTTTCGGAGGCTTCACAATCAGCTCGATATTTTGAACCCTGAATGATTTTTATAATTTTTTTAATTTTCATATTTTTATGCTCTATAAATACCCCTCGAGGTTAAGATGTCTTCATTTCGTCCTGCACACCATCTCTCCTCGCCTAGAAGCTACGTCAGTTTCAACTCAATTTTGAAGTTTGGAATGCCTTCCAATGTCAGTACCCATGTTATAAGGAATGTGCATCAGGACATGCTCTTCGATTTGGTTCAAGTTTCATGCGATTCTGATTTCATTTACTCAAAATATCGTAAAAATAAGAATCTGGGGGTTGAGGAGAATGTGGTCAATGCCAGGCGTTTACCGTGCCCTCAACCCAGGGGCACAGTCATCGCACCCTCGGTTGGGGCCCACTATGAGTGGGACAAGGGCGTGGTGACTGCGCCCATGTTCTGAGGGTGCGGCCACCGCACCCTCAGGATGATAGCGCGTTGGGCGCATGGTTACCTTGAGGGCGCGCTCTTACCTCGAGGGCGTGCTTGGTACGCAAAGAAAAAAAAAAAACTAACTGATATTTTAATTAATTAACAAGTGTTTTTATTCATGGGATGATGTGATGTTAACTTCCCTTTTGATGCAGATGTCAAGGTGCACTCGTCGGCTTGACTCTGAGTCTGAGGAGCCTGACCTCCCGACTTACCGCGAGGTATATTTTCTTTTGCCCTGCACTTAATGATTAGTTCTTTTGCATTTCAACAATATAATTGAATGAACTAATGAAATGAATTTTTTGCAGGTTCGGGTGAAATCTCAGATCTCGTGGGACTTGGTGCATGTAGCTTACCTCGGTCTTCCGGACTTCTAACAGGTTCGGTTGAAGAAGATGGGGTTTGGACCCCTCCTCCAAGTGACCCACTTCTGGGAGGACCTACCCCTAGTGCTGGTCCTCCGTGAGTCATGAGACCCATATTCCTTTGTTTATCTCTTTCCTTGGGGGCACATGGTGCCGTCCCTAGATGATGTTGCACACATCACTAGTCTCCATGTTGATGGTAGGCCTGTTGTGTGTGCCACCTCTTCGGATTATTCTCAAGAATTCTGAGCCCTCTTCGCCAATGAGCCCGAGTTGGACCTGTAAGGAATCGTTCATAAAATATTGGTGCAGCACAAGCGACGATTCCTATGGGTTTCTTTAGAATCTATCTCGATCAGAACCGAACCACGAAAACCAAAAACTGATCAAATCAGATTCGAATATACATGATAGGAATTCATATAATCCCATGGAGAAAAGGAAGATGAACTTTTTAAGTTCTTCAAACTATTCAAATGTCCGGTCTTCAGCAGTATCCACACGAACTTCATCACAACAAGTTCTCCCTTCGTGCCGGCCTCGAGAACTCTTCCTGAACGGAGCTCTATCCACCATGGACACCTTCTAGAGAGAAGAGGAGGTAGGGAGGAGGCTAGGGATGTGGTTTTCACCATTGGCTTGATGAGGTTTGGCTGAAACCGTTAGTATTTATACAGAATTTTGGAATTTTTCACAAAAGTCTAAAATCTCCAAAAATTATGCCCTTGCCCCTGTACTTGTTGATAAGTCCTCTTGTGTGTGACCCACTAGGCCCAATAGCCTATTTCGTTGAGGCCTAAATAAAATGGAAAATTTCTATTTAATTTAATTAAATCCATTATCCTATAATAGATTAATCGGCCTACCAATCATGAAGGGTATGCTGGCATCAAATTTTTTCGCTTAGCTTGCTTGATACAAATTTCAGCAATGCCAAAGTCGGCACGAAAAATCTGACCTAGATTCAGAAAATTGAAGAATAGATGATGCAAATAGGCTCTGGAAATGCCTTGGCATAGCTTTACATGCTACAAATGGCAAAGATATTGTGCTCATTGCATAGCCCCGGTCGAAAGCTTCGCAATGGTGCCCAAAACCTAGAAAACGGACACCGGAAGGTTGAAATGACCATTTTGCCCCCGACACTTTGGGACAAGTTGAGACTGTAACATAGAATTTCAACTTTACCACATTGTCAAGTTTGTATAGACCCCCAATGCTTGAAACGGATCAAAAATACGACCACCGGATGAAGAGATATGCAAGAACAATCAAATCTGGACGGAAAGCCGTATGTCATCGCGCCAGGGGCATAATGGTCCGATCATTTCCCGGATCGACCCATGGGCTTAAAATTTAAATTTTCATGGCCCAAAACATTGATCTCATGAATATATATGTATGAAAAATAAATTTGGCCAATGGGAGGAGGTAATTGTATTGAATTATAGTTTCCGGCATTATCGACGACCGAGATCGCACCGATCAGAGAAATCGGTAAAATCAGAGATCCTGGGCAATTTGGGAGATCTCAGCTACACATTTAGATGGATCATAAGATCAATGGTCATCAATGACTGTCCCATATTTTTCTAATTTAATTTTGGCTGTGTTTAATCAATTTTCAGCTGAAATTAATGATAGTCGTCAGATCGGGAGTCTTTTAGATGAACAATCTAGATTGGATCACTCTCTCTCTCTTCCCTCCACTTGTCTGGCTGAACTCCTCCCCATCTGACATGTGCACAATCCCCTACAAGTTAGGGATCTGGCCGAACTCCCCATATGATGGCATGGCTAGCAGTTTTGGCTTATCTCCCTCAACCACCTCAATAAGCTCAACAACCCCTATGGTTTATCCTTTTCCCTCTCAACAATCCATGGCCTATCCCCATCAGATGGCTGGCCGAACCAGCCTTCCCACTCCCTTGTGCGTTCAATCCCCTAGAATATAGGGGCTGTCCGAACCAGCCTTCCCACTTTCTTGTGCATTCAATCTTCTAGAGGATAGGGGCTGGCCGAACACCCTTCTCTCCCTCTTTTTCTAGTTGGCGCACAACCTCAACAACCTCAACCATCTTGCCTTACTCCACTCAACAACATCAACCATATTTCCTTAATCCACTCAACAACCTCAACAGCCCTAGCCTTATCCTCATCTGCAGATGGCGCCCCTCAGCCTCTATATAAACCCCCCTGCTGCCATGTGCGCCAAACAAGCGGATCACCCTGCGGAAGCCCTGCCTCTCCTTCCCCTCACCATCTCTGGTCGAACCAGGCCTCATCTCCTCTTGCTTAGACGTCTTAAACAGAAAGTTAGCAAGATTTTATTTCTCCTTTTTATGTGCCAAGTGAAGGAGAAGAAGGGAGAATCAAGCTAGCTCTAACAAGTACGCCAGCAGCAGGTGCAACCAGCCCACCTGATTGGTGTGCCAACTTCAGCAAGTGCAGCAAGCTCTCTTCATCCCTTTGCTCTATACATCAACATCAGCAAGGATAAGACCCCCTTTTCTCATCCAACAGCAAGATAATAAGGGTTTGGTGGCACCTTCAGCCCATCATCTTCAACACCACCTGCAGTGCAAGAGAGAAGAAGAAAAAAACGGTGAGTAGGAGAAGTGTGCTTCGATGTAGCCCTTTAATTCTACTCTTCCCCTTATCTTATCTACCCCTTTCTATGGTGGCATACCCTCTGAGTAATGCCCATTTAGCCCCTTTGATTTCCCTCTACGTTTGTCTACAGAAAGCCATCCTTTAGCCCCAAAGGCACCTTTTATTTGGCCATCACAAAAACAGCCCCTTGCTGTCCCCAAAAAAACAGGCCTCCGAACCAGCCCTTTGTGCACCCTTTTGGCCCTCCATGTTGGCTCCAAAACCTTCCACTATCATGCCTTGTTAGACCCCACTTATGGTCACTTGAACATGCACCTCATGCCTCCCTCAATCAGGCCCCGAATGGCATCCAAAATAGGCCCCCTTGCTGGCCCAAGTTCTGTCCACCTGAGCAGCATCCAAACATAAGCCTCCTTTCAGACCATGTTTGGCCAATCAAAACACACCTTAATCAGGTCCTTGTGTGCCCCCTTGATGGCCCTTCAACACAACACCAAAACGGAAAAATAAGTCAGCCCATTGACAACTCTCAAAACAGCACCAAAACAGGTCCTTCTTCAGCTCTCTACATGGAGGTTTGCACCACCTGCTACTGCTGCAAGAAAAAACAAAAAAAAATGGCAAAGGCATACAGGTTATGAAGCTGGCCATTTTGACCTTGAAGTGCTACAAATAGGCCATGTTGGCCCTTGAAGAGCAAATCAGGCCGCCAAGGCCCAAGATGTTCAAAACAGGCCAATCGGGCCAAGTGGACTTGAAGACCGGCCTCACCAGGCTGACATGACATGAAGACCTACCCATTGTGCTGATGAAGCCGGCCTATTGGGCCTTGAACATTTAAAAACCACACTTAACTAAATCTGAAGGCGAAATGCCAAAATTAAATAATGGGTTAGCACCATCACGTGGGCGCTCCACCTTGGGCGGCTCATCCGGCTTGCACCGGAATGCTGACCCGGACATAGGCACGGGCCGGCTCCCATTGCAGATGATCCTTACCATTACTTGGAAAGTCAAAAGACTATGCCATGTAGGATGGGTAAAAATTTCACACTGATTGGAAAATAAGGCGGCATGCTGCTAAACTTTTCCCGGTCAAGTGGGATTTTACACCAAGGGAAGGACTTTGACACATTTACACTTTGACAACATTGAACATGGCATATGAACTGCCACATCTAATGTACATTGACGTGGAATACTTTGAATATGAACAATTCAAGTGCCGAGTTGATTGCATATTACTGGGCATCGACACCAGCCTGACAGACCGGATGTGATGCAAACCGAACAAAAGTTAATCAAATATGAAGTTAACTTAATTAAATCTGAAAATACATTCAAACCAACTTTAAAACATGCTTAAAATATATCATTAAAGGTTTAACATTCAACAAAAATCAGATTTAATACAATCTTGAAAAATTGATTCAATACACTTAATCCATTGGAATTCAAATGCTTAAACAAGTGCACATCAAATAATTTACAACCAACTGAAATGAACACATCAAAAACACATTAAAACATCTAAAACACATCTTAAAACATATAAATCATATTTATCAACAATCTGAAGTTCAAGTTTAATCAATTTGAACCAAACTTTAAAACATCTAAAACATACCAAACACACTCGAAACAGTACTAAGACACCAACCAATATAAGAAAACCACATAAAAATGACTCAACACATGTCAACTAAACTTAAACAAGTCAAATTGATCAACACATCTAAAATTCAAAACTCAAAACAAAATAAAATAAATATCAACAAATTGAAGTAAAACAAACCAAACAATTCAAACAAGCTCAAAACAAATATCATTCAATTCCAAGTCAAATGGAAATCTGAAATCAACATTTCAAACCACATCAAAATCAATTCATAAATAAACATATGTCAACTCTAAACCAAATCTAATCAAACTTGTTTGCATCTCATCGGGCCTAAAAGGCTGGGGCCCTTTGTGTTCTTTACACATTGTAGATGTGCACGCTCTCGTCAAATATGATCGCTATGGCAGTTAATCAAGGGTGTTCGAGTGTTTGCTCGATGTAAATGAACATCGTATATTCGCACCATCCGATGGAGAGAGGTCAAAAAAATATTTTCACAGAACCCTAATCTCAGTTCTATACTCTTTTAATATCACTCGGACTATCTAATATTTTTATGGTCTATCACCTATTTTGCTAGAAAATTCGGATGTCAATATTTCAAAACATACAAAAAAAATCTTTTTAAAGAACCAAAAAGATTCCCAAGGTTCCCACATGATACAAGCCACATCCCATGATCCCAAATGGCTAAAGGAATAATCTCATCTCTATTGAGCCTTTCCATCATCAGTTACCGCATGGATATAAACCCTCATCCATCCAATGTCCCGGTCGGAAAGGAGTACGGCATCAACTATCAACTACTTAGTGTACTGACTCTATAAGATCTTGTACTCAGAATTGGATCAATTAGAAAACTCATTTTACAATCATCCTATCTACCCTGGCTAGGGATTTAGAGTACTATCCCATAGGACATTCACTCTCACTTACCGAGAGTGGATGATCCCTTGTTGTCTGCTCAATTACCTCCATCGGGTTTTCTTTGTACCCAATCCATCATTATACTGAACCATCTAAACGGTGATCCATAAGTCAATGGTCAAAGCACAAGTTCCACTCAACAAGGTATCTTTGAAGACTCAGGTCAAAGGTCCAACCATGCAACCGTGATGATAGAAAACCCTGATTGACAGTTTGGTAAGATACCATTCAGGGTTTATAATTTGATCAGTTCAGTGAACTCATTCAACTAATGAGCACCTATATGTGTATCTCAGTGTCTCCACACTAATGACCAATAATATCGTTCATTCTCATCAAAAGAGAAAATATCACATACAGTAGTCTATCCAGATTCTTGATGTCCCGTCTCAAGTATCCTATGACTAGGAATATTTAGATCAAATACCTTTAGATGATCAATCTCATTATCATGACCTCATCATGATTTAATCATGATGGTATTTGATCAAGAACTTCATTATGATATTCGCATCTAATTAGAGCTTATAATGAAGATTTGCCTAATTAATTGAATAAGATATATCTAGAAATGTCAGACCATATCATATATGATTGACTTGTAGGGCATACATTTCTATCAAGACCTAGAGGTGGGTCCACGCACAATTACCAGACTAGAGGCAGGCAAGATGGTGGGCTTAGTAGATGTAGAGTGAGTACAGGGCGAAAGCCAGGATGGCTTTTTCTGCTGCATGGTTGGCCAGGCCACGATAGCTTTCACCGACTTACCTGGCACTGTGGAGGCAGACGTGGACCTGCGTCGATTCCTTCGCTTCTTCTTCGGGCGCTTGTTGATAGGCTTGAAGTTGAACCACATTCATTTGCGGTTTCTTCTTTTGCTTGCTAACTTGGACTAGGTTGGCACATACGCGTTGGGGGCAGCGATGCTTGCTCACTTGTTTTGTAGCCTCCAGCCTGAGTCGAGCTCTATTTCCATTGCCGGCTTTTCTCCCTTTCTTTAGGTGACCTTGGCAACTTTCCTTTTGTATGCTTGCATGCTCTTCTATGTTCTTGTACATGTTACCTGATGAACTTTTGCATGTCTGGAGCTATCTTTACTTCCCCCTAGGTCAGGCACAGCAGTCCTTCCCAGGCCACCTCCCACTAATGGCTCGTTGGGAGCCCATCCGCCCTTCTGAGGGCCACTGGAGCCAACCAGCATCCATCTGGGCATAGATCTTCTGCTTCCCACATACTAAGGTATATTAAATTAATGCATTAATCTTCTTCTAATGAATTGATAATCATGATTTTTCTTGCTGCAGGTGTGTTGGCGGTTGTATCTCATGACTGATGACCACCTTCAGCCTTTGATTGCTGATTCAGGCTGTGTCTTTGGTCGGGATCTTCATCTCCTATGCGCCAATGAGAGGACACCATTGTGGCTTCGCTTCTCGACGCTCTCCCTAGGCTTGGAGCAGGATTGGTTGGAGCTGCCTCCCTATCTTCCGCCAGTCAAGGCCCACCCTAGGCATTTGATCCTTCTAGTGAACTGGGTGGAGAAGTACCAGGCCTCCATTGCATTATGGTATGAAGGTGGTGAGGTACTTTTGGTTGGTTGAGGTATAGCCTAGACTACCTTTGCCACTTCGAGAAGGCATACGGACACCTGTTCGTACCTAAGGGTCAGGTAATGTTTCTTTCTTTTGCCATTAACCTGATTCTGCATAGTAGCTTCTTTTAACCTCTGTGACATTTCAGGAAGCTCAGGCTTTATTGCTGCATCAAAGGCTGGAGATAGTTGGTCTACGATAGGAGGTAGCTTCTCTTCGCACCACTTTGGAGATTGAGGTAAAGATTTAGCCTTGACTTCTATTTTTGTTGTACCACATGCCCGTGCTGAGGGTTCACCTCCTTCGTCGAGGGAAGAAGTGACTGAGGTTTGCCAGCATCTAAGCAAGTCAAAGGAGACCCCGACAACCAGGGAGGCAGAGGTATCCTTAATTGATTCTCTTTTATGAATGTTGATCTTGTTGGTTTATGTTCTTCCTTCTTCTAGGTTGCCGAGCTTCAGGGTGTTGTTGCTTCTTCATCTACCTGCATCCAGTCCTTGGAGACCAAGGTGGAGACATGGCGGTCTACACTGGCTGACCTTCGTTCATAGATGGTTGTCTCATATCTCCTTCTTCAGCATGAGAGAGCCATGCGCGAGATGGAGCACCAACATAGTTAGGTCATCCGGTCCTTAGAGCAGATGCACCTGCACTATTAGGTTCGTTTGGCGACGGCGGATACAACATTGCAGGTTTACCGCCACGACATCCCCGCTCAGCTGAGCCAAAGCCATGGCATCAAAGCATCTCCCACCAGAGTGGCGCCCCTCGTAGCTAGAGTCACCACGGCCAGAGCAAGCAGGGGTAGAGTCAGAGCCACACGAGTGGCGCCACTGTGTACTTGACCACTTCTTCTTAGCGGCGCTAGAACGAGGCGGCTACGACGGTGTTAGCATACACGGCTTCCATGCCTCCTCCACGTGGTCGTTCCTCAGGAGCGGGCAGTAGTGGGTACTAATATCTGTAGCAGGCTTAGCTCCTTTGTTGTTGTAACTACTTTTCTTCATTGTTGTAGCACTTGATGTTGTATTCAGACCTTTTATTTGCTTGCTTTAGTGTTGTTCAATCTGCTTTACATTACTCAAAAGGATAGTCAGCATCGCATTCCGACTTTGCCCCTTACTAGTTTGTCAAAGGGCAAAGCCTTCTAAAGGATGGTAAACAACAATAATAAATCAAATCGTAGACATAGGGTAAGAAACATACCTGCTGGCGAGGCCTCCCCCCTCCTTGACTAGTGTTTCTTTTTTGAAAAGCTCAATAAAGGGGTTAGATCTGCTCCATGGCATACCCCGTTACTTATTGTTATCTTGCCTTGCTATAGGTCAAGCAGGGTAGCCTTATTAACAAGATGGAATAAAACAATGACTAAAAGGAATGATATGTGAGAAGGGTCGAGAGGACTTACCTATCATGGTGAGAATCTTTCCCTTTTACTTCAAAGTCCCTGAAACATTTAATAAAAGAAAGTCAAAACTTCACAACGACTCATCCCTTTGCCTAGTACGCCCAACTTTAACTTAGGTCAAAGGGAGGAGCCCTCTTAAAGGGGGTGATAACAAAGATAAATATGCAATGCAGAAATGAAACACGCAAGACATAAAAATAAACATGGATGCAAGTAAAGGCAAAATTCAAGGTTAAGCTAAGTTAAATAATGCATTTTTTTATTTTTTTAAAAATATGCATTTTTTTGGATATTCAATTTTTAAAAAAAAATATTGAATTTTTTTGAGTTTTGAAAATATTTAAAAAAAATTGAATTTTTTGTGGAGAATGTTTTGGTATTGAGATAATTCATCGGTCATTGAGTGTTAATCAAGATTCAAGTAGTAAACACCATGTGAAAAATGGGGTTCCCTACCTAGAATCTTTCTTGCCTTCTCCTCTTGATCGGCTTGGGTTCCCCCTGAATTTGGACAGTTCACCCTACCATAGGGGTTTAAGAAGGAAGGATAGTGGAGGAAGTCCTTGATAGGATTTGGAGATGTCGAGGAGGGTTTCTCTACTCATGCTCAAGTTGCCCATTGGGGTTCGGCCACTCTGGGTCTTTTTTACGTGTGGCACACATTTAGACAAGTCTTTGACCTGTGGGGTCATTGCCCATCTTTTGGTGCCTTTTCTCATTTTCTACTTTTTCGGGTACTCATTCAGACAGGCCCATATTTATTTAAACCTGAGGGGTTCATTGTCCATCTTTTGGCACCCTTTTGCACCCTATGAGACGGCCTCCTACTAAGGCAGTGAACATTTTTGATACTATCCTCTTCTAATCTCCTTCACCCTATGAATGCTTATGCTTCTACCCACTTGGTGAAGTACTTTGTAGTCATCAGGATGAATGATTTAGAGCAGACTTTAGAGTTAAGATCAACTAGAGGGCCAATAATATCAACAGCCCACATGGCAAAGGGCTATGGGGCATGAATCGGGTGAAGGGAAGATGCGAGAGAATGGATCTTGTCGGCATTGAGTTGGCAAGAGTGACAATGCTAGACAAAGATGGAGTAGTCTTCTTCTAGGGTTGGCCAATAATACCCTTGCCGGATAATCTTTTTGGCAAGAGCCTGAGCATTGACATGGCCCCCACAAACCCAGAATGTGCTTCTTTAAGCACCAACTCTGCTTCTTCCTCATCAATGCATCTAAGTAAGATTCTACTCATGCTTCTCTTGTAGAGCACCCCTCCCAAGATGGTATGCCTCTGGGATATTCTTCTGATGGCCTTCTTCTCTTTTGCATTTGATCTAGGTGGATAATACTGATCTTGACAGTACCTTGCAATCTCATCATACCAAGGCCTCTCACCCTCATCTAATTTTTTTCAACTCAACCAAAGAGATCTCCTATTTCTACTCTAGGTATTCCTTCCTGCCAAATCTCTCCTTGACCTTCAGAAATCATCCATCCTTAATCGCCGGCAATGACCTCCTATGGACATTAACAGTCTTCACCTATCTACCTAGCAGGACTGATAGAGATGAAGCTAAAAATGCTAGGGCATCAGCAAGAGTATTCTGAGCTTGAGGAACATGAACAAAGGTGAGTTTTGAAAACAGTTTGATGTAGCAAGAGGTGAGTTCTTGGTAAGGTTTGAGGTTTGAATGAGAAATTCGACATTTGGTTAGGACTTGGTGCAGAATCAGTTGGCTATCACAGTGGCACCATTGAAGTGAGTAGCCTCTAGCCCGGCTAGTAAGGCTTCATATTCAGCTATATTGTTGGTTGTTGGGAAGTCGAGCTGAAATGCCTGTAGAATTGTGACACCTTCAGGTGACATAAGAAAGATTCCTATTCCCCTACCGAGTGAATTCAGAGCCCCGACAAAATATAATTGCAGACATGCTAAATTGGCCTATTCCATTGGCGATATTCTTTATTTGATCGTTATCTGATCCGGATTACCTTGTGGAGATGAGCTAAGGACGTTGGTGGAGCCCCTCGTGAGTTGGGAATGGACCGATGATTTCCAGAATAATGTCGTAACCCTCAAGCGAGAGCCTCACATGAACCGTGAAAACACGAAGCCTGCTCAATGACTGACCTTGAATGGTCCATACTTGAAGGTCTTGGAAGTCCCACATGTGTTC
Organism: Cryptocoryne crispatula var. balansae; assembly: GCA_036172225.1. NCBI lineage: Eukaryota > Viridiplantae > Streptophyta > Magnoliopsida > Alismatales > Araceae > Cryptocoryne > Cryptocoryne crispatula. Next base: position 21,611,241 of record CM069926.1, on the reverse strand, counting down.
AATAACGTTCAGGGGTTTCCAACAAGTCATTTCGACGGCCATCAGTCTATAATGACTTTCATATGGCTTTTTGATAGTACTGACACGGCTATCCCATACCACGTGCTAGGCCTTTTCGGTCATCACCGGGTCCTTTTGGGTCATCCGGGTTGATCCTATCCGTATATTTTATCGACTGGGGCCATACGGCCGTTTCGGTCAATTTTAAGGTTTTCCAACTTTTTTTAAGCTTCGGTTCACATTTACCAGGTTAATCTCAAATTTTTATTAATTTTGGGTTTCTCGACTATACCAAACTTGTTCGGTCATCATTTTAAGTCATCCCAAGCTGACCCGAGATTCCTCGATTGGAATTGTGCCCTTTTGGATCTTCGCCACGATTTTATACTTTCTGGAGGGTAAACTGGTAGAAAGCCCTGTGTGAATGTCTCGGGAGTCATGCCGGCTAGATTACTGACTTGAGGAGCTGCGGTTTAATGCCCTCTTTCCAACACAACAAATAGGAGCCAAATCAGACATCTTGTTTGCAAGTTACGGCCCGCAGAACACGCACATAGGAGAGAGAGTGTACCGTGCCCATGCCCCTCAAACTAGGGGCGCACCCTGTGCGCCCTTAGTCTGGGGGCGCACAGGCCTTGCTTCCTCTGAAAGGTGGGGGTGTGGTCTATTTTCGGAAATAGGAAATTACCCTGATCAGCACCTTCTATACTAATTTTTAGAAAGTTACCCTTGCTAATTATTGTTTATTTTGACCACGCCCCTAGGTCGAGGGCGCATTCATCTTGTCAAGTCCAATTTTTAGTAATTTTTGGAAGGTTCTGGCGATTTTTAGCACTGAAATGCATAACATGCCCCTGCCCCTCTGGAAACAGGAGGGTGCACCCTGCACACCCTCAAGGTGAGGGCGTGCCCAGCATGCCCTCACCTCCTTGGAAATGCAAGGGCGCGGTCGGCCAGTTTACCCCGTTTGCACCGGTTCTCCGTCTCTATAAATTGAGGGCTATTCCCAATGAACCGAGGTTAACCACCCATTCCTAGCTCATCCTAAGGTCATCCTAGCTCTGTTCCAAAGCCGTTCCGGCGTTCAAATCCTGTCCAACGTCGAGGAATCGATACCGAAGTGAAGGAGAAGCCATATCTGTGCGTTCTACAGCAAACAAACTTCATTGGCTTCGGTAGAAAATCTGGGGCTTTTGATGCAAAAGTCTTCAACAAAAGAGTTGTTCTTTTATTCGTTCTCTTTCATTTGCAACTAGCGGCACTCGATTTAAACTTTCCGTCTATATGTGGCGATTGCTACACCGAGGGCGTACATTCAGGTTCTATTCTTCCATATCCGTCCAAGTTCAGATTTTCTATTGGCTTGTACGGACATATTTCAAAGAAGTCATCCACATGACATCTCTTCCTCTCTGAGTTCCCCATCCATAGAAACAAATAGCACTTGATTTCAACATCAGGGTATCTATAGAATTCTCTGCACCAAAGTCGCGTTAGAAGCAAGGCTACCCGAACTGGCCTTCTTCAACCAACTCAGCTTCAACTCAAGCCAATTTACTTCATAAGTTCTTCTTAACTCATTTCATTCAGTCTATTTATTCGTTAGAACATATTTTAGTTTATTTTGCATCATTTTTACATAACCAAAAACACACAAAAAAGGGGTTAAAGCTTACCTCGAAGCCGGTGAGTTCGGTTTCTATTGCTTCCTTTCTCATCTTCTCTTTACAGTTACTACACTTCCCACAAGTCTAATCCATCCCTTCACTTGTTTCATTGTTTAATAGTTGCATAGATTGATTAAGCTAGCATTGATTGGACTCCCCATCATCGGTCGGCCGAAGAGAAGGAAGGTTGAACTCACATCTCAATCTCCCGCGCTAAGGTACACACGGTCATCTAACTTAATCTTTTGTTCAATTCTATAAAGCGGAGTCCGCAGCTCCTGGCGACAACCTCTTTTATCCATGCTTTAAGTCAATTCATTCCTCACTCTCCTCCGACATGACCCGAACCGTCTCTGGTGCTCGAGCGACGCCGTGAGATGAAAGTTCAGGGATCAATGTGAGTGTGGGACCGAGGTGAGGATTTTACAGCTTTTCGAGTACTTTTCGATTCACTCTCTTTCCCCTATTTTATTCTATCTTTCACCTTTTCTTGACGTGCCGATCCAGAACTCGTTTTCATTGTCAACAACTTTTTGGCGACCACAGTGAGACAACCATTGTCTTCAACTGTGCTAGTTTGATTCAACCGTGCAACTAGTTGTTTTCCGATTTGGTTCCCATGCGAACCAGCTGGTCCTTTACCCTTTCCATGTCAATTTACCTTTAAACTTGCTGTTTACTCTTTCTTTAAGATTGTCTCCCATGTGTACTTGACTTGCTTTCTTTTAATTTCAACTCGGTTCCCGTGTGAACCACTCTTTTCTTCTTATAAACCGGTTCCCGCATGAACCACCTTTCTTTTCCAACTTGGTTCCTGCGTGAACCAACTTAATTTCGAATCAGTCCCCACGTGGACCACCTCTTTACAACACCTTCAGATTGGCCCCATTTTCATTTTGTCATCTTTTACACCGGTTCCCACATGAACCACCCTTTTCTTCATAAAAATTGGTTTCAGCGTGAACCAACCCCCTTTTCTAAACTGGTTCCCGCATGAACCAACCCACTTTCAGATTGGTCCCAACATGGACCACCCCTTGCACTACTTTAGATTGGCCCCACGTGGCCTTCCTTTTCTTTTTCCAATCAAACAAACTGGTTCCCGCATGAACCACCCCTTTTTCTTCAAAAACCAATTCTCACGTGAACCACCCACCTTTCCAAAAAAAAACCAGCTCCCGCATGAGACATTCTATTTTCAAATCGGTCCCCGTGTGGACCATCTCTTTTACCTTTACTTCAGATTTGTCCCCACTTGGACACTCCATTACAAACTGATTCCTGCGCGAACCACCTTTTAGTTGTTAGTTTCTTGTTACTTGTTTTATTGCTTGTCTTACTTGCATACTCTTGCTTCATTTACTTAATAGTTTTCTTTCATTTTCATGCTTGTGCACATTGTTTGCTTCTTCTCTTATCCTCTATTTTTACTTTTGCTTTAGCTTTTTGCATCGGGTATTGGACTTGTTCCGATCCGTAGGGTATTCGAGGCAGGGGCTCTCTCTCCCAACACACCCTCACCATCCAAACACCTTCTTGGTGGATTCTAACCTATCTTCTGGGATATTCCTTCCTAGTTGATTTGGTTGTTTCCATCAAGGCCTCCGTACCATGGAGAATTCCTCTTTGCACGATTGGGCTGATTGTACCACTTTCCCAAAATCTGAAGAACCCAAGTACCTACTCGTGGTGATTGAGTGACAATCTTAGGTCTTGAAGATTGAAGCAATAGGAACCATACCTACTTGAGTGAACAATTGCTAACAATCTATCTAAATCTAAGGTTTCAACCCAAAAATTGTCAACTAGTCATTTTAAGAACTTGTTTGCATAACTTGTTTGCTCACCACAATTGAAAACAACCAAAAAGTTCTTTTTATAAAAACATCTAAGAAAACAAAAAAAATTCTTTTAATTTTTGTGTTCAACTTGCTTGCCAAACAACAAAATTGAAAACAAATCAAATCAAACAAAACAAACATAAACATAACAAACAAAAATTCCCTTTGCATTTACACCTTTCACCTGCTTTCTTTCAACCATCTTGTTATAAAATTTGATAGGATGCCCATGATGCTAAGGTCCGGAAGACTCGTCGGGATGTCAGACTACTACAGTCAAGAAGAGGAGTACGAGACGGGTCACTACGAGCTTCAGCAACCCATGGTCCAACCAGAGGGCTGTGTTAATGCTGTGACGGAACCTGAGGTCCAAGATCCCGCTCACTGATCCGCCTCACAACAAGTCCTTAAAGATCTATCTCTTCACCTCGATCCTGAGACCTTTGCAATCATCCAATCCGCCACTAAGGGCAAGATGCCCATCAAGCAAATTGAGGGCGACCAAGCCCCCGTGACACCTCGATCGGCAACTAGGCCTCTTATCATCTCCTCTCCTGAGCAACACTGTCGTGTCTCTACTCACCCAACCATTGAGCACCAATCAAATCCTATGCCAGTTCCTCCTTCCAATCCACCACTTCCATTTCCTTCTAACTATCCTACAACTCACATGCCAGCACCAGTGGCTCGGGAACCCAATCTCACTCAAGCTTTCATTGATAAGATCAACAGAATGGATGAGCATTTTGAAGAATTAAAACACCGTTTGGACTCCAAGACAGATCCTAAAATCTCAATCCCATCCTTCCTAGTTCTACAACTTCCTCCTTCAGAGATACCAGTTTTTCAACGTTACAATGGGACTGGTAATCCTTTCACCCATCTGAAGGATTTCTTATATGAATCTACCTTCTGGAAAAATGACTACAAAGCCCTTGTTTTTCTATTTCGTTGGTCATTGGAGGGATCCACCCTTGAATGGTTTTACTCTCTTGATTCTTTTGAGGCAACATATTTTGACATTGTCAAGGCAAAGTTTTTGCAGAGGTATAAGGACCGGGTGGGGCCAGTCTACTCGATAACAGACTTAATTGCCGAAAAGATGAAGCCGGATGAAGATTTTGCCAGGTTTGCTGATTGGTGAAGGGGAATGGCTGAAAAGATAGTTGATACTATCTCAGAGGGGGAGCAGGTGAGGATGCTCATTGGGAATACCATGCCTAACCTTCGTCTGATCATGCACCGCCCAACAACCATGAGTGAGATTTGTGATAGCACATGTTACCTCCAAGCCCACTTCAAAGACACATCCATGATCAATCCATTTGACCCCAAACCCTATAACACTAGAAAGCCTACACCTATAGGGCCCACCATTGAAGGGGTAGTTAATAATGAGAGTATCAATGTCATGGGAAACCAGGGTGGGTATCGCCAAAGCCAATACTGTAACCCACCACCCAACCAACAATACATGCCTTCTCCTCAGCCAGCTCCTTAACCCCAACAGCAACTTGCATACAACCGAGCACCACCACAGCAACCCATCTACAACCGAGCGCCCTAGCAGCAAAATGCCTATAACCGAGCGCCTTAGCAACAACCTGTCTACAACCAAGCACAACCACCACAAACAACAAGCCTACAACCAAGTGCCACCACCAGCCAACCGACCTAGAAGGGGGGATCCAAGAGAGAGTATTATCCTCAACTGCCATTTCCCCTCACTGATATCTTTAATGCATTGATGGCTGAGTAGCAGTTGGAGCTCCCAAAGAAGAAAGAAGGATGGCCGGCGAATGCAGACATGACAAAGTACTACGCCTACCATCAATATCATAGGCATACGATGGAAGTTTGCTTCCAATTTAAAGATTATATTCATGACCTCAATGATCAGAGGAATATTGACTGGGCACAGATGGGAGAATCCATACAAGCTATGAAGGCGCAACAGAATCAACCACGGTGATAGCAACCTCAAGCCCAGCAACAGTTTGGCCTGGGCATTGTCTAAGATCCACTACCTGTACATGCACCCGTACAAGTACCGACACCAGCACCCCCAAACCAGCGACTCGACCTCATCCACTCTACCATCGAACAATCAACCCACCATTCCCAGGGTTGGCAGGTTGAAGATCAAACCACCTCCATGCCCGCTAGACCAAACCCACCTACAAATTGCACCATACTCTCCATACTGAGAGCTGCCCCCAGCCCACAAACTGATAGAAATGTATGCCCTACAAGCCAATCATATATGATATGATCCGACATTTCTACATATATATCTTATTCAATTAATTAGGCAAATCTTCATTATAAGCTCTTATTAGATGCGAATATCATAATGAAGTCCTTGATCAAATACTATGATGATTAAATCATGATGAAATCATGATAATGAGATTGATCATCTAAAGATATTTGATCTAAATGTTCCTAGTTATAGGATACTTGAGACGGGACATCCGGATAGACTAGTGTATGTGATATTTTCTCATTTGATGAGAATGACCGATCTCCTTGGTCCTTAGTGTGAAGACACTGAGATACACATACAGGTGCTCATTAGTTGAATTAGTTCACAAAACTGACGGAATTAGAAACCCTGAATGGTATCTTACTGAACTGTCAATCAGGGTTTTCTATCATCACAGTTGCATGGTTGGACATTTGACTTGAGTCGCCAAAGATACCTTGTTGGGTGGAACTTGTGCTTTGACCATTGACTTATGGATCACTGTTTAGATGGTCAAGTATAGCGATGGATCGAGTATAAAGAAAACCCGATGGAGGTAATTGAGCGGACAACAAAGGATCATCCACTCTCGCTAAGTGACAGTGAATGTCCTATTGGATAGTACTCTAAATCCCTGGCCAGGGTAGATAGGATGATTGGAAAATGAGTTTTACAATTGATCCAATTCTGAGTACAAGATCTTATAGTGTTGGTACACTAAGGAGTTGACAGTCAATGCCGTACTCCTTTCCAACCGGGACATTTGATGGATGAGAGTTTATATCCATGCGGTAACTGATGATGGAAATGCTCAATAGAGATGAGATTATCCCCGTAGCCATTTGGGATCATGGGATGTGGCTTGTACCCTTCATGATCGATAGGCCGATTAATCTGTTATCGGATAATGGATTTAATTAAATTAAATAGAATTGTTCTATTTTATTTAAGCCTCAACAAAATAGGCTATTGGGCCTAGTGGGTCACATAAAAAAGGACTTATACACAAGTACAGAGGCAAGGGCATAATTTATAGAGATTTTGAATTTTTATGAAAATTTTTATAATTCTCTATAAAAACTAATGGTTTCTGCCAAACCCCATCAAGCCAAAGGTGAAAACCACATCCCTAGCCTCCTCCCTACCTTAGCCTCTCTCTAGAAGGTGTCCATGGTCGATGAAGTTCTATTTCGGAAGAGTTCTCGAGGCCGACGCGAAGGGAGAACCTGCTGTGGATGAAGTTCGTGTGGATACTGCTAGAGATCGGACATTTGAACAGTTTGAAAAACTTAATAAGTTCATCTCCTTCCTCTCCATGGGATTATATGAATCCCTATCAGGTATATTCGAATCTGATTTGATCAGTTTTCAGTTTTCGTCGTTTGGTTCCGATTGAGATAGATTCTAAAGGAACCCATAAGAATCGTCGCTTTCGCTGCACCAAATTTTTATGGACGATTCCTTACACAAACTACTCAAACACCACAAAGCCCAATCTCACCAACACTGCCCTCACCAGCTATTAACCCTCTACGATGCCTAATCATTAGACCACCACCATCATCCCAACCAACACCCCAACCTAACCCATCAACCATCATTCCTCCCCAGCGTCTAATCATTAGACCTCCACCAACACCCCAAACATCACCTAACCTACCAGCCTCTACGACCCCTCAACCTCTCATTATCTGACCGTCACCCAACCTATTCTAAGGAATCAATACATGACAACGAAAAAATTTTGATTCCATAAAACCATGATCTTTGCCTTGATCGATGCCAAACGAATAAAACCGGGAACCAAATATGAAGTAGAATGAGAGTACCTCATGGGATTTCTTAAATCCCCCACCATGGATGAAGAGAGGACATTCATCCTTGCTGAAAACTGTTCAAGTGTCCGGTCTCTAGTGGTATCCACACGATCTGCTTCAATAGACGAGTTTTCCCTTCCTTCGGGCCTCCAGAAACCTCCCAGATCCAAGCTTGACCATAGGAGATCACCTTCTAGAAGAGATAGGAGGAAGAGAGGATGCTTGGGATGTGCTCCAGCCCTATGGCTTGTTAGGGTTTGGCTTCATAAGCCATTTATATATAGAAGATGGAATTTTTCACAAAAACCCAAAACTTCTATAAAATTGCGTCTATGCCCTCATCTTATTGACAAGATCTATTGTGTGTGACCCACTAGGCCCAATAGTCAATTTGGTTGAAGCCTTAATTAATTTAAAAGAACAATTCTTTTAAATTAAATCAAAACTATTATCCGATAACAGTTTTTACGGCATTCTGATCATAAAGGGTACACGCCACATCCTATGATCCCAAATGACTTTGGGGAGTTAAATAACATCCATTGAGCCTTTCCATCATCAATTACCACACAGATTTAAATCTTCGTTCATACAATGTCCCGGTCGGTCAGGGGTTCGGCACTGACTGTCAACCCCTAAGTATTCCAACTCTATGAAATCTTGTACTCAGGAATGGATCAACTGGAAAACTCCTTTTCCAATTATCCTATCTACCTTGGCCAAGGATTTAGAGTACTATCCATAGGACATTCTCTCTCTCCTACCGAGAGTGAACGATCCCCTATTGTCCGCTCAATTGCCTCCACCAGGTTTCCCATATACCCAATCCATTAACTATATAGGACCACAATACTAAGCGATCCATCAGTCAATAGTCAAAGTACATAGTACGCCTGGCAAGACATCTTTGGCGACTTAGGTCAAAGATCCAACCGTGCTATTGAGATGTAAAAATAACCTGATAGACAGTTCGGTAAGATACCGATCAGGTTTTTCTAAATTGGTCAGTTCAGTGAACTCATTCCACTAATGAGCACCTGTGTGTGTATCTTAGTGTCCCCACACTGATGACCAATGAGATCAGTCATTCTCATCATATGAGAAGACATCACACACACTAGTCTATCCGGATTCTTGATGTCCCATCTAAAGGATCCTATGACTAGGAACATTTAGATCACATACCTCTATATGATCGATCTCATTATCATGATCTTATCATGATTCAATCATCATTGCATGTGATTAAGGACTTCATTAAGATATACACTTCTAGTAAAAGCTAGTAATAAAGTTTTGCCTATTCAATTGAATGAGATATTCCTAAAAATGTCGAATCATATCATATATGATTGGCTTGTAGGGCATACATTTCTATCACCTATCAGTCGCCACCACTCCGCGACCCTTAATCATTCGATCATCACCACCAACATCCCAACCTTCACCCAACATACCATCCTCCACCACTCCATGACCCCTCATCATCCGATCCTCATTGCCCCTACCTACCACAGGCCCCTCAACATCCCAACCAACCCTACCATCACCATTATCACCACTCCCCCCTACCACGCTAGCGCCGGTACTTCGTAGCGGGAGGATGGTCCAAAGGTTCTTCCTGCAGGCTGGGATGCAACCGTAGGAGCAGGCAGAAGAGAAAGTGATAGAAGAATCATTGCCTGGCACAACATATGACTTGTTGAAGCACCTAGACAAAATGCCGACACGGATTTTAATTCTGGAGTTTATAAAGAGGTCAAAGAATCATCAAGACATCCTACAACAGTACTTGCAGCGGGTCATGGTAAATGAGGACCTCTCGCCCGAGAAAATCATTACAGTCTTGACCCCGAGGAGTGAGCATTTGGCACTTACATTTACACAGGAAGAGTTGGCATGGCCTGAGATCAAAAAGTATGCCTTACGCGTCGTAGTAGTCATCAGAGGCATGAAGATTAAGTCTTGCTTGATTGACACCGGAGCATCTATAAATGTCATGCCGCCAGAAACATTGCAACTTTGGGGTCATGGTGTTGACAACGCCTCCAGAAACAGTTGCCTAGCGGATGATGAAAGGAATGGGCTATTAGCCAGGAAAGGGGCTGGGAAAGGAACTGTAGGGGGTTGTGCACGCCGTTGAAGTTGTACAAAGACCGAGAAGACACGGGCTTGGCTATGAGCCCAATTTCACTCCGAGGATGGTCTACCAGCCAAAAAATGCCATGGGACTCCAAAGATTCTTCATCAAAGGGGAGACCTTGGTGATGGAAAGGGACGAAGAAGAAGAACCAACCAAGAGAAGGAAGGCACCAGAGCAAGAGGAATAAGTGGACAACCTAAATGCATCTTTGGCTCGGTTGTTTATGGAGGAGGAAGAACCAGGCAAGGGCACGTCCATCCCTAAACAACTCGTCCACTCAAACTCACCTCCAATCAACATTCTGTGTGAGTTGTATCCTATGGTCACGTACTTCAAAATCCTCATGCTCTTTCTCCTGGATGCACTTGATGTGCTTTCTAGCCCGATTTCTAACTCTGGGATAGCTTGGCCACCTGAACTGATCACTGGGCCTGAGACCCCATTTAAATCTTCTTACTCCACTGGGCCATATACCCACATCACTTTAACAACACCGGGCCCGCATGGCCACCAATTGGGCCCTCGTGCACTTTAAATTTCTTCCTTAATTTTGGGCCCACATGCCCCTTAGATTTCTTTTCTAGCTTTGGGCTCGTATGCCCGTTTCTTGCCATTGTGGGGCCTACAAGCCCATTTTTCTCTCTTTTACTTAAGCTTTCTACTTCTGCTCGAGCCCCACTAGCTCATTTTCTTTCCGTTATTGAAAACACCCAAAATAAACATCTTCTCACAAACTCAGTTTTTCGTTGAGGAGATGTCTCTACTTGTCTCAGAGGGTGCTCCCAACCAGGGACCCCTCTTCTCTGACTCACTGATTGATTTGCTCAATCCATCACCCATTGTAGATACCACCTTTTCAATTTTGTCACCTTTAGGAGTAGTTAGGTTAGGGAAGAATAAAACTCGAGGTAAGCGCGTTCCAGAGAGATATCTCTAGCAACTAGCTCTGAAATGCAAGGAATGTGCAAAGTTGCCAAGTTTTTTGAAAAATGCTATCCAGCTTGACAAAATCCAATATGAGGATGAATTCAATGTAGATCATACAGAAAAGGATCCTGAATTCGAGGAAGGAATTGAGGACTTGGCTGATGCGTATGCATCCAGACTTAAAAGTCATCGATCCCAGAGTTTTCGCTAGAGGAAAAGGGTAGGCATCACCCTGCACACACAACAGCTCCCGATCCCATAATCCAGATAGCATGACACTCGAGAAAGACAAGGCATAATCCTAAAGGCGAAAAAGAACCCTCACCCTATTCTCTTCTATACGGTCTAAGATAAGTGAAAGAGATTAAAGGAGGATAGTATTGATAATGCCCACCGCCTTAGTAGGAGGCCATCTCATAGGGTGCAAAAAGGGTTCCAAAAGATGGGCAATGAACCCCACTAGTTTAAACAAATATGGGTCTATCTGAATGAGTACCCGGAAGAGTAGAAAATAAAAAAAAGCACCAAAAGATGGGCAATGACCCCATAGGTCAAAGACTTGTCTAAGTGAGTGCCACATGTTGAAAAGGCCCGAAGAGGCCGAACCCTAACAGGAAATTTGGGCATGAGTAGAGAAACCCTCTGTAGACACGCCAAATTTGCCTAATTCAGAGCATAAAACTCATGTTTTATAGGGTAACACGCATGATTGATCATATAATGATGCCGGGTCCTTTTAAGTTGATTTGGAGCTTCGCCGAACGAAATCGGATGTTTTCCGACGTTTTCCGCAGAAAGCCGTAATTTCCGAGCGAAAGCTGCACGTAAATCGTGTGAACACGGAAATTGGCTGAATGACCAATGCCTAATGATCATGCATTGAAGGTTATGGTCATATTCACACTCCGGACAAGTTTTGTTGCATTCCGTGCCTTTCCGGTTTGCCGTCGAAGTCATTTTGACCTATATCGGACCTTCTGTTCACTGCCCTAACTTCCGGATAAAATTCTGAAGTTTTGGGGGGTTTGATAGCTGATCCTATGCCATATAAAGCTTCTTTGTCCTGTTATCTTTCCAACGCAACAAACGGCGTCGAATTCCGAGTTCGGGAGTGTTCGCAATGGCTTCCGGAAGAAGGACGCGCAGAACCAGTCCCATGCGCCCAGGTTCCAGGGCACATGCGCCCGGGACCCAGGGCACATGACCATGCGCCCTACCAGTGAGGCACGTGGCCTTGTGCCCTCACTTGAGGGCACATGCGCCCCACCCTTGAGTCAGTCTTTCACCCGGACTCTGCCGCTGAACAGACGGAAGAGATAAGACCTTTATCTTCGGAGAAGATAAGATGCGCCCTCACTGGGGGGCACATGCGCCCCTCAGTGGGGCGCATGCGCCTGGCACCAGGGCGCATGCGCCCAGGGCCAGGGCGCATTTATCCCTATTTTCTAGCTTCGACAAGATCGCATGTTCTCCTATAAAAGGACTCTGATTATGGTCGTTCCAAGGAGAGGAGCACGACTCCCCAGGCATCTCAAGACGTCCTAGCACCCTCCTGCATCGATTTTATGATTTTTAGAGAGAGAATTTCGAGTTTTTAGAGAGAGAAAAGTCGGTTCAAGAGAGAGGAAGGTTGTTCTGCAGGTGATCAGCTATGTCTTTCTTATTTGGCCTCTACAGCAGTGTGTGGACGTCTGCTGCCTGAGATCTCTTCATCAAAGTTCTTCCTCTCCAAGGCTTCTTGAGTTTACAATCGACGGCACTTGATTCAGAGGTCGGGGCTGGTCGTGACGAGCCCAGAAGCAAAGTCGCGCCTGGCAGATCTTGGACTGCTGCTCGGCTTTTTCGACAATACAGATTTGGCTATATCTTCCTCTATACAACTCAGAATCTTTCTGTTCTTTTTTCTATCTCTTTGTTTAGTGATTCTCCATCATCCTATCATTTTTTTACATTTTTTTGAATTACTTTTACTCTGTTAATCCGAAAAAATAAAAAAAAGGGGTTAGAGATAACCCGAAGCCGGTCAGTTTCTAGTCAATTGTGTGTTTTATGTCATTCTCTTTACATATACTCCACTTTGTCTAGTTCTAATTGTCTATTTCACTTGTTTATTTGTCTAGTTGCACAGAATATCAAGCACCCACACGTTGAGGACTCTTCTTCATCGGCCGGCCGAAGAAGGAGAAGCTTAAACTCACACTCTTCACGCTAAGGTACACACGGTCATCTTTCATTTTAATTCTATAAATCGGAACCCACGGTTCCTGGCGACCACGTTTATTTCTTCTCACCCTCCTCCCACATGACCCGAACCGTCTCTTTGGTGATCAAGCGACGCCAAGGGATGAAAGTTCGGGGATCAATGTGAGTGTGGGACCGAGGTGAGAGTTGCTTTCCGAGCTTTATTCCTTTCTTTCCTCATCCCCTCTTGAGGTGACGATCTGGATTCACGGACTTCCCTGAAAAGGAGAGGACCCCGTCGAATTTTCAGAGTCGACACCCTCCTCAACACCTCCAAATCCAACCAAAGACTTTCTCTATTATTCTTCTATCTTAAACCCCTAGGGTAGGGTAAACTATCCAAATTCAAGGGGAATCCAAACCGATCAAAAGAAGAGGGCAAGAAAGATTCTGGGTAGGGAACCCATTTTCACGTGGTGTTTGCCACTTGAATCTTAATTAACACTCAAAGACCGATGAATTGTATCAATACCGGCACATTCTCCACAAAAATCCCCAAAAAAATTGATTTTTTTTTGAATATTTGAAAAAATCTAAAAAAATTATGGATGTTTTCAAAAAATCAAAAAAAATGATGATTTTCAAAAATCCAAAAAAATGCATCATTTAACTTGGCATAACCTTGATTTTTTTTTGCCTTTGCTAGCATTCATGTTTATTTTTATGTCTTGCATGTTTCATTTTTGCATTGTATGTTTATCTTTATTATCTCCCATCAAGAGGGCTCCTCCCTTTGACCTAAGTCAAAGTTGGCCATAGTAGGCAAAAAGATGAGTCGTTGTGAAGATCTAATCCTCTTTTATCAAGTGTTTTTAAAAACTTTAAAGTAAGAGGGGAAGGTTCTATCAACGACAGGTAAGTTCTCTTAACCATTTTATTTCAGTCATTTAGTTTATTTTTACACCTTGTTAAGAAGGCTCCTCTCTTTGTCCTAAGTCAAGGCAGACAGCAATAGGCAAAGAGATGAGCCATGGTGAAGATTTAATCTCTTTTATTAAGTGTTTCAAGATTCTGAGATCAAGAAGGGAGTGACTCTCGCCATAACATGTAAGCTCTCTTAACTTATACCTTGTTTATTTTGTTAGTCATTTTGTGCATTCTACCTGGTTAATAAGGCTACCCCCCTTGACATATAAGCAAGGCAAGATGGCAATAAGCAAGGGGGTAAGACATAGGGCAGATCTAACACCTTTATTGAGTATTTCAAAAAAGAAACACGAGTCAAGGAGGGGGAAGTCTTGTCAACAGGTAAGTTTCTTAACCTTACATCTACTGTCTTCTTTATTATTAACATTTACCATCTTTAAGAGGCTTCCGCCCCTTGACAAACTTACAAAGGGCCAAGCTAAAATGTGATACTAACTACCCTTTAGAGTGATGTTGAGCAAAAAAGAACAATGCAAGTGACTCTGAAAAAGAAAGATCTGGATACATCATCAAATGCTACAACAATGAAGAAAAGTAGCTACAACAACAAAGGAGAACTAAGCCTGCTACAGATATGAACGCCTGCTACTGCACTCTCTAGGGGAACGACCACATGGAGGAAGCATGGTAACAATGTCCGCTAAAGCCATTGTAGCCGCCTCGTTGTGGCGACACTATGAAGAAGTGGCAAAGAACGTAGAAGCACCACACTCGTGTGACTTTGACTCTGCCCCTGCTGGTGGTGGCCGCACCCCCAGTTCGGGGGCGCATTCGGTCAAATTCTTTGAAAAATCACCAAAACTTCCAGAAAAAATTGGAAAATTTTTTTAAATCAATTTTTTTATGTTTTGTCTTTATTTAGGTCAAATGGACATCGTTGTCCATTCAGAACTAACATTTTTTATGAAAGATAGGAATTGCTCGCGGAAATGGAAGAATCGACATGGGAAACCCCATAAGTTGTCGGCTAGCATATATGTCGATAGTCATGTATTTATTATCTTATGCATTATTGTTGAACCGTGAGTGTGGATAAGACTTGACCCGAGATCCTCTTCATCAAAATCTACAACAATTGGGTCATCATTCGTGCTCGCAGATAAGCCAAAGTTGTGCAGTGAGGGACGATGGTTCCCAAATGGGTATCTTGATCTCATAAACAATCTATATCTTCAATTATTTGTTAAGTAAGTCTTGTTTTGTTTTCTTGTGCCTGGCATGCATCATGTAGTATTAGTTGCATTTTGGAATTCGAGATCATTTGAATTCCGAATCGAATCTTGTCTCTTGGAAGACTTAAATGAATCTGAGAGCATGAATGTGCTCTATTGGTATTCTTTTACTTTACAAAACAAATCTCTTTTTAACTTTTAGCCCATCATAGTACAAGAACACCGCAAAGATCGAGTTACCGACTGATGATGAACCTACGAATTTATGTTTCGGGGACTCCCCACCGCGTTGGGGTTGGCTATTCTTTTCTCGTGCCCATAACACATCTCTTACCAATCGAACATAGGAAGACTTGATGAAACATGGCAATTATTTAGGACACTTAAGGAGATTCATCGTACCAAATCTGGTTGTTAAGCGTCTCTATATCTACACCATGATGTCACCTTTTCAGTCCATCATCATTTTGCTCCACTACATTTCACTACGATTCATCTCGTTTCGCTACATTTTCTCTACGTTTCACTTCACTTCGCTACATGCCATTCCCTTACAAAGCCAACATCAAGGCGAGGCAAGCTGTAGACATGCCAAATTGGCCCAATTCGGAGCCCCAGACTCCTATTCCATTGGTGATATCCTTTATTTGAACGTTATCTGATCCATATTACCTCGTGGAGATGAGCTAAGGACGTTGGTGGAGCCCCTCGTGAGTTGGCAATAGACCGATGATTTTCGGAATAATATCGTAACCTTCAAGTGAGAGCCACACGTGAACTGTGAAAACACGAAGCCTACTCAATGACAGACCTTGAATGGTTCATACTTGAAGCTCTTGGAAGTCCTACATGTGTTCCATAATGTTCAAGGTTGCTGACTAGTCATTTCGGCAGTCGTCGGTCTATAACAGCTTTCATTATGGCTTTTTTATATGTACTGATACGGCTATCCCAGACCACATGCTAGGCCTTTCGGTCATCACTGGGTCTTTTCGTGTCATCCGGGTTGATACTAGCCGTATATTTTATCAACCGAGGCCATATGGCCGTTTCGGTCGATTTTAGGGTTTCCTGGCTTTTTCGAGCTTCGGTTCATGTTTACCGGGTTAATCTCGGATTTTTTTGATGATTTTGAGTTTTCTGACTATACCAAACTTGTTCGGTCATCATTTTAAATCATCCCAAGTTAACCCAAAATTCCTCGACCATAACCGTGCCCTTTCGGATCTCCGCCGCGGTTTTTAACTTTCCACGAGAAGGTAAACCGGTAGAAAGCCTTGTGCAAATGTCTCGGAAGTCATGCTAGCTGGATAACTAACTTGAGGAGCTGTAGTTTAACATTCTCTTTCCAACGCAAGAAACAGGAGCCATATCGGACATCCCGTTTGCAAGTTACGGCCCGTGGAACACGTGTGTAGGAGAGAGAGAGAGAGTACCACACCCCCGCCCCCCTTGAAATGAAAGGGTTCGGTCACCGCGCCCTCAAATTGGGGGTGCTCCTTGAACACCCTCAGTCCAAGGGTGTGCCCTCGTGCCCTCTCTACCTTTGAATGGCAGGGGCGTGGTCTATTTCCAGAAACAAGAAATTACCCCGATCAGCACCTTCTAAACCGATTTTTGGAAATTTTCCCCCGCTAATTATCATTTATTTAGACCATGCCCCCGGGTCAGGGGCATATTCATCTTGTCAAGTCCTATTATTAGTAATTTCTAAAATGTTTCAGTGATTTTTAGCAATGAAATGTGTAACGCACCCCGCCCCCTTGTAACAGGAGGGCGTGCCCTCACCTCCTTTCAAATGCGGGGGCACGGTCGGCCAGTTTCCCCCGTTTTAACCGGTTCTCCATCTCTATAAATTGAGGGCTATTCCCAATGAACTGAGGTTAACCACCCATGCCTAGGTCATCCTGAGGTCATCCAAGCTCCGTCCCGAAGCCATCCCGACATTCAAATCCGGTCCGACGTCGATGAATGGATCTCGAAGTGAAGGAGAAGCCTGATCCATGCATTCTACAGCAAGCAAACTTCATCTATAGCAAGCAAACTTCATCAGCTTCCGTAGAAAATATGGGGCTCCTGATGCAAAAGTATTCAACATAAGAGTTTTTCTTCTCTTCATTCTCTTTCGTTTGCAACCATAGGCACTCAATTCTGACTTGCCATTTGTCCGGGGCGATTGCTACACCGAGGGCATACATTCGAGTTTTGTTCTTCCATATCCATCTATTTTAGATTTTTTACAGGCTTGTACAAACAAATTTCAGAGAATTCATCAATAGGAGATCTCTTTCTCTGAGTTCTCCATCCATAGAAACAAATGACACTTTATTCCAACAATGGGGCCGTCCATAGAATTTTCTAGACCAAAGTCGCGCCAGAAGGGTGGAAGGCTACCCGAACCGGCCTTCTTTAACCAACTCAGCTTCAACTCAAGCCAATTCACTTCATCAGTTCTTCTTAACTCATTTCATTCATTATATTTATTTGTTAGAACATCTTTTAGTTTAGTTTGCATCATTTTTACATAACCAGAAATCACAAAAAAAGAGGTTAACCCCGAAGCCGGTGAGTTCGGTTTCAATTGCTTCCTTTCTCATCTTCTCTTTACAATTACTACACTTCCCACAAGTCTAATGATCCCTTCACTTGTTTCTTTGTTTAATAGTTGCACATATTGATTAAGCTAGCATCGGTTGAACTCTCTCTCATCGGCCGGCCGAAGAGGAGGAAGGTTTAACTCACTTCTCAATCTTCTACGCTAAGGTACACACAGTCATCTAACTTAATCTCTTGTTAAATTCCATAAAGCGGAGCCCGCAGCTCCTGGCGACCACCTCTTTTATTCATGCTTTAAGTCAATTCATTCTTCACTCTTTTCCCATATGACCTAAACCATCTCCAGTGCTCGAGCGACGCTGTGAGTTGAAAGTTCAGGAATCAATGTGAGTGTGGGACCGAGGTGAAGATTTTACCACTTTCCGAGTGTTTTTTGATTCACTCCCTTTCCCCTATTTTATTATATCTTTCGCCTTTTCTTGAGGTGCCAATCCAGAACCCGTTTTTGGAGCAGACAATAATGTCCAAAGATTGAAAGATCAGATCAACATTAGTTTGTCATCCAAGAGATCCAATTAGACCGAGTCAAAGATGGGTGGTGGACAAGATGCTCGACAATAGCATAGCCCTTAATCGCCTTCTGGGGGACATAGGTGATATCGAACTATTAAAGAAAGCTTTGCCAACGACCTAACTGATCAATTAGAACAGTTTTCTCCAGAAGGAATTTGATGGGATTGATCCGAGCAATAAGCTTGACCTCATGAGCATGAAAATAGTGTTTAAGCTTTTGAACTACCCAAACTAGTGCAGCATAGGTCTTCTCCACCATAGTATACTTCTACTCACATGAATCAAAAATCTTGGACAAATAGTAAGTTGCCCACTCTTTCCCTTCTTCATCCACTTGTGCAAGGATTGCCCCAAGAGAATTCACTAAAACCAGGATATATAAAACTAAAGGCTTGCAAGGGACTGGTGGTCTATGCACAGGGGGACTAGCCAGGTATCTTTTCAAACCATCAAATGCTTCCTGGCACTTTGAATCCCATTTAATCTCGGCTCCCGCCTTGGTTAACTCATAGAAAGGTTTACACTTTTGGGAATGTTGTTAGATAAACCGGAGGACAAACTGTAGCCTCCCGTTTAATCCTTAAAGTTCTTACATATTTTTTTAAGGAGGCATACTAATGATTGTTTTGGCCTTGATTGGGTCAATCTCTAAGCCTCTTTTGCTTATTATGAACCCAAACAACTTTCCTGAGGATACTCTAAATGTGCATTTCTTTGGGTTCATCCTTAATTTATATTTCCTAGTTCTTTGCAAGACCTTTCTTAACACTTCAGGATGATCTTCTTGGCTTTTGGACTTAACGACCAAGTCATCCATGTGCACCTCTACAAGGGTATGCATCATGTCATAGAAAATAGCTATCATAGGCCTCTAATATGTTGCACCAGCATTCTTTAGTCCAAAGGGCATAATGACATAGTAGTAGGTTCTCCAAGGTGTAGTGAACGAGGTCTTCTCTTGGTCCTCTTTGGCTAACTGGATTTGATTATACCAGGAGTAGCCATCTATGAATGAAAGCATTTCAAATCCAGTGGTGTTCTCAACCAACACATCAATATGAGGTAGAAGAAAGCCATCTTTAGGACACACTCGATTTAAGTCCCTAAAGTCTATACAGATCTAAACTCATACATCCTTCTTCATGATAGGGACTATGTTTGCCACCCATTGTGAATAAAGGATGACCTTAGTAAATTTTGCCTAATACAACTTGTCGACCTTTTCTATCATCTTAAATGCAACATCGGAGTGGAATCTCCTTAATTTTTTTTGACCGGGGTAGCTCCAAGTTTTAAAGGAAAATGATGCTCAACCAATAAGTTGTCTAACCCCGGCATATCTTCATATAACCATGCGAACGTGTCCTTATATTCTTCCAAGATTTTAATTAAGCTCTTTTCCTCAATATGAGTGAGGTTTGCACTTAGGAGGACGGCCTTGGGATATTTCGGTGTTCCGAGATTTAATTCTTTCGTCAGCTCATCCACCGTGGCTGATAGTTCCTCAAACCTTTCAAGTCAAGATGCATACGCATCAGCCAAGTCCTCAATTCCTTCCTCGAAATCAGGATCTTTTTTCGATACCACCTCATAGACTCCCTGTATGATCTACATTAAATTCATCCTCATATTGGATTTCGTCAAGTTGGATAGCATTTTCCAAGAAGTTTGGCAGCCTTGCACATTCTTTGCATTTTTAAGTTCATTGCTGGAGATATCTTTCTGGAACTCGCTTACCTCAAAATTTTTTTTTCCTAACCTAAGTACTCCTATAGAATACAAAATTGAAAAGGTGGTATGTACAGTGGGTGAGGGATTGAGCAGATTGATCAATGATTTAAAGAAGAGCGGTCCTTGGTTGGGAGCACCCTCTGAGACAAGTAGAGACGTCTCCTCAACGAAAAGGTGAGTTTGCGAGAAGACGTTTTCTTTTGGTGTTTTCAGTAAGAAAAAGAGAATGAGCCAATGGGGCTCGAGCAAAATAAAAAGTTTAAGAAACAATAAGAAAAATGGGCTCGTGGGCCCCACAATAACAAGAAATAGCCATACGAGCCCAAAACTAGGGAAAAACTCTAAGGGGCACATGGGCCCAATTGGTGGGCACGCAGGCCTGGTGTTGGCTTCATGTGGGCGTAGAAGCCAAGTTGGGTAGGAAGACTTGAATGGGCTCTTAGGCCCAATGATCAGTTCGGGTGGCCATACCGGCCCAGAGGTGGGAATCGAGCTAGAAAGCCCATCAAGCGCATTCAAGAGGAAAGGCATGAGGATCATGAAATATGTGACCATAGGAGTTGCTTGAGTTGATGAGTTGTTTAGAAATGGACTCTCTCTTGAGTGAGTCTTTATCCTCTTCCTCCTCCATGGACAACCAAGCTAGAGATGAACTCAGGTTATCCACTTCTTTCTCATGTTCTGGTGCCCTCCTCCTCATGGTTGTAGAAACTGGTTCTTCTTCGTCTCTGGCCATCATCATGGTATCCCCTTTGATGAAGAATTTTTGGAGCTCCATGGCATGTTTTGGCTGGTAAACCATCCTTGAAACAAAATTTGGCTCATAGCCATGCCCATGCCTTCTTGGTCTTTATACAGCTTCGATGGGGTGTACAACCCCCTGTAACTCCTTACCCAACCCTTTTTTTGCTTGATATCCCATTCTCTTCATCATCCATCAAACAACCATATCTGGGGGTGAGGTCATCAATGTCATGACCCCAGGCAGCTCTGTAGTTAAGACTAACGGTTGAATAGATTCTGGTAATGGCAATGCAGAAGAGAGATCACTCACGTCATTCAAAATTGGGACATTGGTTACTTTGATGACCTGCCCGTTGTATCAGAACTTCACACATTGATGATTGGTCACGGCAACAACTCCTATTGCCTTGATATATGGGCATCCCAATATGACTTTAAACTTGGGGTCCAGTTCTAGAACATGGGACTCAGTGGTGACAGTACACGGCCCGAGCCCTACTTCTAGCGTAACCACCTATCAACTCTGAAAATTCGACGGGGCCTTCTCCTTTTCAAGAAAGTCCATGAATCCAGATCATCACCTCAAGAGGGGATGAGAAAGAAAGGAGAAAACTCGGAAAGCAACTCTCACCTCGGTCCCACACTCACATTGATCCCCGAACTTTCATCCCTTGGCGTCGCTCGATCACCAAAGAGATGGTTCGGGTCATGTGGGAGGAGTATGAGAAGAATAAAATTAAGACATGCGGTCTCCAGGAACTGCGGGTTCCGATTTATAGAATTAAAATTGACCATGTGTACCTTAGCGTGAAGAATGTGGGTTAAAGCTTCTCCTTCTTCGGCCGGCCAATGAAAAAGAGTCCTCAATGTGTGGGTGCTTGATTTTCTGTGCAACTAGACAAACAAACAAGTGAAAAATACAATTAGAACTAGACAAAGTGGAGTATATGTAAAGAGAATAACATGAAACACACAACTGACTAGAAACTGACCAGATTCGGGTTATCTCTAACCCCTCTTTTTCTATTTTCGGAAAAACAGGCTAAAAATAATGCAAAAAAATGTAAAAAATAATAGGAGGATCGAGAATAACTAAAAAAAGAGATAGGAAAAATAATAGCAAGATTCTGAATAGAATAGAAAGAGATATGGCCAAATCTGTGTTGTCGAAAAAGTCGAGCAGCAGTCCAGGATATGCCAGGCGCGACTTTGCTTCTGCACTCGTCACGACCAGCCCAGACCTTGGAATCAAGTGATGTTGATTTTAAACTGAATAATACTTGGAGAGGAATAACTTTAATGAAGAGAGCTCTGGCAGAAGACGTCCACACGCTTCTGTAGAGGCCAAAGAAGAGAGACCTGGCTGATCACCTGCAGAACAGCCTTCCTCTCTCTTGAACCGATTTCTCTCTCTCTAAGAACTCGAAATTCTCTCTCTAAAAATCACAAAATCGATGTAAGAGGGAGGTTGGACCTCTTGAGATGCCTGGGGGGTCATGCTCATACCTTTGGAATAACCAGAATCAGAGTCAATTTATAGGAGAAGGAACGGCGCGATTAAGACTAAAAAATAGGCCACCTTGTGCCCTACCCCAGGGCGCATTAGAGATGAAAGTTCGGGGATCAATGTGAGTGTGGGACCGAGGTGAGGACTCTTTACCGCTTTCCGATTGTTTTTCGATTCACTCCCATTCCCCTATCTATTCTATCTTTCACCTTCTCTTGAGGTGCCGATCCGGAACCCATTTCTGGAGTCGACACCAAGTTTCAAGGTTAATCTATGTTCAACCAATGAATTATCTAATCCCGGCATGTCTTCATACGTCCATGCGAACGTGTCCTTATATTCTTCCAATACTTTGATCAAACGTTGTTCTTGTGAGGTAGTGAGGTTTGCGCTAATGAGGATAGTCTTAGGATCTTCCAGGGTTCCTAAATTCAATTCTTTGGTTGGTTCATTCCCTGTGGCCGATGGTTCCTCAAATCTTTTAAGCCCAGATGCATATGCATCTACCAAGTCCTCAATTTCATCCTCAAATTTGGGATCCTTCTCTGATACCACTTCATATAATCCCAAAGTATGATCTATGTTATGCTCATCCTCATACCGGATTTCATCTAGCTGGAAGGTATTCTCTAAAAAATTTGGCAGCCTTGCACGCTCTACGCATTTCTGTGCCAATTGTTGCAGATACCTATTTGGAACTCATTTACCCCTGACTTTCCTATTTCCTAACCTAACCTGACCTACTGAAGAAAAAGTTGGAAAGGTGGTATTTACAGTGGAGGGAGGATCGAGTAAATCGATCAATGATTCAGAAAAGGAGGATCTCTTATTGGGAGCATCCTCTGGGATGAGTAGAGATGTCTCCTCGATGGAAATGTGAGTTTCAGAGAAGTCATTTTTTTTTTGGAATTTTCAAGTAAAAAGATAGAATGAGTCGGAATGACTCGGGATTTGCTAGAAGATGACTGAATTAATAGAAATAAAAACTTAAGGATAAAGGGGAAAAAGGGGCTCGTGGGCCCAATGGTAACAGAAAGTGGACACAAGGGTCCAAAACTAATGAAAAAAGTAAACGGGTACGTGGACCTGATCTTAGAAATAAATGGGCATGTGAGCCCATGTTAGGAAAAGCCCTCAGTTCTGAAGTTGATGAGGGAAGTAAATGGGCAAGCTGGCCCAGTAAGAGTGGAAGGTTGAAGAGGGCACATGGGACCAAAGTGGGTAAGTGGGCTCTGAAGCCCATCCAAAAGATCTAGAAACAATGGTACGAGGTTCAAACATGGGATCATTGTATTTGGGCCTCGTGGAATGGTTTTCACTTGGGTAACATGCTTAACTAGATGATCCAAGATTGGTCTGCCCTTGAGTGGTTCCTGGTGCTCTTCTCCACTTGAGAACAGACGAGTCAAAGATAAGCATAGGTCTTCCAAGTCTTCTTCTTCTTCATCTGGAGCTTTTCTTCTCTTGACAGCTGTCATGGAACTCTTGTCATCGTCAGCCATCATCATGGTCTCCCCTTTGATAAAGAAGGCGTGGAGTCCCATGGCATATCCTGGCTGGAAGATCCTCCTTGGGATGGAATCCTCTTCGTATCCCAACCCTTGCCTGCGTGGCCTTTTCACAGTTTGAATCGGCTGAGTGATTCCTTGAGGATCCTTGCCTAAACCTTTTCCAGGCTGATAGCCCTGTTTTATCATCATCCGCCATCCCACTGTGTCGGGTAGAGAGGCGGTCATGCATCTGACTTCTGGCAATTCCCCCACTGAGATCTGGGGATGTATCGATAGTCCTAAGGATAAAGAAGCATCATTCATCTCATCCCTTATAGGCATGCTAGTAACCTTGACAACTTGTCCTTTAAAAGGAAACTTTATGCACTGGTGGTTTGTTGAAGCCACAGCTCCTATTGCCTCCAAGTATGGCCTCCCAAGTATAGCTCGGAAAGTCAGATCCAATTCTAGAACATGAAAATCCGTTGTGACCATACATGGTCCAAGTTTAACTTCTAGAGTGACCACCCCATGTGCAGACTTCTTAGAGTTGCCATAGGCCATCACCATGGCACAGGATGCCTTGATTTGTTGTTCAGAAATGCCGCACAACTGCAAAGTTTCTGGCTCAACCAAACATGATTTCACTTTAATATTACAGATGATAACAGCTACATGCAAAGCATATCTCCTGATCTCTGGATCTGCTAATTCTTCCTGAGAGAAAGTGAGTGTTGGGTGCTCACTTCTAGGGGATAACACTATAGTGATCTTCTCAGGTGGGAGATCTTCACTCATCATGACCCTTTGCAAATACTGCTGTAGAATCTCCTGGTGCACCTTTGATCTTTTGATCAACTCAAGTATGGAAATACGGGCTGGTGTCTTATCTAAATATTTCAATAAATCATACGCCGTGCCTGGCAATGGTTCTTCCACTTGTTCTTCCTCCACTGGATCCTGCGGTTGAGTACCGTCTGTCGACTCCAGAAATGGGGTTCCGGATCGGCACCTCAAGATAAGGTGAAAGATGGATGGAATTGGGGAAAAAAGGTAAGTGAATTGAAAACACTCAGAAAGCGGTAAAATGTCCTCACCTCGGTCCCACACTCACATTGATCCCCGAACTTTCATCTCACGGCGTCGCTCGAGCACCGGAGATGGTTCAGGTCATGTGGGAGGAGAGTGAGGAGGAGAAGAACTTATAACATGATAAGAGAAATTGTGGTCGCCAGGAGCCGTGGGCTCCGCTTTATAGAATGAAAATAGAAAGAAAGTTGAATTTGACCGTGTACATTAGCGTGGGAGAAAGTTGAATTTTATTCATCAAGAATAAAATGATGTTTTTTTAAAATAAAGAGGACTCACCTAGGGTGGTTTTATATGAATACAAAATTGCTTGAATCTTATGATAAGTAATCTGAATTTACCTGATAATTCGGATCTTGGACAATGAAGTTCTGGAAACTCCCAGCACAATGTCGATGTAGGACATGCTATGGGAACCACAAATATACAAATTAAATTATTCTTGTTGGAGATAAAATATAACTCACCGGGGAACAATTTCTATGAAGGATGTATGGGCTGAATCCACCATTAAATGTACTGAGAAGATGATGACTTAGAAGAGAAGACTTCGGATCTGTCTGTGCAGCGCCGGTGTTGAAGCCATAACAAGCAGAGGAAATGTCATAATTGATCTCTGTTTGTTGGAGATGAAATATATCTTGATGAACCACACTTCGTATGAAGGAAGTCAGGCCATAAAATGACTAAAAATATCTGTAGAAGCCGATGATTAGAAGTGCAGCACGTTGGAGCATAGACCGGCTTCTTCTTCACTTTGGGATGATCTCCGGGCACCGGGACAAAGATAGAACTATTTGGAGAGATTGGGGAGAGCCTAGGGTGGCTGGAGGACGAAGATATAAGTGCTGGAGGATGGGTATTCCCTTCTTAGGTCGTTCATATGAGTCTCCCTTTATAGGGGAGGAGAACCAGGTCAAAAAATAGCAAGTTTTGATACATCCGACCATAGGTTGGATTTCCTCCATTTAATGTTGCCAAGTTTCATCCTGAGGCATCTATAAACTTACCTAAATGATTGATAGAGATTGGAAACCGTGGATCACCTTCCCCATGCTCAAAATATGCCTCCACTTGAAGAGGAAACAAATCTAGTCCAAAAATGGCAAGTCTTGATATACAAGACAACAAGTTGGATTGCCATCATTAGATGATGCTAATTTCGACCATGAAACTTAAAGATACTATAAAAAGTGATATGGAGGAGGAAAAAAGAAGGTAAGGTCGTTAATTGGTCATATATGTGCCCAATGGGCTGGGCTTGCATGCAATTGGGCTCGATTGGTGCTGCGTGCGGACAGAACTACACGTCTGACTTCTAAAAGGCGCTGCAGACAAATGGTAGATTGGTATTGAATGCCGTTTGTTGCATTGAAAAGAGGACTCAGAGAGGAAGATTATTGATGTTGAGGACTTATTCCTTTGATGTCCACATAATCCTGTGAAAATTTTTTAAGTAGATGATATGCTGGGAAAAGCATAATCTGGCACACCACCAAGAGTCTCTTGTTCGGCAAACACGGATTTGATTAGAAATTAGCAAATCATCCTCATATTTACAATAAGCACCTCATCTCATCCAAAAGGGTGGTTCACCTTGAATTTGACCGTGTACATTAGCGTGGGAGAAAGTGTGTGCGGGTTCAACCTTCTTCTTCTTCGGCCGGCCGATGAAGAAGAGTCCAACCAATGCTAGCTTGATGTATTTGTGCAACTAGAAGACAATAAGACAAGAAAACAAGTGAAGAAGGATTAGAACTGAGTGAAGTGTAGTAACTTGTAAAAACAATAACATAAACGACAATTGGAAACAAACTCACCGGATTCGGGGTTAGCCCTAACCCCTTTTTTTGGTTTTTTGTGATATATGAAATGATGAAAATAGAATAAAATGATGCTTAAACATGAATTAAATGATATGAATGAAGAGTTAGAAAAGAGAATATGAATGGTTAAACACAACCTGTGCAAAGTGGCAACCGGGTTGGATAGATTCAATGTAAGCTAACGCGGCTACGATGCGAGAGATCATAACGAACAGCACAAATGTCAGAATAAAATGATGTTTTTTTAAAATAAAGAGGACTCACCTAGGGTGGTTTTATATGAATACAAAATTGCTTGAATCTTATGATAAGTAATCTGAATTTACCTGATAATTCGGATCTTGGACAATGAAGTTCTGGAAACTCCCAGCACAATGTCGATGTAGGACATGCTATGGGAACCACAAATATACAAATTAAATTATTCTTGTTGGAGATAAAATATAACTCACCGGGGAACAATTTCTATGAAGGATGTATGGGCTGAATCCACCATTAAATGTACTGAGAAGATGATGACTTAGAAGAGAAGACTTCGGATCTGTACGTGCAGCGCCGGTGTTGAAGCCATAACAAGCAGAGGAAATGTCATAATTGATCTCTGTTTGTTGGAGATGAAATATATCTTGATGAACCACACTTCGTATGAAGGAAGTCAGGCCATAAAATGACTAAAAATATCTGTAGAAGCCGATGATTAGAAGTGCAGCACGTTGGAGCATAGACCGGCTTCTTCTTCACTTTGGGATGATCTCCGGGCACCGGGACAAAGATAGAACTATTTGGAGAGATTGGGGAGAGCCTAGGGTGGCTGTAGGACGAAGATATAAGTGCTGGAGGATGGGGATGCCCTTCTTAGGTCGTTCATATGAGTCTCCCTTTATAGGGGAGGAGAACCAGGTCAAAAAATAGCAAGTTTTGATACATCCGACCATAGGTTGGATTTCCTCCATTTAATGTTGCCAAGTTTCATCCTGAGGCATCTAGAAACTTACCTAAATGATTGATAGAGATTGTAAACCGTGGATCACCTTCCCCATGCTCAAATTATGCCTCCACTTGAAGAGGAAACAAATCTAGTCTAAAAATGGCAAGTCTTGATATACAAGACAACAAGTTGGATTGCCATCATTAGATGATGCTAATTTCGACCATAAAGCTTAAATATACTATAAAAAGTGATATGGAGGAGGAAAAAAGAAGGTAAGGTCGTTAATTGGTCAGATATGTGCCCAATGGGCTGGGCTTGCATGCAATTGGGCTCGATTGGTGCTGCGTGCGGACAGAACTACACGTCTGACTTCTAAAAGGCGCTGCAGACAAATGGTAGATTGGAATTGAATGAAGTTTGTTGCATTGAAAAGAGGACTCAGAGAGGAAGATTATTGATGTTGAGGACTTCTTCCTTTGATGTCCACATAATCCTGTGAAAATTTTTTAAGTAGATGATATGCTGGGAAAAGCATAATCTGGCACACCACCAAGAGTCTCTTGTTCGGAAAACACGGATTTGATTAGAAATTAGCAAATCATCCTCATATTTACAATAAGCACCTCATCTCATCCAAAAGGGTGGTTCATCATGATTTTGATGGTCTAAAAGAGATGTTGCCAATGGAATAATGGTTTAAGCTCTAAATAAGGCCAAATTGGCGTGTCTACAGCTTGCCTCGCCTTGATGTCGGCTTTGCAAGGGAATGGCATGTAGCGTAGCGGAGTGAAATGTAGAGGAATGTAGAGAAGCGAAATGAGTTGTAATGGAATGCAGCGGAGCGAAATAGAGATGGACTGAAAAGGTGGCATCAAGGTGTAGATATAGACACGCTCAACGACCAAATTCGGCAAAGAGAATCTCTTCATGTCTCCTGGTTAACTGCCATGTTTCATCAAGTCTTCCTATGTTCGATTGGTAAGAGATGTGCCATTGGCACGAGAGAATAATAGCCAACCCCCAATGCGGTGGGGAGTCCCCGAAACATGGGTTCGTAGGTTCAGCATCAGCTGGTAACCCGATCTTTGCGGTGTTCCTGTACTGTGATGGGCTAAAGTTTAAAAAAGAGATTTGTTTGAAAAAGTAAAAGAATACCAATCGAGCACATTCAGGCTCTTAGATTCATTTAAGTCTTCCAAGAGACAAGATTCAATTCGGAATGGAATGATCTCAAATTCCGAAAGGCAAATGTTAAAGCACAGACCATGAAGATAATGACTGTGCAAGTTCTGATCAAATAGAAGATCCTTGGCGGGAGGAAGTAAGCACCATGGTGGGATGAAGAGCAAAAGAGTTGCAGTGGCCACAGCAGGGATAGAAATAAAAGATTTGAAGGCACAAGGTGATTACCGAACATGGTGGGATTAACAGACACGGTGGGATATTAGAAAGGTTGGTGGGACTAGAAAACATGGTGGGATTAGAAAACACAGTGGGATTAGAAAACATGATGGGATTCAAAATGATCGGAATTAAGATAAAAGATTTAGAGACTAAGGTGAGAAGGTGAAGATTTTGAAAGAATGTATGCAATGATCATGAAATATGCAATGCAACTAATACTATATGATGCATGCTGGGCTCAAGAAAACAAAAACAAAACTTGTCTAACAATTAGTTGAAGATATAGATTGTCTATGAGGTCAGGATACCCATTTGAGAACCATCGTCCTTCACTGCACAATTTTGGCTTATCCGTGAGCACAAAGAATGACCTGACCGTCGTGGATTTTGATGAAGGGGATCTCTGGCCTGGTCTTCTTTGCATTCACAGTCTTCAACATCAATGCATAAAATAAATAGTAATGCACCTAATATATGCTAAGAAAGGAAATGATAACGGTGAGTTTGCGGTGTGATGACATGCATTCTCACAAAAGAGTTCATGTGTCCTAATGAGGACATAGAGCAAAAGCTTCTCGGCAAAGTTGAGGCCGAGGTTATGATGACACCTCCTCCTGAGAATCCTCAGGGGAGGGAAGTGGCGAGCATCGCCTGCAAAAGGTTTCTCGGGAAAATTAAGGCCGAGGTTATGGTGACACCTCCTCCTAAGAATCCTCAGGGGAGGGAAGTGGCGAGCATCGCCTTATTGAAATCTTGAAAATGCTCCTCGACGAAGTTGAGGTTGAGGTCATGGTGGCACCTCCTCCTAAGAATCCTTGGGGAGGGAAGTGGCGAGCTTCGCCTTGTTGTGAATTTCTCCTCATTTGTTCTTCGTGACTGAAACACTTAGAAGGAAGAGATTAGAACAACAATCCGGCTTATCCCCCTTGCAAGTTGTAGTATGCCTTGACCTTTGTCAAAGGGTGTAAAGTTTTTCTTGTGCCTGAAACACTTAGAAGGAAGAGATTAGAACAACAATGCGGCTTATCCCCCTTGCAAGTTGCAGTATGCCTTGACCTTTGTCAAGGGGTATAGCCTTCTTAGAAGTGTAAAAATCAAGTAGCAAATATGCAATGAAGAATTTGAAACATGAGAGATTGAAAGTAAACATGAATGTAAAGACGAAAATTCAAACCAAGCATGGTGATAAAATATTTTAAAAAGTTTGAAAATTTTTGTTGAATTTGAAAAAGAAGTTTTCTTTTTTGTTGAAAAGATTCAATTTTTTTGAAATTTTTAAAAATGCTACTTTTTTGAGTTTTTGAAAATATTTATTTTTTTGGAGTTTTTGAAGATATTCAACTTTTTTTGTAGTTTTTTTTGAAAATATTTTTTTGGGTAGAGAAAAATCAGTATTGACACAAGTTCTCATCACTTGGTTGTTTTTCTAGGTTCGTTGGTAGACACCATGTGCAAAATGGGGTTCCTTACCCAAAATCTTTCCAACCTTCAACCTTTGATCGGCTAGAGTTTAGCTTTGATTTGGTTGGTTCACCCACACCTTGGGGGTAAGAATGAAGAATTGAGGGAAAGTCCTTGATAGGCTTTGGAGATGTCGAGAGGGATTTCTCTACTCGCACCCAATTGCCCGTTGGGGTTCGACCTCTTTGGGTCTTTTTTTCTTTATTGACAAACCTATTTTTGTGGCACACATTCGGACAGGTTCTTTGACCTGTGGGGTCATTGCCCATCTTTACGTGCCTTTTTTTCATTTTCTGCATTTTTGGGTACTCATTCAGACAGGCCCATATTTGTTTAAACCTGTGGGGTTCATTGCCCATCTTTTGGCACCCATTTTTTTTTAGAAGTTGGACCTTCTGAGACGGCCTCCTACTAGGGCGGCGGATGCTTTCGATACTCTCCCCTCTAATCCCCTTCACCTATCTTGGACCGAACGAGAAGAGGGTAGGGTGAGGGTT
This sequence comes from Cryptocoryne crispatula var. balansae, assembly GCA_036172225.1. NCBI lineage: Eukaryota > Viridiplantae > Streptophyta > Magnoliopsida > Alismatales > Araceae > Cryptocoryne > Cryptocoryne crispatula. The sequence goes on along the minus strand of CM069926.1, from coordinate 21,580,452 downwards.
TTCCTTCCATCTCTAAGCTTTGCCTAGCTTCTCTCGGGTGTCAAGTCATCCAGATTCTGGGATCGGGATGTGTTGTGTGTGTAGAATGGTATCTACCCTCGACTCCTAGAGAAAAACCACATGTGGACTCAAGTCATACTGGTAGTTCTCTCCATTTTTGAGGTAGATTACATTCCAGAGGTGAATCAATTGAAAACATGCCTTGCATTGTAAAGAATTCATTAGGATAAGATAAAAAGTAGTTATCATCAATCAAAACTTTCTCTCAAGTAAGATTGTCATGTGAAATTCAAAATTATTTAAAAAAAATTGCCTTGTGGATGACATGATGATAATGAATGCAATTTCATGTAATACCTGAGAGAAGGAGAAATTCATTGTTGATGACGGCTTTGCTTGTGCTTGCCTTGCCTTGCCTGCCATGCCTTGCCTTGCCTTGCCCAACTGCTTCCACTTTTGATATGCACCATATTGCATTCGATTGAAGATTCATAGTCATAGTATGAAGTGAAAATGTGGAGGATCTGATTTAGCATGGCGGAGTCAAAATTAATGATGTAAAAGGCAAAGATTGTGGTATCACCCAGGAAATTTCTCTACCTTGATTTTTTTGTTGAAAGTAAAAAAAAATAAAGAAAGAGAATTCAAAAAGAAAAAAAAAACATGCTTGGAAACAAATGTGAGTTAAAATGGGCTCTTGGGCCCGTGAGTTGAAAGTGGGCTTGAAGGCCTGGGAGTAGTTGGAATCAAGAGGCACGTGAGCCCAAGATTTGAATGTGGGATAGAGGGCCCGGTTGATGTTGATGGGCATGAGGGCCCAATTGTAGGCGATGGGCTCAAAGACCCGATTGGAGGTTGAGCCGGAGGTTGAGCCCGAGGGACCCAACGAAAAGAGTGGGCACACGGGCCCGATTTAGATGGTTGGGAGCAAGATTGTGATTTGTGATGGGCTCGCTAGCGCCATTGAAGAGTATGGGTGTGCAAACCCGAATTTGAAGAAGTGGGGGCACGGGGGCCCGATTTCGAAGAAGTATGGGCATGCGGGCCCGTTGGTGAAGAAATGGGGGCATAAATGCCCGAAGTTGAAGGAGTGTGGGCATGTGTGCTCGAGGTTGTTGGAAGGCGGGCACGTGGGCCCGATTTAGAAGCAATTTGGGCACATGGGCCCGGTTGCAGTAAAACATGGGCATGTGAGCCCAGTTGAGGTGAATTGCGGGCACATGGGCCCGATTGAGGTGAATTGCGGGCACGTTGGCCCGATTTAGAAAAATTAAGGGTACATGGGCCCAATTGGAGAGAATTATGGGCACGTGGGCCCAATGGAAGGAAAGGGGTACGTAGGCCCAGTTGGGGAAAAGGGGCATATGGGCCCAGTGGAAGGAAAGGGGCATGCATGCCCGATTGATTAAAAGGGGCATGTGGGCCCGGTTGAAGAAAAGGGGCATAAGAGCCCGGTTGATTAAAAGGGGCACATGTGCCCGGTTGGATAAAGGGGGCACATGGGCCCGGATGATGGAAAGGGGCACATGGGCCCAGTTGATGAAAAGGTGCATAAGAGCCCGAAAATGGGGCATAAGGGCTCGATTGAGTGGGATGGGGTGTGGGCCATGGCCCTAAGATTGACAGATTTTGGACCCATGGGCCTGATTGATGGTTGTAAGAAGGATAAAGAAAGGGCAGTGGCCCTAAGATTGAGGAATTGTGGGCCCATGGGCCCAATCGTTGATTTGGAAGAGAATAAAGAAAGGGTCGTGGCCCTAAGATTGATTGATCATGGGCCCATGGGCCGGATTGTTGCTTAAGAGAAGAATGGGGTAAGGGTCGTGGCCCTAAGATCGATGCTAAGGGATTTGTCTGCCTATTTGGAGGAGGTCCCAGTATCCCTTTGCTAAGGTCTATGCCCTTCTGGAGGCTTGTTGATTCCTTCTCCATTTCACTGACCAATTCGGTCTCCTTACTTCTCAGTTCAGGGGTCAATTCAATCTAACCAACATCAGGGATTAATTCCAATGATTGTAATGGTTGATCTATACCTGGTGAATCCTTGCCAAGTCCTTGGCAATCAACTGAATTTGTGATCCCCTCATCTAAGCTTCCTTCAGTAGGCTTCTCTTCAGGTTGTTCTAGAGAAGAGGGCATGCCTAGTTTAGGGGATTCTAGAATGATAGAAGAGTTTGGTTCGATCTCCCCTATTGGCTGACTTTGATCTTGAGAGAGGGCAAGGATATGTTGAGGAGTTGATTCCTCTGCCAGGGCAGGAGCACAAATGGTTGGAGTGATTGATTCCTCTGCCAGGGCAGGAGCTTGAAGGGTCAAAGTGTCTGATTCATCTACCATGGCAGGAGCATGAATGATCAGAGTGACTGGTTCCTCTACCATGGTAGGAGCAATAGGCGAAACAAGTGGTTTGACTAACTGAGGGGGAACCCTATGTTGAGGTATTGATTGAAGTGGTGCTGGTATAGAAGTCGGTTCAGGCTAAAGAGCTATTGGTGTAATTAGTTGAGGAGTCATGGCTTGGATGGTTGACTGAGGAGTTGTTGGTGGAATAGGCTGAGAAGCCAAGGGCCGGATGATTGGCCGAGGGGTTGTTGGTGGAATAGGTTGAGAAGCCAAGGGCCAAATGATTTGCCGAGGGGTTGTTGGTGGAATAGGTTGGGAAGCCAAGGGCCGAATGATTGGCTGATGGACCTTAAGAAATGTTGGTGGAGTCGAAGGCTGGGGAGCCGGTTGAAGTAATGGAGTATTTGCATAAGCAACAAGAGGAGCTTTATTAAACGTGGTTGGTTGTGGCGTTGACTCGGGTTGCATGACTGGCTGAGGTTGGGGCATGGGTGGCCTTGTCAACTGGCGTCGAGGAGTTGGCCGATGATGATGATCTGGATGGGGTTGGGGAGGGCTCCTAGGTTGGTGCATAGCATCAATGTTCTTCTCAGCCATGGGGCTCAATTCATCATGATATTGCATTAATTCCACATCTTATTTTACTTCCCCAATTATTGAATAGCCTGGCCCATATCGTTTCAAGAATTTGACCTTGACAATTTCAAAATCCCATATTTCTATTTCGTTCAATGAAAAAAACCAATCTAGGGCTGCACCCTCTAAAGATCTCCTAAAAAGAAAGGCAAGGGTCTTTCTATCATTATGCCATCGAGATGATTTGCTCAGGAAATCATTGAGATGGGTGAAGGGATCACCTGAGCCATTGTAGCGATGGTAGGTTGGCATTTGTGATGGGGGATGTAGATAGTATAGAGGGGAAATTAGACGATTTCTTTATCCTTGGCAATAGGTGGGGAGGAATTCCCCAGGGGGTGTGCATGTGGCACCTGGATGGGAGGGTGGTGGGTTGGTGTGCAAGCTGAAGAATGACCCACAATGGAGTGAGTAGGTGAAGTAACATGGCAGGGCTGCCCAGGTGGGGTTGTGGTAAGAGGTTGAACTGCCGATTGGGGAGGTGAGGCAGCTCGGTTGACTTTGGTTGTACCATGATTAATAGACATCTTGCCCTTCACTATAGATTGTATGAATGACAAGGTATTGGGATCAAGATGAAAAGATAGATCCTTAAGAGCCTGTTCTATACTAAATGAAGCGGACTGATGGGCATCCCCTTGCACTTTAGGTTCCATAGCAGCATTGACAAGGCTCTCGGGTTGTTGTTGGAGCTTGTAGAGACCTTCCCCGTACTCTTGTTGCTTGTAGTAGTCCGACCTCCCAACGTGGCTTCCGGACTTTAGCATCATGGGCATCATGTCAATCTTTCTAGAAAGATGGTTAGAAAAGAGAGCAATCAAAGCACACAATTGAAGATATTTTTTTATTTTTTGTTTTGTTTGATTTTGTTTTCTTTCAATTTGGTTGTTTGGAAAACAAGTTGAACACAAAATTAAAAAGGTTTTTGTTTTGTTTTGTTTAGGTGTTTTGTAAGAAAAAAAAAATTTGGTTGTTTTCAATTGTTGTGAGCAAGCAAGTTGTGCAAACAAGTTTTTAAAATGACTACTCGACAAATTTTGGGTTGAAACCTTAGATTAGATAGATTGTTAGCAATTGTTCACTCAAGTAGGTATGGTTCCTATTGCTTCAATCTTCAAGACCTAAGGTTATCACTCAATCACCACGAGTAGGTACTTGGGTTCTTCGGGTTTTGGGAAGGTGGTACAACCGGCCCAATCGTGCGGAGAGGAATACTCCACGGATGGGGACTTACGGAGATCTTGATGGAAACAACCAAATCAACTAGGAAGGAATATCCCAGAAGAGAGGTAAGAATCCACCAAGAAGGTGTTTGGAGGGTGAGGGTGTGTTGGGAGAGAGAGCCCCCGCCTCGAATGCCCTACGGATCGGAACGAGTCCGGTACCCGATGCAAAAGCTAATGCAAAAATAAAAAATGGAGGGTAGAAGGAGAAGAAGCAATCAATATGCAAACATGAATGAAAGCTATTAAATAAATCAAACAAGTGAATGCAAGCAAGACATGTAATGATAAAGTAAAACAAATAACTAACAATTAGCAACTAAAAGGAGGTTCACGCGGGAACCGGATTGTGATAGAGTGTCTAAGTGGGGACAAATCTGAAGTAAAGGTAAAAGGATGGTCCACGCGGGGACCGAATTGAAAATAAAGTGGCTCACACGGGAGCCTAGTTTTGGAAAAGTAGGTGGTTCACGCGGGAACCGGTTTTTGAAAGGGAAATGGGTGGTTCACGCGGGAACCGGTTTGTTTGATTGAAAAAAAGGAAAGGAGGGCCACGTGGGGCCAATATAAAGGTGCTGTAAAGAGGTAGTCCACGCGGGGACCGATCTGAGAATAAGTTGGTTCACGTGGGAACCAAGTTGGAAAGAAAGGTGGTTCACGCGGGAACCGGTTTATAAGAAGAAAAGAGTGGTTCACGTGGAAACCAAGTTGAAATTAAAAACAGGCAAGTCAAGTCCACATGGGGAACAATGTTAAAGAAAGAGTAAACAGCAAATTTAAAGGTAAATTGACATGGAAGAGGTGAAGAACAAGCCGGTTCACGTGGGAACCAAGTTGGAAAACCACTTGTTGCACGGTTGAATCAAGCTAGCACGGTTGAAGACATTGGTTGTCCCACCGTGGTCGCCAAAAAGTTGTCGACTCCAGAAATGGGGTTCCGAATCGGCACCTCAAGATAAGGTGAAAGATGGATGGAATTGGGGAAAAAAGTTAAGTGAATTGAAAACACTCGGAAAGCGGTAAAATGTCCTCACCTCGGTCCCACACTCACATTGATCCCCGAACTTTCATCTCACGGCGTCGCTCGAGCACCGGAGATGGTTCGGGTCATGTGGGAGGAGAGTGAGGAGGAGAAGAACTTATAACATGATAAGAGAAATTGTGGTCGCCAGGAGCCGTGGGCTCCGCTTTATAGAATGAAAATAGAAAGAAAGTTGAATTTGACCGTGTACATTAGCGTGGGAGAAAGTGTGTGCGGGTTCAACCTTCTTCTTCTTCGGCCGGCCGATGAAGAAGAGTCCAACCAATGCTAGCTTGATGTATTTGTGCAACTAGAAGACAATAAGACAAGAAAACAAGTGAAGAAGGATTAGAACTGAGTGAAGTGTAGTAACTTGTAAAAACAATAACATAAACGACAATTGGAAACAAACTCACCGGATTCGGGGTTAGCCCTAACCCCTTTTTTTGTTTTTTTGTGATATATGAAATGATGAAAATAGAATAAAATGATGCTTAAACATGAATTAAATGATATGAATGAAGAGTTAGAAAAGAGAATATGAATGGTTAAACACAACCCAGGCAAAGTGGCAACCGGGTTGGATAGATTCAATGTAAACTGCGCAGCTCTGATGCAGAGATCATAACGAACAGCACAAATGTCAGAATAAAATGATGTTTTTTTAAAATAAAGAGGACTCACCTAGGGTGGTTTTATATGAATACAAAATTGCTTGAATCTTATGATAAGTAATCTGAATTTACCTGATAATTCGGATCTTGGACAATGAAGTTCTGGAAACTCCCAGCACAATGTCGATGTAGGACATGCTATGGGAACCACAAATATCCAAATTAAATTATTCTTGTTGGAGATAAAATATAACTCACCGGGGAACAATTTCTATGAAGGATGTATGGGCTGAATCCACCATTAAATGTACTGAGAAGATGATGACTTAGAAGAGAAGACTTCGGATCTGTCTGTGCAGCGCCGGTGTTGAAGCTATAACAAGCAGAGGAAATGTCATAATTGATCTCTGTTTGTTGGAGATGAAATATATCTTGATGAACCACACTTCGTATGAAGGAAGTCAGGCCATAAAATGACTAAAAATATCTGTAGAAGCCGATGATCAGCAGTGCAGCACGTTGGAGCATAGACCGGCTTCTTCTTCACTTTGGGATGATCTCCGGGCACCGGGACAAAGATAGAACTATTTGGAGAGATTGGGGAGAGCCTAGGGTGGCTGGAGGACGAAGATATAAGTGCTGGAGGATGGGTATTCCCTTCTTAGGTCGTTCATATGAGTCTCCCTTTATAGGGGAGGAGAACCAGGTCAAAAAATAGCAAGTTTTGATACATCCGACCATAGGTTGGATTTCCTCCATTTAATGTTGCCAAGTTTCATCCTGAGGCATCTATAAACTTACCTAAATGATTGATAGAGATTGGAAACCGTGGATCACCTTCCCCATGCTCAAAATATGCCTCCACTTGAAGAGGAAACAAATCTAGTCCAAAAATGGCAAGTCTTGATATACAAGACAACAAGTTGGATTGCCATCATTAGATGATGCTAATTTCGACCATGAAACTTAAAGATACTATAAAAAGTGATATGGAGGAGGAAAAAAGAAGGTAAGGTCGTTAATTGGTCATATATGTGCCCAATGGGCTGGGCTTGCATGCAATTGGGCTCGATTGGTGCTGCGTGCGGACAGAACTACACGTCTGACTTCTAAAAGGCGCTGCAGACAAATGGTAGATTGGTATTGAATGCCGTTTGTTGCATTGAAAAGAGGACTCAGAGAGGAAGATTATTGGTGTTGAGGACTTATTCCTTTGATGTCCACATAATCCTTTGAAAATTTTTTAAGTAGATGATATGCTGGGAAAAGCATAATCTGGCACACCACCAAGAGTCTCTTGTTCGGCAAGCACGGATTTGATTAGAAATTAGCAAATCATCCTCATATTTACAATAAGCACCTCATCTCATCCAAAAGGGTGGTTCATCATGATTTTGATGGTCTAAAAGAGATGTTGCCAATGGAATAATGGTTTAAGCTCTAAATAAGGCCAAATTGGCGTGTCTACACCATCTTGGGGAAAGAGCCACTGGAACATCCTCCCACTCCGAAGCACCGGGGCTATTTGGTGGTTGGGTAGAGGTGATGGGTTAACTGGGGTGGACTGTGGTGGAACAGGTGGTGTAGGTGAATATTAGGCAATGGGATTGATGGTTCTAGGGTGATTGGGTTAGTGGGTAGAGGGGTAGGATTTGGAGGTGGTAGTGATGGTGATACTGGTGGCCTGATAAGAAGAGGCCGGGGTGCTGGAGTGGCTGATGAAAGTGTTGGTAATGTGGTAGGTTGTGGGGTTGGTGGTATGATAGTTTGAGGTTTTGGAGTGACAGAGCTCATAGGCTGGGGGTTTAGGTTTGGTGGTGATTGTGGTGGTCGGATGAGCAAGGGCCGATGTGTAGCAATGGTTGAAGGAGGTGTAGTTAAGGAGGGGGCTGGCCTAATGATGGGTCGGCGAGAAGAAGTGACGGACAATGGTTGGGTTATTGAGCTTTATGGTAGTTGTGGAGTAGAAGTTGCACGAATTATTTGTCTAGGAGGGTTCCAAGAAGGAGGCCTAGCCGGGTTGACAGGCATGGCTGTATTGTGGCTTTCTAGTTGCCAACCTTGAGCACGGCTGGCATCTCCCTAGACATTGGAGTGTACTAGACCAATTCCTGGATTTGGATGTGCTAGTGCTGGTGCTGGAGTGGGAGCATGTAATGGGAGCGGATTCTGAACAATCCCCAAGCCAGGTTGTTGTTGAGGTTGAGCCGGTGGACGCTGTCGCTGCTGCTGTCTAGCCTTCATCGCTTGTATGCATTCACCCATTTGAGCCCAATCAATGCTGCCTTGGTCATTCAGATTGTGGATGTAATCCTTGAATTGAAAACACACTTCAACAGTGTGACCAAGACATCGGTGGTAAGCACAGTATCGGGACATATCTACATTTGTTGGCCAAACCTCTCTTTCCTTGGGCAATTCCAACTGTTTCTCCGTCATGAGTACATTGAAGATGTCGGTCAAGGAGTAAGGGAGTTGTTGGTAGTTCTCTCTCCTAGTACCTCTCCTTCGTAGTGCCTGATTGGGTGGTGGCGGTGCCCTATTGTAGGTAGGTTGACGAGGTTGCTGGGGTTGTGCTACTGGTTGAGGGGGTTGTTGTGTTTGTCGTGGTTGTGGTGGTCTAACCTGTTGTTGAGGGGGGTAATAGGAAAGGTTCTGTGGTGGCTTTCTGAACTAGTTTTGACGGTTCCCTCCTTGGTTCCCCACAATGTTTATAGCTTCGTTGTTGACCACTCCCTCGGTTGTAGGACCAACTGGTGTAGAGGGGGTTTTCCTAAAGTTTCTAGGTTTGGGATCAAAAGGGTTTATCATGGTGGCATCTTTGAAGTGGGCTTGCAAGTATCGGGCACTGTCATAGAGTACATTCATGGTGGTAGGATGGTGCATGATCAATACATTCCTCAAGGCAGGTGTGGTGTTCCCGATAAGCATCTTTACTTGTTCCCATTCCTAAATCACATCTGTCAGTTTCTTAGCCATTCCCCTCCAGCGATCAGCAAACTTTATGAAGTCCTCTTCGGGCTTCATCTTCTCAGCAATCAAGTCTGTCATGGAGAATGATGGTGCCACCCGGTCTCTGTATCTTTGCAAAAATTTGGTCTTCACAATATCGAAGTCTCCTGCCTCAAAGGAGTCGAGCGAGTAGAACCATTCCAATGCAGACCCTTCTAGTGATCGACGGAACAAGAAGGCAAGAACCCTACGATCATTTTTCCAGAATGAGGATTCATAGAGAAAATCTTTAAGGTGGAGAAAATGATTGCCATTACCATTGTAGTGGCGATAAACTCGTAGTTCATAAGGTGGTAGGTGCAGAAATGGCAAAGAAGGAATAGAAATCTTAGGAACTGACTTGGAGTCCAGGCGACATCTCAGCTCTTCATAACGTTCATTCATCTGGGTGAGCTGATCCATGATTGCCTAGGTGAGAGCAGGTTCTTGGTTTACTGGTGGGGGTATGTGGTTAGAGACATGATTCTGGAATTGAGGAGCATGACTTGGAAAATTTACTGAAGATTGTTCCATGACTTGATGGGTCAAGGGAGCAACATGGTTAAAATAAGATGGTTGAACCACAGATAGTTGACCTACAGATGGTTGAACTACAAATGGTTGTGCTAGTGATGGTTGAATTAATGATGGTTGAATCATAGATTGTTGAACAATAGGTGGGTGAACAAAGGGTGATTGAATGAGTGGTGGTCGAACCATAGAACAAAAAGATGAGGCAATTTGATTGGCTTCAGCCTGATCAGAGGCAATCTTGCCCTTCACCACGGATTGTATGCAGGCGTAGGTTTCTGGGTCAGTATAGAGAGACAACTCCCTAAAGAGTTGTTCAACGTCACGAGGAGCAGATGGTTGAGGGACCTCTTGCGCTTCTGACTCAAACAATGGATTAACATGACCATCTGACAGAATTGGTTGGTGACCCATCTCGTGCTCTCGATGTTCAGCTTGTTCCGCCATTCCAATGTGCCTTCCAGACCTTAATTGCATTGTTACCTTTCAACTTCAAGGAGAAGGTAAAACAAACAAGTTGGCAAAGCAAACAAAGAACTCTTTTCTGGTTTTTAGTATCTTGAAAAAAAAATGTTAGAGGTTTGAATTTTTTTTTGACAAACAAGTGATGCAAAGATTTGAAAGAAAAATTACGCAATGATTTTGATTAAACAAAGTTTATGAATTTTGTTAAGAATTGTTCTCTCAACAAATGGGTTAGGATCCTAACTCCAATCTCTAATGACCTAGGTTTCACACAATCTCACCACGTGTAGGTAACATAGGATGCTTCAAGTTTTGGGGAGTGGTACAACCAACCCGATCGTGAAGAGGAATACTCCGCGTATGAGGAATTACGAAGGCCTTGATGAAAGCCAACCAAGTCAACTAGGAAGGAATATCCCAGAAGAGAGGTCAGAATCCACTAAGAAGGTGTTTTGGATGGGAGGGGTAAATGGGAGAGTGAGCTCCCGCCTCAAAGAAGTGTAAATGAAGGAGGTAGAGAGAAGGAGCAGAGAATGTAATCAAGTAGTAAAGCAAGTAATAAGCAAGACATAAACTTAAATAAACAAGCAATCACACAAGACAAGCAATTAGAAACTAGAATCTAGACCTTGTTTCTTATGTGCGCCAAATGGAGATAGTGAAAAGGTGATGGAAAGAAGAGGGTTCAGATCTGATAGCCAAGCAAAAGGGTGGTCCACATGGGGACCGATGTAAGAATAAGCTGGTTCATGTGGGAACCGGCGTAAAAAGCAATGGTGGTTCACGCAGGAACCGGTTTTAGGTAAAAAAGGGTGGTTCACATGGGAACCGGTTTGAATGATTGAAAGAAGGCCACGTGGGGCCAATTAAAGGTGAATAATGATCTGATTCAAGTTGGGATTGATCTGAAGGAAAGTGGTTTGGTTCACGTGGGAACCGAAGTAAAGAAAGAGATTGGTTCACGTGGGAACCGGTTTAAAAGGAAAAGGGTGGTTCACGTGGGAACCGGTTCAAATAAAATAACAAAATAAAATGGCATACTTAGCACTTCATATCTGATGAAAGATGGGTGAAATCATAAATTTTGAGATGGCATGAAGTTTAAGAGAGGTGGAAAGAAGGAAAGGGTCACGTGGTAATCGGTCTAGAACTAGAACTAGTTGCAAACAAAACACTAAGCACCCATGGTTGAAGACATTGCTTGTCCCACCGTGGTCACCACAAAGCTGTAGACTCTGAAAATTTGATGGGGCCTTCTCCTTTTCAAGAAAGTCCGTGAATCCAGATCGTCACCTCAAGAGGGGATGAGAAAGAAAGGAGAAAAATGTGAAAGCAACTCTCACCTCGGTCCCACACTCACATTGATCCCCGAACTTTCATCCCTTGGCGTTGCTCGATCACCAAAGAGACGTTTCGGGTCATGTGGGAGGAGTATGAGAAGAATAAAATTAAGATATGCGGTCTCCAGGAACCGCGGGTTCCGATTTATAGAATTAAAATTGACCGTGTGTACCTTAGCGTGAAGAATGTGGGTTAAAGCTTCTCCTTCTTCGGCCGGCCGATGAAAAAAAGAGTCCTCAATGCGTGGGTGCTTGATTTTTTGTGCAACTAGACAAACAAACAAGTGAAAAATACAATTAGAACTAGACAAAGTGGAGTATATGTAAAGAGAATAACATGAAACACACAACTGACTAGAAACTGACCAGATTCGGGTTATCTCTAACCCTTCTTTTTCTATTTTTAGAAAAACAGACTAAAAATAATGAAAAAAATGTAAAAAATGATAGAAGGATGTATAATCACTAGAAAAAGAGATAGGAAAAAGAATAGCAAGATTCTGAATATAATAGAAAGAGATATGTCCAAATCTGTGTTGTCGAAAAAGCCGAGCAGCAGTCCAGGATCTGCCAGGCGCGACTTTGCTTCTGCACTTGTCACGACCAGCCCAAACCTTGGAATCAAGTTCTGTTGATTTTAAACTGAAGAATACTTGGAGAGAAAGAACTTTGATGAAGAGAGCTCTGGCATAAGATGTCCACACGCTGCTGTAGAGGCCGAAGAAGAGAGACCTGGCTGATCACCTGCAGAACAGCCTTTCTCTCTCTTGAACCGACTTCTCTCTCTCTAAAAACTCGAAATTCTCTCTCTAAAAATCACAAAATCGATGTAGGAGGGAGGTTGGATGTCTTGAGATGCCTTGGGAGTCATGCTCATGCCTTTGGAACGACTAGAATCAGAGTCAATTTATAGGAGAACGAATGGCGCGATCAAGACTAAAATATAGGCCACCTTGCGCCCTACCCCAGGGCTCATGCGCCCTAGTGCAGGGCGCATGCACCCCACTGAGGGGCGCATGTGCCTCCCAGTGGGGGTGCATGGCACTTTTTCTGAGAAATTCTATCTTATCCGATCATCCGTTCAGAGGTAGAGTCCCGGTGAAAAACTGGTTCCCTCGTGCCTCAAGGGTAGGGTGCATGTTCCCTCAAGTGAGGGCACAAGGTCACGTGCCTCACTGGTAGGGCACATGGGCACGTGCCCTGGGTCCTGGGCGCATGTGACTAGGGACCCAGGCGCATGGGACTGTTTTTGCGCATCCTTCTTCCAGAAGCCATTACGAACACTCCCGAACTCAGAATTCGACGCCGTTTGTTGCGTTGGAAAGATAACAGGCCAAAGAAGATTTATATAGCATAGGATCAGCCATCACACCCTCAAAAACTTCATAATTTTGTCCGGAAGTTAGGACAGTGAGTAGAAGCTCCGATACAAGTCAAAATGACTCCGACGGCAAACCGGAAAGGCACGGTATGCAACAAAACTTGTCCAGGGTGTGAATATGACCATAACCTTAAATGAATGATCATTAGGTATTGGTCATTCAGCCAATTTTCGTGTTTACATGATTTACGTGTGGCTTTCGCTCGAAAATTACAGCTTTTTGCGAAAAACTTCGGAAGGCATCCGATTTCATTCGGCAAAGCTCCAAATCAACTTTAAAGGACCCAGCATAATTCTAAGGTCAATCATACATGTTACCCTATAAAACACAAGTTTTATGCTCTGAATTAGGCGAATTTGGCGTGTCTACACCACCCCCTCGTGTTGGCTTCCTAGAGTTGCCATAAGTTATCATCATAATGGCGGAAGGCTCAATTTTTTCATAAGAGATGCCGCATAGTTGCAATGTTTCTAGCAGCATGACATTTATGGATGTTCCAGTGTCAATCAAGTAGCATTTGATCTCCATGCCTCTGATGACTACTACAATGTGCAGGGTGTACTTTCTGATCTCTGGCCATGCCAACTCCTCTTGCATGAACATGAGTGTTGGGTGCTCACTTATCGGGCTCAAGATAGTGATGATTTTCTCAGGTGGGAGGTTCTCATTGACCATGACCCGCTCCAAATACTACTATAGGATCTCTTGATGAGTCTTTGATCTCTTTATAAGCTCCAAAATTGAAATTCGTATAGGCATTTTGTCAAAATGCTTCAACAAATCATATGTCGTACCAAGCAATGGTTCTTCTATCACTTCCTCTTTTGCTTTCTCCTGTGACTACATCCAAGCTTGGGGGAAGACCCGTTGGAACATCCTCCTGCTCCTAAGTACTGGCACCAGCATGGTAGGCGGGAGTGGTGAAGGTGGTGGCGGTATGGCTGATTGGGGTGTTGAGGGGCTTGAGGTAGGTAAGGGTTGGATTATGGTGATGGTTGATAGGTTAGGTAATGGTTGAGGCATTGGTGTTGATGATCGGATGATGAGAGGTCGCAGAGTGGTGGTGGTTGGTGGGTTTGGTTCTGGTTGGCTTGTTAGTGGTGGTCTAATTATTAGGCAACAAGGAGGGTTAATGGTTGGTGATGGCAGTGTTGTTGAGGTTGGGTTTTAGGGTGCTTGGGTAAGCTGTCAGCCAGGGGTGGCTTTCAATATGAAGAGTATGGTACGGGTTGTGGGTGGAGCTGGTCTTGCGGGCATGGTGGCGGTTTGATCCTGCACCTGCCATCCCTGGGAGTGGTTGGTCGACTCCCTAATGGCAGCGTGGAGAAGGCCAATTCGTTGGTTTTGTGGGGCTAGTGCCATAGCTTGAGTGGATGCATGTACTGGGAGTGGCTCTTGAACTATGCCCAGGCTAGGCTGCTGCTGTGCTTGCTGTTGTTGGCACCATGGTTGATTCTGCCATGCTTTCATTGCCTGTATAGACTCCCCCATCTGTGCCCAGTCGATGTTCATTAAGATCATGAATGTAGTCCTTGAATTGAAAGAAAACTTCCATAGTATGCCTTGGATACCTATGGTAGGCGTAGTACTTTGACATGTCTGCATTTGTCGGCCACACCTCTCTCTCCTTTGGGAGCTCCAACTACTATTCAGACATTAACACATTGAAAATATCCATAAGGGGGGAGGGTAGTTGAGGATAGTATTCTCGATTTTTTCCTCCCCTCCTAGGTTGGTTGGCTGGCGGTGGCGCTTGGTTGTGTTGTAGGCAGGTTGTTGTTGTGGTGCTTGGTTGTAGGCAGGTTCTTGTTGTGGTGCTCGGTTGTAGGTGGGTTGTTGTGGCGGTGCTCGATTGTAGGTAGGTTTCTGCTGAGGTTGTTGAGCTGGCTGAGAAGCTGGTTGATACTGTTGGTTCGGTGGGGGGTTCCGGTATTAGTTCTAGCGATTCCCTCCCTGGTTTCACATGGTATTGACACTCCAGTTGTTTACAACCCCCTCGTTGGTATGCCCTATAGGTGCAGGTTTTCTAGCATTGCGGGGTTTAGGGTAAAATGGGTTTGTCGACTCTGAAAATTCGATGGGGCCTCTTCTTTTTAGGGAAGTCTGTGAATCCAGATCGTCACCTCAAGAGGGGATGAGAAAGAAAGAAAGAAAACATGGAGAGCAACTCTCACCTCGGTCCCACACTCACATTGATCCCCAAACTTTCATCCCTTGGCATCGCTCGATCACCAAAGAGGCGGTTTGGGTCATGTGGGAGGAGGATGAGAAGTATAAAATTAAAACATGTGGTTTCCAGGAACCGCGGGTTCCAATTTATGAAATAAGATGACCGTGTGTACCTTAGTGTGAAGAATGTGGGTTAAAGCTTCTCCTTCTTCGGCCGGCCGAGGAAGAAGAGTCCTCAACACGTGGGTGCTTGATTTTATGTGCAACTAGACAAATAAACAAGTGAATAGGACAATTAGAATTAGACAAAGTGGAGTATATGTAGAGAAAATGACATGAAACACACAACTGATTAGAAACTGACCAGATTTGGGTTATCTCTAACCCCTCTTTTTCTATTTTAGGATTAACAGGCAAAAAATAATGCAAAAAATGTAAAAAAATGATATGAGGATGGATAATCACGAAACAAAGATATAGGAAAAATAAAATAAAGATTCTTAGCAGAATAGAGAGAGATATGGCCAAATCTGGGTTGTCGAAAAAGCCGAGCAGCAGTCCAGGATCTGCCAGGCGCGACTTTGCTTCTGCGCTCGTCACGACCAGTCCCGACCTCATAATCAAGTTCCGTAAATTGTAAACTGAAGAAGACTTGAAGAGGAAGAACTTTGATGAAGAAACTCAGGCAGAATATGTCCACACGCTTCTGTAGAGGCTGAATAAGAAAGACCTAACAGATCACCTGCAGACCAGCCTTCCTCTCTCTTGAACCGACTTCTCTATCTCTAAAAACTATAAATTATCTCTCTAAAAATCACAAAATGGATGCAGGAGGGAATTTGTATGTCTTGATATGCCTGGGGAGTCATGCCCATGCCTTTGGAATGACCGGAATCGGAGTTTATTTATAGGAGAAAATTGTTGCGATCAACACTACAAAATAGGAGACCTTGTGCCCTACCCCAGGGCACATGTGCCCTACCCCAGGGCGCATGTGCCCTCAAGTCAGAGCGCATGTGCCTCCAAGTGGGGGTGCAAGCTATCTATTCGAAAATTTTGGTTTTATCCGATTCGATTTATTCAGTGGTAGAGTCCCAGTGAAAAATTGATTCACTCGTGCCTCAAGGGAAGGGCGCATGTGCCCTCAAGTCAGGGCACAAGGACACGTGCCTCAAGGGTAGGGCGCATGGGCACGCGCCCTGGGTTCCAGGCGCATGTGACTAGGGACCCGGGCGCATGGGACTGTTTGCGTCCTTCTTCCAGAAGCCATTGCGGACACTCCCGAACTCAGAATTCGACGCCGTTTGTTAAGTTGGAAAGATAACAGGCTGAAGAAGATCCCTATAGCATTGGATCATCCATAACACCCTCCAAAACTTCATAATTTTGTCTGGAAGCTAGGATAGTGAACAGAAGATCCGATACTGGTCGAAATGACTCCGACGGCAAACCGGAAAGGCACGGTATGCAATAAAACTTGTCCAGAATGTGAATATGACCATAACCTTAAATGCATGATCATTAGGCATTGGTCATTCAGCCAATTTCCGTGTTTAGATGATTTACGTGTAGCTTTCGCTCAGAAATTATGGCTTTTTGTGGAAAACTTTCGGAAAGCATCCAATTTCGTTCGGCGAAGCTCCAAATGAACTTTAAAAGACCCGGCATTATTATAAGGTCAATAACACATGTTACCCTATAAAACATGAGTTTTATGCTCCAAATTAGGCGAAAATTGGTGTGTCTATAGCTTGCCTCGCCTTGATGTCGGGTTTGTAAGGGAATGGCATGTAATGAAGCGGAGTGATTCGGAGTGAATTGTAATGGAATACAAGTGAGCGTAGATGAATGTAGCGAAATGGAATGATGATGGACTGAAAAGGTGGCAACAAGGTGTAGATATATACACGCTTATCTACCCAATCTAGCAAAATGAATCTCTCTAAGTATTCTAGATCACTTTCATGTTCTATCAAAACCTCACATAATTGATTGTTAAAGACATTCCATTGGCACGAGAGATGAAAAATAAAGAGTAAAGTAGGATGTAGCCAACCCTCAGTGTGGTGAGGAGTCCCCGAATTCGTAGGTACATCATCAGCCAGCAACCCGAACTTTGCGGTGTTCTTGTACTGTGATGGGCTAAAGTTTTAAAAGAGAAATTGATTTTAAAATGAAAAGAATACCAATCCATCATATTTAGAATCTCAAGTTCATTTAAGTTTCACCAAAATACTCTGTTTAATTCTGAGTGGAATAATCTCAAGTTCTAAAAGAGTTCGTTTAAGCATAACAAAATTGCTCGGGTATCATAAAAACCATGAATCATGCCCTGGTAGAAAACTTGATATTCGTAAAATGACAAGACAGACTTAAGCCATAGTGGGATTGAAAGATAATGGTGGGACCAACATAGAATGAAGGGACAGAAAAAACAATGGCATGACAAACATGACATGGTGGGATAAAATAAAAGACACGGTGGGATAAAAAAATGAAGGAATAAAAGAAAAGAAAGAATAAAACATGATGGAATAACATGAAAGGAAAGAATAAAACATGAAGGGATAAAATTGATAATGATGAAGAATGAAAAAGAAGATGGATGTGAAAACATAGAAAATTATGTAGAAAATAGTTGAAGATATAGATTGTCTATTGGAGGTCAAGACACCCAATTAGGAACCATCGTCCCTCCAATGTTCAATTTTGGCTTATCTGTGATTGTGAAGAAATGACCATGCCATCGTAGATTTTGTTGAAGGGGATCTCGGGCCCAGTCATCTTCACTCTCAAGGTCTTCAACATTAATGCATATAATACGTATCAAATGGACCTAACATAACTAGGTGACAAAAGGTAAGAGTGATGTGAAGTGCAAAATGGAATGATAGTGATGATGTGAGATTGATGGGAATGTGGATTTGAATGAAGTCTTCAGGCTTAGTGCATCAACATGCATCTCCCGCCTGATTCATCAGCATCTCTGGTCCATCCTTGTCTGGCCCTTTTGACAGAATACAGCACCACGATCAGTTGGGTGGCGCTTCCTCTGGATTTGCCACAAGGTTGGCATGACGTTCCTTGGGGAAAATTGATCTCACCAATTCACCTGTTAGGACTTAAAAGGTTGCTTGCACATTTCTGGTTAGTACCCAACAGACGAAATTGTCATATGAAGCATATTGTTCCTAAAATGAACAACTAAAGTTTTTACTATTAAAACCATCATTTGGAGGTAAAAACAATGTTTTTGATGATGGTTTATTTAGCAAAAATGTCATTCTTAACATTATGAACAATTTCTGATTTTTTGTAATTTTTCTGAATTTTTTAGAATTTTATTGGCCATGTGCCCTGGGGTAGGGCACCTGGCCATGCACCCTGGGGTGGGGCACCTGGCCATGTGCCTCGAGATGAGGGAACATGCGCCCTGAGGCTCTTTTTTTTTGGCAAAAATATGTACCGGATGGCCCTTCTCTTTTGCTTCTTCAACTTCTGAAAACACTTAACAAAGATGATTAAATTTTCATCATGACTCATCCCTTTGCCTGCATACCGTTTGTCTTGATTTTGAGTCAAAGGGAGAAGCCTTCTTAACAAGGTGAAATAAAACAAATGACTAAAAATGAAATGGGGGTAAGGGTTGAGAGAACTTACCTGCCGTGGTGTGAATCCTCTCCTCTCCTGCATTGAAATGCCTGAAACACTTGATAAAAGAGGATTAGATCTTCACCATGACTCATCCCTTCGCCCATTATGGTCAACTTTGACTTAGGTCAAAGGGAAGAGCCATCTTAACAAGGTAATTAAAGCAAAAAATGGATATACAATGCAGGAATGGAAATATGCATAACAGTCAAATAAACATGGATGCAACTAAGGCAATGATCATGACTGAGCTAATGAGCATTTTTTTTTTGGTTTTCTTAGAAATATTCATTTTTTTAGATTTTCGAAATATTCAAAAAAAAATTGGATTTTTGAAATATGCAAAATTTTTTGGGTTTTTGAAATATTCAACTTTCTTTTGGATTTTTAAAATGTTCATTTTTTTTAATATTCATCTTTTTTTAGATTTTTGAAAGATTAAATTTTTTTGGTTTTTTTTAAATATTCATCTTTTTTTGGATTTCTTTTGAAATATTCACTTCTTTGGGTTTTTTGAAATATTCTTTTTTGTTGAAAAAATACCAGTATTACAGTTCATCGATCTTTGGGGTTTGTCAAGACTCAAGTGGTAGATACCATGTGCAGAAACAAAGTTCCCTACCTAGAATCCTTCTAACCTTCTTCCTTTGATCGGCTTGGATTCCACATGGATTTGGTCGGTTTACCCAACCCAAGGGGTTTAAGGAGGAAAAGTATAGAGGAAGTCCTTGATAGGGTTTGGAGATGTTGAGAGGGATTTCTCTACTCTCACTCAAATTACCCATTGGGGTTCGGCCTCTTTGTGTCTTTCCTATTTTTTTTAGCTCATTTCTATGTGGCACATATTTGGATAGGTTTTTTGACCAGTGGGGACATTGCCTATCTTTTAGTGCCTTTTACCTTGACTATCATTCTGGGTACTCATTCAGATAGGTTGATCATTTTTTCTTTTTCTAACCTGAGGGTTTCATTGCCCATCTTTTGGCACCCTTTCTCTAATCTACTACTAGAATGGTGAGTGTTTTCGATACTACCTCTCTCTAATCTACTCTCCCTATATTGGACCGAGTAGAAGAGAATACGGGAAGGGTACTCCTTCCATTTCTAGATTTCTGCCTTGCCTCTTACAAGTGTCAGGTTGTCTGGATTCTAGGATCGGGAAGGGTTGTGTGTGTAGGATGGTACCTACCCTTGACTTCTCACGAACAACCTAGGATCGATGACTTGAGATTATACCAGTGGTTTCTCCATTTTTATGGAAAGTACTTGTTGAGGTAAACTCCATTCCAAGGATGATTCAATTTTTCTCTATATGCATTAGTTAATTCATATGCATTGCCTGGATACTTTTCAATGATTACAAAAGGCCCTTCCCAGTTAGGTTGCAACTTGGAGCGGGGACCCCCTGGCTTAACGAATATGCGTTTGACTACCATCTCACCGATCTCGAATTTTCTCTCGACCACCCTCTTTTGATAAAACATTTTAAGTCTATTTTGATAAGTCTGGGCATGCTCGGTGGCGGCCAGCCTTCTTTCATCCAAGAGTTCAAGCTATGCAAGGAGAGATTCTCGTCTCTCATCAACAGGAATATCCCTGTCGGGCTGAACTCAAAGAGATGGAAGTAATACTTCGTAGGGGACCACTGCTTCCATCCCATATGCCAAAGCATACGGGGTTTGTCCAGTGGGAGTCCTTACAGAAGTACGATAAGCCCATAGAGCATCTACAAGCTTATTAGGCCAATCGACAAACTTGCTAGACTTACAAGGTTTCTTGATGATTTTGATTAAGGTTTTATTGGTGGCTTCTGCTTGACCATTGCCTTGAGGATAGTATGGTGATGAATGATGCAATGAAATGCGATACCTGTTGCAAAGATAACACAGATCTTGAGAGAAAAATTGTGGCCCATTATCAGTGACGATGTCGCTGGGGATCCCAAACCTTGCAATGATGTTGCGCTTGATGAAGGAGCAGACTGTTGATGCTTTAATCTCTACGAATGCTTCCGCTTTAGCCCACTTTGTGAAGTACTCTGTTGCCATCAGAATGAATGATTTTGAATGCATTTCGGAGCTGAGGTCACTCAAGGGGCCAATGATATCAAAAGCCCACATGGCGAAAGGCCATGGGGCATGAATTGGATGAAGAGAAGATGTGGAAAAATGAATCTTGTCGGCATGGAGTTGACATGAATGACAATGCCGGACAAAGATGGAGCAGTCTTCTTTTAGAGTTGGCCAAAAATACCTTTGTCGGATGATTTTCTTAGCAAGGGCTTGGGCATTCACATGACCACCACAAACTCCAGAATGTGCTTCCTTCAGCACCAACTCGGCTTCTTCTTCATCAAGACACCTGAGTAAGATTCCACTTAGGCTTCTCTTATAGAGCACTCCTCCTAGGATTGTATACCTCTGGGATACTCTTCTAATTGCCTTCTTTTCCTTGGTAGTTGATTCAGGTGGGTATGACTGATCTTGGCAATACCTCGCAATCTCATCATACCAAGGTCTCTCACCTTCTTCTAATTCTTCCAACTCAATTAATGAGATTTCTTTTTTATGTTCCAAGTATTCCTTTCTGTTGAACCTCTCCTTAACCATTAGAAAATGTCCATCCTCAATTGCTGGAATTGTCCTCTTACAGATGTGGATAGTTCGCACTTGCCTGCCTAGTGGGATAGATAGAGATGAAGCTAGTGAAGCTAAGGCATCGGCAAGGATATTCTGAGAACGGGGGACATGGACAAAGGTGAGTTTGAAGAATAGCTTGATGTAGCAGGTGGTGAGCTCCTGGTAGGGTTTGAGGTTTGGATGGAAAGTTCGGTATTTGGATAGGACCTGGCGTAGGATCAATTGACTATCACCTATCACCCTCAGTTCGGTGGCACCATGGAAGTAAGCGGCCTCCAGCCCGGCCAGCAAGGCTTCATACTCAGCTATGTTGTTGGTTGCTGGAAAGTTAAGCTAAAAAGCATGTGGAATGGTGACACCTTCAGGTGACAGAAGAACAATACCTATCCCTCTACTATGAGAGTTCAGAGCCCCGTCAAAATATAATGTCCAAAGATTGGAAGATCGGACTGACATTAGTTCGTCATCCGGGAACTCTGACCGCACTGGGTCAAAGATGGGTATAGGATGATGGGCAAGGTGTTTAGCAATAGCATAGCCCTTGATTGCCTTCTGTGGGACAAAAGTGATATCAAATTGTGATAATAAACTTTGCCATCACCCTAAACGATCAGTCAAAAATGTTTTCTCTAACAGAAACTTAATGGGATTGATATGAGCAATGAGCTTGACTTGGTGAGCAAGAAAGTAGTGTTTGAGTTTCTGAACCACCCAAACAAGAGCAGCACAGGTCTTTTCTACCACAGTGTACTTCAGCTCACAAGCATCAAACATCTTGGACAAGTAATAAGTAGCTCGTTCTTTCCCTTCTTCATCAACTTGTGCAAGGACTACCCCAAGAGAGTTCTCAAGAACCGAAATGTAGAGGACCAAGGGCTTGTCCGGAATTGGTGGTCTAAGTACAGGGGGACTTGCCAGGTATGTTTTCAACCCATCAAACGCCTCCTGGCACTTCGAATCCCATTTAAACTCGCCCCCCCCCCCGCCTTGGTTAACTCATAGAAAGGTTTATATCTTTGGAAATGTTGTGAGATAAACCGACGGACAAATTGTAGCCTCCCAATCAATCCTCGAAGCTCCTTCATATTCTTCGGGGGAGGCATACCAATGATTGCTTTGGCCTTATTTGGGTCGATCTCTATGCACCTTTTGCTTACTATAAACCCTAGTAGTTTTCCGGATGAAACTCCAAATGTGCACTTCTTAGGGTTCATTTTTAGCTTATATTCTCTAGCTCGTTGCAAAACATTCCTTAACACTTCAGAATGATCTTACCGACTCTTGGACTTGATAACCAAATCATCCACATACACCTCTATAAGGGAGTGCATCATGTTGTGAAAGATAGCCATCATAGCCCTCTGATATGTAGCACCGGCATTCTTTAACCCAAAGGACATGACAACATAGCAATATGTTCCCCAAGGTGTAGTGAACGAGGTCTTCTCTTGGTCCTCCTCAGCTAACCGGATCTGATTGTATCCAGAATAGCCATCCATGAATGAAAGCATTTCAAATCCAGCTATGTTATCAACCAAAACATCAATATGAGGTAAAGGGAAATCATCCTTAGGACACGCTCGGTTCAAGTCCCTGAAATCTATACAAATCAGAACCCGTCCATCCTTCTTCATAACATGGACTATGTTAGCCACCCATTGTGGATATAGGACAACTTTAATAAATTTTGCTTAGTGCAGTTTGTCGACCTCTTCTTTCATTTTGAGTGCAATATCAGGGTGGTATCTCCTGAGCTTTTGTTTAACCGGGGTAGTTCCAGGTTTCAAGGTTAATCTATGTTCAACCAATGAATTATCTAATCCCGGCATGTCTTCATATGTCCATGCGAACATGTCCTTATATTCTTCCAAAACTTTGATCAAACGTTGATCTTGTGAGGGAGTGAGGTTTGCACTGATGAGGATAGTCTTAGGATCTTCCGGGGTTCCTAAATTTAGTTCTTTGGTTGGTTCATTCCTTGTGGCTGATGGTTCCTCAAATATTTTAAGCCCAGATGCATATGCATCTGCCAAGTCCTCAATTTCATCCTCAAATTTGGGATCCTTCTCTGATACCACCTCATATAATCCCAAAGTATGATCTATGTTATGCTCATCCTCATACCGGATTTCATCTAGCTGGATGGTATTCTCTAAAAAATTTGGCAGCCTTACACACTCTACGCATTTTTGTGACAATTGTTGCAGATACCTATTCGGAACTCGTTTACCCCTGACTTTCCTATTTCCTAACCTAACCTGACCTAATGAAGAAAAAGTTGGAAAGGTGGTATTTACAGTGGAGGGAGGATCGAGTAAATCGATCAATGATTCAGAAAAGGGGGATCCCTGATTGGGAGCACCCTTTGGGATGAGTAGAGATGTCTCCTCGATGGAAATGTGGGTTTCAGAGAAGACGTTTTTTTTTTCTTTGGAATTTTCAAGTAAAAAGATAGAATGAGTCGGAATGACTCGGGATTTGCTAGAAGATGACTGAATTAATAGAAAGAAAAACTTAAGGATAAAGGGGAAAAAGGGGCTCGTGGGCCCAATGGTAACAGAAAGTGGACACATGGGTCCAAAACTGATGAAAAAAGTAAACGGGTACGTGGACCCGATCTTAAAAATGGATGGGCATGTGAGCCCATGCTAGAAAGAACCCTCAGTTCTAAAGTTGATGAGGGAAGTAAATGGGCAAGCAGGCCCAGTGAGAATAGAAGGCTAGAAAGGGCGCATGGGCCCAAAGTGGGTAAGTGGGCCTGGAAGCCCATCCAAAAGATCTAGAAACAATGGTATGAGGTTCAAACTTGGGATTGTTGTATTTGGGCCTCGTGGAATGGTTTTGACTTGGCTGGTAGCTTGCTTAACATGATAATCCAAGATTGGTCTGCCCTTGAGTGGTTTCTGGTGCTCTTCCCCACTTGAGAACAAATGAGTCAAAGATAAGCATATATCTTCCAAGTCCTCTTCTTCATCTGGAGCCTTTCTTCTCTTGACAGCTATCATGTAACTCTTGTCATCTTCAGCCATCATCATGGTCTCCCCTTTGATAAAGAAGGTGTGGAGTCCCATGGCATATCCTAGCTTGAAGATCCTCCTTGGGATGGAATCCTTTTCGTATCCCAACCCTTGCCTACGTGGCCTTTTCACAGATTGAATCGGCTGAGTGATCCCTTGAAGATCCTTGCCTAAACCTTTTCCAGGCTGATAGCCCAGTTTCATCATCATCCACCATCCCACTGTCTGGTAGAGAGGCGGTCATGCATCTGACTTCTGGTAAATCTCCCACTGAGATATGGAGCTGTATTGACAGACCTAGGGGTGATGTAAAAGTAGCATTCATCTCGTCCCTTACAGGCATGCTAGTCACCTTGACCACTTGTCCTTTAAAGGGAAACTTTATGCATTGGTGGTTTGTTGAAGCCATAGCTCCTATTACCTCCAGATAAGGCCTACCAAGTATAGCCCGAAAAGTTGGATCCAATTCTAGAATATGAAACTCTGTTGTGACCGTACATGGTCCAAGTTTAACATCTAGAGTGACCACCCCATGTGCAGACTTCTTAGAGTTGTCATAGGCTGTCACCATGGCACAAGATGGCTTGATTTCTTGCTCAGAAATATCGCACAACTGTAGAGTTTCTGGTGGCATAATGTTGTTAGAAGCTCCAGCGTCAACCAAACATGATTTCACTTCGACATTGCAGATAATAACAACCACATGCAAAGCATATCTCCTGACCTCTGGATCTGTCAATTCCTTCTGAGAGAAAGTGAGTGTTGGGTGCTCACTTCTAGGGGCTAACACTGTAGTAATCTTCTCAGGTGGGAGATCTTCACTCACCATGACCCTTTGCAAATACTGCTATAGAATCTCCTGGTTCACCTTTGATCTTTTGATCAACTCAAGTATGGAAATACGGGCCGGTGTCTTATCTAAATATTTTAACAAATTATACGCCATGCCTGGCAATGGTTCTTCCACTTGTTCCTCCCCCACGGGATCCTGCGGTTGAGTACCGGCTTGGGGAAAGAGCCGCTGGAACATCCTCCCACTCCAAAGCACCGGGGCAATTTGACAGTTGGGTAGAGGTGATGGGTTAACTGGGGTGGGCTGTGGTGGAATAGGTGTAGGTATCGTAGACAATGGGATTGGTGGTTCTGGGATGATTGGGTTAGTGGGTAGAGGGGTAGGATTTGGAGGTGGTAGTGATGGTGATACTGGTGGCCTGATAAGAAGAGGTCATGGTGCAGGAGTGGTTGATGGGTTTAATGAAGGTGTAGGTTGTGGGGTTGGTTGTATGATAGGTCGGAGTTTTGGAGTGGCAAAGCTCATAGGCTGCGGGTTCAGGTTTGGTGGTGATTGTGGTGGTCGGATGAGCAAGGGCCGCTGTGTAGTAATTAATGGTTGAAGGAGGTGTAGTTAAGGAGGGGGCTGGCCTAATGATGGGTCGGCGAGAAGAAGTGACGGACAATGGTTGGGTTATTGAGCTTTATGGTAGTTGTGGAGTAGAAGTTGCATGAATTATTTGTCTAGGAGGGTTCCAAGAAGGAGGCCTAGCCGGGTTGACAGGCATGGCTGTATTGTGGCTTTCTAGTTGTCAACCTTGAGCATGGCTGGCATCTCCCTGGACATTGGAGTGTACTAGACCAATTCCTGGATTTGGATGTGCTAGTGCTGGTGCTGGAGTGGGAGCATGTAATGGGAGCGGATTCTGAACATTCCCCAAGCCAGGTTGTTGTTGAGGTTGAGCCGGTGCACGCTGCCGCTGCTGCTGTCTAGCCTTCATCGCTTGTATACATTCACCCATTTGAGCCCAATCAATGCTGCCTTGGTCATTCAGATCGTGGATGTAATCCTTGAATTGAAAACACACTTCAACAGTGTGACCAAGTCATCGGTGGTAAGCACAGTATCGGGACATATCTACATTTTTTGGCCAAACCTCTCTTTCCTTGGGCAATTCCAACTGTTTTTCTACCTTAAGTACATTGAAGATTTCGGTCAAGGAGTAAGGGAGTTGTTGGTAATTCTCTCTCCTAGGACCTCCCCTTCGTGGTGCCTGATTGGGTGGTGGCGGTGCCCTATGGTAGGTAGGTTGACGAGGTTGCTGAAGTTGTGCTACTAGCTGAGGGGGTTGTTGTGGTTGTCGTGGTTGTTGTGGCCTAACCTGTTGTTGAGGGGGGTAATAGGAATGGTTTTGTGGTGGGTGTCTGAACTGGTTTTGACAGTTCCCTCCCTGATTCCCCACAATGTTTATAGCTTTGTTGTTGACCACTCCCTCGGTTGTAGGCCCAACTGGTGCAGAGGGTGTTTTTCTGAAGTTTCTAGGTTTGGGATCAAAAGGATTTATCATGGGGGCATCTTTGAAGTGGGATTGTAAGTATCGGGCACTGTCATAAAGTTCATTCATGGTGATAGGACGGTGCATGATCAATACATTCCTCAAGGCAGGTGTAGTGTTGCCGATAAGCATCTTTACTTGTTCCCCTTTAGAAATAACATCTGTCAATTTCTCTGCCATTTCTCTCCAGCGATCAGCAAACTTTATGAAGTCCTCTTCGGGCTTCATCTTCTCAGCAATCAATTCTGTGATGGAGCATGATGGTGCCACCCGGCCTCTGTATCTTTGCAAAAATTTGGTCTTCACAATATTGAAGTCTCCTGCCTCAAAGGAGTCGAGCGAGTAGAACCATTCCAATGCAGACCCTTCTAGTGATCGACGGAACAAGAAGGCAAGAACCCTACGATCATTTTTCCAAAATGAGGATTCATAGAGAAAATCTTTAAGGTGAATAAAATGATTGCCAGTACCATTGTAGCGGCGATAAACTGGTAGTTCAGAAGGTGGCAGGTGGAGAACTGGCAAAGAAGGAATAGAGATATCAGGAACTGACTTGGAGTCCAGGCGACATCTCAGCTCTTCATAACGTTCATTCATTTGTGTGAGCTCATCCATGATTGCCTGGGTGAGAGCAGGTTCTTGGTTTACTGGTGGGGGTATGTGGTTAGAGGCATGGTTTTGGAATTGACGAGCATGACTTGGCAAATTCACTGAAGATTGTCCCATGACTTGATGGGCCAAGGGAGCAATATGGTTGAAATAGGGTGGCTGAACAAAGGATGGTTGAACCACAGATGGTTGAACTATAGATGATTGTGCTAGTGATGGTTGAATCACCGATTGCTGAACAATAGGTGGTTGAACAAAGGGTGATTGAATGAGTGGTGGTCGAACTAGAGGACAAGGAGATGAGGCAACTTGATTGATTTCAGCCTGATCTGAGGCAATTTTGCCCTTCACCATGGATTGTATGCGGGAGTAGGTTTCTGGGTCGGTATAGAGAGACAACTCCCTAAAGAGTTGTTCAACATCACGAGGAGCAGATGGTTGAGGGACCTCATGCGCTTCTGACTCAAACAATGGATTAACATGACCTTCTGATGGATTTGGTTGATGACCCATCTCGTGCTCTCAATGTTCAGCTTCTTCCGCCATTCCAACGTGCCTTCCAGACCTTAATTGCATTGAACAAGTTGGCAAAATAAACAAAGAACTTTTTTCTGGTTTTTTAGTATCTTGCAAAAATGCTAGAGGTTTGAACTTTTTGTTTGACAAACAAGTGATGCAAAGACTTGAAAGAAAAATTACACAATGATTTTGATTAAACCATATTTTTATGGATTTTTTAAGAATTGTTCTCTCAACAAATGGGTTAGGATCCTAACTCTAATCTCCAATGACCTAGGTTTCACACAATCTCACCACGTGTAGGTAACATAGGATGCTTCGGGTTTTGGGGAGTGGTACAACCAACCCGATCGTGAAGAGGAATACTTCACGTATGAGGAATTACGGAGGCCTTGATTAAAGCCAACCAAGTCAACTATGAAGGAATATCCCAGAAGAGAGGTCAGAATCCACCAAGAAGGTGTTTTAGATGGGAGGGGTAAATGGGAGAGTGAGCTCCCGCCTCAAAAAAAGTGTAAAAGAAGGAGGTAGAGAGAATGAACAAGGATTGCAATCAAGTAATAAAGCAAGTAATAAGCAAAACATAAACTTAAATAAACAAGCAATGACACAAGACAAGCAATTAGAAACTAGACAAGCAACTAGAAACTAGATTCTAGACCTTGTTTCTTATGTGAGCCAAATGGAGATAGTGAAAAAGTGACGGAAAGAAGAGGGTTAAGATCTGATAGCCAAGCAAAAGGGTGGTCCATGCGGGGACCGATGTAAGAATAAGATAGTTCACGTGGGAACCGGGGTAAAAAGTAAAGGTGGTTCACGCGGGAACCAGTTTTAGGTAAAAAAGGGTGGTTCACGTGGGAACCGGTTTGAATGATTGAGAGAAGGCCACGTGGGGCCAATTAAAAGTGAATAAGGATCTGATCCAAGTGGGGATAGATCTGAAGGAAAGTGGTTTGGTTCATGTGGGAACCGAAGTAAAGAAAGAGATTGGTTCACGCGGGAACCGGTTTGAAAGGAAAAGGGTGGTTCATGTGAGAACCGGTTTAAATAAAATGACAGAAATTAAATGAGGTACTTGCCACTTCAGATCTGATGAAAGATGGGTGAAATCAGAAATTTTGAGATGGCATGAAATTAAGAAAGGTGGAAGGAAGGAAAGGCTCACGTGAGAACCGGTCTAGAACTAGAACCAGTTGCAAACAAAACACTAAGCACCCATGGTTGAAGACATTGCTTGTCCCACTGTTGTCGCCACAAAGTTGTCGACTCTAAAAATTTGATGAGGCCTCTCCTTTTCAGGGAAGTCCATGAATCCATATCATCACCTCAAGAGGGGATGAGAAAGAAAGAAAGAAAACATGGAGAGCAACTCCCACCTCAGTCCCACACTCACATTGATCCCCGAACTTTCATCCCTTGGCGTCGGTCGATCACCAAAGAGATGGTTCGGGTCATGTGGGAGGAGGATGAGAAGTAGAAAATTAAAACATGTGGTCTCCAGGAACCACGGGTTCCGATTTATGAAATAAGATGACCGTGTGTACCTTAGCATGAAGAATGTGGGTTAAAGCTTCTCCTTCTTTGGCTGGCCGATGAAGAAGAGTCCTCAACATGTGGGTGGTTGATTTTATGTGCAACTAGACAAATAAACAAGTGAATAAGACAATTAGAACTAGAAAAAGTGTAGTATATGTAGATAAAATGACATGAAACACACAACTGACTAGAAAATGACCGGATTCGGGTTATCTCTAACCCCACTTTTCTATTTTCGTATTAACAAACTAAAAATAATGAAAAAAATGTAAAAACAAAATGATAGGAGGATGGAGAATCATGAAACAAATAGATGGGAAAAAGAACAGAAAGATTTTGAGTAGAATAGAGAGAGATATGGCCAAATCTAGGTTGTTAAAAAAGTCGAGAAGCAGTCCAGGATCTGCCAGGCGCGACTTTGCTTCTGTGCTCGTCACGACCAGCCCTGACCTTGGAATCAAGTGCTGTCAATTGAAAACTGAAGAAGACTTCAATATGAAGAACTTTGATGAAGAGATCTCAGGCAGAAGATGTCCACACGCTGCTGTAGGGGCTGAAGAAGAGAGACATGAAAGATCACCTGCAGACCAGCCTTCCTCTCTCTTGAACCGACTTCTCTCTCTCTCTAAAAACTCAAAATTGTCTCTCTAAAAATCACAAAATGGATACAGGAGGGAGGTTGGACGTCTTGAGATGCCTGGGGGGGTCATGCCCATGCCTTTGGAATGACCGGAATCGGAGTTTATTTATAGGAGAAAACTGTCGTGATCAACACTACAAAATAGGAGACCTTGTGCCGTACCCCAGGGCACATGTGCCCTCAAGGCAGGGCGCATGTGCCTCCAAGTGGGGGTGCATGCTATCCATTCAAAAATTTTGGTCTTATCCGGTTCAATCCATTCAGCGGTAGAGTCCCAGTGAAAAACTGGTTCCCTCGTGCCTCAAGGGTAGGACGCATGCGCCCCCAAGTCAAGGCACATGGTCACGTGCCTCAAGGGTAGGGCGCATGGGCACGTGCCCTGGGTTTCGGGCGCATGTGACCAGGGACCCGGGCGCATGGGACTGTTTTTGCACGTCCTTCTTCCAGAAGCCATTGCGGACACTCCCGAACTCAGAATTTGACGCCGTTTGTTGCGTTGGAAAGATAACAAGAGGAAGAAGCTCTATATTGCATTGGATCAGCCATAAAACCCACCAATACTTCATAATTTTGTCCGGAAGTTAGGACAGTGAACAGATGATCCGATACCGGTCAAAATGACTCCGACGGCAAACCGGAAAAACACTGTATGCAACAAAACTTGTCCGGAATGTGAATATGACCATAACCTTCAACGCATAATCATTAGGCATTGGTCATTCAGCCAATTTCCATGTTTACACGATTTAAGTGTAGCTTTCACTCAGAAATTATGGCTTTTTGCGGAAAACTTCGGAAAGCATCCAATTTTGTTTGGCGAAACTCCAAATGAACTTTAAAAGACCCAGAATTATTATAAGGTCAATCACACATGTTACCCTATAAAACATGAGTTTTATGCTCTGAATTAGGCGAATTTGGCGTGTCTATAGGGTTGATCATAGAAGCATCCCTAAAGTGGGCTTGGAGATAACGGGCGGTATCACAGAGCTCATGGTTGGGCGATGCATGATTAGGAGGTTGCGAAGGGTTGGCATGGTATTCCCAATGATCATCCTCACTTGTTCCCCCCTCTGAAATGGTGTCAACCAACTTTTCTACCATTTTTCTCAACGGTTAGTAAATCTGGCGAAGTCCTCATCTGGCTTCATCTTTTCAGTAATTAAGTCTGTGATTGAGTAGGCTGGTCCCACCCGATCTCTGTACCTCTACAGAAACTTTGCCCTCGCTATGTCGAAGTTCGTCGCCTCAAAATAATCTAGAGAGTAGAACCATTCAAGGGCGGATCCCTCCAGTGACCGACGGAATAGAAAATCAAGGGCTTTGTAGTCATTTTTTCAAAAGGCGGATTCATACAAGAAATTCTTCAGATTGGTGAAAGGATAACCAGTCCCGTTGTAACATTGGAAGACTGGTATCTCTGAAGGAGGAAGTGTAGACACGCCAATTTGGCTTGATTCGGAGCCCCAAACTCCTATTCCATGAGCGATATCCTTTATTTGACTATTATCTAATCCAGATACCGTGTGAAGATAAGCTAAGGACATTGGTGGAGACCCCTGTAACTTGAAAATGGACCGATGATTTCCAAAGTAATGTCATAACCTTCAAGCGAGAGCCGCGCGTTAATCGTGAAAACATGAAGCCTACTCAATGACCGACCTTGAATGGTCCATACTTGAAGGTCTCAGGAGTCCCGCATGTGTTCTGTAACATTCGGTATTTCCGACAAGTCATTTCGGTAGGCGTTGGTCTATAACGCCTTTTTGTTATGGCTTTTTGATCCGTGTTGACACGGCTATCTCGGACCATCTGTTAGGTCTTTTAGGACATCATCGGGTATTTTTGTGTCATCCGGGTCGATCCTAGACGTATATTTTCATCAACCGGGGCCATACGGCCGCTTTAGTCGATTTTAGCATTTCCCAGTTTTTTCGAGCTTTGTCTAGCGTTTACCCGATTAATCTCGGATTTTTCGATGATTTCAGGTTTTTTAATTGTACCGGACTTGTCTTTTCGGATCTCCACCGTGGTTTTTAGCTTTTCACATAACAGTAAATCGGCAGTCAAAGCCCTGTGAAAATGCCTCATGAGTAATGCCGGCTAGTTTACCGACTTGAGAAGATGTGGTTGAAGACCCTCTTTTCAATGCAACAAACAGGAGCCGAATCAGATGACCCGTTTGCAAGTTACGGCCCGCGAAACAAGTGCACAGGAGAGAGAGAGTGTACTGCGCCTTCAACCCCCTTAAAATGAGAGGGCGCATTCACTGCACCATCAGTGTGGGGGCGTGCCCTGTGCACCCTCAGTCCGAGGGCGCGCCCTCGCTCCCCTTGAAAAGGGAGGGTGAAGTTGGTTTCTAGAAACCGGAAATTGTCCCGAT
The DNA here is from genome assembly GCA_036172225.1 of Cryptocoryne crispatula var. balansae. Classification (NCBI taxonomy): domain Eukaryota; kingdom Viridiplantae; phylum Streptophyta; class Magnoliopsida; order Alismatales; family Araceae; genus Cryptocoryne; species Cryptocoryne crispatula. The sequence goes on along the minus strand of CM069926.1, from coordinate 21,548,416 downwards.
TTACACCTTCTAAACAGGTTTTTTGGAAGGTTTCCCCCGCTAAGTTTCGATTATATTGACCACGCCCCCGGGTTGGGGGCGCGTTCATCTTGTCAAGTCCAATTTTTAGCAATTTCTGGAAGGTTCCGGCAATTTTTAATAATGAAATGCCAAATGCGCCCCCGCCTCCCTTGAAAGGGGAGGGCACGCTGACCACGCCCTCAGGGTGAGAGTCACTAGATAGTTTAGAGATATATCATTTTTACTTGAGAAGCACAAAGAATGTATCTCTATACACTAGAGGATAAGACTTGAAGTCTTTTGTTTTACAAACACATGCTTCTAATCAAATAAGTTTGATATTAAGTCAGAATAATGGTGGTGCAGTGAGCTAGAAGAGATCTATGCGATAGAACACTGTAAATTCTACAACATATGTAAACAAGTTTACATAGTGGTTGCATACTACTTGAGAAGTAGTCAAGATGAAGATTTTCATCTAAGATATGAGATTGTCCCAATTTTTTCTAAAAGTGTACCATTGTTTTGATAAAACAATGGGGTAGAGCCGATGTCTCATTAGAAGTTTAAAACTTCTGTGGCAATACCATAAAATCAGAGAGATTGCAGCTTATAAAGATATAATTAAAGATAGAGTATCTACCGCTAATAACATTGCAAATCTAATAACCGAAGCAGTTACTCAAGGAGTGTTTGAGCTTCACCTCGAGCTGATACAGATCAGCCAGATGGGTGATTGGATTTAGTGCAAGTGGGAGATTGATAGAAATGTATACCTTACAAGCCAATCATATATGATATGATTCAACATTTCTACATATATCTCATTCAATTAATTAAGAAAATCTTCATTATGTGCTCTTGTTAGATGTGAATATCATAATGAAGTCCTTAGTCAAATACCATGATGATTAAATCATGATAAGATCATGATAATGAGATTGATCATCTAGAGGTAATTGATCTAAATGTTCCTAGTCATAGGATACTTGAGATAGGACATCAAGGATACGAATAGACTAGTGTATGTGATATCTTCTCATGTGATAAGGATGACCGATCTCATTGATCAATAGTGTGGAGACACTGAGATACACATACAGGTGCTCATTAGTTGAATGAGTTCACTGAAATGACCGAATTAAAAACCCTGAATGGTATCTTATTGAACTGTCAATTAGGGTTTTCTGTCATCATAGTTGTATGGTTTGACCTTTGACCTGAGTCGCCAAAGATGCCTTGCTGGGTGGAACTTGTGCTTTGACCATTGTCTTATGGATCACCGTATAGATGGTCCAATATAGTGATGGAATGGGTACAAGAAAAACCCGATGGAGGCAATTGAGTGGACAACAAGGGATCGGCCACTCTCGATAAGTGAGAGTGAATGTCCTATGGGATAGTACTATAAATACCTGGCCAGGGTAGATAGGATGATTGGAAAAGGAGTTTTACAATTGATCTAATTCTGAGTACTCCCTATAGAGTCGGTACACTAAAGAGTTGACAGTCGATGCAGTACTCGTTTCCTACTGGGACATTAGATAGATGAGGGTTTATATCCATGCGGTAACTGATGATGGAAAGGCTCAATGGAGATGAGATTATCCCCATAGCCATTTGGTATCATAGGATTGGGCTTGTACCCTTCATAATCGGTAGGTCGATTAATCTGTTATTGGATAACAGATTTAATTAAATTAAAAAGAATTGTTCTATTTTATTTAGACATAAACCAAATAGGCTATTGGGCCTAATGGGTCACACACAAAAGGACTTATCCACAAGTACAGGGGCAAGAGCGTAATTTATGAAGATTTTAAGTTTTTATGAAAAATTCTAAAATTCTATATAAATATTAATGGTTTCAGCCAAACCCTATCAAGCCAAGGGTGTTAACCACATCCTCATCATCCTCTCTACCTTCTCTCTCTAGAAGGTATCTATGGTCGATGGAGCTCTGTTCGGGAACAGTTCTCGAGATCGGCGCGAAGGGAGAATCTGTTGTGGATGAAGTTCGTGTGGACACTACTGGAGACCATACATTTGAATGGTTTAAAGAGCTTGATAATCTCATATCTTTCCTCTCCATGGGATTATATGAATCCCTACCAGGTATATTCAAACCTGATTTGATCAGTTTTCAATTTTCATCATTCGATTCCGATTGAGATAGATTCTAAAGAACCCATAGGAATCGTCGCTTCCGATGCACCAAATTTTATGGATGATTCCTTACATAAAGGTCTCTACCTTCTAATCCACTCCAATCTATTTTTTAGTGATTCATTTTGTTCCTTTTGGATACTATACCCTTTGGTGGATTCAAGTTCTAAACTTGATTATAATAGATAAAGTTCATATCAGATTTTATTGTCTCTTCCCATTTATGAATCAATATCTCTTTTTGGTTCTATATAGATCTTAGGATAAATATCCTTATTATCTTATGCCTCATTTCATCCATCAGAGATATGTCGCACATATCTCTTAGGTTGAATGGACACAAGAATAGATCTATAAGTTGCCAATGTGTAATTATTAACTAGCACCTTAATAGAAGTGTCATTGGGTTGTGAGACTAGAACATCTTCTATATATACCTTTCTCTCACTATATTCCTTAAGGAGGAACTTTCCCTCTAGAAATATAGTGAGCTGAGCAACACATGCCCTTATACATAAGAGTGGTATATTAATATCCAAAAGTTTTCTTTAGGATATCCCACAAGCCAACACTTTATAGTCTTATATTCCAACTTGTTAGGGTTATACTTCTTCACCAGGTCGGACATTTCGAAACCTTAACTTGCTTAAGGTCAAGTTTTAACCCCTTTTTCCATATCCTATATGGAATAATCAGAACAGACTTAGAAAGTACCTATTAAGATCAAGTGGTTATAACGAGTACTTAGCCAAAATTAGACAAAGAGAAATTTTGCAAAGCTTGTCATTGTTCATATTATGCCCTATACAATGTGGCTTCTCATTTTAGCTACTCAATTAAGCTAAAATGTGTAAAGAGGTGTCCATTAGATTCTATTATCCTTCAATTATATGTGAATTATGTACTTAAGTATTCCCCTTCTTGATCCCATCAAAGAATTATAATACTATTTCCATTAGTATCTCTACTTCATTCATAATCTCGAATAATTTCTCAAAGGTCTTGGATTTGTACTTCATAAAGTACATATATCGATACCTAAAGACATCATCTTTGAAATAATGAAGTAGAAATATTCTTCTTTAGCCTTACTAGATATGGGCTAACATACACCTAGATGTACGAGTCCTAACAACTCATTAACCCATTCTCCATGTCTACATAAAGCTAAAGTGTAGATTGATCTAAATAAATCTATTTTCTCTCAAAAGGAGTATTCGCACATAACATGAGAGCAAACATATCAAATATGATTAAATAATTCATTAAGCTCCCACTGGCAAATACTTTGCCGTTCAATCTTTTAGAACATCTATCAATTCCCTACCTTAGCATTAATCAACATTTATTCAAGTAGGAAATCATATAATGTTCATATAGAAGGATATAATAGCAATCTTAATTATTAAGACATCTCCATAAGGCTATTAAAGATTTGTACCTCCCACTAGTAATGATGCAACTTTTGCACCATTTCATATGTAGGTCAACATCTTTTTTATTAAGCCTTCATTTACTTGCCATCATCTACAACTCCTTGTAGATATAAGATCCATATCCAGTATCTCATACCATTAGATGCATCCATAGTATCTAATATTATGATATACACATATAGTATCTAATACTATAAAGTGTATATTTAAAACAAGTAAATGTCAATGACTTGGATGCATGAAGCTTCTCAAGCTCTAACTTTGCATTATATACAATACACTTTGTACTTCCTCTTCCACTTACCATCATCATGATAATGTAAGAATTATGTGCTATTCTGGCTTTATTATCTTAACCACCTTCTTTTATTATTAACTACCTCCTATTTATATCTAACAATTTTACTTGTTTCTATTGGTCTCACCAACTAGAAGTAATTAAGATGTATTGTTGTTCTAACTTGCCCTTAGTTAGCTCATCACTATGAGCCATGATGGATCTCATATCCATCTATCCATGTTGTCTCTACAATTTATATATCATAGAGACTAACATCTAGTTTAAGGCAAACAACGCATCTTGTCTATAAGATAAGATCTTATCTTTCTTTCACATCATTAGATAATCTAGGAGACACATACTTCTCAAGTAGGATAGTTAATTGGTCAACTATGAGAATAATTCTCTTAATTCTAAACCGGTCTAAGAAGTGTGAGCCATTAAGCTATTTGGCATCTAGTATGCCATACTAATGGTGGTTTATCATCGTATTTTACAACTGAGATATAATTTTATTAATATAACTTTGCAGATATTCATTAAAATCAAGATATGGTCTTTCATCCTAATTTATGCTCCCACTAATTTTCGCCGAATTTGCATAACCCTCATTATGCAAAGATGAGATATCATGATAAAATCCTAGTGGGGACTAATACCCTATTAACTTTATGGTGATGACCTTGTGGTAGCACAACAAATCACCCCATACTTAATAGGTAGGCAATTATTGCTAGTTGCAACTCTTGTAGCTCTTTGTCATTTAGCCTTTAGAGTTATGACCTTGTGATTGTACAACAAGCCATATACTCTAGTTAGGTCAAACCCGCTTGTTACGTTATGAGAATGAATTTTTCACACAGCCCTTGTGGTAGCACAACAAAGCCATGTAAATGGTCCACCCCAAGGTTTGGCAAATGCCTTAGCCATGATCACCAATCCCTTGCTAAACGGGTCTTGTGGTAGCACAACAAACCCATCCAATCTAAGACTGGCTCATCAAGACCATAACAACGGTTGGGTACGTAAGTCGTTCTTAATGTCACATGCTTATTGACCTAATTAAAACAAGGAGGGATTTTATTTTAGTCTCATCAATAATATGTTCTAAGTATATGTAATACCTTTGCAATATCATATATCTAAGGTATAACTTATAGCACACATCTACATATCAAATATGCATAAAAATAGGTGATCATGGACTTAGCCCTAAGCATGCACCTAAGGCACACCTATAGGTGCAAAACCTTACTTCAGATGCTTGAGTTGGTATCATCCCACTTCAAAAGGGTGGTTCTCCAAGTGGTCTCGCTTCCAACCTTCCACGAACTGGCTTCTAACTCTTACAAGTGGCTTAAGGGTACGCAGACTCACAAATGTACATAACTTAGTAAGAAAGCTTAGTTCTAACCAAGGGAAGTACATTAATGGAGGGAGGTAGAATGTACAATCAGATTGTATAGAGAGAGAGGAAGCACACGTAGGCCCCATTTAATAACATAACCAACATAATTAAAAACAATCACAAGTCAAGCATAATTAAGTCCATGATCACCTCCATACACACATATAAGATATATCATATATATCAGCATAAAATTATATATTATATTTTAAAATTCTCAATTTCATGCATGTCGAATTTTCATGAAAAAATAACATGAAAATAACACGACACCAACATATAAACAATTTATATAAAATAAACATATACATCTAAACTATTTAGAGCATTCAAGCATTCCCAATACAGTGCAAATTTAACAACTAATGTCCCAATTTCTATTCTGTAAAATCTCATTTTACAGAATTAATTAAGACACTAATTATTTAAGTTAAACCTTTAAAACAATTTTAAAATTCAACCATGAGTGAATCTATGTAAATAGAGCTTAACATTATCTAACATGTCATTAAACACTTTAAAATATATTAAATAAATTTTTATAAATTTTTATAAATTTCTTGGAATTGTCTAGTAATTTTTTAGATTTTCTATGACTTTAAACACTTTAAAATCAATAAAATAAAGTGTCAGGTGCATTGCTGCATCTACACCCACCTGGTGCGCCGGCATCTATCAACGCGCCGAACACCATGTGCCACTTAGTGTGCCACTCACGTGGCCACCCCTCCGCAGCTCTGCCCGATGACATTGTTCATCTAGGGGATATGTCTCCCTTAACTCGGACATATCTCCATATCCCATGGTCAGAAAAATCCAAAAAATTATGCCTTAGAATACTCATCGTATAAAGATTCCAAAACTGCCAGCCTAATATTAGGAAAAATCTCAACTGACTAAGGAAGAAGAGGAGGTGGTCACCGAGATTCCGTAGCAGAAATCACCATTTTGCATCGAGGATAACTCTTTATCCCAAAAACAAAAAATTCTAAAAAAAATACAATTTAGAATCCTCATCAAATGAAGTTTTCAAATATGTATATTCACATTCATATAAAAATTATAAAACATCATAAAAATAGGGAGAAACAGGTCGGCGCCACAGACTCCGCAGAACCCTAATTTGTCGTAAAAATCTAAAATTCTCTTCCTCCGCCACCGTTCAAAGTTGGAGATCGTGAGTAAATGTTAGGTAATCACATTAACTATCTCATAAAACCTTTTTCAATGCTCAATTTTGTCTATGGAAGGATATTTCACAAAATCCCCAAATTCGGGTAACAGTTCAGGCATGGTAGAAACACCAAATTTTGGAGCTTCTCCCGAACTCTACAGAGATCAAAACTTTGAACGGTTTGCTGCGTTGGAATGACCTATATCACGAGATTTTACAGAAGCCAACCAATCTCTTATCTAAATCACATACAAATTATGGTGGCCTCGATAATATAGACGTTTGCATAGATTCGGGAAAACAAAAATTACATGAAATAATGTCGATTCGACGTCAGTTTCAACCGACTTGAACCGAGCTCTGATACCACTGTAAGGAATTGTCCATAAATATTTGGTGCAGCGGAAGCGACGATTCTTTTGGGTTCCTTTAGAATCTGTCTCAATCGGAACCGAACGATGAAAATCGAAAATCGATTAAATTGGGTTCAAATATACTTGATACGGATTCATATAATTCCATGGAGAATAAAAATATGAGCTTCTCATGATCTTCAAACCGTTCAAGTGTCCGGTCTCCAGCAGTATCTACACAAAGTTCATCCACAGTAGGTTCTCCCTTCGCGCCGTCCTCGAGAACTCTTCCCCAACAGAGCTCCATCAGCCATGGACGCCTTCTAGAGAGAGAAGGAGGTAGGGAGGAGGTTGATGACGTGGTTAACACCCTTGGCTTGATGGGGTTTGGCTAAAACCATTAGTACTTATAGAGAATTTCGAACCTTTTCATAAAAACTTAAAATCTCCGTAAATTACGCCCTTGCCCCTGTACTTGTGGATAAGTCCTTTTGTGTGTGACCCACTAGGCCCATTAGCTTATTTGGTTGAGGCCTAAATAAAATAGAAAATTTTTATTTAATTTAATTAAATCTGTTATCCGATAACAAATTATTCGGCCTACCGATCATGAAGGGTACAAGCCACATCCCATGATCCCAAATGGCTATAGGGATAATCTCATCTCGATTAAGCATTTCCATCATTAGTTACCCACATAGATATAAACTCTCGTCCATCCAATGTCCCGGTCAGATAGGAGTACATCATCGACTGTTAACTCCTTAGTATACCGACTATATAGGATCCTGTACTCAGAATTAGATCAATTGGAAAACTCCTTTTCCAATCATCCTATCTACCCTAGTCAGGGATTTAAAGTACTATCCCATAGGACATTCATTCTCACTTACCAAGAGTGGACGATCTCTTGTTGTCCTCTCAATTGCCTCCATCGGGTTTTTCTTGTACTCGATCCATCGCTATACTGGACCATCTATACGGTGGTCCATAAAACAATGGTTAAAGCACAAGTTCCACCTAACAAGGCATCTTTGGCAACTCAGGTCAAAGGTCCAACAATGCAACCGTGATGATAGAAAACCCTAATTGATAGTTCAATAAGATACCATTCAAGGTTTATAATTTGATCAGTTCAGTGAACTCATTCAACTAATGAGCACATGTATGTGTATCTCAATGTCTCCACACTAAAGACCAATGAGATCAGTCATCCTCATCACATGAGAAGACATCACGTACACTAGTCTATCCGGATCCTTAATGTCCAATCTCAAGTATTCTATGACTAGGAACATTTAGATCAAATACCTCTAGATAATCAATCTCATTATCATGATCTCATCATGATTTAATCATCATTGTATTTGATCATGGACTTCATTATGATATTCGCATCTAATAAGAGCTTATAATGAAGATTTGCCTAATTAATTGAATGAGATATGTGTAGAAATGTCGAATCATATCATATATGATTGGCTTGTAGGGCATACATTTCTATCAGCTCTCTCACCCACACACCCTTACCCTCCAAACACTCTCTTGGTAGATTCTAACCTCTCTTCTGGGATATTCCTTATTAGTTGATTTGGTTGTTTCCATCAAGACCTCTGTAAGTCCCCATCCGTGGAGTAATCCTCTCCGCACAATTGGACTGGTTGTACCATTTTCCAAAACCCCGAAGAACTCAAGTATCTACTCGTGGTGATTCTGTGACAACCTTATGGCCCGTTTGGTTAAAGTTTCAAATTTGACACTATATCAATATTGATATTGATAACTTTAGAGGTTAATGCCCTGTTTGGTCAGAGTTTCATTTTTGATACTATATCAATATTGATATTAATATTTTCAAATGTTGGAGTATCAATATCAAAAGTAATACAAGTTGACACTTGTATTACATGATATTCTTTGTTTGCACTACGAATTTTAAAATTGATACAATTAACCAAACACCTCTTAATAGTTTCTATCAATATCAATTTTAAAATTGATAATGATAGAGATACCTAATAGTGTTACCAAACAGGGCGTAAAGTAACAATATTAAATTTGATACAAGTTGACACTTATATTACATAATGTGCTTTGTTTTCACTATTAATTTCAAAATCGAAACTATTAACCAAACACTTATTAGTGATTACTAGGAATATCAATTTTAAAATTGATAGTGATAGAGGTGTCAAATAGTGTTACCAAACAGGGCCTTAGGTCTTGGAGATTGAAACAATAGGAACCATACCTACTTGAGTGAACAATTGCTAACAATCTATCTAATCTAAGGTTTGAACCCAAAAAAGGTCAAGTAATCATTCTAAAAACTTGTTTGCATAACTTGCTTGCTCACCAAAATTGAAAACAAAAAAAATTCCTTATTTCAAAACACCTAAAATAAAAAAAATCTTTTCAATTTTGTGTACAACTTGTTTGCCAACAACAAAATCGAAACAAAACAAAAATCAAACAAAACAAAACATAACAAAAAATCTTCAATTGTGTGCTCCACTTGCTTTTCTTTTTTTAACCATCTTTTTGTAGAAAGATCGACATGATACCCATGGTGCTAAGTTTTGGAAGACACGTCGGGATGTCGGACTACTACAAGATGGGCCATGTTAATGTCGTCAAGGAACCCAAAATTCAAGATCCCACCCATCAGCCTGCTCCGCTTAGCATGGAGCAACTCCTCCAGGCTCTATCTCTCCACCTTGATCCTAAATCCTTCTCAATCGTGCAGTCCCTAGCAAAGGGCAAGACGCTTGTCAATCAAGGTCCAGCTAAAGTCAAGCGAGCTACCTCACCTCCTCAATCAGCAGTTCGACCTCTTACCATAACCCCACCTGGGCAGTCCTGCCATGTTACTTCACCTACTCACCCCATTGTGGGTCATTCTTCAGCTCGCACACCAACCCACCTCCCTCCCATCAGAGTACCATGTGCATACCCCCTAGTGAATTCCTCTCCACCCATTACTAGGGATAAGGAAACCGTTTAATCTCCCATCCATAGTATCTACATTCCTCCATCACAAACACCAACTTACCTTCACTACAATGGCTCAAGTCACCTTTAGCCATGTCAATCATTTTATGAGAAAATCATTTTGATGGCAAGATGATCGAAAACCTCTTGCTATTCCTTTTAAGTGATCTTTAGAGGGTGCAGCCCTAGAATGGTTTTTTTCACTAGGGGAAATTGAGATATGGGATTTCAAAATTATCAAGGCCAAACTTTTGCAACGATATAGGCCGGGTTGTTCAATAATTGGGGATGCAAAAGGAGACGTGGAATTAATGTAATATCATGATGAATTGAGTCCCATGACTGAGAAGCACATTGATGCTATGCACCAACCTAGGAGCTCTCCTCAACCCCATTCAAATCATCATCATCGGCCAACTCCTCGACGCCAGTTGATTAGGCCACCCATGCCCCAACCTCAACTGGTCATGCAACCCTTGCCAATGGCACAAACAATTATGCACAATCTAGTTCCTTTTGTCAATGGTGCAAACACTTCATTACATAAACTGGCTCCCCAGCCTTTGACTCAACCAACATTTCCAAAGGCCCCTTGGCCAATCATCCGGCCCTTGGTTTCTCAGCCTATTCAACCAACAACCCCTCGGCCAACCATTCAAGCCTTGACTCCTCAACCATGTTTACCAACAACTCCTCAGCCCAAACTGACTTCTAAGCTGACACCAATTGAACATCCTTCGGCTATTCAATTAACCCCAAAACATAGGGTTCACCCTAGGTAAGTTAAGACCCTTGTTTCTTCTATTGCTCCTGCCTTGGCAGAGGAACCAGTCACTCCTATTTATCATGCTCCTACCCTCATAGAGGAACCAATTAATCTGATCATCCCTACTCCTACTATAGTAGATGATTTAGTCACTTCAACCCTTCATGCTCCTGCCATCGTAGAGCAACTAGTCACTCCGATCATCCATGCTCTTGCCATGGTAGATGATTTAGTCACTTTGACCCATCGTGCTCCTGCCCTAGTAGAGGAATCAATCACTCCAACCATTTTTGCTCCTGTCATGGTAGAGGAATCAGCTTCTCATCATGTCATTGCTATATCTCAGGATCAAAGTCAACCAGTAGAGGAGATTGAACCAAACCCTTCTACCTTTTTGGAATCCCCTAGACTAGGCATGTCCTCTTCCATAGAACATCCTGAGGAGAAGCCTACTATAGGGAGCTTAGATGAAAGAATCATAAACTTAGTTGATTGTCAATCCAATGAAAGACTGGGCAAGGATTTGTCAAGCATTGATCAGTTGTTACCATCATTGGAATTGATCAATGAAGATGGTCAAATTGAATTGACCCCTGAACTGGGAAGTAAGGAGACTGAATTGGTCAATGAAATAGGGAGTAAATCCACAAGCCTCCAGAAGGATGTAGACCTTGTCGACTCTAGAAACGGGTTTTGGATCAGCACCTCAAGAGAAGGTGAAAGATAGAATAGAATAGGGGGAAGCAAGTGAATCGGAAGACACTCGGAAAGCGGTAAAAGGTCCTCACCTCGGTCTCACACTCACATTGATCCCCGAACTTTCATCTCACGGCGTCACTCAAGCACCAGATATGGTTTGTGTCATATGGGAGGAGAGTGAGTAGGAGATGAAATTAGAACATGAATAAAAAGGTGGTCGCCCGGAGCCGCGGGCTCCGCTTTATGTAATAAAAATAGAAAGAAGTTGAATTTGATCGTGTGTATCTTAACGCGGGAGATGAAATGTGGGTTAAACATTCTTTCTCGTCGGCCGGCCGATGAAGAAGAGTCCAACCGATGCTAGCTTGATGTACCTATGCAACTAGTAGACAAAGAAGACAAGAAAACAAGTGAAGGGAGGATTAGAACTGTGTGAAGTGTAGTAACTGTAAAAACAATAACACAAAACGGCAATTGGAAACAAATTCACCGGATTCAGGGTTAGCCCTAACCTTTTTTTTATTTTTTTATGATGTATAAAATGATGCAAAACTAAATAAAAATGATACTTAAATATGAACTAAATGATTTGAATGAAGAGTTAGTAAAGAGAATATGAATGGTTAAAGACAACACAACCCAGGCAAAGTGGCAACCGGGTTGGATAGATTCATTATAAACTGCGCGCCTCTGATACAGAGACTGTAACGAACAGCACCAATGTCAGAATAAAGTGATGTTTGTTTCAAAATAAAGAGGACTCACTGAGGGTGGTTTTATATGAAGACAAGTTTGCTTGAATCTTATGATAAGTAATATGAATTTACCTGATAATCAGGATCTTGGACAGTGAAGTTCTGGAAACTCCCAGCACAATATAGATGTAGGACATGCTATGGGAACCAATGATATCTGAATTGAATAATTCTTGTTGGAGATAAAATACAACTCACCGAGGAACAATTTATATGAAGTATGTATAGGCTGAATCCACCATTAAATGTACTAAAATTGACTGAGAAAATGATGACTTAGAAGAGAAGACTTCGGATATGTCTGTGCAGCGTCGGTGTTGAAGCCGTAACAAGCTAAGGGAATGTCAGAATTGATCTCCATTTGTTGAATATGAAATATATCTTGATGAATCACACTTATTATGAAGGAAGTAAGGCCATAAAATGACTATAAAGATCTGTAGAAGCTGATGATCAGCAGTGCAGCACGTCGGAGCATAAACCAGCTTTTTTTCTCACTTTGGGATGATCTCCGGGCACCGGGATGAAGAGAGGACGATTTGGGGAGGTTGGGGCAAGCCAAGGGAGGCTGGAGGGTGAGGAGAATAGTGCTGGAGGATGAGGATGACCTTCTTAGGTCGTTCATATGAGTCTCCCTTTATAGGGGATGAGAAACAGGTCAAAAAATAGCAAGTTTTGATACATCCGACCATAGGTTGGATTTCCTCCATTTAATGTTGCTAATTTTTATCATGAGACTTCTGGAAACTTACCCAACTGATTGAGAGGGATTGGAAACCGTGGATCACCTTCCCCATGTTCAAAATATGTCTCCACTTGAAGAGGAAACAAATCTAGTCTAAAAATGGCAAGTTTTGATGTAAAAGACAACAAGTTGGATTGCCATCATTTGATGATGCTAATTTTGACCATGGACCTTATAGATACTATAACAAGTGATATGGAGGAGGAAAAAGGAAGGTAATATCGTGAATTTGTCAGATATGTGCCCAATGGGCTGGGCTTGCATGCAATTGGGCTTGATCGGTGCTGCGTGCGGACAGAACTGCGCATCTGACTTCTAAAAGGCACTGCGGACAAATGGTAGATCGGAATTGAATGATGTTTGTTGCAATGGAAAGATAACTCAGATAATAAGATTATTCATTTTGAATACTTTTTATTAGATGTCCATATAATCCTGTGAAAAATTTCCAAATAGAGGATATGCTGGGAAAAGCATAATCTGGTACACCACCAAGAGTCTCTTGTTCGGCAAACATGGAGTTGATTAGAAATTAGCAAATCATCCTCATATTTCCAATAAGCACCTCGTCTCATCCAAAAGGGTGGTTCATCATGATTTTGATGGTCTAAAAGAGATGTTGCCAACGGAATAATGGTTTAAGCTCTAAATAAGGCCAAATTGGCGTGTCTACAGACCTTAGCAAGGGAAAACTGGGACCTCCTCCATATAGGCAGGCAAATCCCTTAGCATCAATCTTTGGGCCACAACCCTTACCTCATTCTCCTCCTAAGTAATAAGCTGGCCTATGGGCCCACAATCAATCAATCTTAGGGCCATGACCCTTTCATTATTCTTTTCCAAATCAACAATCGGGCCCATGGGCCCACAATTCCTCAATGTTAGGGCCACCACCATTTCTTTATCCTTCTCATAATCATCAATTGGGACAATGGGCCCATAATCTTTCAATCCTAGGTCCATGGCCCATATTTCATCCCATTTAGTTAGTCTCTTATGCCCCTTTCCATCAATCGGGCCCGCGTGCCCCTTTTCTACATTTGGGCTCTTAAGCCCCTTTCCATCGATCAGGCCCACGTACCCCCTTTCCATCAGCCGAGCCCATGTGCCCCCTTTCCACAACAGGGCCCATGTACCCCCTTCACCCAACCGGGCTCACGCACCCCTTTTTATCAACTGGGCCCATGTGCCCCCTTTATACGACCGGGCCCGCGTGTCCCTTTTCATCAACCAGGCCTGAGTGCCCCTTTTCTCCAATCTAGCTTGTGTCTTCCTTTCTTTCTACACAGTCTACGTGCCCCTTTCCTTCCATCAGGCCCACGTACCCACAATTCTCCCCAATCGGGCCCATGTGCCCTTAATTTTTTTTAAATCGGGCCTATGTACCCGCAATTCACCTCAACTGGGCTCGCATGCCCACTTTTTTCTACAACCGGGCCAATGTGCCCAAATTCTCTCTAAATCAGGCCCAGGTGCCCAACTTCGAGTACACATGCCCACACTCCTTCAACTTCGGTCCTACATGCCCCTATTCCTTCACAAGCGGGCCCGCATGCCCAGACTTCTTCGAAATTAGGCCCCCGTGCCCCCACTTCTTCAACTTTGGGCTTGCGCACCCATACTCTTAAATGGCACCTGCGAGCCCATCACAATAATTCCAAATCACAATCATACTCCAAACCATTTAAATTGGGTTAATGTGCCCACTCTTATCATTGGTCCCTCAGGCTCAAACTCCAATCGGGCCTTCCAGCCCATCACCTCCAATCAGGTCCTCATGCCCGTCAACATCAACCGGGCCCTCTAGTCCGCATTCAACTCTTGGGCCCACGTGCCTCTTGATTTCAACCATTCTCGAGCCTTCAAGCCCAGTCTCAATTCCCGGGCCCAAGAGTCCGTGTTAACTCACTATTGTTTTCAAGCATGTTTATTTCCTTTCATATTCTCTTTTCTTTTCTGGATTTTACTCATGGGTGGAGAAATTTTCTAGGTGATACCACAATCTTTGCCTTTTGCATCATTAATCCTAACTCTGCTATGCTAAATCAGATCCTCCACATCTTTTACTTCATCATATAACTCTGAATCCTCGATCTAATGAAGCATATTAAAAGTGGAAGCAGCAAGGCAAGGCAAGGCAACCACAAGCAACGTCATCACCAATAATGAACTCCTTCTCTCAGGTATTACATGAAATTGCATTCATCATCATTATGTCATCCGCAATGCAATATTTTTTGAAATGATTTTGAATCTCACATGACAATCTTACTTGAGAGAAAATTTATTATTGACGATAACTACTTTTTGTTCTATCAAAATGAATTATTTACATTTCTAGGCATGTTAACAATTGATTCACCCATGTAATGTAATCTACCTCAAAAAATGGAGAGAACTACTAGTATGACTTGAGTCCACATGCCCTAGGTTGTTCTCTAGGAGTCGAGGTTGGATTCCATCCCACATACAACACATCCGAATCCCAGAATCTGAATGACCTGACACCTAAGAGAAGCTAGGCAACGCCTAGAGATGGAAGGAAAACCCTCACCCTATTCTCTTCTGTTCGGTCCAAGATAGGCAAAGGGGACTAGAGGGGGAGAGTATCGAAAGCATCCGCCGCCTTAGTAGGAGGCCATCTCAAAAGGTCCAACTTCTTAAAAGAAATGAAAAAGGGTGTCAAAAGATGGGCAATGAACCCCCACAGGTTTAAACAAATATGGGTCAATCTTAATGAGTACCCAAAACGTAGGAAATGAAAAAAAAGGCACCAAAAGATGGGCAATGGACCCACAGGTCAAAGCACCTGTCCGAATGTGTGCCATAAAAATAGGTTTGTCAATAAAGAAGAAAAGACCTGAAGAGGCTGAACCCCAACGGGCAATTTGGTGTGAGTAGAGAAATCCCTCTTAACATCCCCAAAGCCTATCAAGGACTTTCTATCAATTCTTCATTCTTAACCCCCTAGGGTGTGGGTTGACCAACTAAATCAAAGCTAAGTGCTGGCCGATCAAATGATGAAGGTCGGAAAGATTCTAGGTAAGGAACCCCATTTTGCATATGGTATCTACCAGTGAACCTAGAATAACAACCAAGTGATGAGGATTTTTGTCAATACTAAATTTTCTCTCTAAAAAAAATTGAATATTATCAAAAATAAAAAAATGATGAATATCTTCAAAAATACAAAAAAAATAAAAATAAAACTCCGAAAAAGTTGAATATCTTCAAAACTCCAAAAAAAAATTAAGTATTTTCAAAACTCCAAAAAAAATGAATATTTTAAAAATCCCAAAAAAATGAATCTTTTACAAAACTTCTTTTTCAAATTCCAACAAAATTTTCATCACCATACTTGGTTTGAATTCTCGTCTTTACATTCATATTTATTCTTAGTCTCTAATGTTTCAAGTTTTTCATTGCATATCTGCTGCTTTATTTTTACACCCTTAAGAAGGCTATTACCCCTTGACAAAGGTTAACGCAGATTGTAACTTGCAAGGGGGATAAGCCATACTAGCATTCTAATTTTGTTTTTTGAGTGTTTTAGGCATGAAGAACAAACAAGGAGAATTGCACAACAAGGCGATACTCGCCACTTTTCTTCCCCAAGGATTCTTAGGAGAACGTGTCACCATGACCTCAGCCTCAACTTCGTAGAGAAGCGTTTTTCAAGATTTCAATAAGGCGATGCTAGCCACTTTCCTCCCCTAAGGATTCTCAGGACGAGGTGTCATCATTACCTCAGCTTCAACTTTGTCGAGAAACTTTGCTCTGTGTCTTCATTAAGGCACATGAACTCTTTTGTGAGAATGTATGTCATCACACTGCAAACTCACATCATCATTTCCTTTCTTAGCATATATTAGGTGCATTACTACTTATTTTATGCATTGACGTTGAACCGTGACTACAAAGAAGACTTGACCCGAGATCCCCTTCACAAAAATCTACGATGTTCGGGACATCTTCAGTGCTCATGGATAAGCCAAAGTTGTGCTGTGAGGGACGATGGTTCCCGAATGGGTATCTTGACCTCATAGACAATCTATATCTTCAACTATTTGTTAAACAAGTCATGTTTTTGTTTTCTTGAGCCCAGCATGCATCATGTAGTATTAGTTGCATTGCATTTTTTGTTATCATTGCATACATCCATTCATGATCTTCTACCTCTATCAGGATATCTCTGAACCCTACCCGGGATGTTCTTCCATCGTTTACCCCGATTTCGATCTTTCTAATAACCCACTATGTTCTATAATCCCACCGTGTTTGATAATTCCACCATGCCTGTTAATCCCACGGTGTTCGGTAATCACCTTGTGCCCCCAAATCATTCATTTCTATCCCCACTGTGGCCACTGCAACACCCTTCTTGCTATTTATCCCATCGTGGCAGTCAATTCATCCCGCCAAGGGCCTCCTATTTGATCATGCTTGCACCGCCATTATCTTCACGGTCTAAGCTTCAACATTTGCCTTTTGGAATTCAAGATCATTCCATTCTGAATTGAATCTTGTCTCTTGAATAGCCTAAATGAATCTGAGAGCTTGAATGTGCTCGATTGGTATTCTTTTACTTTTCAAAATAAATCTCTTTTTAAATTTTAACCCATCACAGTACAAGAACACCACAAAGATCGGGTTACCAGTTGATGATGAACGTACAAACTCATGTTTCGGGGACTCCCCACCACGTTGGGGTTTGGCTATTCTTCTATCGTGCCCGTGGCACATCTCTTACCAATCGAACATAGGAAGACTTAATGAAACATGGTGGTTATTCAGGACACTCGAGGAGATTCATCTTGCTGAATCTGGTCATTGAGCGTGTCTATATCTACACCTTGATGCCACCTTTTCAGTCCACTGTCATTTAGCTACACTACATTACACTACGATCCACCTCGCTTCACTATGTTTTCTCTACGTTTCAATCTTCTCCGCTAAATGTCATTCCCTTGCAAAGCTGACATCAAGGCGAGGCAAGCTGTAGACACACCAATTTGGCCTAATTAGGAGCCCCAGACTCCTATTTCATGGGTGATATCTTTTATTTGACCATTATCTAATCCGGATACCTTGTGGAGATGAGCTAAGGATGTTGGTGGAGACCCCCGTAAGTTGGGAATGGACCTATGATTTTTGAAATAATGTCGTAACCTTCAAGCAAGAGCCACGTGTTAATCTTGAAAACATGAAGCCTGCTCAACGACCGACCTTGAATTGTCCATACTTGAAGGTCTCGGTAATCCGCATGTGTTCCATAACATTCGGGTTTCCGACAAGTCATTTTGGTGGGCGTTGGTCTATAACGACTTTTTATTATGGCTTTTCGATCCGTGCTGACACAGCTATCCCAGACCACGTGTTAGGCCTTCCATCTCATCACCAGGCATTTTTGTGTCACCCAGCTCGATCCTAGCCATATATTTTCATCAACCGAGGCTATACGGCTATTCCGGTTGATTTTAGGGTTTCCCAGTTTTTTCGAGGTTCGTCTCGCGTTTACCGAGTTAATCTCAAATTTTTTGATGATTTCAGATTTTTCGATCATACCAAACTTGTTCAGTTATCATTTTAAGTCATTCCGAGTTGACCGGAGATTCCTTGACCGAAACCATGTCTTTTCGGATCTCCACCGTGGTTTTTGGTTTTTCACAGAACGATAAACCAGTAGTCAAAGCTTCATGCGAATGTCTCGGGAGTAATGCCAGCTGTTTTACTGACTTGAGGAGATGCGGTTGAACACCCTCTTTCCAACGCAACAAACGGGAGCCGAATTGGATGACCTGTTTGCAAGTTACGGCCCGCGGAACACGTGCACAGGAGAGAGAGTGTACTGCGCCCTCGCCCCCCTTGAAATGAGAGGATGCGGTCATCTCTCCCTCAATGTGGGGGCACGCCTTGCACGCCCTCTCTCCCTTTGAAAGGTGAGGGTGCGGTCGGTTTCTAAAAACCAGAAATTGCCCCGGTTTACACCTTCTAAACCGATCTTTTGGAAGGTTTCCCCCACTAAGTTTCGATTATTTTGACCGCACCCCCAGGTTGGGGGCACCTTCATCTTGTCAAGTCTGATTTTTAGCAAATTTCGAAAGGTTATGGCAATTTTTAGTAATGAAACATTGAACGTGCCCCCGCCTCCCTTGAAAGCAGAGGGTGCACCCTGTGCACCCTCACCTTCTTTAAAACAGGGGCACAGTCGGCCAATTTTCTTGTTTTGAACCAGTTCTCCATCTTTATAAATTGAGGGCTATTCACAATGACCATGGGTTACCACTCATGATCTAGCTCGTCATGTGGTTGTCCAAGCTCCCTCTCATGGCCATCCCGACATTCAAATCCGAGCTGATGTTCAGGGATCAATCCTGAAGTGAAGAAGAAGGCCTGATCCGTGCACTCTACATCGCCGAACTTCATTGGCTTCTATAGAAAATTTGGGGCTTATGCTACAAAAGTAGTCAATAGAAGAGTTACACCTCCCCTCGTCTTATTTCATCTGCATCCAGTGACACATGATTCCAACTTGCCGTTTGTCCATGGCAATTGCTGCACTGAGAGCGTACATCCAGGTTTTGTTTTCTATATCCGTTCACTTCCATATTTTCTACAGGCCTTTACGGACGTATTCCAGAGAAGTTATCAACATAAGATATCTTTCTCTCTGAGTTCTACATTCATAGAAAACAAACGCACTCAATTCTGACATCAGGATCAGCCGCAGAATTTTCTGCACCAAAGTCGCGCCAGAGGGGACTGCACCCATCCGAGGGCAGACCATCTAGACCAGCTTCCTTTGCTCATTCCAGCTTCGATCCGAGCCACCCTACTCTATAAGTCTTTCATATTTCATTTACAGCATATTTAAGTCATTTTTATTTATTTCTACATTATTTACTTACCCATCAAAAATACAAAAAAAGGGGTTAGGGCTCGCCCCAATCGGGTGAGTTTGATTCTGATTGCTTCTTTCTTTCATCTCCTTTCTTACAGTTTCTACACTTCCCACAAGTCTAATCAAACCCTTCACTTGGTTTATTGTTCTAAGTTGCACAGATTGATCAAGCTAGCACTGGTTGGACTCTCCCTCATTGGCCGGTCGAAGAGGAAGAAGGTTGAACTCACACATCATCTCCTGCGCTAAGGTACACACGGTCATCTCTTGTTTTTTTTTCCATAAAGTGGAGACTGTGGCTCCTAGCGACCACAATGTATTTATTCTTGTTCTAAGTCATTCTACTCCTCCCTCTCCTTTCACACGACCCGAACCATCTCCGGTGCTCGAGTGATGCCGTGAGATGAAAGTTCGGGGATCAATGTGAATGTGGGACCGAGGTGAGGATTTTACCATTTTTTGAGTGTTTTTCGATTCACTCTCTTTCCTCTATTCTACCATCACCTTTTCTTGAGGTACCGATCTGGAACCCATTTTCAAGTCAACAAGAAGGTGTAAAACTGGGGAGGATGGGATTGAAATTTCAGGAGCAGTCATAGAGTCCAAACTATGCTTTAATTCTTCAAAATGCTCATCCATTCGGTTGAGCTTAACAATAAAAGCTTGAGTGAGGCTGGGTTCCCGAACCACTGGTGCTGGCACTGAGTTGCAAGATAACTAGAAGGAGATGGATGTGGTGGGTTGGAGGGAGGAACTAGCATAGGATTTGATGGGTGCTCCACGGTTGGGTGAGTAGAGACACGACAGGGTTTCCTAGGAGAGGAGATAATAAGAGGCCAAGCTGTCGATTGAGGTGGCACAGGGGCCTAGTCGCCCTCAACTTGGTTGATGGGCATCTTTTCCTTAGTGGTGGATTAGATGATTGCAAAGGTCTTGGGATCAAGGTGAAGAGATAGATCCTTGAGAGCTTGTTCTATACTATGTGAGGCGGATCGGTGAGCAAGATCTTGGACTTCGGGTTCCATCATGGCATTAACACGGCCCTCTGGTTGGGCCATGGGTTGCTGAAGCTCGTAGTGACTTGTCTCGTACTCTTCTTGATCGTAGTAGTCCGACATCCCAATGTGTCTTCCAAACTTTAGCATCATGGGCATGCTGTCAAACTTTCTAAAAAGATGGTTGAAAGAGAAAGTGGAATGTGCAATTGAAAAAAAAGTTTTTGTTGTGTTTTGTTTTGTTTGATTTTTTTTGTTGTTTCAATTTTGTGGTTGGCAAACAAGTTTTACACAAAATTAAAGAGATTTTTTTAGGTGTTTTGAAAGACGGAATATTTTTTGTTGTTTTCAATTTGGGTGAGCAAGCAAGTTGTGCAAACAAGTTTTTAGAATGACTACTCGACAATTTGTAGGTACAAACCTTAAATTTGATAGATTGTTAGCAATTGTTCACTCAAGTTAGGTATGGTTCCTATTGCTCTAATCTTTATGACCTAAGATTGTCACATAATCACCACGACTAGATAGTTGAGTTCCTCGGGGTTTTGGGATGAATGGTACAACCAACCCAATCGTGTGGAGAGAAATACTCCATGGATGGGGACTTACAGAGGCCTTGATGGAAATAACTAAATAAACTAGGAAGGAATATCCCAAAAGATACATTAGAATCCACCAAGAGAGTGTTTGGAGGGTGAGTGTGTTGGGAGAGAGATCTCCCACCTCGAATGCCCTATGGATCAGAACAAGTCTAGTACACGATGCAAAAATATAATGCAAAAGTAAAAATGGAGGGTAAGAGGAGAAGAAGTAATCAATGTGCACAAACATGAAATGAAATTAAGCTATTAAATGTAAGCAAAAAAAGCAATCATAGAACAAGATAATTAACTAGAAACTAGTAACTAAAAGGTGGTTCACGCAAGAACTAGTTTGTGAATGAGTGTCCACGTGGGAACAGATCTGAAGTAGAAGGAAAAGGGTGGTCCATGCGGGGACCGATCTGAAAATAAAGTGGCTCACTTGGGAGCCGAGTTTTGGAAAGGTGGGTGGTTCACGTGGGAACCAGTTTTTAAAGGAAAGGGGTGGTTCACGTGGAAACCGGTTTGTTTGGTTGGAAAAGGAAAGAAAGGCCACGTCAGGTCAATTTAAAAGTGATACAAAGGGGTGGTCCACACAGGGATCTATCTGAAAGTGGATTGGTTCATGTCGGAACTGGTTTAGGAAAGGGGGTTGGTTCACGCGGGAATCAGTTTTTAGAAAGAAAAGGGTGGTTCACGCGGGACCCGATGTAAAAGTTAACAAAAAGGAAAGAGGGTCACGTGGGGCCATTCTAAAAGTATTGGAATGGGGTGGTCCATGCGGGGACCAATCTAAAAGTAGGTTGGTTCACGCAGGAACCGGTTTAGGAAAGGGGGTTGGTTCATGTGGGAACCGATTTTTAAAAAGAAAAGGGTGGTTGACGTGTGAACCAGTGTAAAAGATGACAAGAAGCAAAGAGGGCCATGTGGTGCCAATATGAAAGTATTGGAATGGGGTGGCCCTCGCGGGGACCAATCTGAAAGTAGGTTGGTTCATGTGGGAACCGGGTTGAAAAGTGGGTTGGTTCACGTAGGAACCGATTTTTAAGAAGAAAATGGTGGTTCATGCGGGATCTGGTGCAAAAGATGACAAGAAGGAAAGAGGGTCATGTGGGGCCAATATGAAAGTGTTATAATGGGGTGGTCCACGCGGGGACTGATCTGAAAGTATGTTGGCTCATGCGGGAACCAGTTTAGAAATGGAGGTTGGTTCATGTGGGACCAGTTTTTTGGAAGACAAGGGTGGTTCACGCAGAAACTAGGTTTGAAATTAAGAGAATGCAAATCAGATCCACATGGGGACAATATTAAAGAGAAAGTAAACAACCAGATTTAAAAGTAGATTGACATGAAAAGCGTGAAATAAGATCCAGTTCGCACGAGAACTAAATTAGAAAACAACTAGTTGAACGGATGAATCAAACTAGCATGGTTAAAGACATTGGTTGTCCCACCGTGGTCGCCACAAAGTTGTCGACTCTGAAAATGAGTTTTTCATCTTCCAGATCGCCACCTCAAGAAAGGGATGAGAAAGATAGGAAGGAAACACGGAAAACTCTCTCACGTCGGTCCCACACTCATATTGATCCCTGAACATCTCCTGACATCGCTCGAGCACCGGAGAGATGGTTTGGGTCATGTGAGAGGAGAGTGAGGATGGAATAAAAAAACGCATAAAAAGGTTGAAGAATGTGGTCGCCAGGAACCGTAGGTTCCACTTTAAATGAAATCAGAGAGAATTGACCGTGTGTACCTAAGCGCGGGAGAGATAGTGCTGGTTCAACCTTTTTCTTCTCCGGCCAGTCGATGAAGAAGAGTCTCCAACTGATGCTAGCTTGATAAACATGTGCAATTTGAGCAATAAACAAAGTGAATAAAATTGATTAAACCTAGGTGAAGTGTAGAAATTATAAAAAGACAGATAAGGAAAAGAGCAATTGGATTTGAACTCACTAGATTGGGGCAAGCCCTAACACCTTTTTTTAAAAAAAATTGGATGATAAAAATGACACAAAATTAAAATAAAGTAATTTAAATATTCTCTAAATGAAATAGAAAAGACTTAGGGGGTAGGATGGCTCGGATCAGAGCCGGAACGAGCAAAAAAAGCTAGTTCGGATGGCCTGCTCTTGGGTGAGTGCAGTGTCCTGCTGGTGCGGCTTCGGTGCAGAGAATTCTACGGTCGACACTGATGTCAGAATCGAGTGCTATTTGTTTATAAGGACAGAGAACTTGGAGAGGAAGAGATATTTTGTTGACAATTTCTATAGAATGTGCCTGTATAGACCTGTAGAACTTTTGGAAGTGAACAGATGTAAAATCAGAAACTAGTTGTGCGCCCTCGATGCAGTAATCACCACAGACAAACAACATGTCAGAATTGAGTGAAGTCAGTTGCAAATGAAAGAAGACACAGAGATGAAGCTTTATTTTGTTTACCACTTTGGCATCATGCATCCCGCGAATTTTGTAGAGGCTGATGAAGAACTTTGATGTAGAGAGCACGAATCAAGCCTCCTTCATGTCGAGGTTGATCTCTTACCACTAGATCGGAGTAGAACATGAAATAAAGCTTGGGGAAGAGCTTGGACAACCTATGGATGTGCTAGAGTGTGCGTGGTAACCCCCGGTCATTGAGAATGTCCCTCAATTTATAGAAGACGCAAGATCGGTGCAAACTAAGGAAAGATGATGACTGCAGCCCCGGGTTGGGGCGCGTAGGCCGTGCCCTCCGGTTGAGGATGTGGTCAGTGCGCCCCAACTTCAGGGGCTCATTCAATGCATTACTTTTAAAAATTGATGGAAAATTCTAGAAAATTGCTAAAAATGTGGTTGACAAAATGAACACACCCCCGACTCGAGGCGCGGTTAAAATAAACATTTTTAAGTGGGGAAACTACCCAAAAATTGGTTTGAAAAGTCCAAACGGAGAGAGGTTTCTAGTTTCTGGAACCGACCACGCCCTCAGACCGGGGGGGCGCTGACCATGCCCCCAGTTCTGGGGCATGCTCCACTCTCTCTCCTGCGCATGTTTCATTTGTGAGCCGCAACTTGTAAAAGGAGGTCCGTTTCAACTCCCGTTTGTTGTGTTAGAAAGAGGACTCACAAATGCAACCCCCAAATTGGTAAACTAGCTAACACAAATCCCGAAACTTCTATATAGGATTTTAATCTCCATTTTACAATTCTGAGGATGCCAAAAGCCAGAGCGGTGATCCGAAAAGAGACGATTTTGAGATCAAAGAGCCTAGGGTCAGCTTGGGATGACTTAAAATGATGACCGGATAGGTACGGTATGATCAAAAAAGTCGAGAATAACCTGGTAAACATGAAACGAACTTTGGAAAAGTCGAGAATAACCAGGAAACCCTAAAATCAACTGAAATGACGATACGGCACCAGTTGGTGACAATATATGGCTAGCATCAACCCAGAGGTCGCAGAAAGGTCTGGTGATGACCGAAAAGACCTAACATGTGGTACAGGAGAGCCGTAATGGTACAAATCGGAAAGCCATGATAAAAGCTGTTATAGACCTGCAACTGCCGAAATGACTTGTCGAAAATCCAAAAGTTGTGGAATTCATGCAGGACTTCCAAGACCTTCAATTGTGGATCATTAAGGGTCGGTCATTGAGCAGGCTTCGCGTTTCCACGACTAACATGTGGCTCTCACTTGAAGGTTACGACATTGCTCCGAAAATCTTTGGTCCATTCTCAACTTACACGGCTCTCCACTGACGTCCCTGGCTTGTCTCCACAAGGTGATCCGGATCAGATAATGGTCAGATAAAGAGTATTTCCAATGGAATAAGGGTTTAAGCCCCAAATAAGGCCAAATTGGCATGTCTACAGTCTTCATTACTCGAAAAAAAGTCATCTACTTATATAATTATCTATTGATAATTATAGAAGATAATTAGCTAATTTTATGAGTAATATAAATGTACAATCATCTAACTCTTCATCTTGGGGATTATTTGGATGGTCTTGTTCTGTCATATAAATATGTACGAAGTGCCTCACTGGTTGGGATATTTCATCCTAGATGGTCTCCTTGTGCCACTTGGAAACTCTCTTTGCTTGTTCCATGGTTTCTAGCTGCATATGAAATTGAACCCTTATCTCAGGTGGAGTTCATGTGCAAGACATAACATTACTATTCATCTCTGCAAGAAAAAATTTTAACTAATAAATTTTACGAAATATAATTTTATCACAACATTTAAATTAAACTTTTTTCTCTGCCATAGTGATCAAGTGACAATGTGCCCAAGTGAGATCATTCCAGGTTTTAACAAAAGTTTGAATTGTGTGACTTAGAGAAAACATATTTAATCAATATAAATAACTATGTAATTAAAATTTAAAAAATATTAGATTAACCATACACAAAAGTACTAATTAATTACAATAAGAGAAAGACAAATAAACTTAATAAACTTTTTTAAGTAAGACAGTGAGAGTAAGTGCTAAACAACAAAATTAGTTCATTAAATAGTTAACGAACTAATTAAAACAACTAATCTAAAATGTTTTAAAAAGAAAAGAGCGCTCAAGAATGAGAGTACAAGAAGAAGAGAGTGAGGAGTAGTGAGGAAAAGTGAGAAGAATGAGACCCCTTGGGGGCCTATAAAGGGGCAAGAAGAGGGGGCTTCAAAGTCCCCTATGCAGCAATGATCAACCTATAATGGTCAAGTGACAGGTGTTGGTTGAGTCATACAACTCGGCGATTGGGTCACGACCTGGTCTCCGAGTCACACAACTCTACGACTCCATCATGACCCAGCCTTTGGGTTGATCCGACTGGGTCTAGGTCGAGCCAGTTGCCCGATTTTCTTACTAGGTTTGGCCCAAGTCACAACTTAGGTACCGATCCAATTTTCCATGCTTACTTTTATCCATCTATTCACTTAATATTTGCATCTTTGACTTGTTATACATGTACTTAGGCATTTGTTTTATGTATTTGTTTTATTTTCATAAGTAATATGATCTAAGAACACCAAAATAGAAGGGTTAGAATCTAGCCCCCATCAAATCTATTTTGTTTCAATCACCTTTTATGTTTATTTCTTTTATGGGTGTTGCATTTCTCTTACAATTATAATCTTTCTTCACCTTGTTCCTTTTCTTTGTTTTGTGTAGCATCAATGGCATCTTCGGTAAAGAGAATAATACTTGGGCTCTTCACCTTCAGCCGATTGAAGGAGAAGAAGTTGCAACCCACTCACATCTCCCCCCATCAAGGTACATGGTCAACCAACTCGAAAGTTGCATTTCATTCCCGTTTCCATTTTCTTTTAAAGCTCATGACTCATAGCAACCACTCTTTCCTTATTTTTTTCTCCATGTCACCCCTTTCCTCCCCAACTTCCTTTGACACAACATGAATCATTCCTCTAGTGCTTGAGTGATGTTGAGGGCCGAACAGTTTGGGAATCAAGGTGAATGTGAAAGGGAGAAGAGCAAAAGTGTTACAGAGACGTCATGGTGCTAGGGAGCAAAATCCCTACTCACAATTGTCACCCACAATGGACCACAATTTCTCTCTTAGGAATTGCAAGACCTCTATAACATGAAATGCATCGAAATTGCATCATTTATCTCCATACTATTCTTAAAGCAATGGTCACACAAAAGCCACAAACAAAATATTAATAAAATCATTAAAAAGATTTGGGAGTTTAACAAGTTAACATATTGGCTGGATAAGCCGATCGATCTCTACAGGCCCACCACACTTCAGTATAGACTCCTATAGGTCAGACTCCCTATATCTTGACATACAAAATGGAGGTCATAGTCCCAGATGAAGTGCTCCTTCCTTCTCTCCGAGTCCAAATCGACCGAGACATCCTCGTGGATGAGCATCGAGAATTCCTTGTGGTGCAACTCAAGCTCTTGGATGAAAAGAGATTGATTGCTGCCAAACATGCTAAAACATACCAAAATAGACTTCAAAGATTTTATCCAAAGATGGTGGTTGAGAGAAAATTTAAAATCGGTGAAGTTGTGTATAGTCCATGCTCTAAACTTCAATTTAATTAGGAGGTGTCCATATATAATCTCAACAATCTATCTTGCTAACACTTAAATGCTACTTAATACAAAAGAAGAATAATTGAATCATCTTTGAAATGAATTATATCTTAAATAATATTTTTCTTTAAGAAAAGTTCAAAATACAAAAATATCATAAAATAAAAATGTGGAGAATGATCGTTGACATCCGAAGTTTGTTTGATATTTGGGACCGTAATCTATTCTCTAGGAATTAATGATAGGCACCATGCACACACACACTATATGTTTAGATTTTAGGATTTGATGACTAGAAGGTTAAAAGAAAGTTAGTCAATGCTTAGTAAAAAGACATTTTTACTATCTTATCATTTTACACCTTGTTTGGTAACACTATTGGGTACCTCTATCATTATCAATTTTAAAATTAGTATTGATAGAAATCATTAAGAGGTGTTTGGTTAATTGTATCAATTTTAAAATTTGTAGTGCAAATAAAACATATCATGTAATACAAGTGTCAACTTGTATTGCTTTTGATATTGATACTCCAACATTTGAAAATATTAATATCAATATTGATATAGTATCAAAAATGAAACTCTAACCAAACAGGGCATTAACTTTTATTTCGGTTCAAGATAGACATGGGAAATTAAAAAAAAAACAGTAGTATTGAAAGTAGTCAAAACCTTAGTAGGAGATTTTCTTAAAGAGTTTGACTTTTCAAGAAAAAGAAACCAACAAATGAGTAATGACCTATCATGTCTGCAAGACTTATTTGAATGAGTGCCGTCAAAAATAACCTAAAAAAGAGAAAGATGACAAGAGATTAACAATGAAACTCTCATATCAATAAGAAGACAATTATAATGGGGTGTTTGGTTGCATGATAATTGAGGTTTTTATTTTAATTTTTAAAAATTGTAAGAAAACTTGTTAAAAGAGGTGTTTGACAACCATGACAATTTTATGTTTTGAAAGTGATTTTCTTCTTAAACAAAAAAAGAGGGTCACACCTCTTTCTTTTTTCTTGTGGTCCCCCACTTTATTTGGTCATGTGCGGTGGTTACTCTTTTTTGTAATCACATCCCTCCAAACATGATAATTTTATGTCATGAGTTGGTTTACTTTTTATTTTAATACAATTTTTTATCATGAAAGTGAACAAAAAATTATCATGCAACCAAACACCCCATAAATATGTGCTCACACAAACATGTGAGTGGAATCAATAAAAAAATGAAGGACAGAAAAGAGCTCGAGAATAGTTAGAAGCTCGTCGGCCAGGGGCAGCCAATCATGTGGCATGTAGGTGACGGCGATGTCAGTAGTAGAAGAATCCGACAAGTTATTTGCTCTGTCATTGTCACGACCCGGAATATACAATTGCGCAGCAGAAAATAAATCCGGAATATCGGGACAGTTTAGGAGAACAAACCAAAATCCAATTCACACCATCAAATCTGAATCATTTAAGACAACCTGTAATGTTCCAATTAAATTCAAAATCCAAGTAAACACTACAAATAACCACAACTAAACAACTAAAAGGACATAACACATAGTCCAAGCAACCTCTGAAAATCACACCAAACAATTACTAAACTAACAACAGAAGGGAAACTCAAGCAACCTAGAAGATATGAGGTGATCACTCTTCACCAAACTCCTCCTTTTCAGGGTCCTCGAACGGCTCTGGATCAACTCCAAGGTCTTCCTCGAAATCTTCTCCAAAGTCCTCCTCAGGGAGAGGCTCCTCGAAATCTGTTGAAAAAATTTAATAATGGGAAGGGGTGAGTCACCACAGACTCAGTAGGTCTTACACCCGAACTACCCTACTATACTAGTGATTTCTAGTGGTAAACATTACATATTAAGCCTAAAAATCAGATTTAATACATAGGGTTTAAACTAATCATATATCTTTAATTAATTGATTACAAAGTCATTCAACTACCCCATATGATAACCAGACTCTATATGCATTAAAAACCATCACAACCTGCTCATTAGACTACTCTAGGTATGCTCATAACATACACAACCTGACATAAAACCAAAGACACATCTAGAACACTAACATCTATGCCAACATACACAACTAAACACCTGTCTGAGTAAATACCATGCTCCATCTGATAAAAGGTAGTCACATCACAAAACTAGCACCAGATTTACCATATAGTAGGAAGTAACATATAGTAACTAAATCCCATAGTACCCCTAGGCAGGGGAGTACTTAGGATAAACCGCGGTATCTGGGATCGAAGGATGCTCCAGATTCAACTAATCTCCGCTGCCCACGGGCCACTAATTTAGTCTGGTGAAGTACAAAACAACCACAATGCAGCTCACTGCACTAACCACATTCCACACCATGCAAGCATATAAATAACTCAGACAGTAAACATGAACATGAAATTGGCAAATCAAACATGAAATACATAGATGAACACCCATGGTTCTATGCACCACATATTTGCATACCACACCACAATCTAGCATAAACCAGAACCAGTCTAACACAACCAATGCATATAAATGGGATCATGCAATATACAACCTAACCATGACAATTACATGCTTAAACAGAACTACCTATCACATAAAAGAAAACAAACTAAGTTCTAACAACATTATGCCTAAACCTTACATCGGCTTTTTATCAAATCGAGATATACATGATTAAGGATAATCGCGATGCAAACATACTAAACTAGCTAAATTTAAACATAATCAACCTATCATGATGTCTAACATACATGAATAACCAAATTAATCTAAGCATGCATAGTTTAAACAAATTAATCTAACTCTATCCAAATATGCAAATAAATAAAAAACAACCCATTATTTCTAACCTATCAATCATGATGATCTAAACATAATTTTTACGATTTAATTTAAATATATAAAGTGCTAAGGATAGCCGAGACGCCTACCTTAACGGCGACGACGAACGGCGCACGGAATTCCAACGGAAATTGAATTTGGCGACGAAACTGCCGTGGTTGCGTCGACGACGAAAAATCGAGCCGGGTAGGTGTTCTTAAAATCTGTCGGTAGAAGGGAAATAATAAACTAGGGAGCTTGATAGAAGATAATAGGAGAGAGGGCGATAGGAGAGAGGATGTGAGAGTACCGTGCGGGAGAGACCGGCGCACGGCGGCGGGGCCGCGCGGCAGTGGCGCAGGCGGGCGCACGGGGCTGACGCCGGGCGGGCGGCGTCGTGCGGTGGCGCTGCGGGCGGCGACGTGCGGTGGCCGGCGGGGAGAGAGTGCGGGCGGCGGTGCGGGTGGCCGGGGTGGCGCCGGCGTAGGGTGGCGGCGGCGACGGCGGCCGCGAGGAGGGTGGCGAGGAGGCGGCGGTCGCGGTCGCGGGAGCCGGGTGGCAGGGAGGCGCCGAACGACGTCGATGTGCGGCGGCCGGGTGTTGCACGCGCGGAAGAGAAGAAGAGGAAGGAAGAAGGACGGGTGCGGGCTGCTGCGCGCGCTCGCGGCAGAGAGAGAGAAGGAAGGAGAAAGAGGGGGGGGGAACTGCTGCACGCGTGCCCGCGGGAGAAGAAGAGGGAGGCGTGGAAGGCAGGGGCTGCTGCGTGGGGAATAAATAGAAGGGGGAGGGAGAGTTTGACCGGGACCGGGGGACTAGAATTTGAGTTCGATTAGGAGAGGGGGCGGCGGTTTAGGAAGATTATCCGAAGGGAGAGAAAATTAGAAAGGATAAAGGAGGAAAGTAATAATATAAATAAACTCATAATAAATATAATAACTATATTTATTTATTTATTTAAATATCCTGGGTATTACAGTCATCTTCTTCCTCGCTCTGTGCTTTGTTATGTGCACCAGAAATATGTAGCACCAATAAGATCATGGGTCCACTAGTCGCTGTTACGGAGGAGGAAATCGAGAACTTTTAACAAGAATTACAGTGTCATAAAATGAGTGGATTAAAATTTTCCATCGTTTGTTTTCTGGGTGCTCGATTAACTACAATATACACAGGTCTCCGCTGTCTGGAAATTTTTTTGGTGACTTAGAAAAATAAACTCAGGACATGATTCTATGTATTGTATTTGATTTGATTTGATTTGATTAAGTAAATTTAATCCGTAATTGTACATAAGAATTTGATTAGGTAATACAGTGTCGTCGAATACCTTATCCGGTAGGATCCAATGTGGTTTTGCACTCCCGCTTCTCCTGGTCCTTTCTCACTCGGAGCACCACGGTCCACGTCGGCGTCTGAATCCACATTGCTCCGACTGGCCACAGCGGCAGCAGCCATAGCCACCAAAAATGGCGCTCCCCCTGCCGACTTCCGCGGAGTTCCCTCACGTCACCTGCCACAATGTCCCTTCCCGCAGGGCCAGGCCTCTTCAAGCTACCATGGCGAACGTTACCTTGGAGAAGAAGACCAGGAGGAGGAAACAGACGAGGGGAGACGACTCCTCCACCTCTGCCTTCCCCTCCGGTTCCCAGGTGTCGATGTTGGAGAAGAGCCTGAGGCTGACGTTCATGGAGGAGCTCATGGAGCGTGCCCGTGCCGGCGATGCGGCGGGAGTTTCGGATGTCATGTACGACATGGTGGCGGCTGGGCTTAGCCCGGGACCCCGTTCCTTCCATGGCCTCATTGTTTCGCAAGCCATGTCCGGCGACGAAGAAGGAGCGGTAATTCCGTTTGATTTCTGGGGGAAATTCTACATGATTTTATTTCGCAGTGTATGATTGCACTTTTTTTGGGTGGAAGAATCTAAAAGCAAAAGTTTCTTCATTCAGGGAACATAGTGGAATATAGACTGGACATGCCGTTTTCCTGACATGTTAATTTTGGAAACCATAGTATTTTTGGGTAGTGATAATTGTTGCGTGATGGGTTAATCCTTGCGGATGAAGTATCCGGTGGTTAATCCTGATACACATCAGGGTGGCAGGGTCAAGTTAAGACTCTAGATAAGTACTTGAAAAAGTCCTAGTGGGATGGATTTCTTGAGTTATTCTCTCTATAAATAGTTCAGACCAAAAGTCCTTGTGGGGATGGATTTCTTGAGTTGTTCTCTCTATAAATTGTTCAGGTCAGTGGCTCATTCTAAGTTGTAAGATGTTTGAGAGAGACACTAGAGGAGAGTCATCTACTGTTTAATATAGTGGAGATTGGTTTTCCGGAATTCTCATCTTGTGTGTATGTGCATATATAATTACCACATGTTGGGATCTATGTGCTGCTTACTTTTGCATTGCAACATCTGGCATTAGAGCAGTGGTTTGACTTGTCCAAGTCGAAGACATCATGAGATTGACAGGTGATGGCCCCTACACCGGCCAATTCTGCAGTGGGTTAAATCTGTAGGTGTAGTGGTCTGATGGTGCTGAAAAGGAGACTCACTGCATAGAAGGCAGGTAGTGGCTGTCTGGCCGACGACTGTGGCAGTAGTCATGGCTGGTGAAGACAAGCACATGGTGTTGCACAGCAGAAACTGGCGGTGATTGCTGGGAGAATGCTGGGTGCTGGTGAGAGATGCTGGGTGCCAAGGAGGTGCTATGAAGAAGCTTATGGTGGCAGACTGGTTAGGCAGTTCAGCAGACCTATGGTGGTAGGCTGGCAGGATCGTGGAGGCATTTGGCAGCTTCAACAGCAGATCAGCCAGGGTGGTGCTGGCGGAAAAAGTCTCCAAAGGTGGCAGCAGGAGCACTGGTGAGTGGTGACAGGCAAGGCACTAATGGCACTGTTTGATGGACTGTGGAGGCTACATGGTGGTTTGGTAGCTTCCCAAGGTGCCTGCAGGTGGCCGGTGGGAGTGGCATGGAGAAGGCTGGTGGTGACTGGCAAACTGGGTGGCAGTTTTCAGGACATTGTGGTGGTGGTTTGGCGGGAAAAGCACATGGTGCAGCTGGCTGTGGCGTATAGGCTGCTAACCATGGTGGTCATAGGGCCACGGAGGCAGCACCAAGGATGAAGTCGGTGGTCCAGGTGGACTGTAAAGGCCGTGGATATAGTGCTCGAAGACCCTGACAAGCATAGGTAGAGGCTGTGGCAGAGGTTCCATACATGCAATGCATCTAGGTGACAATTCAGCTGCATTGGAGGATCTTGGCATTGGTGAAAGTGCTGAAAGAAGCTTCAGTGATGGAGAGCAGTGGCAAGCTAAGAGCAGCAAGGTGGTGGCCGGCAGCGGCACTGGACTTGTCAAGCACTAGGGTTTATCTTCCTTGTATGTCCATTGTTAAAGAGAAATGCTATTAAGATCCAACATTGTTAAGTCAATTGGGTCCAATTATATCTTATCGATCTGGTTTAGTTGGATATGGTTATTGTGTATGGTTAGATCTATTTATTTAAGTTTGTTGGATCCAAGTTATTGGATAGAATTGTTGGGTGGACCCAAATTCGGAAGGAGCAGACATTGTTGTCAAAGCGACCGCTGGTGCTTAATTTATAAAGCGAACCAGGTAAGCTAAAGTGCCTGACTGCTTCTTTCAAAGACAGTAAAACTTCTGCTTTGGGACCCTTAAGTTAACTATATCCGCATGAATCAAATTTTTATTTTTGTTAACTTGATTTTTTAACAAAATTTTAATATTTTTAAAAATACTGAATAAATGGTGAATGTGCATCATCATAGATGTATAAGATTATGCAAAATATAAATGGATCAAGCTCATGAGTCATTCTATAAAATTATGTGAATGAGTTTTAAGTGACAATTATGTGCTTGTACAAATATTTCAGCTAATTAATTTGTATTTATGTCTGGTTGATTTGCAATTGAACATATTTTTCTTATTAGAAGTTTGATACAAAAATATTTAGATATGAAGAAAGATTTACATATAGGGTTTATTGACTGGGAAAACATCGATGATAGAGTTTCAAAAGAGATTTTATGGTTGTGTCAAAGTGAAAGATGGTGTCTAGTAGATGGAATAATATTATTCAAAAGAGTTCAAGTATCTTGATCAATTGTTCACAAAGATTGATAATGGGATGAAGATGTTAATCATATGATTAAATAAGATTGGATGAAGTAGATGTTGCAATATGGTCCTATATGATCATTAGATTTTACTAAAGTTGAAAGACATTTTATTGTATAATTATATTTGCTGTAATGTTGTATGGTAGTAAATGTTGGATAATAAAGAAAATATGCTTATAAAATAAGTAAAGATTATAGAATTAGAATCGGGACCTGGATCAGTGGGTCTCGATTTTGATACAAATTAGATCGACA
This sequence comes from Cryptocoryne crispatula var. balansae, assembly GCA_036172225.1. NCBI lineage: Eukaryota > Viridiplantae > Streptophyta > Magnoliopsida > Alismatales > Araceae > Cryptocoryne > Cryptocoryne crispatula. The sequence goes on along the minus strand of CM069926.1, from coordinate 21,513,909 downwards.
AAATCACCATTCTCATGAAAGATTTCTAATATGTAATCTGTCTGGATCGGTTCTTTAAAACTTTATAAAAATGGAAAAAAACCAAAATAAGAGCCTAGGTCAGATTCTGATCCGATTTACCCTCTTTTGGGGCTGAAATCGGCTCCAAAATGCATTGAGAATGGCCTTGGGTGGGGAAGGCATGCTTACTGGGTTCGTCGGACCAAGTAAGTATGGTGATTAGACCCTCTTAGGCAGGGAAAACACTGCATCGTCATGATTCGATGGATTTGAGTCCCGATTTGGCCAATTCAGATGGGAGTTTGGGTTGGATTTAGTCTCTTACTCAGCCAAAATTAGATCAAAAGGTTTGATCTAATCCAAAAATAGGCTAATTTCATAAACTATGAAAATAAGTGTTGTTGAAATGAGAATGTTGAGATTGATAAGTGGTCATACTATATTAAATAGAATAAGGAATGGATATATTAGATAAAATGTTAAAGTAGCGACAATTGTATACAAATTAAAAGAGGAGAGATTGAGATGGTTTGAACTTAGCAAACATTGACCTAAGGAGGTTATAGCTAGAAAAATATAAAATATTAAAATAATAGAAACTAAAAAGGGTGTGGTAGACCTAACTTAGCTTGGATTAGGCTAATTAAATATGATTTGGATGATTTAAATATCTCTGGAAAATGAAACTCAAAATGAATATAAATAAAGAGAACTCATATGTCTAACTCTAAATAATTTATGACTAAGGTTCGAGTTTGAGGTGAATCTATTTTGTTAAACTTATTTAATTATTTGTACCAGTTTCGCTTTTTATATTACTATGTACTATTGAATGTGTTTTTAATTATTGTTATTTGTTTGTTATATTTTTGATATTGGAAAAAATAGATTGTATGTTGTATGTCGTGGTTAAATGATTTACATATTTTATAAAAAAACTCAACTCAACTCAACTCAATATTTAGCCTTAAATTACTTGGGATCAGTTATATAGATTCTCTTTCTTCACTCATGCTGATAATGAGTTACTAATATTTAAATCATCTAACTTATATTGAATTATCTTTCTCTAAGTTGACCTAGGTCTACCACACCCTTTTTTTGTTTATGTTAGTTTAATATTTTTTACTTTTCTTACTAGTGCCTTCTTATGTCTACGTTTAATATGTCCAAACCATCTCAATTTATTTTCTTTCAATTTATCTATAATTGTCAGTACTCTTACATTTTTCTTTAATATATTCATTTCTTATTCTATCTAATTTAGTATGACCATTAATCCATCATAATATTCTCATTTTAATAATACTGTATTAAGAAATACATTTTATTTTTATTTCTAATATTCACTACCATACTATAGTGTGTCTTATATTTTTATGATAAAATGTTTCTTTCAACTTTAGTGGAATTTTACATTCATAAATGTAGTAAATCTTTGTTTCATCCAACATGTTTTAATCTTATAATTAACATCTTCATCACATTTTTCATCTTTTTGAATAATTGATCCAGATGTCAAAAATATTTGCTAAGTCATTTTTTCTATTTTTATATAATGCTTATTTGGCAATGGTCACCTAATTGTAAATTTTATGTTTATATATGTTTCATTGTTAGCATTTTTTGGTTATATTTAGTGAGTTGGCCACTCACCCCAATAAGTCTTATCGAGTACTGCTTAAGTGGCAAAAGAAACCTTAGTCGCTTTGTCACCTTGACAACCATTAGAGTTGGTTTATTGGTTGAACGATCAAGGTTGTCTCAACTAGATCAGAGATGTTCGGTGTCACAATTGAGTGATCCAGGAGTTTATCCCTAAGTTTTCAAGTGCCTTGGATTTGTTAGATGGTGTGGATTGGACAAATTCCGAATCCAAATTTTGATATATGCAAGTGCAATATGTAGGTTTATATTGAGGCGTACTTGATCGGGGTAGCTCAATGACGTGATAGGAAGACACGTCAGAAGGTAGCAAAAAAGGTTAAGGACTTCTCAGTAGAATGTTTCAATCAAGGATCACATAATTGGAAATGGCCATTGGATCATCTAGTGCTGATTTCGATCTAGATACAAATTAGTTTGGGAAAATCACTGATCCAACAGTGAATAATCGATCTGGAATTGGTCTAGATCGATTATGCAAAAACCCAAAAATGGTAAAAAAAATTCTATAATAAGTTTTTCTATGACAATTCTATCCAACTCTTTTAAAGCCAAAATATAAAAAAAAATCAACTGAAAATGAGGTGCAATGTTGCCACTACTTCTTCCTTGCTCGAAGATGGCTTATACAAGCTGGATCCAAGTCACTGCACCTAGTAAGACCACTTCACTACGTCGTCATTGAGGTGCCATTGCCACCTAGCCGATTTTGGCAAGGAGTCATTGAATTTGTCGATTTGAGCCAAATTGGTCCTGATACAACCCAATTTGGTCTATTATGGTAGAAAATCATAAGTGGATTATAATCCACCACAATCTTGGCATATGCTGATTCGATCTTGGAAGTGGCCGATTTTGAACTATACTTACAATGGCTATAGTTATAATGAAGACAATTTGATTTTTTATTTTGTTAACTTTTAAATGTGATAAAATGAGATTTTCTTTCAAAAATATAATTATTTGTTAGAATAAGATCATAAGCCATAGTAAAATCCAGAATATTTTTTTCCTTCTTTATTTAAAATTTCATATCCAGAACATTCGTGAACCTTTTCATGTTCATGGCATTTGGTTCCAATATGTCTATTGAGATCTCCTCGAATAAATATTTTTTAATCATTTGATATACTTTGCATATGGTCATCTATATCTCAAAATTTTTCTTTAATCACGCTGCTTAATCTAATTTGTGTAACATACACACTAATTATATTTATTATCTCTTTTTCTGTAATCAATTTTACCATAATAATCTTATCTTCTGGCTTTATTGTTTTATCAACAATGATATTTATTTCATTTTTTTTTACATGGCATAGTTTATAACTTGTATTTCCTATTTCTTTTTGTCTCTTTTATCTACTTGATTTCTTGGATGTAGACAATATTAATTTTTCTCCTCTCCATACTATCAATAAGTTTCGTAAGTCACATCTCATGATATGAATTCAAATGTATCAATGAACATCAAATAAATAAACAATTAAACAGAGTACAACAAATAAAACATGTAAATATACTACACAAATGCTAAATGTTTCAACGTGCCAAACATTTAAATCACATAAAGCAACATAAAAGTCTTAAATTTTGAAGCCAAACATAGATTTTTCTAAAGAGTGATCAATTTCATTGTTCTCATTCTTGTCCTCATTGTTATCACCACCATTCTCTCCATCAACCACCTATGATGCATAATTATCTTTGTCATTGTCGTTATCATTTGCTATATCATCATTTGCATCTTCATCCTCTTTAGGAAATTTTTCGTTATTACTTCCTGTATCATCTCTTAAAGTATGCGATGCACTTATTCTTCCAGCTCTTTTATCTAAAACTCCCTTTGTATTATCCATGGCTTCCCATATGAGGTCATCATCTTGACGTTTTTTTTTGAGAAAAGGCCAAATTTCAATTAATATGGAAGAAAGTATAATGATAAAAGGATAATGATAGCATAAAAAATACAATTTCATCACCTTCATGAACTACGTGTGGTGTTTTTAATCTTCTACTTGCATCCCTAATTTAAATCTTACATGCATATCAGATAATACTTTTCAATTATTCATCTTACTAAACTTTTCATAGAGACGTTTATTATATTAGACATACATCTATCATTAAAACTTTTGAGTTCTTCTTTGAATGAATCTTGGTAAATAAGATAAATATAAGTTAGGTTAGGGTGACATTTAACTATACAATTTACACAGAAGCAAAGATGCTTGTATGCTTAAATATACTCTAGTTGCGTTCACAAGTAGATGAACTGCAATGTAATACTAAAATTTCAAGATCACATTTCAATTCTGGTGTCTCAATCATATTGCATTCACTATTTCACTGTATCATAACAAAAAAAATCATTAGTAAAGGAAAATATAAATTAACAACAATAATTTATACACATCAAAATATACTTACTTAGAAGTTTCTTCTTACATGATCTTATAATAAAGGGAATGCAAAATATTTCTCTTTCATTAATATACATTGAAAGTTGCTCATTTATTTTATATTGCATTTTTGCTTATGGCATCATTCTCTTAGCATATGTATAAAAAAGTGTTTTTCAAATTTGTTGCTATTGATCAAATCTTTAGATCTTACAACAAATTTTTTTTTAAAATTAAGATAAATACAGAGGTTGTTGCAATTGAACTTCCCATCTACTGCTAACAACTTTCAAGATAGGATTATACTTAATTGCTTTTAAAGCAAAATTCATAGTGGCATAGACATATCCCATAGCTAGTTTTTCATCTCCATCAACCATTCTAAAACTTATATAAATGGTTGAGATCTTCTCAGTATTTCTTCAACCCTGTGCTAAAATTTAATTTGGAAAACAATAGAAGATATATTCTTTTTTGCATTTGTCTTTCTCTAAACACTTCTATGCCAAGCATCTTATGAAAATATTTTTCGCAGTTCTCTTTTCATAACATTATCAATCAACTTCTCTAAAGTGAGAAATGTAGTAACAAATTAGGTGACTCCACATTTTACAAGTATTTTTATTTTTAGCTCTTTTCTTTTGTAATTGAGCAATCATGTATGATTATAGATTTAAGTGGTCAACTTATGCATTTGCATCATTTTCTCAACACATGTACAAAAAGTGTTTTCAAATTTGTCTCAATTGATCAAATCTTATATCTTGCCTTAAAATAAAATCTTGAATTTAAGAAAAATGCAGCTGCATGTAGTGACCGTTGCATTTTATTCTCCTATCTACGGTCCACAAATTTTAAGATAGGACCATACTTAAGCTACTTTTGAAGCAAAATTATCAATGATCTTTTATCTCTATCAACCAACCTTAAAATTTGTATAAGTGGCTAAGATTCTCTCAGTATTTTCCCAATCCTATGCCAAAATTTAACTTGAAGACAATAGAAGATTCATTCTTCTTCACATTTGTCTTTTCCTAAACACTTCCATGCCAAGTATTTGAAGAGAATATTTTTTGTAGTTTTCTTTTCATAACATCATAAAACAAACTCTCTGAAGTGAGACAAATAGTGACAAATCGGGTGACTCCACATCTAACTAGCTCTTTCCCTTTTGCCTCTTTTCTCATGTAATCGAGCAATAGGGCATGATTATAGATGTAAGTGGTCAACTCCTTAACCTTCAAAATTATCGGTGCATATGCTTTCAACTTGTCAATGCCCGCTAACATAAGATCAACATGGTGGGTAGCACATGGAGTCCAAAATGAGATCTTCATTTTCTTCATCAACAATTTTTAGCAACAATGTTATTTGTTGCATTACTTGTGATTATTTGAATAACTTCAGAAGCTCCAACTTTCTCAACCATGTTATCTAAAAACTTATATAAGAGGATATTATTCTTCTTTCATTCTGAAACATCTACTTACTCTATAAAGTAAGTTCCGTTTGAACAATTAATTAAAAATTAATCAACTTTTTTGTATTTTATCGATTCATCCATCACACATAATAGTACAACAATATATTTTTCGATGTCCTTTGTATTCAATAAGTATGTCACATGTGCATTCCACCATTCTTTTAAAGAGGGAGACTCACAAGATATGATAGCTAGGAGCCTTGTAACTAGGTCCTAGATGCCTTACATATTCGAACATCATTAAACAAATTTTTTTAACTTAGCAACATTAAAAGGAACTTCAGCTTCATAAAATCATGTGGTTACGTCTTCTTCAAATTTCTTATTCTTTTTTTTTTTAATTTATACTTTAAAATACTTTGTCTACTTTGGCCACTTTGCTTTATGTCAATAAACTGTTCTGCAAACATACTTATAAACACATCATCAGTTTTTTGGCATTAACATGTTTTGAACTCTTTAACACATTTTTTTGTTAGAGTGAGAACTCTTCTTGGTTTGAAAATCCTTCTCATCAACGTTAGTTATAGAACTTTAGATTTTTCTTTTCTTGTGCTTACTCATTCAAGTTAACATTTTTTTTGTAATTTCTTTGTGATTTTTGAATATTTCGTAACATTACTATAGCCTCCTATCAAATGTTCTTTCTATCTCTTTATACTGTCATTAGTCACCGATCCGCATAGATCACATTTGATTCTATTATTATTATTTTTTTGATGACCAATGTGCATATTTTCATTTGAGATCCTTGGACTTCATTTGTTTTCTCTTCTGTTCGTAACAACTTTAGACTATTATTATTGCCATAACTAGAGGCCCTGCCATCAATAAAATATATATTGCAAAATCCAAAGATTGTAATACTTACAACGATAAAAAATAATATTGACAAATGATAAAAATATAAGAGTAAATTAGATAAGAAGTGATACTGGAATTTCTTAGAATTCAAACCCTAGCATAAATGAGTCGGACAAGTGTTGAGAATAATTTAATCCTAACACAGGTAATATGCAATCATTAAACACTTCATTAGACTTTCTATCTATCGTAAACCATTGATGCATCGAAGATGTCCGAATTTGTAACATTGAAGTGTTAGAAGTCTACAAGAAGATTAGAACATCTCTAATAGATGTTAGGAGGAGAAATTTGTTGGAAAAAAGAGAAAAAAATCAATGGAGGAAATAAAACTCAAATCTTCCGCCGGCAGAAAAATATTTAAACAATAGGAAGAACACCCTTACTGGAGGTAAAGGACAATGACAATAGGTCTTATTGGCTGTGCTAACTGGTGGACGAAGGTGGCAAGTGATGCAGGACGATGACGAGGAGTGGCCAACGCCATCATTGTTGGGGGCTTCTCGTGTGACTAAGCGGGATTGCATTGGGGGGGAGCCGGGGCAAAATAATGAAACCAGTGAACCTATTTGCAATTCATCGATTTGGTTCAAGAGAAGAATAGGGCCAAGCAGCTGCCTAGGTAACATGGTACACACTATTTTGGGCTGCCATTAGGCATGTGGCCCAGGCATCTTTACGCTTAGGCGACACTTAGACATGTGCCTTGACAACTATGGTGGAGCATCACATCCCTTGTCCTTATTTGTTTATTATCAAAACATCGAGCACCACTCCCACTAGTCTTAATTTTTGTTTATTATTTTTAGGCACCAATTCTGCTAGACTCAAGTTTTTTTGTGTTTTAATTTTTTCTTTTTAAGTCCTGTTCATGGTTTGTTCACGGGCCTGTTTGTGGGAGCTGATTTTAGGATTGATTTAGAGTTGCTTTCATGTTCCATGTAAGGCTTTTAGTGGCTAGGTCCACTTTCATACTCTACTTTGGCCTAATTTTAGACTATTTTTAGGCACCATTTCATACCCTATTTGAACTTATTTTGAGACCTTGCTTGAGGCTGTTGATGGCCCATTTGATGTTGCCTCTATGCCTACTTCGGGGATTGTTTAGGCCCCTATTTAAGGGCTGTTGGAGGGTTGACAAAGGGTTGTTTGTGGCCCATGCGAGGCGGCTCCATGGCTATTTTAGGGAGATAACAAGTAGGGCCGGCTCCTCACTAAAACCCTCGTCTTTTGCTGCAACCTGCCAACAAAGTGGTCAAAGGGATGGGGGTGGCTGGCCCCTACCGTTGCTATATTCATCGGAGAAGAGGGACAACTGCTGCAATGGCTTTCTTCTTTCGTTTTGTTGATGGAAATGGCTTCAAAACCCATAAAAGACGTCAAGGATAAGGGGCCCAACAGAGGGGGGGGGGGTTACTGGCCGCCCCTTTTTCGTTTGATTTAGATGGAAATAAGCTATAGGGTATGGTAAAAATAGGGCGTATCAAAGGGAAATACCTATGGTTGGCAGATTTAGCTTATTCGGATCGGGATTGGTTGATTTTTGGATTGAGATTGGTTGATTCTCGGGTTGGATTGGCCCCAATCAATAGAATTGGTCATATTAGGACTAGAATCAGCTGATTCGACCAATTTTGGCAAATTGGTTGTTGGAATCAGAGTTGCCGATGCCGTGGTGTCTTCCTACCCTATTGGGCGGGGAAGATGGCTGTACTAGGATTTGGCCCGTATTTGAGTGGTGAAGACACCATAGTTGTGTGGGGTTGCCACGAAGGCCTTATAAATATGAAGATCTCTCTCTAGATAGTATGTCCGATAAGGTATAGAGATATCAAAATTGTATATATATTGATTCAAGATAAGAAGAATTTATCATTCCTGAAGTATATATAATAAAAGAAGGATTAGGAAATATGATCATAGGTAATAATTTCATAAATAAAATTGATCGATTCAGATTGATTTTTCTCACCAATCTCGCTCTCGATTTCGACTCTACAATTCTTGGTAATCAAAGTTATCAGAGGCGCTTGCCTCAACCACCTAGGCGGTTGAGGCTGGAGAGGCGCTTACAAAATGTTTGCCTCGCCGTAAAATGCCTCGCTCGACCAAGTTAAACAAATTTGGTCAAACATGATCTATTTTTTAATTTAATTATAATATTTTTTTTTGTTATTGATTTCTACTCATTAAGTTGTCAGGCTATGTTATACTTGATTTGTACTCTACTCTTGTTAGTTGTTATGATGTTATGTTTGGTATTGACCTTCTTTTATTATTATAGCATTATTTATTGATGGTTACAATATATAATTATTAAAATGATATATTTATTTTAATATTACAAGTATTTTTTTAGATTTATTTTAACTATTTATATTATATATATGTATTATTTAAATTAAAATAATTAAATAATATAAAATATCTTGGGCACCTGAGGTGCCCGCCCCAGGCACCTGAGGCGAGGTGCTAGGTCCTTCGCCTCAAGCGTTTCACGCCTCGAGTAACATAGTTGGTAATACCCCTAGCCTTTGTTTAGGTTGGATTTGGGGGAGTTTAGGTGTAGTAAGGAGATGTGGGTAGCTCTTGATTGATGGTTGGTTCAAACTGATAATAAGACACAATAGGTGGTGATCTGTTTTTCTTGCTTTTCCTTTTCTCCTTTCCCTGCACAACCATAGTAGGCAGCTTAGTAGTCTTTTCTCTCCTTTTCTTTTACTCTTCTTCCTTTCTCTCTCTTTTTCTTCCTCTAGGATTGCGTGGTAGGAGGTGGTTGCTTATGCAGCCCTCTCCTCTCTCCTCCCACAACTGCCGCCAACTCTAAGGAGTGTGGAAGGCTGGAAGGGTTTGCAAGAGGCCGAATGATGCCATTTTATTAGGATCATATCAGGTCTACTGGAGATCAAACTTGTACATTTTCTATTTTCTAAGAAGTTTTCATAAATTTTCTATTTTTTAGGTGGTATAACCCACCTCCAGCTAATTCCTACTTGAAAGGATAGATCTACGAGTATCTTTGGAATTTTTAACTCTTTTCCCATTTTCAAGAATTTTTCGAGATTTATTCTGTATTTTTTATCTAGAAAAGCTACAAAATATAAAAATTTATTTTTTGAAGCCAAAAAATATGGCATTTTAAAGAAAATTTTGGGGTTGTGAAAATATATTTAGTCATAATTGTGTAATTTATAACTAATTTTACATATTTTTGGAGATAGACCCTATTTTTTTTAAAAATGTTCAAAAATAAAATTGTAAATTTTTATTGTTAGAAATATTTTTTAAAATTTTTGGCTAATTGTTTTTGCAAAGAGCTTGACCACATCATAATCCCTTGATTTTAGAAGGGAAATCTTCAATTATTTGAGTTTTCGGAGGAATTTTCAATCTCCCATGTCCCATAGCTTCGGTCCAAAATTGTCAAGGAAAGCTGGAGATGGCAGCCTCTTAACGAGTGGATTTTATCTAGTTTAAAAAGAAAGGGTATCCACATGAGAGACATTTCATGGATATTTCTTAGCTAAATTCAGAGTTATTTAATGGGCCATCAAATGGGCTTTTTAGCCAGCTGATTCAGGCCATTAAAAGACCATTATTTTTAGTAACATAAAATGGGCAGATCTGCTTTAAAGTGGGTCTATAATAGGCCAAATATTGGTCCTAACCTAGACCAGAAATTTGGCTCAGCAATGGATCTTTTCAGATTTGTTAATTTTCGGACTTGCAACAGGTTTGAAAATTCTTATGTTTTTTAAAAGAAAGAAATTTTGGTGTCAGCATAATATTATACACAATGATATCCATGGGTTTGTACAATGAGGGTCAAATCATGTGAGATCGTGATAACTAGACTAACTCTCTTTAAACACATCCTAATCAATCAAGGTCATAAGTCATTGTTTGCTCGTTAAGACGATTCATCTTTTAACTGCTCGCGTCTAGACATTAGTAGTGTAATATAGGTGTGTGTGAACCTCTTTTTTACGCGTCTGTTCTTTAGAAAGAAAGACATCTCCGGACTTTTCTAGGAAAATAGGTGATATCCTAAAATATTAGGTAGCCCGGTGATAGTTTAAAAATATTAGAACCGAGGTTCGGGTTCTTTGAAAATTTCATTTTTTGACCCTTCTCCGCCGGATGGTGCGAATATCCGGCGTTACCTTACATTGAGCAACGGCTCGAATGCCTTTGATTAACCGTCGCGGCAACCTATTTTTGGGAGACATGCACATCCACAAAATAAAGTGAATCAAAAGGACAGCGGCCTTTTGGGTCCGATGAGATGCAAACCGATTTGTTCGGGCAGGTTTTCTGTGAATTTTAAATGAATTTCCAGATTGTCAAAACCTGATTTGGATGTGTTTACAGATTTGTCTTAAATCTGAAATTTCTATGCTTTAGATGTAACCGAGATCTGATTTTCACTTAGGGACTGATTTGGGATTCCGCCGAGCCACAAAGGGGCTGGAGTGAATGGATTTAGGTGGGCCGAAATGGGCCTGCACAAAGGGCTGATCAGGAATCGGTTCTAGGACTTGAACATGGGCCGAGCAAGGGCAGCTTCGGACCTGCTTAAGGGGTCTGTTCAGATGGCTTTGAATGGACCGATTGGGGCCTGTGTAGGGGTGTTCTGGATGAGGCTGCAGAGGGGCTGTTTGCTGCAGGTTTTAGGAGCAGGTTCTGGGTCTGCTTAGCGGGCCTGCAGGTGGGTCGAATTGGACTGGGCAAGGGCCAGACTTTGGGCCTGATATGTGGGCTCGAACTGGGCCTGTAGAAAGGGCCAGCAGGTGGGCCAGACAGGGGCTATCCATGGGCCTGGATTGGGGTACTTGCAGGTGGTTTAAACCGGGTCGGATAGGGACCGGATATGAGCCTAACCTGGGCCTGCAGGTGGGCGGTTATGGGCCTGAAGGTAGGTCTGGAAATGGGCCTGTTTGTGGGCCTGGTTGTAGGCTGAACTCATACCGGTTGTAGGATGTCTGCAGGTGGACCGAGCAGGCCTGTTTTGGGACCTGAGCAGGGGAATGTTTGATGCCCGCAGGTGGGCCTACTCAGGTGGCTGAACGTGAGCTGGCCAGACCTGGATTGGAGGCCGGTTGTGGGCACCCGTAGGTGGGCCAAATAGGGAGCTATGTAGTCAGAGGCGTGAGGCGACCGAGGTGAGGCACCCCTCGCCTCGCCTTAGGTGCTTGAGGCGGGCGCCTCAGGCGCCCGAGGCGACATTTTTTTTTATTATGATATTTAATTTTAATACCTGAAAAATCTATATAAGAATGTGAAAAAATATAAAAAAATACAGTGAATGCATCATAAATGCAGGAAATATATATGAAAATACAAGGAATAATTTTAAAATTGCAGGAAAAATAAAAGTTATGTCCGAAATTGCAGATAAAATTATCTAAAAAAGCTGAACATATCTAAAAAATTGTGGAAAAAACAAAAAACAGAAGAAATTACATTAAACATGTATTAAATATAAACTGCAAAAATAAGTTGAAAGAAGTACCTTTTCTCATTTCATTTCCATAAGCATGCCTAAAAATTGAACACATCACCAAAAACAAAAAATATAATACATCAAGTAGAAGGATGTTGAATAAAAATGATAAACCAAACATAGAAGTACATAAATAACGATAAGTTCACAGCAACGTTAAAAGGTACATTCATCTAATGTCTCTCCAATCAGTTAACACAAATATCAATTATCAATCGGAAGAGTAAGGGTCATCATCATCAGTAACATGAACATGAATATCCCCATCCGATTCTGAGATATCTTCATCCATGGCCACACTCTTTCCTTTCTCAATCCTTTGCCTTTTAGAGGCCTCTGCTCTAGTGGATGGACCTTCCTCTTCATCAATACCCGCTGCTAGTTCAACTTCCCTCCACGTGAGATCCTCTCCTTCATGCACATACTCGTCGTCCTCTCTAGTGATCCACTCATCAGCCTCATCAATATCGTCCAAAGAAATAGGATCATGATTGAACTTCTCCATCCTAAAATGGCGATCTCGAAGCCTTTGATTGTATTGGACATAGACAAGATCGTTTAGCTTTTTTTGTTCCAATCTATTCCTTTTCTTTGTGTGCACCTATAATTTAAGGATGAACATTAGTTTAAAATATCTAATGAAACATGCTAAATAATGAATGATACTAGTGCATACCTGCTCAAAGGTACTCCAGTTGCGTTCACAACTAGATGCACTACAAGTGAGACTCAATACCCTAATGGCAAACCTTTGCAATTGAGGAACCTTGCTTCCCCAATCCTTCCACCAATTTGCTAAAAGAAAGATGAGAATTAATCAAATTTAAAACAATACTTTGAAATGTATAAATGAAAAGTTTTGAAAAGTTAAATGTCAACCTGGAATAGAAGTTTTTCTTTGTCTAATGGCCATATCTCTACCAAATAGGCCCTCAGCATCTCTGTATGTATTTAGTTGCTTGGTAATCATATCTTGCTCATCAGGACTTTCAATTAGCCTCTCAATGGTATCATAGAGTCCTTGTTTAATTTTTCCATCACTCTCAACATCCGGATTTGAGTAAAAAAATTGGGGGTTAAGATAATAACCCATTGCGTACGTAATGGACGATGGAGTTGATTGTCCCACCTCCTATCAATAATGTCCCAAATTGGACCGTATTTGTCAAACTTCTCATCCAAGGCACTCTTAATGCCTTCCTTTGCCCGGTCCATTGCTTCATATATGTAGCCCCCTGCAGGTTTCTCCCCAACCTCTAGACGTAAGACAATCACAAGAGGCTTGAATATTGAAAGAGCATATGCTACACCTCTTCAGAAAGTTGTTTTCAAAATGATGTCACATGATTTCTTTCTCTCAGTTTGCTTAGCCCATCGGTTCTTCAGAGCCGGTCCACTCTTCAGATGTAAACATCCTTCTCAATTCAGCCTTCAAGTTGTGTAGGCTCTCTAAGTTGAGATAGTTTGTTGCAAACCTTGCACGAAAAAAAATAAACAGGTTAATGGCATTCAATATCACAAGTCAATTCACAAACAAATTTAAACAATATAAAAATACATTTCAAATTGAGATTTTACCTTGTGACTGCTGCTCTACACAAATTTCTTCCATTGGTGAACTTCCTCATCATGGCAAGAACCTTTGTATGCCCATAAATAAATGTAGTCACATACTTCGCATGCCTAATTGTGGATTTGATACCCGACAATTTAGAAATATCTTCTAGCATCAAATCAATGCAATGGGTTGCACATGGTGTCCAAAACAAACGAGGATGCATAGACATCAACAATCTACCTGCAGCTACGTAACTTGCCTCGTTATCCGTTACAATTTGGATAACATTTTTCTCCCCAACTTCAAGAACTATTTTGTCCAACAAATCAGCCAACAACCTTGCATCTTTCACTTGTGAAGATGCATCTATTGATTTTAAGAAAACTGTGCCCGTAGGTGTGTTGACTAAAAAATTTATCAATGTTCTCCCTCTTCTATCTGTCCAAGCATCGGACATGATAGTGCATCCATATTTCACCCAACTTCCTTTTTCTTTTTCAACTAAATCTTTAGTTATTTGAAGCTCTTTCACAAGCAAATTTTCACGCACCTCATGATATGATGGGCCTTTCAATCCCGGGCCAAATTGACCAATAGCCTCTAACATGGTTTGAAAACTATTCAATCGTACGGTGTTGAAAGGTATACATGCTTGGTACATCCACCGAGCAATGTATTGCACTACCTTTTCCCTTTCTTCCTTCAAATGCTTTTTGTCTTTCACACTCTTCTCTTTGGAAACCTCTGGATTTTGTCTCATAAAACGGTCCATAAGACCTCTCAAACGAGGAGACAAAAATGCTGGATCACAAACAAGTGATGTATCTTCAGCTTCCATGCCTGTCTCCGAAGTGTTGACACCAAGAAGGTTGTCTCTTCCCTCAATCTCTCTAATCACTGCAACCTTTTCGAACCGAGCTTGTTTAGCTTGCTCCATATGTTGTTTAACCTCTTCTTTGGCCTCCGGTGTAGCCTTCTTGCAAGTTGTCACATTGGTGGATAAACCGGCAATATGTTGCTTCAACCTATATATTTCACCTTTGCAATCCTTGTTGCAAAATGTACATCTAACAAGATCCCGATTTTTTGGATCCACCAAAATTCCATACTTCCAACCAACATCCTTTGACTTAGGAGCATGTCTTGAGATAATGGGGCCCGATGAAGTTGTTTGGGTGTTTGACCCCGTAAAATACATAAACATCAACTATATTAAAATTAGTATAAATCAGAAAAATAATCAATAACGAACGGATCCACCAAAATTAGATTGTAAATGAAATTAAAAACTATGAGTTAATAAATCGGATTCAACAAAAATCTGATTTAAAAAATCAGATTTAACAGAAACTTCGATTTGATAAATTACATTTAACAAATAATCTGATTTAATAAATCAGATTTAACTAAAACTCTGATTTATTAAATCTAATTTAAGAAAAAGTCTGATTTAATTAATAAGATTTAATAAAAACTCTTATTTCTGAAATCTAATTAAAAAAAATCAGATTTAACAACAACGAATCAGATTTAGGAAAACGGAAAAAAACGTAAATTATACCTTTTCGACAACGTCCGGGTTGTTCGGTAATCTTTGCAAACCCGGTTAACAACACTTGCGCCTTCTACACGTTGCCAATAGCCTAATAAAAATATTGGAATGACATTTACAATGAAAAAGAAGAAGACAAACCAAAAAAGCGTACCTTGTACGTCTAAATCCGGTCTTCTAACAATGTACACCAAGATAGAAGAAAGTAAAACAAAAGATAAGATATTTGTATTAGTAGAAGGATGTTGAATAAAATAGATAAAAAAATTTGAAGAAAAAAACGTGAAAACCCTAAAACGGACCGGTTGGAGAGCTCCTCCGATGCTCTGGAAGGTTTTGACACCTTCTACAGTTGAGGAAGGCGGCGGCGAGGGCTTCTCCGGCGACTGGCGGCGGCGGCTAGGGCTTCTCCGGCGAGCAGCGGCGGCGGGGTCTTCAAACCGCAAGGGAGGGGCCGCGGGAGAGAGAGAGACTGGGCGTCGGGCGCGAGAGAGAGAGGAGAGGCCGCGATAACATGGTTTAAGTCTATCGGATCCGGCCAGTTGGGTCCGGATCCGATAGGCTGAGGCTGAGGCGAACGCCTCAGCCTCGCCTCACGCCTCCCCCGCCTAGGCGGCAGAGGCGGGGGAGGCGATCGCCTCAGGCGATCGCCGCAAGAGCGAGGCGGAACAGGGCCGCCTCGCCTCGCCTCCTCGCCTAGGCGACCGAGGCGGTCGCCTCTGATAACATAGATAGGGAGTAAGAGAAAGGCCTGCGTGAAGGCCTGCAAGTGTGGCAGGGGAATCCCATTTCAGAACCTGATCAGTTTTTTTTATTTCCAGATTGCCTGAAGACTGGCTTTGTTTGTTTCAAGTTTGTTTCAGATTTTGATTTTTATTGAACCTTCAGATTTGTTTTAATTCTGCTATGCTATTTTGTTTTATATTATGTTTCGGCGGTGTACATCTCATCCGACCCATCGGGCTGCAAGTCGATGCCCGGAACTCATACATCTCAAGTCGACATCGGGGTCGCTTCATTTCATTGAAAGTGAAGTACATCGGAGTACAATGAGTGGTTATCCTTCCCCCAACTTAGGTTCTTCACCGATTTAGAAAAATTTCGGCATTACAACGGCATACCGACAAGTTTCTAACTTGGCAAAGTTTACCCATCCAACAAGGCTAGCCAATGACTTAGCCAAAATTGGGGGAAGGATCATCGGCTACGGGAGCATGCCCGCGCCGACATCTGGATCGACATCCCAGGACGTACCCGGGGGAGCCGTCCATTTCTTTTTAGTTTCATTTCTGTTTTTTTATTTTTAAAGGCCGCTTGGGCCGGTTTTGAGTTCTATCGGCGTTCAAAGCCGGTCTTCGGTCTTCTTGGGCCGGAAGGGCCTGTCTTGGGCTGTTCTTGGGCCGGAAGGAACCATCTTGGACTTGTGCGCCCCCCACCGTCTTGATGGTAGGGTAATGACCCGCTCGGACAAAACAATCGGCCCGTCGTACGGATTCCGAGAGGGTCCGGGACATCGCCCCTACCCACCATTGCTGAAAATGGCAGATTTGTGTAGCTCGGCCGGCTGCTGCAGACCTGCCTCTCCTTTGAAGCTTCATGCATTGGTGTTTCCTCCTGGAAGGTCACAAGGGGAGCTGGCGCCTGACTGCAAGGGAGCCGAGGTTGAACTTGTCCTCTGGCTGCGAAGGAGCCGAGACTGGTTCTGTTTTGGACTTGAATTGGGTGCCGAACATGGGGCTAGAAATGGACCAGTTTGGGGTCTATTTGGAGTGCCTCTGGATGGGCCGAACAGGTGGCCTAAGTGGGGAGGGGTGCGACCTGTTTAGGGACAGCATGAGGGGGCCAAAACAGGTCCTGTTTGATGTGTTTTAAAGGGGGCCGAACAAGGGGCTTGTTTTAGGCTCCTGTGGAGGGAGACTTCGGCTAAACCAGGTGGGCCTACAGGCAACCAAAAATGGGCTACTTGAGAGGCCAAATATGGGCTTACGCTAGGACCTGTTTGGGGTCTATTTGACTGAGCAAAGATCAGCCGAGGAGGACTACCCAAGGGCTGCTTTGAGTCGGCCAGGCCATTAGGGGAGATTGAGTAGAGAAAGAAAGAAAAAGGGATGAGAGGGGACGCCCTTAGAGGGCTATATATCCATAATATTCACCCACCTGTTCTTCTTCTTCTCCTTCTCTCATTCTTCTGGCCGCAGGTGGCAGCAGCAGGTGCAGCAGCAGGGTGCAGCAGCAGGTGGCAGACTGGCAGCCTGTCGGTGCTTCAAACTTCCTGCTCTTCTTCTCTTCTTCTTCTTGGTCGCAGGCAGCAGCAGGGGCAGCAGGATGGAGTCGACGTCCAAAGGCAGTCCCCCCCCATGCAGGTGCGCACCCCTCTTTTTATAGGGGCTGGAGGGGAGATGAAGGGCCAGCATGGGCTGCGCATGGGCCTGGGTTTGTACGCAGGCCTCTTGGCCTCCCCCCATGCAGCCATTGCATTGAAGGGGCTTATTAACTGGCTGCCTCTTCTTCCTCCCCCTTTCTTGAGCTGACCGTAGGGCTGGGTTGGCTGCATGGTGCGGTTGGCTGCTGGGGTGGCAGGTGGTGCGCAGGATGATGCTGAGGTGGCAGGTGGGCCAGTGTGGCATGTTCACACTAGGCCGCAGGTGGCCTTAGAGATGGGCTGCGCATAGGCTTCTTTCATGGGCCAATTTCACTGGTTTATGGGCCAGCTGGAGGCCGTGGGCCCAAGCTTCTGTGGGCTGTGCGCTGGGCCTGATCTTAGGAGGAAATTTGCCCAAATTTAAGATAGAATTATGGGCTTCTGATTGGACATACATGGGCCCCTGATTGGGCCCAATTTGGCTGAACTGTGGGCTGTCCGGCCTGCTCCTAGGCCTGCCCCATTGTCCCCTTTTTTGTTTGTAAAAAATTGGACGCCAACAAGGTGCTTATTAGATAATGAGTTCATTGCATTGATTTGTTATCAGAACACTGCATAGTTAATGTGATACCTAATTGACAAATAATGAATCCATTGTCTTACTCGTGTGACTGAACCTTAGGAGGTGTTTGGTTGCATGATAATGAAGGTTTTTATTTTAATTTTTAAAAATTGTAAGAAAACTTGTTAAAAGAGGTATTTGGTAACCATGACAATTTTATATTTTAAAAGTGATTTTCTTCTTAAACAAAAAAAAGAGAGTCTCACCTCTTTCTTTTTTCTTGTGGTCCCCCACTTTGTTTGGTCATGTGTGGTAGTTACTCTTTTTTTATAATCACATCCCTCCAAACAAGATAATTTTATGTCATGAGTTGGTTCACTTTTTATTTTAATATAATTTTTTATCATGAAAATGTACAAAAAATTATCATGCAACCAAACACCCCATTAGGCTTGAGACATCACAGATGCTTTATGTGAGATCTCTATCTTTTGATATTAGACTTCTATATTTGGTTTCTATAGGCTTTATATAACCATTTATGGAGGGTAGTAGTAGAACATGTGAAAGTAATTGAATATCAATAAAAGATTATCCACCATTGAATATCATAAAAGAGAATATCCCACAAAGTTGTTCATGGAAAATATATGGCCAAAGTAGATCGGATTGAAAGCAAAGGAGTTCTCTAAGAGAATCCATACATGAGTGATTTTACTAGGACTCCATATTGACTTAACATATTAACCATATGTATATGCGGACTTTGAAATATTGTATGGATAGGCATACTATAACTATGAGGTCAAATGTATTGATATCTTTGATACCATATGGGGTCATGGCGCAGGGTTAAACAATAGACAATCAAATGGACGATAGAGGATTAGATATTAGATATCTAATTAATTTAAATTAAACCATTAGATGGACTTATTGAATTTGAATCCTCAATGGATAAATAATATTAATTGATTATTCTATTTGTTAATTAACGGATCAGTCCACTAATATGGCCTATTTAGCATGATAGATTCTCTACATAGAGGAGAGATGAGCCAAGTGATGTTACAAATAGTCACTTTGTGACTGATCATGAATTCTCTCTACATAAAGGGAAGATTGTCATTCTCGCTTCATCATATAGATACCATTAGAGGGAGTACATGAGTGCTCTTAGGTGTCACAAGGCGTAGTCCGCACCGATCCTTGTTCTAACTTGATCTATGTGAAAATCAAGTTTAGATAGTTTATTACATTTTGCTACTTCTTTGATTGGCTTAGATTGAGGGATCACCAGAACTGTGTGCAAGATGCTATGTAGTGCTGGATCTGGAGTCGATGATGTTGCATTAGATCACAAGATGGCAATGTATGGTGAAAGGATTGTTAGATCCAAGGATTGCTGGATCTACTTCCTCTGGTGCTGTCCAGATTGAAAGGAGATGAAGAAGAGATGAAGACGTATGCCGAAACTTCCTCCAGGGTTACCTCCAACCCTGGGCAATCGATGCCGGCCTCCACTAATGGTTGCACCAACAAGCCATTTGAAGATGTTGCAGAATTGCCGATGTTTGGTGAAGAGAAGAGGAAGAGGAAGAGGGATTCAAGGAAAATGAACTACTATGCATTTGGACCTCTACTGGGGGTTAGAGGAAAAGTACCGGCCTCACCATCAGGGGTTGGAGAAGGAGACTAGCCCTCGTGCCAGAGGCTTGGAATAGAGTAAACCAATGTCACTATTGGGGGTTGGAGGAGGTGCTAGCCATCTGCCCAGGGTTGGAGGAAAGGAAGAGCCGATGTTGCACTGGGGAGAGAGAAGCAGAATCGGGGGCCACGCCCCTCTGTGGACAAAACACTAAAGGCAGAACCAAAAATTTTCATTTAATTTATGTATCGGATTTACATTGTTTTCTTTTTATGTAGAGGTGGTAATTTTATTACCTACACTTCAACATCAACTATTTACAGACTTGGACAAACTAAAAAAAATCAGAACAAAGTTAAAACTCTCTAAATTTTATTTCCATCATTCTCCTTTGCTAGTAGAAAACTTGTCCTTGAGTTTTCTTTATTCATCTTGATTATCTGAAAGTTAGTTCAATAGAACGAACTAATCTAAGCTTTGATACGAAATTGATACAAGATGAAAATTAAAATCGAATCTAAAATGGCTAAGTCAAACTAAAATGCCTAAAGAATGAATTATTTAGCATGCCAGATCAATAATTGATTGAATGTGGTCAACAAACTTAGGTCATGCATGGAGAAATGTCACCACATACTCATCTGCACAAAGGCAGATAAGGGAAGGAGTTGTGGCTTCCAAAGTTGCACCACGCACGAGGAGGTGGGAAGCTAAGATGGAAAGCTTCCGATGACCAGCAAGCAAGCCCACGCACAATGAAGTGAAAATGATTTGGCGATGCTTTTGGATAGTGCACACAAGCATGGGCACCGTGGCACCGGTTACGTTGGCACTGCTATCTTTGACTCCTAAAAGTTGGAGAACAAGGGATGTGTTACGATGGAGTACTGGTTGATGTCTGTGCAGGTCCGTATTGCATTGTTCAACATTGACTTTTAGGTTTGGAGGTGGAAGACATTAAAGAGCTTGGAAATAGCGACAACAACCTGTAGTGGAGGTTGTGTAGATCTGAGAAAAACTTTTCTTGAAACCATCTCCACCAAGTATGCTGCGGATCGATGTCGGCTCTCCACTGATTGTTGCACTGATGAGCCATTCGAAGATGTTGCAGAATTGTCGGTCTTCGGTGAAGAGAAGAGGGAGAGGAAGAGGGATCTAACAAAGTTGAACTGCTATCGACTGAGAAAGGGGAAACTGGATGTTGTAGAGGCTTTGTCAATTGGTGCACCTGTGAAGATAACGAGAGAGAAGAAGGGGATGATAGCCAACCTTTGTCGGGGGTTGGAGGAAGTACTATCGGCCTTACCATCGGGGGCGGAGTTGGAAAAGGAGATATTGGTCCTGACGCCGGGTTTGGAAGAGAGAAAACTAGCCTCACTACTAAGGATTAGAGGAGAGGTGCCGGCCATCTGCCGCGGGTTGGAGGAGAGGAAGAGTCAACGCTGTCTGGGGGAGATAGGAATAGAACTGGTGGCTGCGCCCCTTTCTAGATGAAATGGTAAAAGTGGAATAAAAAATTTTCATTTAATCTATGCATCAGATTTACACTATTTTCTTCTTATATAGAGTGGTAACTTTATTGCAAAAAGACCCCTTCAACATCAACTACTTACAAACTTGGACAAACTTAAAAATCAAAATAGAGTTAAAACTCTTGAAATTATTCTTCTCTACTGGGATAAAACTTGCCCCCAAGTTTTTTTATTCATCTTGATTATCTGAAGGTCAGTTCGATAGAATGAACTGATCCAAGCTTTGATATGAAATTGATGCGGGATGAAAATTAAAATCCAATATAAAATGACCAAGTTGAACTAAAATGCCTAAAGAATGAATTATTTAGTATGTTGGATTGACGGTTGACTGAATGTAGTCAACATGCTTAGGTAATGCGTGGAGAAATGTCGCCATATAGTCGTCTGCACGGGTAGATAGAGGAAGGAGTCGTTGCAGTCGGAGTTGCACAAGCATGAGGTGGCGAGAAGCTAAGATGTTTAGCTTCCAATGACCAGCGCGTACGCCCATGCATGATGAAGTGAAGCCGACTTAGCGACACTTTTGGACAGTGCACTTGAGCATGGGTGCCGCAACACCGACGACGTCGGCACTGCTATCTTTGGCTCCCAAAAGCTGGAGAACAGGGGATGTGTTGCGATAGAGGATCGGCTGATGTCTGTGTAGGTCCGTGTTATGCTGTTCGGCACCGACTCTTAGATCTTGAGGTGGAAGACATTGAGAAGTTTGAAAATGGCGACGAGCAACTATAGTGAAGGTTGTGTAGATCCGGAGATTCCTGGATCTAGTTCCTCCAATGCTGTCTAGATCAGAAGGAGGCAAAGAAGAGGTGAAGGCTTCTGCTAAAACCGTCTCCATAAAGTATGCTTTGGATTGATGTCAACCCTCCACCGATCGTTGCATTGACAAGCCGTTTGTGGATGTTGTCGGTGTCTGGTGAAGAGAAGATGGAGAGGAAGAGAGATCTAATGAAGCTAAACCATTGTCGACTAAGAAAGGGGAAACCGGACATTGCAAAAGCTTCGTCAATTGGCGCACTTGTGAAGATAATGAGAGAGAAGAAGGGGAAGATAGCCAACCTCTGCCAGGGGTTAAAAGAAGAACTACCGGCTTCACCATCGGGGGTAGGTTTGGAAAGGAGATATAGGCCCTCGTGCTGGGTTTGGAAAAGAGAAAATCAGCCTCACTGCTAGGGGTTGGAGGAGAGGTGCCGGCCATTTGGCCCAAGTTAGAGGAGAGGAAGAGTTGACACCTTGCCGGGAAGAGAGAAGCAAAACTAGGGAATGCACCCCTCTCCAGAAGAAAAGCTTAAAGTGGAACCAAAAATTTTCATTCAATCTATGTATCTGATTTACATCATTTTCTTTCTATGTAGAGTGGTAAGTTTATTACGGAAAGACCATTTCAATATCAACTATTTACAAATTTAGACAAACTGTAAAAAAAATAAAAACAAAGTTAAAACTTCCTAAAATTTATCCCCATCAGTGGCAGGAGCCTTCGGGTGCATGTGTGCTCAAAAATCAAAATGGTTTTTTCTTGGATTTTTAGGTCATATGCATCGGATTGGTCAAAGCGCATTGTGCCACCAGTGCATTGGGCTCTGGTGTGCGCCTCTTTTGATGAGGGGTTGTTGTGTTGCAATGGTGCACCAGGTACCTGTGTCCATGTTACACCATGATGAGGGTGATCAATCCTGCATAAGTCCATTGAAAGCACGTTGTGCATCCCATATGGTGCCACTGATCTGGTGATATTTTTGTAATTTTGTAAGAGTTTTATTTAGATTATAACTCTTTTTTAACTTAGATAGGTACCATAAAAGTAGAGTTTGACTTGAATTTTTTTAAAAAAATCTTAAAATCTTAAAATAAATAATTTAGAGTCTTTTTCAAACTTTGACTTGTGCGGATAATTATTGAATTGTCATTTATCTTATATTATCAAAACAAAGCTAAATATTAGAGTTTTCAAAAATAAAAAGTTTAAAAAGTTCATAAGGGTGATGTGATAATTATGGGTTTGTGAAACTCACAGTTTGATGGTTATTATTGTTCAATATAATTTCTTAGTTTGTATAATTTACATAATTCTATAAAAATGTCACGAAGAAAATAAATCTTTAAATTCTTAAAAAAATTAGAATATTTTACTTTTGGTATCCTGAGTTTCAAAAGCTTAGATGTTTGGTAATTTTGCTTATTTACGAGTGTTTTCTAGTTTGAGAAGCATGGTAATTTTTAAATATTATCAATGAAATTAATTTTAACAAATTTTAGTAAATAAAGAATTAGTTTTTTAGTTACATGGTACTCAGAAACTCAATAATTTTGTCAAGTTTGCTTATTTGAGAGAAATTTTATTATTTGAGAAATTAGAAAAGTCTAGAAATTTACCAGTTAGAGGAAATAAAATTATGAATAATTAGCTGATGCTGCTGGGCATACTAGTATGACTGCAATGCTTGTGATGGATTTATGGATTAAAAGTTAATTCGCAAGGATCAAGTGTTAATCTAAGTGCTTAGTAGTTAATTATATGTTAATTAAATTTAAAATTTCTAATTCACAAGGATGGATAATAATGGACCTTAAAATGACATAAGATGTGATGTATGTGTGTGATTTGTGGATGTTTTAATTATCAAGGCCAACATGCCTCTCTTCACTCTTAATTTTTTTGTTCTTGATCAAGGTTTCTTAATGAATTATTGATGTATATTTATTTGGCTTGCGAACCATCATTAGTTATAATTACCTAAGGTGGCTGTGAAGAAGACAAAGACATGGGATGATCGAGAAGAAGGATCTCCACTCGACACGAGATGCTCCACATTGGTTTGTTTTGCTAACTAAACACACATTAGTAAAATGATCAACATATGGCTCTAACTCGATAATAGTAGTATTTGGTTCGTGATTATCTAGTGTAGTTATATATATGATATATGTATAAATTATTCATTTATTAAGTACGTATATACCTGGCAATGTTAATATATTCTAAATGATTTTGGAAGTTCACTTTATTTAGACTTCGAAACTATTAATTAAATTTTTTTCTATTATAAAAATAAAACTCATAAACATGAGACATTAAGAATGATTCATGTGCATTTCATCATTATAGGTAGACAATATTTCTTTAAATGAGTCTTATTAGTTGTGTCACAAGGTACATGTCCTTATTGGAAAATAATCTCTACTCACAACATCAAGATGTTTGGGATGGAATGAAGACATGATATGTTTTGTAGTGTCACATGAGCATACATCATTCATTTGTGTCTATGTAATGATGGTACAACTTAACTTAGTTCTATGATTTGTTGTGTCACACAATG
This sequence comes from Cryptocoryne crispatula var. balansae, assembly GCA_036172225.1. NCBI lineage: Eukaryota > Viridiplantae > Streptophyta > Magnoliopsida > Alismatales > Araceae > Cryptocoryne > Cryptocoryne crispatula. The sequence continues at coordinate 21,489,452 of CM069926.1, read as the reverse complement.
CTATAGATGCTTAGAGGCCAAAATATTTGGAACCGCAAGGAGTAGTGATTGACAAGAGTTGTCTACCTTTTGGATATAGTGTGATTGGTTGTGTTACACAAGTTTGCACTATATTGCTGATTGGATCCTGATCCCCACTAAAACTTCAGTTGGAAATTTTAAATTCATGTGTTAGAGGGTGTCACATGATTTGCAAGAAACTTAGGTGAGTGTATTTAAGATATAATTTTGTATCTTAAATATGAAATTCAGTTGTTTTAATGTTATACTTCTACATCTCAGATTAGAAATTTTCTCATCTTACATATGTTTTATCCTATGGTATATATGATACAATTTAGCTTCAATGTTCAAATAAATTAGATCTTTGTATATTGACAAGTGTTCTCATATCTTTGATTAGTTTATGCCAAATCCATGTTAGTTCTCTTAGTTGTTGAGACCAACAACAAGAGAGTATTTTTCAAATCTCTTTAGAAGAGATGGAATGACGGCAATGGCTAGGCAAGGCAAGTGATGTTGAGTAGAATAAGTCATTAAGACAAATGAATGTTGATGATATACAGTAATGTGGACATGAATATAGTAAAAGAGGTGGAAGAGTATGTTTATGATAACTATCTATTTCTTACTTTGTATAAAAATAAAATTTAAGATGGTATGTGATACCAAATATACTATACATATCTTTAAGTGATATAGATTTTGACTAATAGATGAAAGAAATAAAATGAACAAGTGTGTCAGAGTTAAGGATAAAAAAAAGACAAAAGTTGATAATTTGTTTATCAAAGAAGTCAACATATATATGACATGTGGAGTTTAATAAGTATTTAATATTTATCGTAAGACTTTTTGTTACCATTAAAAAGTATTATCTAAGTTATTATAAGAATAAATTGAGATAGAATTTTAAAATAATTGTTATTCTATCATTTTGTCTGATGAGATCTTTGGTAGAAGAATGATAACAAAAGAACAAACATGTTTTGTTTATTAGATTCATATAGCATAAAAATTAGACGAAATATCATGAGAAAGTTATGGATGTGATAGACATGTATGGATATCACAGACTTAGTCGCTTAAATGAAAGGAGGATTTATAAACTTATTTATTGGAATTTGTTTTCTTTTGTAATGAATCCCACCTAGATGAGATTGACTCTCTCTCTCTCTCATACTAGAATTGGAGAGAGGCGCTAGAATTTTTAGAACTCATATTTTGATGTATGATGGCACATCTAAAACAAAGGTTTTTTTTCTCCAGTTTCATTATTTCAATGATAATTTCTCATGATACGAACATTATGTATTTGAGGAAGTACAAGTCAAATCTTTGAGAAATTGTACATGCAACAAATATGAGCTGCAATGGTTCCTATTTCTCCATCATTCTGGGGAGACATGGAATAAGAAAACCTTTACTGGTTGTCTACATGTTATTTTTGACATCTCATGCTCCTTTGACTGTGTTAACAATTTCTTCTTGAATGATTGATATGACAGTAATTCATTGTCTATTTTCAATCAAGACTTATTATATTCATGTTTAAGGGTGGTCCTTTCTCTTTGAATATGGAATTTTGCGCAATTCTTTACTGCATAGTTGAAGAAATTTTATGTGACCTTGGTACCTAGTGATGTATAGTTTGGTTGTCCCTTTAATCTATAGCTTGGTAAATTACTAGGGTTATTAACTTGAATTTCACTTTTATAGTCCCCATTTTTATGCATGTTCTTGAGCTGTTTTGGTAGGATTACTTCTTGGTCCTGTAAATGCTTGTATTTATCATGTAAGTTCTGGAGCAAACTCATGATGGCAAGTTAAATGCAGATGCAATCATTGAGAAGAGAATTGAGTGCAGGCCTACGACCTGTACATGAAACTTTTATTGCATTGGTCCGCTTGTTTGGTACCAAGGGCCATGCTACAAGGGGCTTGGAGATTCTTGCGGCAATGGAAAAGTTGAACTTTGATATACGCAAAGCTTGGCTCGTGCTTATTGGTATGATAATGTTTGTAACTAAATAATCTACCTTATTCCTCTTGAAATTTATGCTGGTTCTTTTTACAAATACCTTTTTTTGTCTTTTACAAAACAGAGGAACTTGTCAGAAACAAATATCTTGACGATGCAAATCAAGTATTCCTCAAGGGAGCTGAAGGAGGGCTACGGGCAACTGATGCACTATATGATCTGTTAATTGAAGAGGACTGTAAAGCTGGAGACCATTCTAACGCCCTAACTATTGCATATGAGATGGAGGCCGCAGGAAGAATGGCAACAACTTTTCATTTTAATTGTTTACTTAGTGTACAGGTGAATGCATAGTTCCTTCACTATTCCTAAGTTATCAACTTATTCTGTGAGCATCTATTCAAGTTTTTATCTCTTGGGTACTAGATTGCTTTACTAACTGTAGTCAAATTAAGAGCCTAGCATATTATTTCTCCACGTAACACTTGACAAATTTTTTTTATCATGGAATGATTCTATCTATGCTCTCCTGAAGGCATGTGACGGATGAGGAGAAAGAGAAAATATAGTTTTTATGGCTCAGCACAATTTCATATAGTTCTCGTTGTTCATTTCCTTCCATGCATTATGTATTTTTTTATTTTTGGTTTTCCAGCACCCTTAGGAATACGTCTTTCAAATCCTAATTTTGGTTTGGCAAAGAGAGAATTTCTCATGCTTTGCCAAAGGCTGAGCAGTCAAGCCTGAAGTGTTCTGCAGGAACTGTTTTCTGCAGAAGATGTGTGCTCCTCTCCTATTGTATTTTCGCTCTGGGAAAATGGGTAACCTGAATCTTGAAATTCATAGAGATCCTATTTATAAAATATGGATGTGCAAGTATGGATATGGAAGCCTATCAACAACAGGTCACAACCAAAGACCATAAGGCACCAAGTTGGTACACTGAATATCTTAAAAGAAAATTCATGAACTCCAGGGTTCTACACTGAGTAATATAGAAATCCTATAAATGTATAAATTTGAAGGCTGGATTGGGATCAGGATTTGGATCTGCCTATGCTGATCCAAATTTGGATCAGATCAGCTGGATTGGTGAATCCAAGAGAAGAAAAATTGATCCAGAATCTTCTCTTCTAGAAAAAGGGAGAAAAAAAAATACAAAAGATGGAATCCGGGCTGATTTTAGATTGTATGGGACGCCACACTCCCTGCAGCCATGAAGAATCGGCTGAACTTGGCTCTAGATTGGCCGATTCAGGCTGATTCACTTTGATCCAAGGGGAAGTCTTCTATTGGATCAGACTTTCCTTCCTTGATTGGATTACCCTCTGTCTATCTCAATCCACATTAACCAATTTGGCAAACCATTGGTAGAATACATTGAATTGGTTGATTCAAATTGCAATCATTGATTTGTCTAGATGGTCTTGAATGAAGGTCATTCTATGTACCCTCCACTTTTTAGTTCACAGCATTCATGGTAGCTTCATTGATGTTACTCATGATGGCCCACTCAAGATGCATGTCTAATCCTCCAAGAGGATTGATTATGCTGTTATTGTTCTGATCTTTTTAACTATAGAAACAAAATATTCAATTTTGTCGACTAAATATCTTGGATTCAAACGATCTTGATCGGTTCTATCTCTATTCTATCTTGTTTTACCACCTTCCATGGAATTTTGAGTGCTAAAGGCATGTATTGTAGAAATCGAAGAAACATCAGGTTTTTAGTAGCATCTTAGATGTCATTATTATATTTAACATGTGGTCTTTTTGAAAAGCTTTTTAGAGCCTTCAGCTACTTCTCGTCTCACCAACCTTTGTAAGTTTTTTAGCATCAAAGCCATGCAATAGGGAGAAAGCTATATTAAATATCTGTTGCATCACTACCTTTCATGCGTTGGAGGATCCATTAGGTAGTGAGAGTCAGTGGGAGAGTGTGAGAGATGGTGAGAGAAGGGGCTCTATGTTCACAGGAGATGAAAGAAGGGGGGATTAGTTGTAAGTAAGAGATATTTAGAGATGAAGGGGGCTTAGGAGGGACTATGGGAGGAAAAGTGATGTAGTGAAAGAGGTTTTGGTAATGGAGGTGGAGAAAGAGTGAGTGAGAGAGACTTGAAAATGTGTCTATCGTCTTTGTCATGCATCCTAGGTTGGATGTTGTTGGTGTTAAAAGTTTCCAATTACAAGAGGATTGAAAGACATGGACGAGCTAGGCCCATTAAGGCTTAGTGGGCCCGACAAGTCAAATGAGAGCCCAAGAGAGTCCAAAGAACTTCATTCAGCCCACTCAACTTAGATTTGAATAATGCTGAAATCGATATGGAAATCTAACTCAGATTCAGTAAAATAAGGACTAGGTGGTGTAAACTTGGAAATGTCTTGATAGACTTGATGGGCCCGAATGGCCAAGATAATGAGCCTGCTGCATAGCCCCAGTCACAAGTTTTGCAACAGTACCCAAAACATAGAAAACGGACACCGAAAGGTCAAAATGGCCATTTTGCCCTCGACACATCGGTATAAATCAAGACTCTATCGAAATGATCTGACTCTACCACATTGTCGGTCTAAGACAAAGCTGGATTGTGCTCGAGATAGATCAAAAATCCGACCACCAATTAGAGAATTATTTAGGAAGATCAAATTTGGACAGAAGTCCGTACCCTGTTACCTCAGGGGCATAATGGTCTGATCAGTTTTCAGATCGACCCACTGGCTAAAAATTACAATTTTTCAGTCCATGACTTTAGTCTCGGGGATATTGATGCATCAAAAATAAAATTCAACCAATAGAATAATTTAATGGCATTGTGAAACCGAAAATTTTATCCCCTTTAGAAGAAGAAGAAAAGGGGAAAGAAGAAGAAACGGAACGGGGGGGGGGGAGAAGCCGAAGGAGGAGCGAAAGCTCCCTATCACTGCCGATAGAAGGGCCTAAGGCCACCGATGTTGTCTTCGTTGCTCTCCTACGCATCCATCGAACCCATCGGGAGTGGGAGAGGCCGCTATCGCCGCCGCTACGGTCGCTGGGAAGAAGAAGCAGGGGCGGAAGGACCGCCCTGTGTGCTGGAGAAGAGAAAGAGGGGGAGGAGCAGTTGGAGGAGCCGTCGTCGCCGCCTTCACCAGCCGAAGCTGCCGCCCCCATCGTCGCCGGAAGGAGCACCACGAGGGAACCCTCGCGGGTGCCGTACCATCGGGGAGGAGCTCCTCCCGCCACCATCGTCCTCTTGCACCGACACCGCCACTGTCGCCGTCGCTGTCGCCCACTATCACTGTCGCCGTCGCCGTCGCCGCGTGAAGGCTGGCCGAGGGCAGCCGCCGCGAGCCCTCGCAGGCTCCTGTGTCCATCGAGGAAAGAGAGTGCGTTGGGGAGAGAGGGCCGAGGGGGAACTGGTTCGCGGTCAAACCGCGGTCAGCAAAAAAAAGGAAGAAAAGAAAAAAAAAAGACTGCCCGAGTGGGCAATCGTGGCCCATGCGCGCGCCGCGCGTGGGGCAGCCGCGGGATGAGACCCGGTCAGCGACCGGGCCTATGACCAGGGGTAAACTTACCCCCCGGTTTGACTTGGTCAAACAACACCGAGAAAATCAAAAAAAAAAGGGAAAAGAGGGGTAACTCCACCCCATTCCGGTCACCCCCCCACTCCCACGAAAATGGAGTTAGTGGGGTGAGTTTTTGAGACCAAAATGCCCCTGAAAATTCCCTATAAAAGGGCTTGACATGCTGTACGTACAAAGGTTGGGCATTGGTGAGAAAGAGAGAGTTGAGAAGAGAGAGAAGCTCTAGATTCTCACTTCATAGAAGGTAAGAAATACCTTGGTTTTGTGCTACCTTTCCATAAAAAGGGGCTGGTTTTACGCTACCTTTCCATAAAAGGGGTCCAAAATAGTGAAATATTTTAGATTGAAAAAAAAGCCAACCCAACTTCGGTCTAGTCGAAATGCTGTCGAAATTAAGTGGTTTTGCGCTACCTTTCCATTAAAAGAGGCCCAAAATAGCTTGCTATTTTGGATAAAAAATGAAAACCCAAATCGGTAAAATCGAAATGCCGGTTAAACCGAACGGGAATTCTAAATGAAAACCCAAATCGGTAAAGCCGAAATGCCGATTAAACTGAACGGGAATTCTGAATGAAAACCCAAATCGGTAAAACCGAAATGTCGGTTTAACCGAATGGGAATTCTAAATGAAAACCCAAATCGGTAAAGCCGAAATGCCGGTCAAACCGAACGGGAATTCAAATAGAAAACCCAATTCGGTAAAGCCGAAATGTCGGTCAAACCGAACGGGAATTCAAATAGAAAACCCAAGTCGGTAAAGTCGAAATGCCGGTCAAACCGAACGGGAATTCAAATAGAAAACTCAAGTCGGTAAAGCCGAAATGCCGGTCAAACCGAACGGGAATTCAAATAGAAAACCCAAGTCGGTAAAGTCGAAATGCCGGTTAAACCGAACGGGAATTCTAAATGAAAACCCAAATCGGTAAAATCAAAATACCGGTTAAACTGAAAGAGAATTCTAAATGAAAACCCAAATCGGTAAAGCTGAAATGCTAGTTAAACCAAACGAGAATTCTAAATAAAGTCCCAAGTCGGTAAAGTCGTAATGCTGGCTAAACCGAACACAAGTTATGACCTGTATTGAGAGCAAAGGCTTGAATGTCCCTTATTTGTTGTACTTCTATATACTCAGATCGACATGAAATAAAATTCAAGTTCGACTGATATGTTGTGTTACTTCAATATGTGACATCAAATCCCCATTGACTCCAAAAGATGGAATAAACTAAATAAATCATTTAAATCATTTTTTAAACTTAATCAAATAATTAAATTTGATTAAATCAAATCAAATAATTACTTATTTATTAACAAAAATGCCATTATAATAAAATTACATTTATGTCATAAAATCATACATAAAAAATGATCACAAATGGTTACAAAACATGTTAAGTTTGAATCTGACTTAACCATAGAAAATTAAATCAAGCCAAATGGATAATGCTACTTAAATAATTAAATGTATATAATAAAATCCAAATCAAATAAATGATTAAAATGTTAATAAAATGTTAACATAATCCAACCAAAATTATGTCATTAAATAATGCATAAAAAATGCCAACCAATGACTACAAAAACAAGTTATGTTGGATTAAAATCAACCTTGAAAAATTAAAGTAACCAATATTATTAAGCATAAATCTTAATAATAATAGGAAATTCACTTAAATCAAGCAAAAAATGCTAACATACACACTAAAAAAACAGAAATTGATTCCAACAAAAAAATGAAAAAGAGATCAACTCAAAATTGTCTAAGTCAACAAATGACCAAAAATAAAACAAATCAAACCAAATCTTAAATCAAAAAAAGAAAACCAATGAATCTATACTTAAAAGTTTGAATTAAGTTCAACAAAATTCCATCTTATAAGGCCATGGGAATATGTCTTTCAACTTTGTGTTTATGTGGATGAATGACTTCTGTTCAATATGTTGCTGTGACGATCAATCAAGGGTGTTCGAGTGTTCGCTCGATGTAATTAACACCGGAATATCGCAAGTCCGGTGGAGAGAGGTTAAATTTTTTATTTTCAAAGAACTCAGATAACTTCATAAATTAAATTGTGGTTCAGATCATCTAAGTGGTGGGTGATACCTATGTCGGCACTTAGCAAATCTGTGGAACCATCGATGTTCCTATAAAATAATACCACATCAAATTAGCTAATACTCCTATGAATACCACATATTTTCGTAGTAGCCAGTGCTAGCCTAAAGCAAAAGAATTTTCTAAAAAAAGGAATTCTAATCAGAGAAAAGCGAGGTTTCAACAGGCATTTAATTGCAATTCTTAAATTATCGATGGTCAAGATTGCGTCGATCAAGAAAATCGATAAAATCAAAGATCCGATGCAATTCGGGAGATCTTGGCCACACATCTTGATGAAGCACATGATTAACGGCCACTAGAGCACATTTTGAATTTTTTCAGATAGATTTGGGGTTTATTTAATTGATTCCGACTGGAATTAATCACATCCATCGAATCTAGAGCATCTGGATGAGATTCCAGAGATGATCGGCCATCTTTGGATAGACTCCTCCTTGGCCAAGACTTCTTTTTAGAATAGGACTCTTAGTGTTATCTTTTTCAGCTCTTATCCCCTAGACTCCCTGGTCAATGGGAGACTAAGAGAACAGGAGGAGGAGGGCACCCAATCCTCTCTCCTAACCATCACCTGTGCGACAGGTCTCCCCTCACCCTGACCTGTGCGCATAAACACCATTTGAAGTCCAGCCTTGTGTGCAACCTTGCTCTTCCTCTCCTCTTTTTCTGGTGTGCAGTAGTATCACAAGGAAATGAAGGCCAACATTCTTCCATTGACAGCAACAACAGCTGCTCCAATAGCAGTTGTCCTTGATGCCTTCTCCCTCACAGCCATCTGTGCGCAGGGGGGTCTTCAACAAGTAGCCACGCTCATCAGCTTCTTCAACAGCAGCCACGTCTACCTTTTCCTCTACCAGGTCCTGCATCACAAGAGGAGAAGAAGAATAAGAGGGCGACCTGATCTTCCTCTTCCACCAGCAGCCCCTGTGCCAGGAGAAGAAGAAAGACTAGGCAGTCTCCATCTTCTAGCGTCACCTGCAACACAAGAAAAAGAAGAGAGAAAAAGTGAGTAAGAAGAGGAGAGCATTATGTAGCCTTCCTTTTCTCCTTCCCTCCTCCTCTTTCTCTATTCCCTCTTCATTAAATGCCATTTACGCAGCACCCAAAGTCCCCTTATTTAGACCTTTGTTCAGCCCTCATTCTAGCCACCTACATAGCCCCCTGTGCGACCCTTGTTCAGCTCTTTTGATGGCCATCAAAAACAGCCTTGCACATGCCCTTGTTCAACCCCCCATTTCTTTCACCAATACAAGCTCTGGCTGTCCCCACACAAGCCTTTGTGCACTCTCTTATCTGACCACCTAAACTAGCCCTTTGGCCTCCCCTAATTAGGCCTGAAATGGCAACCCGACCCCTATTTGGTCCCTTAAACAGCCCCTGTTGACCTTCAAAAGCACAACCCTTGCTGTCTCCTACGCAGTCTCTAAACATCCCCCTTACTGGTCTATATTCTGCTCTCTGTGCACAACCCTAAATAGTTCCTTGTTCAGCCATTGTTGGACTACCTAAACAGGTCCTTAATCCTACCATCAATCAGCCCCTGTTTGATCCCTTTGATGCCCATCCAATCAAACCCGAAACAACACCCAAACAGCCCCCTTGCTGGTCCATATTCTGCCCTCTGCGCACACTTCCTAAACCAGGTCCCTACACAACTTGCTATCAGCCCCAATGTTGGCCATTCAAGCTGCAGGCAATCGGCCCCATTTTGTCCATACATAGCCCTTTGTCTAGTGAGGAGGAAGGAGTGATGTCCCAGGCATTTGTATGATGAGCCAAGTCTCCCTCGTATGAGCTCTCGATCCCTCATTTTGGATGGAGGAGAGGGTGATGATCTGGACATTCTTGGATTCACATGATGGGCCAAGTCTCTCCCAGGTGGACTCTGAAATCCACCGAAACAGCCCCCTTCATGTGACTTTCTCCATTGCATCTCAAACACAGCCCCTTTGTGGTCTTGAGATCCCCGCTTTTCTGCCCCTTGTGCAGCAAGGATCGCGGGATCGGAATCGGTCCCTGGATCGGTGGGGACCGATCCGATCCGGATCGGATCGGATCGGACCGATCCAGGCTGATTCGTCGGAAGGAAAATCGATCCGGATCGACCCTTAAAAAAACCCTAAAACACCAAAAAATTAACTAAATAAGGAGGTAGATCTACCCCATTTTGGGGCGATTTCGGGCCCAAAAGTGGCCCAAAATCACCGCCACGGCGGCAGCTTGCCGCCGTGACATCTTCCCCGCCCTATCGGGCGGGGAAGATGACCTTACCGGGTCCATCGGACCCGGTAAGGATAGGATCCGGTGACTTAAGTCACCGGATCCTCAACCGGTAGGGTTTATACACTACCGGTTGGCGTATCGGGTCCATGGGACCCGATACACTTGAATCGCCGGATCCGGTGACTTAAGTCACCGGATCCTGGCCTTACCGGGTCCGATGGACCCGGTAAGGTCATCTTCCCCGCCCGATAGGGCGGGGAAGAGGGCTGCCGCGGCGGGATGGCCGCCGCGGCAGCCTGTGGGTCGATTCCGGCGAGGGAATCGCCGGAATCGATCCAGAATCGACCGAATCGGTCGATTCCGGCACCGATTCCACCTACAAACACCGATCCGGATTGATCTTCGGTCCGGATCGGTAGTTCCTCCGGGAATCGGATCGGAGGGGTCCGATCCGATCCAAGAATCGGCCGATCCCGATCCGGATCGGCCGATTCTGCAATCCATGTTGTGCAGTCCTCCCAAATTTGTCCTAAAACTGTCCCTTGTGTAGTCCCCTTGAAAGCACATCCAAACAGTACATAAACAGGTCCATTTAGCACTCAGCTACAGCAAGGAAGAAAGTGCCAAAGAACAGGTCCTGCAAGTTGCAAAAACAGGCCATGTTGGCCTTTGAAGCTTGCAACAGTCCCCTGGCCCATGCACTCGAAGACCAACTCATTGTGCTTATGTGAACTTGAAGACTGGCCCATTGTGTTGATGTGATGGAAGCTGGCCCATCGGGCCTTGGACAAAAAATTCACTTAACTAAATTTCAAAACACGAAAAGCCAAATTAAATAAGGAGTTAGCACCACCGTGTGGGTGTTCCACCTTGAGTAGCTCATCTGGCTATGCACAGGAACACTAACCTGGACATAGACGCGGCCCAGCTCTAGCTCCCGTTACAGACGATCCTTCTCACGATGTGATGAGTCAAGTACTTGTTGCACCGGTTGGGTAAAATCCACACTGATCATAAAATAAGACGGTATACTGCCGAAATTTTCCCGGTATTGTGGGACTTTACATCGTAGGAAGGACATGCATACATTCACACTTTGGACATCATTGACATGGCATATGAACTGCCAAACCAGATGTACATCGACATGGAAATGCAATGAAGATTCAAGTGCCAACTCAGACTTGGTGTGACCGTGCAATCGATGCTAGTCCAACGGAACGGATGGGATGTGAACCAAACTAGAATTAACATAAATGAATCCAATATGAAAATTCACTCAAACCAATATGAAAATATACTCAAAATACATAATCTGAAAGTGAAAGAAAAATTCAAAACTTAATGCAATCTGAAAAATTCAAATGAAAACACTTAAGTCAATGAAATTTGCCTTCCTAAACAAGTGGAAATCAAATGAATCAAACCAAGCAAACAAAACATATTGAAACACATTAAAACACTCCAAATCAACTTTAAAACATGAAAAATTAGATCACTTAACAATATGAAACTTAAACTTAATCAAATCAAACCAATGTTTGAAAACATTTAAAACATACTGAACACATTCAAATCAGTACCAAAACATCAACCAACAAAAAACAATGACTTAACACATGTCAACTAAACCTAAATAAATCACATTGATCAACACATTTAAGGTTCATCAAAACTTGAGCAAAACAAAACAACTTTAACCAACTAAGATAAAAGCAACTATTGTAGCTTGGATGCTAGGTTATAGCACCAATTCATCCCAATGTAAGAGGAATTGGAGCACTTTCAGTCTCATACACACAAAGAGAAGGAACATGTTGAAAAGTGAAAGATTAAAGCAACTAGTCACCATTACAATATGAGATTGAGGATAAAAAATATCAAAGATAAGTAGAAGACATTTGAGGAAATATTTGCAAAATTTATGAGTGGATTGTACTAGGAGAGAGCTCAAGCTCAAGCTAACAGGGCTTGTAACAAAATGATGTTGACTTGGAATATCGATTTAAGGAAGAACATATAATTGTAGTATGGATGGAAGATAAGGACATTGAGGGAGAGCAATAGTTCGACCTGAATGACAGATCATGGATTGAAGGTGAGCTGACAACATTCTTGGTGAGGACAAAGAAATGCAAGAAGGATAAGAAGCCTAAGTTCTATGCACAGCTCCAATTCCTGATCCACCCTGGACTACAACTGTTCAAGAGCCTAATCCAGTTTTAGCCACAACTCCAGTTCGAGTTCCAAGTGTAGGATCTTCCACCATCAAGAAGAGTGGTGCCTTGTTCAACCAACATGCCAAAATACTAAAGAATAAGAAAGTTTGAAGAGGAGAAAGCTAATTACTAAACACTGATATCTCATTGCTACAAATACTACTCAGGTATGTTTGTTAGATGATGATGGGGATGAAGAATTTATTCTACTCATATAACAACAATATGTAAGAGGTGGAGGTGGGAGGTGAGGGTAGTGCTACTAGCAATGCACACACGAGTGAAACTGTAGCATGTCCAGATGATTTGAGTGACATAAGACATACAAGTATGAGGAGCAACAAACAATGGAATCAAATGAATATCTTTGACGACTATACAACATCATACCCAAATCTTGCTATAAACTTCGAGACTTGTTATCCACCTTGTCCTCCAGCTCCAGTCGACAATAAAGTCCATGCTTTTAGCTATATGGCCCAATTGTTATTTTTATATGATTACAAGTCAATAAAGAATGATCAGAGTCAATGGAGAATTGAAGAAACTAAGGAGCATGACCAAGATTATGAGAGACAATTTCGTAGTTGATGGTGATTGAAAAGTATATTTTCTAATACATGACTTTTATCATCTTCTTTATTTTATAGAATGAATATTGGTGTTATTTTATACTCATTTGTGTTCAAATCTCTCATAGTTACATGAAAATGTTGTAGTTTTCACTAGTGTGCAACACGTGGAATGCTCATAACGGTGATTTGAAGAAACATAGACAGCTAAGATGCCGTAGCTGGTCAGACACATAATGGTGATATGAAGATCAGCGGATCCGAGGATTCCATCAGGAAGAAAGGGAGGAGATGCAGTCTTTGCTGGTGTCCAATATGTGGGATGCTCATGGAATTCGAGAGTTACAGTCAGCCATAGATGTTGCAGCGCAGGAGTCGACAAAGTGCAACCTCGACAGGAACTCACCTGGTTTTAACGAGAGGGAAACAAAGGGGATATGGATACTGGGAGATGAATACATCTCTAGAGGTAAGGGTAGAGAACTAATAGCTGGTTACGATTCTGGAGTTGAGGAAGACAAATTAGGAGCCAAAGAAGTCTCTGGAGGTGAAGATGAAGAACCAAAAGCTAGTGAAGCTTTTTGGTGGAGAGGAAGACCAGTGTAGTTCCAGAGGTGAAATAGAAGAACTGGAGACTTATTGTAGGTGAAGTGGGGGACTACCGATCACACACGGCACCAAGAACTAAGGTGATAGGAGAGAGAATACAGAGAGAGTGCGAACTAGAAATTGACTTGCATAAACTTCATTTTATTTCAACCATGTTCTAATTTGGCTATAGTACTGGGCTTTTATAGAAGTCCCAAAATTTACATTTTAACTCTCCTACACAGACTTTAAGGTATGCTAAAATAAAAAAATACATACAATAAATCTTTAAGTTCTACAAATTATTAAAATACAACATTGTCTTAAAATGTTTTATATGTCGGGTCTGACCTCGATCTCATTGATCCCTAAGCCGCAATTGCCCTTGCTGCTGGTGTCTAATGAGAATGAGTGTGTGTTGATTGCAAAAGTTGTTGGTTTAGTTAAGATCCCATATTTGGATCCTTAACTGGTTTGTAGGCCTGCGGCCAGGAATACCTTGCCCGACTGAGACCCTGGCATGACTGCATGGTACTATTGACTCAGCCTGGCGCTACTGAAACTGCATGGCATGATGGGGACTGCCTAGCATGATTGACCTCACCGAACAGCTGTATTGGCTGTTCCATTTTTTTCAACCATCGTGAGATTACGAACCATGCACTGAAGATAACTCACGATAAAATAGATTGCATAAAATAATAGAAACTTTTTAATAAATAATTAGGCACAGTTAACAAATAACTCAAATATGCATTAAATAAAATAATAATGCAATATATGGCAGCATAACATCTATAAGAAATCAAATTTTATGAACATATGAAAAAAGAAAACCAACAAATATACCATGCAAATTTCATACTCTATAATAAAAAGACTTCAAATAAAAAAGACCATGGGGTAATGTTCACTACTGTCTGTTGCTTATGTCAAATTGAATGTTAGATGTGACTCAGGTGAGTTCACATTCTATGATGGTTAATCAAATGCATTCAAGTTGTTGCTCATTATAATTAACACTAAAGTGATTCAAGTTTAGTGGGGAGTGATCCAATTATACGTTTATGAACACGTACAGTAGACCCAAATACTATTCAAGTTTGGTTTAACTATTTGAGTAATGATACATGTCTTTATATTTATGACTCCATGATGAGAAGTCAACTTAGTCTTTTTTTAGCTTTGAGTTACGTTCATCATCAGGGTATATTTGTAAATATTTTATTGTCTGGGGTTTAATCATCAAAGCCTTCATGTACCTCAGGACAACAATGAAGATTTAAAATTTTTTAGCCTTTTGTGATGTGTTCATCCTATAGGGGCCTTAGCATCGGGTAGTTTCCTTCTACCTCCCTAATTCAGCCAAGAGGGCTGTTCTTCCTTCAAACTTCCGGCTGAGGAGACCCTTCTCCAATTGTCTTGACCTCATCGGCCTCCATGCCATTCATCCCACCATCATTTCCCAATTCTTCACCTTTGACAACATCACTTGGCTTGTTGATCCATCGGTGATAAGATTCTTGGAAGGCTTCTCAGCATCGCATTGTCCCTTCAGTGCCCTCCAGCGATCCCCGGATGACTGTTGAAGATCTACAGTCGGCATCCTTCCCTCCATGTTCATCATGGAACCATATCAGTGATTCCCCTTCCTTTATTGGAAGTCGCAGCATCCAGGGAGTTTCCTTTCTACAGCTGGACAGCTATTCTCGGACATGATCCTTCTGGTTGACTTCTTCTTCAGCTTTTTGGACAGTCCCATTCGAAGCACCCAATTCCGCTCTCCAGCTTTCCCCTGGTCTGATTTTTCTGCGTTGCCTCTTCAGATTCATCGGCTTTTGCTACTCACCCGTGCCTCGCTCTGCGCCTCCCTCACGCACTCAATGTGTCTGCACCTTCAGTAAATACTTCACTCTGCCGTCATGATGCTTCACTCTGAAAACATCAGAGGTTATGCCACCATCTGATGTACCCGGGCTGTTTCCTTCCATCTACCCCCTGCACATTTTGAGGAGTCATCCGCCAGATCTATTTGGAGCCTTGTTCCTCACCCTGGCCTCCATTCCCATTCCTGTTCACCATTTCATCCTCTGCCATCATCTCCGTGCCTTCTTTTGTCCGTGTCAACCACCCATATTGTGAAGCATTGACAAAGGAACAGCACCAAAACACCCGATAAATCTACACTAAACATCTGACTTCTCCTTTTTTGTTGCCCTCTCCCACTCACATGCTGTGACCATGCTTCTTGCTTTTCACACAATGCTGCTGCCAGACCCCTCTCAGGCATCTGGCACCTGATCACCCATCGAATGCCCCCTCATACACGCCATGACATGCTTCTTAGATCCAATGGTTCAAAGGATCTCCTTCATGCGATGCAACTCTGACTTGGGTCCAAACCACCCATCTGCTGGTTTACTGGTTAACCAGCCAGCCACTGGTCCAGTTAGGACCAAATATGGTTTTCAACTGGTTCAAGCCGATTTTGCTCCAATTTATGCCAGATTAAAGCCAAGTCAAACTCGATTTTAGTCACTTTGGTCTAGTTTATGTTGTTTTCAGAATTATATTTTGTTTTTTAACCGCTTTGCCTCGCTTCACACCCTTAAATTGATCTACAATTATGTGTATGCTTGGGTAGGTTTGGAATCATATACATTTCTGTTCTCTCTCTCTCTGTCTCTCTCTCACACACACACCCCCCATAGCTTTTATGATGATGAGAAATGATGTTTCCACAAACTACCAATGACCACATACATTAACAAAACATGGGAAGAACAAGCCAGTGCAAGATACTTGTTAACTTGGAATGTGATATCTTGAGAATCTCTCTCCACACCTCCGAGAAACAAGATCACCAAAATTGCAATATCTATATAAATATCTCCGATCATTTATTTTTTAATACTTTTTGCTACTTTTACATCTCAGATTCTCAACTCTTTATTAATGCATATTGTCCCTATTGTTAGTTTTTTCTCACCTTCAATTTAAATTGTTATTTTAGTTAGATGACGTTATTAAGTTTGTTTTATATATTAACAACTCTATTATTGCATCTTTCCAAAAAACTTAATTATGTATTATTCTCTCATTTTTCACTATCTTGTGTAAATTAAAATTTTAAATGGCCCTATATGATCCAAGATATCACATCAATCTCTCGATGTTACAATGCAATCTTTATGATATCTTTTTTAAAATTGGTCATGTTGAAGGTTAGATCCAATTTATGATCTCAAATTGCTGAATGTGTCTCTTGCGGATAATGCTCACCCTCTTTGTATTATAGTCCTAGTTTCCTTTGTTAGCTTGTGTTACTCTTACTCCTAAATCTCATCCCCTTTTGAAGAGATTATTATTTCTTTATATACACTCATATACAAATATCTAGGCTAACATTTTCGAAATTGGGTCTCCCGAGATCTTATTGTGGTCTATTCTTTTCATCACTTCTGAGATGAAGTTGAGATATGAGATGACAATCCTTGTATGTTAGAATAATACAATCATGTGCACATGAAATGAGCTAGGGATCATGTATAGGTTGAGAACCTTGAGATAGTTGGTGCATTAAGTAATGAACATAACTTTGATCTCTTTGTTGACAATAGTGCATAAGCCATTTGTCTTGATATGCTTCTGAACATAGACAGACTGATATTGTTTGAGTCAATATTTTGAATCATATTTGAAAAGATTAAGTTCGAAGGTTTCACAGTAGTTCATGACATCACGTTATACTATGTTTGAACCACGTTGCAATCCTGCTGCTTCATTATTTTACTATTACATTTTGCCAATCTTCTGACATCGTTTATTGGTTTGTTCAAGTTATATTGTGGCCCATTCTTTGCTGTCCGTCTTCTGCATATAACGCCTGCTTAAGCATTTTGCTTTTATTTGTAATTCAGGCAACTTGTGGTATACCTGAAATAGCTTTTGCGACGTTTGAAAACATGGAATATGGAGGAGAAGGTTTGGCCGGCTTAAAGAGCCTTTTTTCATGTGCTTTTTAGCATCAATGCTATCTTGCTTGCCATACGAATTCCAATGTTATTGTACTTTAAATGATCCTGTTCCAGTATCATGCCTTGAAAGTTCTATATGCATTTTGTGTTTTTGTTGAGAGCTTGCTGTTTGCTTTTGGTTAAATATAGTTTTGTTTGGTTTTTTGGTCTTTAGATATTGTACTTCGTTGATGTGGATATGAAGTTTATTGGAAAAGGGATAATACCTTAATCTGGTTGATGTCCAACCTATTGTGGTCTAGAAGTATACATACAATGTTCTCCGGTAAGGGTTTACTTCCTCTGGACAAAATCAAACGCTAATACTAGTCTGGAAGTGTCCCAACCATAGCTAATTAGCTACCAATAGAGGAAATGAAAATGGAAAGCAAAATGAGAAACGAAAGTGAAAAATGTGGTTCAAAGCCTAAAATCTTCAAGGATTAATAAAAAGAGACATGAGAAATAGAGGCGTGAATGGTTTTTCTGCAACTCATCTCCCCGTAGCCAAACATTAAAATAGGTAGTCCCTTCCACCTGATCTGGCATGTAGCAAATTACATATCACATTCAATGGGAAAAATGCTTTCAAAGCTATTACCTTTCTTCAAAACATTGTGACGAGGACATAATTGAGTTTGGCAGATGAAATATTTAAAGATGCTGCCATTCGAGTATAGTGTTGGCACCTAGAATGCGTGTCAATCTCCAAGATAAAAAAACGGCAAGTCCAAGTGTCCGTCAGGGCATCCCAGCAAGGCTAGCGCCCTTGAATAGGGTTGATATCTCTTCAAAAGCCAAAACGTAACTGTCATCGCACTTTAATGTGGTTGCCGGCATCAGTTCTCCGAGAAGATGAAAAAATCGAAGCGGTCGCGCTACCAATGGAGTAATGGCAGAAATTGGCGAAGGGCCCGAACAATGAACGGCAACCGAGGTCATAAGAGCTCGATCAACTGTAGATTAGAAAAAAAGAGGAAGGGGTTTGAGAGAGGAACTGCAAACAAGTAGACGGGAGAGAAGGAAGGAGAAGGCAGGTGAGGCTTATGGTCGTCGCGCTCCTTCTTGGCCACAGTGATTGTCGCCCTTCGTTGGTTGTCGTCCTGTCTCCCTTCTTCGTTTACTGTTGCTGCGCAAGCCCCTGCCTGTGGTCGCCGCCCCCTGTTCAGTGGCCGTTCTGTGCTCTTCGCTGTGATCGTCGCTTCTTCCCTACCACGCCGTCTCCTCTTTTTTTGGTTTTTGACGCCCCTTCCCACTTTGTCCGCCGCGCACACAAGCCCCTTCTCTTCTTCTTTCACCGCTGCCCCCTTGCTGTACTCCCCCTCTTCACTGCCGCGAGTGCAAGCTCTGCAAGGCTTACATTTACCCACAGAAGCCCCCTCTCCTCTTCTGTTGCCATCGCCGCAGCCTCTCTCTCCTCTTTTTTCGCTGTTGCCGTAGTCTCCTTCTCCTACTCCTGCTCACCGTCGCGCGAGCGTTGTATCCACCGTCCGCTGCATGCCTCAAGCCCCTGCACGCAGCCGCGGTTTTCCCCTACTCGCGGTCGTCGTCGCCCTCGTCTCTCCTCGCTGTCGCCCTTGTCACCGTGTGCGCGCGCAAGCTGTGCCGCACTACCGCAAAATCCAACCAATTTTGGTATCAGGCCCCTCAAACCTTCGAGCCCTTTGATCTTGTCCAGTCGCGCCCAAAGTTTCACCAAACTGGTCGTGACTTCCTTCTTTTTTGGTTATCGTTTTCTCCAAAAAAAGGCCGGCGAGAGGATAATAAGAGAAAGACTCAAAAGACTACAATACCCTTGTATCCGGCGATATTTGACAGTCCGGAATCGTTCAAATTAATTTTGATGCTAATCAAATAAAATCCATAATTAACCCGACTTGAGACTATTAGGGGTCCGGTCCGATAGGGCACGCTCTACATCTCAAGTTTAAACCTAAATAATAATCCAATTCAAGACTAATTGGGGGCCGGTCCAATCGGGCACGCTCTACGTCTTTGGAAAATAATCAAACAATCGAGGCTAATGGGGGCCGGTCCAATTGGGCACGCTCTACATTTCGGCATAATATTAAAAAAAATCAAAATAAAATATTTCGTTAGCATATAAAGGTCAAAAATGATCTCAATGTTATATCATTTTTATCCCATCAAGGGATGAGTATACGATTTATATAATAGCTAAATGTATATACATATATGCATGCATGCTAAAATATAAAATCGATATGATATATTATATCGATAAGTAGCATCCACAAACCTTAGTCAAAGGTCGGTGTACTATGTCCCATATTGATATGATCGATCCCATAATGCCTATCAATGTATCAATGGACTTAAATAAAAAAAAATCGATTCAATTCATTGTGATCATGACTTTTATGTCCCTCATATTTGTAATTTGTACAAACTTTTCAATTAATGAGAATTGTATGTTGTGTATATTTTTGATGTCGATTAGAGCTAAAATAGCTCCATAAATCGTATGGAATGCAAATAAAAAAAAGTTAATTTAAAAAACTATATCAAAACAATAAAAAAAGTAAGAAAGAAAGTTAATTAAATAAATAGTCCGAAAATACTAAAAGTGATCAAAGCCAATCAAACTTAACTTTCATAACGTAAAATTAATTTAAAAATAATTTAAGACTGAAAAAAAAACAAAACAACAAATCTTCTAAGATAAGCCATCAATTAAGAATTAACAAATCAAATAAGCTTAATAATAGTATAATAACAAAAATATATAGGAAGATATCCAAAATATACTTAATTAAATTAAAACTGATTTTTTCTACACCCTTAAGTTAATCAAAGTATTAAACAATGAAATCTCCTAAATTAAACTATCAATAAATCAATTAATGAATTCAATAAAATAATAATAATAAAAACACAGTATAATGTGAATAAATAAATAATAGTAGTAAACAAAACAAACAAACGGTATATCTTCAACTATAAAATAATATTCCAAGTAAGTTAAACTTCTAATTTAAATATCTTCAACCAATTATACAACATTTGAATTAAATAAATTTAACAAATTTTAAATTAGTCCAACATCAAAAATAAAAAAATAAATAAATAATAAGAGACTAAATCTAAATCAATTTTAATCCAAATATTTAATCATATCTTAAATCAAACATAAAAGACATTAAATTATTAAATCACAAACTAATTTAATAATAATAACGATAACAAAATAAACCAAATTAAATCAAATTAAATAAAAAGTTTGCATTCTATCAAATTTATGTAGCCATTGCTCTTGTTGTGTTTATTTCATTTGTGGATGTATGTTATCATTTCGAAATCGCTATGGCGGCGAATCATGGGTATTCGAGTGTTCTCGATATAATTAACATCGGGTCTTCCCACCACCCGATGGAGAGAGGTCAAAACAAAATTTCAAAGAACCCAACCTCGAACTTATATTTTTTATGTATATTGCCGAATTAGTTATACTCCTATGAAATATCGATATTTTCCTGGTTGTAAAACTAAATTCGATGAATAAAATTTTGGAAAAGATTTTAAAAACTGTCATTTTATACAGTTAAATAAAATTTCAAAACCTTTTTCAAGTTTAAAGTCCAAATCAATTTTTGAACTTTTCGAAATAATCAGTTTTAAAAAATCAATTTCAAAATTTGCATATACACATGGTTTGAAATACATACACATGCATGAAAAAATTCCAAATTTCTATTTCATTCTTAAATTCCGAGGTTACATACATATCTTCAAAAAAAAAAAAAATTCAAACTTCAAATTTACCTTAAATTTTTTCCATTCAAACAATCAAATCAAAGTAAATAATTTTTCGAGGTTTCACAAAAGGTACGCCCGGTGGGACCTCTCCTTCCCTTCATCTCTCTGCCGTAGCAATTCAAGAAAACATACATCCTCAAATCAAATGTAAACCTTTACATCTAACGTGCTCATCTTGTCATTTGCAGGAAGATTACGTTCGAAGATAAAGTTAGCTACTCCGAGTATCATGTCAACCGAGCTATGGACTTTGGCTCTTTGCCAAGCCTGATTGTGTTCAGGGCATTCTCGGAGGTTGTTCAACCCTTTGACTACTTGGGTGTGAAGCTATTGCACCCGATCGCCAATGATGATGTATTCATCCGGGGGAGCAGTTGCTTTTGGCCTCCATGGCCATGGAATCAGTCCTAGAAAAGGAGAACATGGCAGACAGAAATAATATTGTCTGTCAACATAGTTTTAAGCACTAAGCCAAAGCTTCGACAGTTTCGTCCAGCCAAATCCAGCCCGTCGTGCGGATCACGTCGTTCAATAGCAGTGGGTTCCATGAGGGTTTATTGGGGAAAGTGCCATGCTGTCCTAATATATACTCTTGCTGAGTTAAGACAGCAAAGGTAGAAGCTCACAATTCTACCACTCGTCATTCGTCAATCGCTTTGCCACCTTGGCTTGGATTGACGAAAAGAATAAGGTTGTTTTTCAACCTTCCACCAACTTGCAATCGTCTTCTCGGGGGAAGAAGAAATCTTCTGCCCGTCAAGACACATCTGGCCGATCAACGGCTACAATTGTTAAGGAGAGGGAGCAGCCCTCTGGTTCCAAGACTTTTAACTTTGGCCGATCAGCGGCCCTTCATGTTACTCCTCGGGAGAGGGATCAGCCCTTTGCCCGTCAAAGGCAAAACTAGGGTGACCGATCAGCGGTTCAACTCCCCATTGTTAGTAGACGAGATAGGAACCAATCCCATGGTCGGTATCTTGCACATGATGGATCTCGGGCTAGGAATGTATCAAATTCCCGCTATCAAACTCGCCCAGGTGGGGCGCGTTCACAGTCTACTCGAGTTCGGAATCCATCCGCTACTTGGTATGCACCTCCTACTAATCGATTTACTAATCAACCACTAGAAGATTACACTTATCCGACTAGGGGCCACCCTCCAAGTCGTTTACCAACTATGCGGGCTAAGGAGCAACCGGTTGCCCGTCATTTTGACAGGGGGCAGGGGAATTAATCCTCTTCCCAGAAAAAGTAAGCTTGGGTGCCTAAGGCAGAGGTTCCAAACCTAGGACCTTTACTAAAGGTTGTCCTTTCTCATAATGCCGATCGTTGCTCTTCAAACACTTGATCTAGTCTATTTTCACAATTAAAGGCCGCCCCAGCTCGGCTTGCGGTCCAATTTGCACCCCTATATAGATGGAAGTTTGTGTCTCATTATTATGATGATGGGTCTATGTGTCCACAACTCTTGCCTGAAAGTGAGTAGGTTTTCACTCGACTCACGCCTGTTCGCAGTGCCCCAAAGAGACGTGATACCAGGGGCAGGGGGTAAGATGCGTATATTCACATGTTATGTTTCAAGTTCTAATGATCATCCAGATGATTTGACAGTTTCAGCTCTATTGCGTCGGGAACCCGTCACTTGGAGTCATGACCAACTAATTGCAGCACTTCGTCAAGAAGTTTGTCCAATTCCTATGCCGCCTCCCCCAAGACCTCGTCGACCAAGACACAAAGAGCTGAACAGGGGGAACCTTCAAGAAGAAGAGGAAGAAGTTATTTCACAAGAGATGACTATGAAAAAGACTTGTAGAGGACAAATTAAGAGCTTATAGCAATTATTCAATGTCTTACTTCTGCACAAGTAGTTGCTCGACCCAGCACTCTAGTAAATTTGGAAAATGTTCCCTGAGCAACGGAGGTCAATCAACTAGCACCGATACCTCCTAGAGTTCCTTTATGTTGACCAGCATATCAGCCACAGGTGCAGTTTGAAGCTCCAGAGGTTGAACCTCAACCTATAGTTCAAGAAACTAATATGCTTCCTGAAGATGCCACAGTCACACAGAGACTTCTGATTGAGAAGATTGTTGATGCTAAGCTTGCAGAGCATGACGATGGGGTGGCGACAGTGGACTTGTACCGGGTTCCTTACCCTATCCACCACCAATTCAAGAAGTTGCCTGCCGAAGTCACTAAAATTCCCAAGTGTCCAAGATTTGATGGGCATGGCTCCCTAAAAGAACATTTAGCCCTTTATGTTACACATATGGGCGATCTTGTACTTGAGAAGTCTTATCTCCTCCTATATTTTGCTACCACTTTGATAGGGACTGCCTTCGAGTGGTATACTAAGCTGAAAACAGGGTCAGTAACTGGTTGGGTCCATTGGGATGATTTGTAAAAGAAGTTTATTGAATGGTTCAGGTTGACTGAAAGACCGTTCACTCTTGTTGAGCTAGCCTCATTGCGTTAACGTAGGGATGAGTCAGCTTTGGAGTATATCAAAAGGTGGAGAAATCTCTGCATAAAATGTTCTAACCCACTGGTAAATGAAGAAGCAGTGGGTTTATGTAAAAGGGGACTATGGCCTGAGGTGTTGGAGAAGTTGTTGATTGCCAACATCCGCACCTTTGATGAGCTTAATAGGATAGTCTCCGAATTAGAGCTATTCTATGCAAATAACTCGGGAGTGCTTGCAGCCAAGCCAAGAATGTCTAAAGAGAAGCAACCGACGGTCAAGGAAGCTTTCACGGTAGACTTTTCTCCAGCAAAAAATGATAATGGGGGCAAGAAAGACGCATTAACATCAGTGACAGCACCCAAAAATGCCAATCAATCCGGTCCCACGATCACATTGGCTAAATGCTTGAAGAAGCCGTATTCGTTTCTCCGTGAGCATACTAAAAAGTTGTTTGATATGTGTGTGAAGGAGAATTTGGTTAACCTTCCACAGCCTAAGCGGCCAGGGGATGCAAATAAAGTTGGAGATCCCAACTTTTGTCCATTTCATCAGATGCTAAGTCACCCTCTTGAAGATTGTTATTTGTTTAAAGATTTGGCAGAAGCTCTTATTCGAGATGGGACCATTGACATGTCCAAGCATATAGTTCACCCACCTCAACCCCATGCAAGGCCAAAGCAACAGGTCATTTTCGGTGCAAATGTGATACATCGACGGAGAACAGCTCCAGGTGCTGGTTCATCTCGAGCTCCACAACGTCAGCATGTCCAAACTAGGCTTAAATGTCTTAAGGTTTACGATATGGCTACCAAAGCATGTTCCATTTTAGAAAACTTCCGACGAAGGTGTTTTTCTCTTGAACAAGACTTGGAGCTCACCATGTCCCATTTGCCATAACTTTTGACGAGTAGAATAACATTAGAAGATGTATGCTTGGCACATGAGTAGCCTCAAGGACCACCGAGTGTGGGATCATGAAGACACAATGTTCGTCTTTCTCTTGAACAAGACTTGGAGCTCACCATGTCCCATTTGCCATAACTTTTGACAAGTAGAATAACATTAGAAGATGTATGCCTGGCACATGAGTAGCCTCAAGGACCACCGAGTGTGGGATCAAATTCATAGGCTCATGAAGACACAGTGGACCAAGCAGAAGTGTGGCGATCAACGCCAGAAAGAAGCAATAGAGATCAATGAGTGTTTAGTGCACAATCATCAGAGAGTCCCAATTTAGGGCTAGGGGAGTAGGAAACAGAAAAGCACCAGCATATCCCTCATTATGTTCAATACTCATTCTCTCAGCACATGAAGTATCCAATATACAATTTTCTAATGTATGCTCCATGGTAAGGTGGTACATACACCCTGCTCGAAGGAACACAACATGAGCCTCTTCAAATCGGGGTGTAGGGTTACCAAACCCGCTCTGATGCAGCCTATGTAGAGCTGCCAGAGGACAAATTGAACTCCTCATAAGAGATGGGATTATTGACATGGGTGACCATTTGATTCGGCCACCAAGACCACATGTTGTCAATATGCAAAATTTTTCGGTTAATGTCATATATGTCACCTCATAAGCTAGCATTCAGCAAGGGCATCAACCAGTGAGCAGCACTTAGAGGCAGGCATGTCCCAGGACGTATTCTACATATCAAAAACTTCTACATGAGATGGTTGATAAGAATATTGAGGCGGTTGCTAAATTCCACCAAGAAAAGGCCGAAGAAGTTGTGTCCGATGAGTCAAAGCAACCATGGCAGAGAATCCCTACTCGAGAAAAAAAGGCCCAAGCCAAGGCAGAGGTAGCTCGTGAGAAAGTAGAAGCACAAGCCTCACACGCCCTTCAAGATGAAGAAGCCCCACAGTCAACATCATATAAAAGACTGGTTGACCTTGCTCACCGAAGGAAGTAGATCAAGAATAAAAGAAAGACAGACAAAAGAAGAGCAAAACGCCAAGAAGAGAAACTGCAGGCAATGAAAACTCGCTCGAAGAATCTCACTTCTTTACAGAAGTTGCAAGCACTGATTGATTAGCTCGAGGATTATGAACCAAAACAACCTTCGATTCTGGTTCCCCTTGATGCATATGTCCCTTGGGGTGAATGGGCAAAATACGTAAAATTTAAAGAACGGTTATGAGAATTTAGAAGGAGAGTGGCAGAGGGTGATGAACATTCACCAGCTGCAGTAGCAAACTTTTAGGGCAATGATGAAGATGAGCTAGATGTGCACGATGTCATGTCTCGTTTTCAAAATTTATTTTGCAATATGGCGAGTATTCTGCCGCCGTCTGATTTGAATAATGGAACAAGAAGCCGGGGACAAAAGTACCTACCTCTAGTAGGTGTACCGACAAGAATTCCTGTGGAAGGCATGGAGACCGAGGTTAGGGCCAACATAATAATGAGATCATCTACTTCAGAGATGAGGAACCCAGGACAGTGCTCCCGCCTTTGGTGAAACAATCCCCTGGGCGTGTCATCCGGTTCTAATATTCTTCAGATGACGAGGAGGATAATAATGCAGAAGGTGCTCCTTTTAAAGTTTGCCCAGAGTCAGAACCAATTCAAGAGAAGACTGTAGTGAACAAGAATGCTCAGGTAAGCACATCACAGCAACAACTTCGGACAGATACAACACAAAGCTTAGTAAATCCTGACTTGGTGGAACAAATCATGCAACAATTGGTTCTTCCTCCACCAAAAACTCTCCCTCCGTTGAAAGAGATGAAAGAGAGGGTGGATAAGGAGGTTCTTTTGCAATTGAGGCTTCCTGTGAGTCTCAGTCTATGGGAAGTTATATCTTTGAGTAAAGAGCTTCGTGAAGCTCTTATAGCAGTTTTGCAGGAGCCAAAACTTTATGAAGCACAATTAGCCGAGTTGGGGGAGTATGAGGCATATGCAGCGTCGGTTTCATTTACCAAGGATGTCATGATGTTTCCCACCACATTTCATAACCGGCCTTTGTATATGAAGGGGTCAATCAATGGGCACGAGATAACTAGAATTATGGTTGACTCGGGATCGTATGTGAATATACTCTCTTTTAAGATCTTTAAGTCTTTGTACTTAATGCCACATCTTTAAAAGGTCTTGGGAATCACCACATCTAGGTTTAATCAAAATTCTAAAGAAGCACTGGGGAAAGTCGAAGTGGATATTGCCTTAGGTGACTTTGTGACTAAAGTTACATTTTATGTCATTGACTCAGACACCACTTATAAAGTCTTGCTGGAACGCCCGTGGTTGTGTAAATTGGGTCGTGCCCTCTACATTGCACCAATGCATCAAGTATAACAAGGAAGGAGTCCAATGCAAGATTGATGATGATCAAGCCCCTTTTGAAGTTGCAGAATGTCATCTCTCAGATGCCCATTTGTACTTTAAAGCAGAAACTTCCAAGGTTGGCTCCAATCGAGGGAAGCAGAAAGTGGTCAACAATTTTTCAGATGAAGAAATATTCATTAATGAAGTCAAAGCGAAGATACATAGGATGACGATAAATGCACGTAAATCCTATAGCAAGATCGATTGGAAAAAGTGACATCCGATTACTTTTGATGCCAATTCCGCCACTAAAGTGTTCAATGCCAGTGTATTTTTGCCCCCAATTTTTATGGTTAGTAGAGGAACGTGAACTCCAGACTGTCGAGAAGCTAGAAACTTTCAAGGTCCTGCTCCTCGGTCGACTACTGGTGTATCATCGAGAAGGTTGGATTCCAAGACAAATTTCATAAGATGATTTTGATTGATCAATGGACCCTAATTCAAGTACAGTGGCAATGGAGCCAATAGCGAGCATCAAGGAAGGTGGGGTTGGGAGTCGGGACCGGGTCGGTTTGGCCCCACACCGACCCGGGTCGGCTGGGGTCGCGACCCGGGTCGGGACGGGGTCGGTCCGGGTCGCAAAAAATAAAAAAAAAATTAAAAATGGGGTCAGGGTCTTGGGGTCGCGACCGGGTCGGTTGGCCCCAAAACTGACCGGGTCGGGTCCGGGTCGCGACCCGGCGAACCATGGCGAGCATGACATCTCGGACACTGCAGTTGTGTCAAAAACATGAAATCTCTTAATGGCAGTCTCGTGAAAGAGATAGAATGCTCATGCAAATGTGGCATCTTCAAAGTTAGCAAGAAGAGCAGAATAAAAATTATGGGTTGGGATATAGCTCAAACTATGAGCCCATTGTGCACTATGCAGCAAATATGGTCAGTATTCATGAAAAAGAGGGGGTTGTTTATGATGTAGCCCCAATTTATGATCAATCATCTGAAGATGAAGTGGAGCAGTAGCTTATTCAACAAGAGGACACTCACCAAGTCCAGAATGATCTAGTACAAGGTCTAGAATTGCCAAATCCATAGGCTGACGATAGTCTTGTACAAGTGGAGGCTCATGAGGAGGTTCTTGACTGTGAGAACCTCGTTTTTACAATTTTCTTTTCAAAAATGATTTTCGTATCTCCTTTGGACTACTTAGGAAAATAGATGATAATCTATAAATGTATTAAATAGTCCGACAATACATTTAGAAGTACTAGAACCGAGGTTCGGGTTCTTAGAAAATTTAGATTTGACCTCTCTCCGTCGGATGGTGCGAATATCCGACGTTAACTTATATCGAGCAACTACTCGAATGCCCTTGATTAACCGCCATAGCAAACTAGTTTGAGAGAACGTGCACATCCACATAACAAAAGATAACTCAATAGGGGCCTAGCCTTTCGGACCTGATAAGATGCGAACAAGTTGTCTTAAATTTGTTGGATGTTGATTTTATTTATTTTGGAATTGATTTTTAATTTAATTTGAGATTGGTTTTATTTGGCTTGAATTGTGAATTTTCAGATTTGATTTTTTATGTTGATTTTGAATTGTTTGATTTTGATTTCGGTTTGAATTGGTTTTGGTTGCTTTTACTTTAATTGGTTGAAATTATTTTTGTTTGAGTTTGGAATTTAATGGAATTTGATGTTTTAAACAATTTGACTTATTTAATTTGATTTAAGATATTTTTGTTGTTTTCTTATGTCGGTTGATCTTTTGGTGTCGGTTTGAATATGTTCGGTGTGTTTTAAGTGTTTTGAAGTTTTGATTTGATTTGATTAATTTTAAATTTCAGATTGTGAATTATCTGATTTTTTTGTTTTATGACTGATTTTTAGTGTTTTAAAGTATTTTCAATGTGATTTGTTTGATTGTTTTGAATTATTTAATTTTCAATTGATTAAGAAGTAGGTTTCTATTAAATTAAATGATTTTAATTGGAATTTTCCAGATTATTAGAAATCTGATTTTTCTTTCATTTTTCAGATTTAATGACCTGTTTTGAGGTATTTTCAGATTTGTTTTATCTTTTTTATTTATGTTCGGTCCGCATCTCATCCGGCCCGTCGGGCTAGCATCGTCGCCCGGTTGCAATAGTTCACATCGGCACTTGAATGTCATTTCATTTCATCCCATGTCGGGGGTACAGCATGTCGGTTTGCATTGGATGCATGAAATCTGAACTTTGATCATGTCCTTCCCTTAGGCAATTCCCATAATATCGAGAATAAAATTCGACATTACAACGGCATGTCGGCCCATTCTCGATAAATGGAATTTACCCGTCCTACATGGTTGAGTCTTTTGACTTTTCCACATAGTGGGAAGGGTCCGTCTGCAGTGGGAGCGTGTCCCATGCCTACGCCCGGGTCAACGTACCGGAAGCTGGTCCGGACTAGCCGCCCAAGTGTGGAGTGCCCACGATGTGGTGCTAACTCCTTATTTAATTTTGCTTTCGCCTTTCAAAATTTATTTAAATGCATTTTTGATACAAGGCCCAATGGGTCAGCTGCATGTCTCATGGCCCAATAAGGCCGGCTCCATGTCTTCTTGGCCCAATTAGCCCACTCTCTTCTCCTTGGGCCCTGGCGGCCTGTGTTGCACCTCGTTTGGACCAGAATTGAGGGCCGCCCTTTCAGCCCTTGACCCGTCTTGCGAGCCAAGGGGGCCGGACCGTCGCCCCCAACTCGGTCCTCACAAGGACCTGTTTGTAGCACCGTACTGAAACTTGTCTTCTAGCCGAACCAGCACCTGCTTTGACATCGATTCGGCACCTGTTTTGCATCGGTCTAGGACCTGTTTTGGGACCGGTCCAGCACCTGTTTTGGGGTGTTATACGGGGTCGAAATGGGCTAAATTAGAAGCCGATTTCAGGGGCTGCTGTCAGACAGATTCAGGACCTGAATCAGGCCACTTGGGAGACTGCTTTGGGGAGTTGAAAGTGGACTGTTCATGAGACTGGTTTGTGATTTTTCTTTGGATCGAAATGAGAGCTCACTACGGGGTAGAGAACGGGAGCCCATTCGGGGGGTTCCTCAACCCATCCTGTGGGCAAGGGGTCCGAATGTCGACCCTCTTCTCATCCCCTTAGCAAGGTTGAATGAGGGGCTGTTTGTGCAGACGGACCGCATCTGAACCGAGCCATTCTGGGGGGGGGGATGCTGCAGAGTTTAGATGCTGCACACTCAGAAATAAAAGGACTGAATGGAACTGTTCTGTGGTCCACGTAGGAGTGCTGGGAAGGAGATGAGAGGAGCCATAAAATGGGTGCCACGGTCCTGCCAAAACAACCCCAGTGGAGGGGGGGGTTTGATAGTCCCGGCTAGCAAGAGTTGGTGCTTCTGGGTACTGGAGACAGGAGAATAGGGGGGGAAGAGAGGGAAAGAGGAGGGAAAGGAGCGACTTCCTAAGGACTATATGAATAGAAGAACATCTCACCTTGTTTTCTCTCTTCTTTTTTTTTGACGTAGGATGCAATTGTTGACTTCTCCCCACTGTTCTGTTGCCACGGATCTCCCTTTTGCTTGTCTTCTGCTGCAGCAAGATGGGGAGAGAGAGAGGGCTGTTGCCGTAGGAAAGAGGGAGGCCTCACGTCTTCTGTTGCCGGGTGCACAGCCACGAAAGGGGGAGCCAAAGCCTGCTGCCTGTCGCAAGGGCTGTTGCTGCCTTGGAGGAGATCCGCGCCAGAGAGTCAGAGAGCCAGAGAGCCAGCCTCCCCGCGAGCCAGAGAGCGCCCGAGAGATATAGCTGCCGCCTTCCCCTTTTTCTTCCTTGCTTTTTTTTTTAATCTTTCTCCCTTTTCCTTCCGTTGGCAGGTCACGTACGAAACGAGGAAATAGGGAGGGAGAGACGGAAGGCTGACGCTGTCTCCTTGATTCCCTCTCTTTTTTTTTTAAATCCCCCCGCTTGCACGAACGTGGGAAAGGGGAGATAAATATGGCATTTCTTCTTCCTTTATCTTCTCCTACCTCATTATTATCTCCTAGATTGTAGGAGTTAAAAGAGAGATGGGGAGAGCTGTACGTTGGCAGGAGAGAAGGGACGTTGGTGGCTGGCCTTCTTAGGTCAATTTCGACCTAATCTCGATCAAGATGACTTCGATCCGACGTCCGACATTAATTCCGGGTTAGAATTATTGAAATTAACCCAAAATTAACCGGAATAATCCGGAAGATATCCCGATAGCCGTTGATTTTGTGTACCATCAGATCTACGGTTAATGACCCTCCAATGGTCCGAAGATCACCGATTTGATAGAATTTCCGCTCGGTACGATCTCGGCCCCTCAAAAATTCCGAAAATTGTATCTAAAATACAATTAAATAAATACGCACCGGAACTTTGGTCTTCATTCAAAATAACTTGTCCAGAGATTGTTTGGACAGATTTGCCCTTGTCCTATGATGCGTGCAAGCTCCGCAAATTTTCGAATTTTGTCCATAACTTCCCAGATATAGATCGGATTGATGATCCGACTTCAACATTGCTCTTCTGGATGTCGGACGGACATTCTGGGGGCGTCGGTTGTTAACGGGCCTTGCTTGGACCTGTCTAGGCCCAATAGGGGCAAAACGGTCATTTTTCCGCCCAGAGTCGGATTCCGACATTCAAAGTACCGTTGCGGAGCTCGTGACTGAGGCAACATCGTGGACCCACTTGTTTGGTCATTTGGGCCCACTAACCCCCACAAATACTGTCCAAAAGTTCACTTTCACTATTTTGCCCATATCTTTATGGATATGAGTTGGATTTCCAATCCGACTTCAATGTTGCTCAAGTTGGGGTTGGGCGGACCCAGTGAAGCGCCAACATGTTACCGGGCCTGTCCCGAATTGTCCAAACCTAACAAGGGTGAAAGACACCATTTTACTGTTCGGGGTCCTATCGAAATCGGATTTTGACAATTGGGGTACCGTTGCGAAGGTCTCGACTGGTACAGTCCCATGAACTCACTTGTTTTGTCTTTTGAGCCCAATATGCCCCCGATAAAGCCACCTGAAATTTGGCTTTCAGTGTTTTCCCCATAACTTTCTGAATATGGGTCGGATTCCCGATCCGACTCTGGCATTGTTCATCTGGAAGTCAAGTGGACCTGCTGGTGGTGTCCGATCGTTATTGGGCCGACATTTGGTTCGTCGGATCCAATAAGGCTTATTGGGCTTATTTGGCCCATTGGCCCTAAATGCAATGAAAAATGGATCCAATTTGCCTGTTCGGTTTTGTTCAATGTATATCGTTTGAAACTTGTCATCTTTGGTGCTGTGACATTTTTAGGTGCCAACAATGACATCGAAGATGAAGAAGAAAATGATGAAAAAATTGTTGTTTTATAGCTGGCACTCGAAGAAATCGAAGACGGCGGACAAGCTACAGTTGATGATCTTTTAGAAGTCCATCTGGGGTTGTCAGATGATCCAAAGCCCTGCTTTGTCAGTACTCTCCTTGATGGGGAAGAAAAAGTGCAATATAAAGCACTGTTGCAGGAATTCAAAGACTGTTTTGCTTGGTCCTATGATGAAATGCCTGGATTAGCCCTGGAGGTGGTAGTTCATAAGCTAGCTATTCTCCATTCAGTGAAGCCAATCAAGCAAGCACAAAGGCGAATGCAGGCAAATATGGAATTGAAAGTAAATGTTGAAGTCGACAAACTTCATTGAACCTTGTATATACCTTGTATGGCTTGCTAATATTGTCCTAGTAATAAAGAAAAATGGCCAGATCCGGGTATGTATTAATTATAGAGATTTGAATAAAACTTGTCCTAAGGGTTGTTTCCCTTTGCTTATTCATGAGAATATGATAGATATAACCATGGGACATGAAGCCTTGTCATTCATGGATGGTTCATTTGGGTACAATCAAATCTTGATGGCACCAAAAGATAAGAATTCCACGACATTTCGAACTCCTAAAGGCATATTTAATTATAAACGGATGCCGTTCGGGTTGAAGAACGCTGGAGCGACATATCATAGGGCAATGATCACGATCTTTGATGAAATGCTACATGATCTGGTCGAATGTTATATTGTTGACCTTGTTGTCAAAACAAAGAGGTGGAAGGATCATTTAAATGCTTTGAGAAAGGTTTTCGAGCGACTCCGACAATATAAGTTGAAGATGAATCCTATGAAATGTGCCTTTTTCGTATCGAGTGGAAAATTTTTGGGTTTATAGTCAGATATCGGGGGATTGAGATCGACCCTGATAAAATCAAGGCAATCAGAGAACTTCCACCTCCTCGTAACATTCGGGAGTTGAGATCCCTCCTAGGCAAAATTGCATATATTTGGTGTTTTATCGCCAATTTATCTAGCCGATGCCAACCATTCTCAAAATTAGCCAGGAAAGGAGCACCATTTATTTGGGATGATAGTTGTCAGGCTGCCCTGGATGGGCTGAAACAGTTTCTCTTGAATTCACCAGTTCTAGGGGCACCCATCAAGGGTAGGCCTTTCATTTTATACATCATTACATTGAATGCATCTCTAGGTGCTATGTTGGCACAGTTAAACGATGATGGCAATGAGCAACCATTCTATTATCTTAGTAGGAGATTAATTGGCCCCAAGCATAATTATTCTCCCATGGAGAAAATGTGTTTAGCCTTGGTATTCGCTGCAAAGAAATTGAGGCATTATCTCCTGTCTCATGAGCTTAATTTGATATCTAAATTTGATCTTCTGAAATACATATTGAAGCAACTCGTCCCTACGTCTGGGGAAGTGGGCTTTAATGTTGATGTAGTTTGACATTAAGTATATACCCCAGAAGACAATTAAAGGTCAATGAATGGCAGACTTCCTCGCTGCCCATCCTATCCCTGAAAATTCTCCACTCAATCTCCAGTTACTTGATGAGGAGACCTTGAGGGAAGAAGTACAAGAAGCCCAACAGGTTGAGGTTAAATATTGCCAGCTCTACTTTGATGGTGCCGCTTGTACAGAAAGAAGACCTAATGGGAAATTAAGGCCTAGGGTTGGTGCAGGCATAGTGTTCCTGACTCCAGACGGAGGTATACTTCACAATTCATGTGCTCTGCCTGAGACCCTCATAAATAATGAAGTAGAATATGAAGATCTTCTCATCGGCCTAGAGATGGCTTTAGAAATGGGAATTCGGTGCCTCCAGGCATTTGGGGATTCAATGCTGGTCGTGCAACAAATGCTCGAGGTTTTTGAAGTTCAAAAGGAGGAGTTGATGGCATATCATGCAATGGCCACTCGGCTAATTAAAAGATTTTATATTTTCAGCATACAACATGTCAAGAGAAGGCATAATTCACAGGCAGATGCCTTAGAAAATCTAGTCTTAGTGATCAAGTTACCACCAGTTGGAATGTTAGAAATTGTGGTCAAACACAGGAGGTTGTTCCCAATTTCTATCATAAATGATAGCAGTCCCACATCAAGGGGAGCTAATGTCATTGAAGAAGGCAAAGATGATCACCTAGAAGAAGCTGATTGGCGGCAACTGATCATTAATGTTAAAAATGGGATTTTGCCTGAACAACGGGCTGAGCGTGTTCAAATGACATGAAGAGCGGCCTCCTACCAGTTAATTGGTGGAGAATTATATCGTTTGGTCCCAGAAAAAGAAAGGGCTATTCTAGCCAGATGTTTGTCCAAAAAGGAAGCAACTCAAGTAATGAAAGAAGTTCATAGTGGGTTATGTGGAGCACATCAGTCTGGGCCCAAAATGAAGATAGCGATCAGTCAAGGGGCCAGTCCGACTGGGTACGCTCTATGTCTCAAGTTTAAACCTAAATAATAATATGATCTAAGACTAATTGGGGGCCGGTCCAATCGAGTATGCTCTACATCTTTGAAAAATAATCAAACAATCGAGACTAATGGGAGCCGGTCCAATTAGGCACGCTCTACGTTTCAGCATAATATTAAAAAAATAAAAATAAAATATTTGGTTAGCATATAAAGGTAAAAAATGATCTCAATGCTATATCATTTTTATCCCATCAAGGGATGAGTATATCGATTTATATAATGGCTAAATGTATATACATATATGCATGCATGCTAAAATATAAAATCGATATGATATATGATTATATCGATAGGTAGCATTCACAAACCTTAGTCACAGGTCCGATATGATCGATTCCATAATGCCTATCAAAGGCTCAATGGACTCAAATAAAAAAAATCGATTCAATTCATTGTGATCATGACTTTTATGTCCCTCATATTTGTAATTTGTACAAACTTTTCAATTAATGAGAATTGTATGTTGTGTATATCTTTGATGTCGATGATAGCTAAAATAGCTCTATAAGTCGTATGGAATGCAAATAAAGAAAGGTTAATTTAAAAATTTATATTAAAATTGATGGGGGACAGATTTAACTAAACTCAAAACCTTGAGGCAACAATACGCAATTTTAAAATATGACTCCCAAAACAGGCTCTAGGCTTTTCAATTTTTGAGTTTTCTAGTTAAGAAATTTTTACTAAAGTTGCTCTCTTTTAATGAATCAGAATGGAGGTAGAAGAATAAGAGAGAATGCCGATTTTGAAAATCTAATTAGATTTCGAAAGTTGATACTAACTATTAATGAAATAGATTTTAGTTATCTGGAGTTGGTTCACTCAAATGATCTCGCTAAGACGAACAACAAACAAACTGAATGGCTAGGACCTAATTCACACCAGGCATGGCTTCACGAAATGGATAATAGAAAAACAGAATTAAACCATACAAGGAAGAGGGAAATAGAAGGTACCTCCACACCAGGGTGTGGGGAAGACATTCTTCAGCTAAGAGATAGATATTTCCCTTTAAAACAATGATTTATCAAATAGGTACAATACCAAATGATGACCCACACCTCATAAGGTGGTAAAAGGTCTACAAATACCAAATAGGGAATGCGTATCTTCAGGTTGACAGATTATACCAATATCCAGCTTAGCCTTGGTCTTGGTTGAAGATAATTTTAGGCTTCAACAATGAACTTCAGAAAATGAAGTCGGCTAAGAAATATATCATCACAGCCAAGGAATCAGAGGACCTGACTGGGATCATCATCTGTAATGGACTCAGCCAAAGTACCGGCAACTGAAATGAAGCTACCAAGGTACTAGATGATCAGAGGTCTTCATCACATTCCCATACGGACACTGTAGGTAGATTCAACTATCCGCCATTCATATAGCTCCATTTTAGTTGAAGGAAACTGAGATGTATTCTAAACCGGTTTCCAGACAGTTAACAAGAAGAACAACCTCAGCTCAAACTAGTCAGAATCGAATAGTAATCAGCACATCAGATCCAGGAAGAAACCGA
Organism: Cryptocoryne crispatula var. balansae; assembly: GCA_036172225.1. Taxonomy (NCBI): domain Eukaryota; kingdom Viridiplantae; phylum Streptophyta; class Magnoliopsida; order Alismatales; family Araceae; genus Cryptocoryne; species Cryptocoryne crispatula. The sequence continues at coordinate 21,453,298 of CM069926.1, read as the reverse complement.
TGAGTTATCGATTCTTGACTGGAAGAGGGACCAGTCGTAACGTCATGCAGTTCTCAACATGATCAAGCAGCAAGCCAATGTAGTGGAATCCAGATCGGAATAGTAAGTACACTTGGATTGGAGCAAGGACCAGTTCCAAACTCAAATGATCCCGATATGCATCAGGAAAATGAACCAACTGAGTACATCTGAGAGGTACGTACATAGACTGGAAATGAACCAGTCATTCGGAGAGTGGTTCAACAGCAAGCGCAATAGCGGAATCCGGACATCTTTGGTACAAATAAACAACACAACAAAGGATAACAGTCGGATGTCGGATCTACGGAAGAGTAACACATTCTGGAAGGAAACGAACGCTGAAGATGTAAGGAACTAGTTCCTCAAGCAATGGAGCCTCAGAGTTAACCCACAATACGCAGCCAATCACGGCCGTCTAGAACTGGAAATAAAAGCAAACTCCGATGGCTACCTGCTAGATCCAAAGATCAAGGGTAACACCAGACCGGATCTCACAATTCCAACCAGCGTAGATCTATAGGCCAAGGAGTAGATCGGGAGGACGGACGAGCTTAAATAGCATCTATTGACCTTCAATATATGAGCAACATAGGAGATCGAGCAGTCTAACCAGAGGTATAGACGAAAAATCTCTTCGTCATCGGCATTCCACCTCAGAGTAGTTGTTTATCCATTTCTCAATGTGAGAGCTCAGTTGATCACTAGCAACGAGATCGGCAGCCACATAGAGCTCAACAATCGACAGTGATGAAGATCTCCTCGGCTACTCGATATTGTCACCGTCGAAGAAACAACACGAACAACACCAGGACGGGAGGAAGAAATCCCGGATGAGTGAAGAAACTTCTCCACAGGAGCTCACCGGACTGGTATGAAAGAGGAGATCAGCTGATCTCGAGGGAGGAATGCTGCCGTCAAGTGGTGAAGAAACACCACAGGAGCTTGTTGGAGACTAAGAGTGACCCGATGCGAATCCGGCCGAAGGGAAACAGGGAGATCAGAACGAGAGGAGAAGAACTTTCCAAAGAGGCTTGCTGAGATCTATAAGGGAGGAGGGAGATCGGAGGAAGACGGCTCCACGGCTAGGGTTTGTCATCAGGAGGAAAAAGACGCAGACGAAGCAACCGTCCGCCAGGGAAGGAAGAGAAACCCCTGTAAGTTTTAAGTCGACCTGCAGGCAAAGAGGGGCAAAACGGGAAGCCAAACTCAACGTAAATTCTATTCAAATGTATCATAATCGGAGATGGGGTGTTCGGTCCTTTATATTGGGACCAACCTGATTTACATCAAAATGCTGAGAAATTCGGGAAAATAATAGAAAAAACAGTGTAACAAATTTTAAAATGTCTAAAATTTAAAAAAATGATGTAGACATCTTTGAATATTAAAAAAAAATAAAGTATGACTAAAGAAAATATGGATAAGTGTCTCCAAGCCATATAGAGCTAAGATGACTCCTGCGTCGCTCATAAACATGACTGAACTGAGGTCAATGTCTAGTGTCCTTACTAAAAACAATAACAAAAAAAGAAAGAAAGAAAGTTAATTAAATAAATAATCCGGAAATACTAAAAGTGATCAAAGCCAATCAAACTTAGCTTTCATAACTTAAAATTAATTTTAAAATAATTTTAAGACTTAAAAAAAACAAAACAACAAATCTTCTAACATAAGCCACCAACTAAGAATTAACAAATCAAATAAACTTAATAACAATATAATAACAAAAATAAATATAAAGATATCCAAAATATACTTAATTAAATTAAAACTGATTTTTTTTACAGCCTTAAGTCAATCAAAATATTAAACATTGAAATCTCCTAAATCAAACTATCAATTAATCAATTAATGAATTCAATAAAATAATAATAATAATATCACATAGTATAATCATAATTAATAAATAATAATAATAATAAACAAAACAAACAAACAATATATCTTCAACTATAAAATAATATTCAAAGTAAGTTAAACTTCTAATTTAAATATCTCCAACCAATTATACAACATTTGAATTAAATAAATTTAAAAAATTTAAAATCAATCAAACGTCAAAAATAAAAAAATAAAAAAATAATAAGAGGCTAAATCTGAATTAATTTCATTTCAAATATTTAATCAAATCTTAAATCAAACATAAAAGACATTAAGTCACAAACTAGTTTAATAATTAAAGTGATAACAAAAGAAACCAAATTAAATCAAATTAAATAAAAGTTTGCATTCCATCAAATTTATGGAGCCGTTGCTCTTATTGTGTTCATTTCATTTGTGGATATATGTTATCGTTTCGAAATCGCTATGATGGTGAATCAAGGGTATTCGATTATTCTCGATATAATTAACATCGGGTCTTTGCACCACACGATGGGGAGATGTCAAAACGAATTTTCAAAGAACCCAACCTTGAACTTATATTTTTCATGTATATCGCTAAATTAGTTATACTCTTATGGAATACCGATATTTTCTTAGTTGTAAAACTAAATTCGATGAATAAAATTTTGGAAAAGATTTTAAAAACTGTCCTTTTATACAGTTAATTTTTTTTTCAAAACCTTTTTGAAGTTTAAAGTTCAAATCAATTTTTGAACTTTTCGAAATAATCAGTTTTAAAAAATCAATTTCAAAATTTTCATATACATATGTTTTGAAATACATACACATGCATGAAAATTTTCTAAATTTCGATTTCAATCTCAAATTCCGAGGTTACATACATATCTTCAATTTTTTTTTCAAACTTCAAATTTATCTTAATTTTTTTCCAATCAAACAATCAAATCAAATTAAATAATTTTTCGAGGTTTCACATATAGAGATGCCGAAATAATTGTATTAAGTAATTAGTAGAGTTAGATTTATTTTTCCGCAATTTCATGATTGCTTTTAATACTTATGGTTAGATAATTACTTTGTTAGGTTCTTAATTATAAAGGTTCATGTGGTTCCTATATAAATCCCTTACTGCAGCAAAATTAGACATGATGGACGATATGAAATGAAATTCTGGAAGCTTCCCAGTTCCCACCCTTTCTCTCTCCCTCAGTCTCCAGCCTCCTTCCCCAATGCTGATGCCTGTGATGGATCCGTGGGGGAGGGGGGTGGACCTCCGATGGCTGGCACCCCACCTTCCTCCTGATGGTAGACTCCCACCTCAGGCATAGGGCCGACTTCTCACTCCACCTTGGGATCTGTCCAGTTGGCTTCTCTGCCTCCGGGATTGCCTGGTTCTCTCTTCACCTCTGGTTGAGTCCGGTTTCTCTCCACCCCCAGGGCAAGTCCGGCATCACTTCCTCCACCTCCTGTATTGCCTGGTGTTTCTTCTTCACTTCGGGATTCTCCGGTTATTACTGGCCTCCTTCCTCACCCTTGGAGCAGTCCAGCAACTCCTCTCCTTCTCTGATTTCCAAGTCTTTATCTATGGCCTCCTGTTCTCAACACTTCACCTCTAGTAGTATCTGATGGTGCGTCCTCGACAATCTTTGAAGCTCCAGGCACGTGAATTCAGATGGAGTCATCTTCTTCACCTATGCTGAGCTCTTCGGTGGCATCCGACACACACCTCTGTCATCTGAACTCCACGGTGGTTCTCCTGGTTCAATTTGTTGAGACTTCACCCCTCCTCCGTTTCCCCCCTCTCTGGTTCCATTTCTCTTATGGTTCGGTGAACCTCACCTCTGTCTACCAGTCAGGTCTCATGGTTCTTCTCCTTTGCTTCTCCATCTTCAAAACACCTCCCATCCTGCACAACTCATCTCCCTCACTTCCATCATCTCCTGATAGTGTTCATCTGCTGCGGGCCCATTGATCTCTAGATCCGGCATAATATCTGAACTTCCCTGTTCTGAGTCTTCTGGGACATGGTATTGGTTGCATCTAGCTCTGTTTCTCCTTCACCTGTCTGTCTCTGTTACTTGTTATCACGTCATGGTTACAGTTTGTTGTTAATAGACATCAACTGCCTCCACCCCCTCAACACCTCCATGACTCTGCACACCTGCCACCCATGTACCTCCATGTTTGAAGCTTTGTCGATGCCTCGCCGTTGTATCCACCTACAACTAATCTGCTGGCAACCACCTTCGACGGCTCACCAGAACCCTCAGAATCGATTGAGGAGTTGTGTACCACCCTCCAGGTCCTTTTTCTACCACCAGCACCACCATTCTTGCATCTGGAGTCGCCCCTCCTAGTTTCTCCTGTTTCTGGATGCAGACAGTGCTACAATGCACCCTTTACATGGTCTTTAAAGGCTATTGATGAGCTACAGTACCACCGGCAGAAGTCTCGCGAGCCACCATTGACAGCCAAGAGGCCCAACACCAGTGTGAGCCATTCTGGTCCATGGCCAGAGTCAGCCACAAGCCCCCATCAGGGTTTAGTTACACCAGACCATCCGGCTCACACTGGTTGAGCCGGTCCACTCCTGGTTCGACCCTTCCAGTTTGGTTCTTAACCGGTTCACTTTGGTTCAGCCAGTTTCCAAGCAGTCCAGTGTTGATACAAGCTTCTCCAGCCCATTCAATGCATACAGAGATGTGTCAACCAGGTTCAGACTGGTTCAACCCCGTTCAGGGTATTTCAGGCCAGTTCAACCCGGTTCAGAGGTGGTTCAGGGCATTTCAGACAGGTTCAGTCTGGTTCAGCGGGTTTTTGGATCGGCTCAAGCACGGTTCACTCTAATTTGGTCAGATATATGTCAGTGATATGGGGACTTATTTGGGCCAGAGTTCCATATGTATAGGACAATATGTCTAATGAATGGACAAGTTTCTTAGTGACCATGATAAATGGTGTAAAAATAGGCAAAGACAAATGCAATTACCAAGATGGGAAGAAGGGTTGTACTGGTGGGAACTCAAAATAGGCAGGATAGGAGAGTTCTGGTGATTCTACTTCTACCTCCATTTATGTCATAGTTGGAATAGCTTAAGCAAGAAGAAGACTGCTTCATGACTGTCAGTGAACAAATGATAGCACTGATGAAGGCTGTGGAAGACTTGGGGAACCGTGAGTTAAGTATGCAAGGCATGGTGTTCAACAACAAGCTATAGGACTACGTGGAGCAGATCATGTCATTTCAAGAGGTGACTCAGCGTATCAGCTGCTTTGTGTTTGGTGGAGTGTGTTTGAGTTGACTTGACAGCCTGTAAGTTCACAGGTGTTCATAGAAGATATGTTCCAACATCGTCAATACCAATTTCATGGGTATTTAAAAGAATCTCTTTAAGTTCTCCCCCTCTCTCCCTAGACGAGACTGAGAATCCTGTGGCTTCCTGTTCTTCAAAAAGCAAACACGAGTATGGAAAAAGAGTAGTTGACTATCTGAATATCCACTTATAAGCTTTGTCTCACTATTTATGCACTTAGTGATGAAATTTTGTCATTTTCCTTTGGTCCTTCACCATTTGCATGTTTCTCAAGATGAGAAATTTTATTTCCATCTTTTGTGTGATGATGATGCCAATTATTTGCTTCTGTAAACCAGAATCTAATATCTAAGTTTTATTTTCAAGGCACATACTTCTCATGCCAAACTATTTATTTATTTATTTTTTTTACTATTCAGTTATACGATCCTAAACTACTGCTATTTGTTTCTGCATAGAGACCTAAAATGAACTTTATTTTGTCAGCTTTTATGAAACCTGATACAGAGTCGTATAACTGGGTCATTCAAGCATACACAAGGGCGGAATCTTATGATAGGTAAAGTGCTAAGTCTTTATGAGCTGAGTATGCAAAACTAATCAAATTTATCTTTATGCCCTCATCTATTCACATTCCTGTTGAATGTGATGTAATTCCATTATCCATAAAAATCTTGAAATACTAGCTGCATAATTTAGTTGGCATAGGAAATGCCTGTTTAATGCTTCATTTTGAGATCTTGTCATGATGTCTATTTTTTAATTTCTTAATTTTTGGGAAGAGCACAAGATTATGGTAAATATCTGTTAGATTATGGTAAGGACACAAGATTGTGCTTCTCCTTGTTCAGAACAGGGAATTTCAAGAAAAAAGACGAGGGTGCCAGTGGAGAAAGTTGTTTGAACAATCACTGATATATCAAAAAGGTAATGAACAAAGTTCTTGATAGATACAATTCTATAATAGACATATATACAGGGAAAGCTGTTGGGAGAACCATTCTGACTCTCTTTCATGGCTCTTTACTGTTACTGTTAGCCCTTTTCAGCTCGTGCGTCAACATGAGAACTAAGTTATAAAAGGTTGTTGAAACTATCGTAGATATTGAGGCAATTATTGATGGGGACTGGTACGGACTGGATCGACCAGCTATTCGGAGATGGCATCATCCGAGCAAGGATCGCGGGATCGGAATCGGTCCCTGGATCGGTGGGGACCGATTCGATCCGGATCGGATCGGATCGGTCCGATCCAGGCCGATTCATCGGAAGGAAAATCGATCCGGATCGACCCTTAAAAAAACCCTAAAACACCAAAAAATTAACTAAATAAGGAGGTAGATCGGATTCCGATCCGATCTACTCCATTTTGGGGCGATTTCGGGCCATTTTTGGGCCCGAAATCGGCGCCACGGCGGCAGCTTGCCGCCGTGACATCTTCCCCGCCCTATCGGGCGGGGAAGACGACCTTACCGGGTCCATCCCCAGGATCCGGTGACTTAAGTCACCGGATCCTCAACCGGTAGGGGTATAACCCTACCGGTTTGCGTATCGGGTCCCATGGACCCGATACGCTAAAATGCCGGATCCGGTGACTTTTGCCTTACCGGGTCCGATGGACCCGGTAAGGTCGTCTTCCCCGCCCGATAGGGTGGGGAAGAGGGCTGCCGCGGCGGGATGGCCGCCGCGGCAGCCTGTGGGTCGATTCCGGCGAGGGAATCGCCGGAATCGATCCGGAATCGACCGAATCGGTCGATTCCGGCACCGATTCCACCTACAAACATCGATCCGGACCGATCTTTGGTCCGGATCGGTAGTTCCGCCGGGAATCGGATCGGAGGGGTCCGATCCGATCCAAGAATCGGCCGATCCCGATCCGGATCGGCCGATTCTGCAATCCATGCATCCGAGTCCAGATGAGACTACGTCTTCACTTCTTGTATTTAGTTTTATTTTAGTTTATTTTAGGTATTTAGAGCTTTTTTCATTTTAGTCCTTTAGAGTTTTGAGGACATATATATAATTAGGTCTTTTAGGGGTCTATCTTGTAATGTCTAGTTTTAATTAAAGAGACCAAAACTAGTGAACGAGGGAGAGATAGATGTTTAAAGTAGCCAATGAGTTTTCCCCTTCTCCCTCTCTTGTTACCTCCTCCTGCCCTCACTCTCTGCCTATTGTCCCTCCGACATCGGCATCATTCTCCCACTCCCTGGTGTTCCCTGTCTTCTCCTTCCTCTCTCGGTGTTTCTCCTCACCTCCGGAGTTAAGTCCGTCATCATATTCCCCTTCCGTTCTATTTTCTGACACTTAGTCGACATTCCTGTCGGCCCTACCCTAGCTCCATCGGGACCTTCCGTCCCACCCCTCACCTTCTCTTGACCCCCACAGCACCCCTCCCTCCTGTTGGAAGCCCCACCAGACCCCCCTAGTTCCCCTTCCGTCTCCTTCCTCTCCCCTTTTGGAAGTAGCCGCACCCACACTCGGACCTAAACACCCTACCTCCATCTTGTGCGGCTCCCTACCACCACAAGCACCCCTACCATAGGCCTATTGGCCCCTTACGAAGCCTTCCGAAACCCCCCTTCCCTCCTATCAAGCCACTGTGAGCCCGGACCCCCAACCCTACCTCCTGTCGACATGTGAAAACCCTTGAGCATTCCCCATTCAAACAGGGCTAGCCGACGACGATGAAGGATAAAGGAGGAGAAGAAGGTGCGGAGGCCCCCGTTGAAGCCCCCAGACTCCGCCGTCGATGGTGGCCACCTCCTCCTCTTTCCGTGGTCGCCATGACTGCTGGACGCCCATCATGAGCGAGGCGGAGGAGTCCTTCCCCCTATTCAGCCGTCAAGGACATCGAGCGGCATCCACGAAACCCCTTGGGTCCCCCTTTCTCGGTCGGGCTCACTGGCAGTGATCCGGCTCCTCTTCGGCTGCCACGAACCCCCTGGGGTCAGTCGTGTGGTCGCACGATGCCACCCTCGGCGGTCACGAACCCTGCGGGGTTAAACGATGTGGCTGGCCATGCGACCGGTTCAGCCGGTTTGCCCCAACTGCTCGAGCCGGCCCACCTGGCCATCGGCTTGGTTCTCCCGACCGCCGGTTTGGCCAGTTCTGCACTGGTTCACGCCGAGACTGCCCGGTTCAGGGCCCAGATTGTCGGTTCACCACCGGTTCAGGCCCCGAGAGGCTGGTTCAGGGCCAGTTCAGCCTTCCAGGAGCTGGTTCAAGCAAGTTTAAGGCCAGTTCAGGTGTTTTAAACTTGGTTCAGGGCCGGTTCAGTGGTCTTTAACCCAGTTCAGGCCCGGTTCAGGGGTTCGGTTCAGTGCTGTTTGGGACTGGTTCAGCAATTGTGGGCCTAGTTCAGCGACCTTGGGGTCTGGTTCAGTGGATTTCAGGCCCGGTTTGACAATTTTCAGCCCGGTTCGACACGGTTCAGCGCTGTTCGGGGCCAGATCAGTGCCCGTTGGACCGGTTCAGCGTGGTTCTGGCTCAGTTCAGTGCCCGTCAGCTCTGGTTGGGGTGTTTTCAGCTTGGTACTTGCCCGGTTGGTCCATTTTGAGCCCGCTGGCACACGCAGATGGCGGCACCAACCACCCCATCCCACTTCAATTATTACCTTGATAATTGTCTCCAGTGCCCCCCATAAAAGTTGTAGGTGCCTCTTATTTGGCGGAAGGAACACTTTCAGGTACTGATGGTTTGTATGCTCGAACCAAAGATCCAAATTATGGAAATTAAAGGCAGCCAGAGAACCAGGGTGATTCAAGTTGTTTAAACCTGGGAATCCTAACTGCCCGCCCCGTGGCCATCTCTTCCTTTGCCTAATAAGAGACACTCCCACCCTCTCTTCTCTGCCTTCATATCCTCTGTTGGCCATCTTCTCTCTCCCAGCCTATTTTACTCTTGGGCCAATGCTCCCCTGTGGGCTCCCCTTTTCTTCTTTCTATTCCTCTTCCTCTCTCTCTCTCTATAGATATATATTTACATACACATATGTATATTTAGCCTCAACGGATTGATGTCTGGACAACGCTGTTTCCATAGGCACCTTGCTCCTTTTCCAACATGGCCGAAAAAGGACCAAACAACTGATCCTTCATGATATATAAATGTGAAACCTCGAAATTTTCAATATAAAAATATATGTGAGAGAGTAGTATAGTTTGAAAATTCATTTGACTTCCGTTTATTTGGAAAAATGGATTTTCACTATCTTATCTTTGGCTACTATGAAAATATATGATATTTCATAGAAAATATTAGCCAAAATATGTGGTATGCATATAAAATATATATGTCGAGGTTAGGGTTCATGAAATTTATCTTTGGACTTCTCTCCGTCGGAATGTGCGAATTTTCGACGTTAATTACATCGAGATTCTCGAACACCCTTGATCAAGTATCGCGGGATTGAAATCGGAATTGGGATCGGTGGGTAAAAAACAGCAAAAAAAAATCGATCTGATTCCGGACCGATTCCGGCCGATGCGTACTGATTCTGGCCGATCCTAGTCAATCCGACTGGAATAACAAAAAATGAAAAAAAACGATTCGATTCCGATTTCGATTCCAACCAAACCAATGGAAGAAAATCGATCCTGGATCGGTAAGCAAAAAATAGCAAAAAAAAATCGATCCGATTCCGGACCGATTCCGGCCGATGCGGACTGATTCTGGCCGATCCTAGTCAATCCGACTGGAATAGCAAAATATGAAAAAAAAACGATTCGATTCCGATTTCGATTCCGATCCCGACCGATTTGGCCGATCCGATTCCGATTCCAATTCGATTCTGATCTGATTCCGACCGATCCGGCCGATTTCGACCGATTTTGTCGGAACTTTTTTACGGATCGGTCCTTCGGCCAAGAATCGGATCGGCAATGGCTGATCCAATCCAGGAATCGGCCGTTTCCGATCTGGATCGGCTGATTCCGCGATCTATGGCCTTGATTAACCGTCGTAACAACTCATACAAAAGGAAACAGTCATCCACGAAACATAATCACATCATCATGTGGGGAGGCTTAAACATAGCCATAATCGCATCATACCATGTCATTTCATCCATCTTATTTGAGAGTATCCCATCTTATGTAGACATAGACTTTCCACTTAAACCAGAGTTTAGGTCTATAATTGACCTCACTCTAGATGAAGTGGAAATTTTCCTAATGGATTGAGAGTACGTACTCTTCCCACTTTGGGATGGATCGATGACACTGAGTGCATGTTCGGAGCCCCGTCCGGACCAAACATTTCGGGATGTACCCGATAATGAATATTGCCTAAGTATAGGCTCATGTTATGCATCTTAAATATTTTTTGTGTCAAAATATTTAAGATTTTTCATTTTTGTGTCATTTTGGCCTCATTTGGCCTTTCCATCATGTCATCGTCATATCTTAGTCCGGATGACCAAGTCTTTGTCATCTTCTATGCCCAGTTGGCCATGTCTTCATATGCTTCATATCTTCAACTTCATAGTATCTTGACTTCATTGAGGCTACCCGGGGTGGCCCTGTCCATCGTATGGGTTCTAAGGGGGGCAGATATCGCCTTATCTTTTGGCTGCAGCCCATCTTCATTCCCCTTGTTATATGTGGTTGATATAGATTCTGAATATATGACCTGTTATGGGATCAGTATGGGTTGGGAAAGACGACCTGCTATGGGGTCAATATAGGCTAGATATATGACCAGCTATGGGGTTGATATATAGCTAAAAAAGTGACTTGTATATAGGTCAATAGGGACTGAATATGTGACCGGTTATAAGGTCAATATATGGCTGAAAGTGACTTGTATATGGGTCGAACAGGGGGTTGGTATATGGTTTGTATATGGGGTGATGAGGGGGCAGGTATATGACTTGTGTATGGGGCCGAACAGGGGCTGATATATGGATTGTTTATGAGGTGATAGGGGACTGGTATATGACCTATGCGTGGAGTTGATAGGGGCTGGATATGTGACCTGTTATGGGGTCGATAGATGGCTGAAAAGGTGACCTGTATATGGGTCGATATGTGGGCTAATGGGTGACCTGTATATGGGTCGGATAGAGGGGTGGATAAGCGACATGTATATGGGTCAGGTAGAGGGACTGTTTTACATGGATTGTTATAGGCCTGAGTGTGAGTTGAACATGGGGCGGTAGGGAGGGGAGCTGCAACATCTTCTCCAGCTCCTGTGCACATTGGTGACAGCAGGGGGGCTGGAGGAAGGATCTCCAATCTGTCCTCTCCATCGAACAGTAGCTGGTGGATCTAGATCTCCCATGGGTGCAACACCTTCTCCTTCACCCTCCATAAGTTTAACATCTCTACAAGTTTCCTCCTTTGGCACAACACCAAAGAGACAGTGGCAGCATGACGTGGGTTCCATCTTCTCCCATGAATGAAGGGCAGCTGCAGCATCTGGTGGTATGCAGTAGCTTCAGATGACAGTGCTATCATCTCCATTGATTCTCTCTCTACCTTGGACGAGTGACGGCAGTATGCTAGCATCTGCTTCTTCTCATCTTCTCATGTTGCAGCAGCAAGGAGGGCAACATCTGCCTCTATTAGTTGGTTGATGCGGCAGCAGATTGCTGCTTCTTCTCCCTCCTCCATCTTCATAGAATTTCTTTACTTCATGGAGGCTACCTGGGGAAGCTCTTAGTCCATCGTGTGGTTTCTAAGAGGACCGGGTATAACCTTTCTTCTACTATTTTTCAACTTTATAGCTTTGCATGAATCATATGGAGATAGATGGCCATGCCCCATGGGCTTCATATCTTCAGCGTCATGGAATTTCTTTGCTTCATTAAGACTACCCGGGGAATCTTTTAGTCCATCGTGTGGGTTCCAAGAGGACCAGGTATAACCTTGTCTTTCACTGCCTTTGTACCTTTGACACCACATCTTCATTGCCTTTGCACCTATTATGGGATCAAGTAGACCATGTACAGAGTCTAAAATAATGACCTATATATAGGTCAATGAGAGAACGACAACAGACCTGTATATAGGTCGGTGTGGGGCTGTTTTTGTGTGCTTTCAGTTATTGGATATGGGCATAAGCATGCTGTCCATAGAAGCATTACATGGTTATGGAGGGAGGGTCGAGTATGCTTTGTATAGCCATTCTATGCCCTGGATGAAGTCTGAATGGTGAGTATATGAGGAACTGTTATATGACCTCAAGATACGGTCAAGCAAGACCTTATATATGAATATAACGTGGCATTCAGATGGACAGGACATGCATCAATCTAGTCCATATATGCAGACATCGAGAAGACATCGGAGGCTTGTTCTTGTAGAACTAGGCTATGGGTGTGCAAAGGGGAGGCCCAGGGTATCCACGGGAGAAAAGGAAGGGGGCGAGGGTTTGTTTTCTATGAGATCAAATTGTAGAAGAGAGGGGAAAGGGTTGGAAGATGATGAACGGATGGTAGTTGGATGTGAAGAAGACTCCTTCGACCCTTCCTACCTCACCCTCAGCCCTCAACTGATATGAAGCCGACCACCTCTTTGGCTAATTCCCCTTGTGCAGATACCAACGGCAGGTGAAGAGGATATCTATAGATCTTCCTTTTTCCTCTTCTGGTCTTCATGGAGGTGGCAGCAGCAGATGGGCTATCAGCGATAGTAAGAGCGTTAGCTTCATGCGTCATGTGCATCTGGAGCAACATCTCAGCATGGCTGTATCTACGTCATCTTCTCTTGTCTGTCTCGGCAGTAGCATGAACAGTTGGAGTAGAAGCGCAGCAGCAAGACAGAGGCCTCCTCCGGCCTCTCCTCCTTGGTCCAATGGCAGCGGCAGCAGTTTATTCTCCCTCCCTCTTGGGTGCGGCAGCAAAAGGGTAAGGGAAGGGGCGGCTGGAGGATAGCCTGATCGTCTCCAACCATAGGCTTTTTCTCCTCAGCAATATCCAGAGGAGAGATCAACAGCGGTGGGAGAACAACGTGATCGTCTCCAACCCCCCCTCCAAGGTGTACAGGATCTGATTTTATAGAGGCAGGGAACTGTTTTCACGTGATGACATGAGGTGGTGGGGGATGTGATGTACGTGGGTAGTAGGAAAGTGGTGTACGTGGAGAGAGTGGGAAGGTGGGGACGTGGGCAATTGGGCGTACGTGGGAGAACATGGGAGGTGTAGCTGACATCTATATTTTTAACTTAATCACCCTCTTTTTGGCATCCGATGATAATACTTGACTTGATCCATGCGGCAGTGGGAGATAAGATTGTAGACTTCTCCTTTGACCAAATATCTCATCATCTTCCATATATCCAATGGCTCATATTAATATTCACTTAAGTAGGATCTATTGTAATTTAAGATCAAATAAAAGATGATCCATTACTTAATAAGTATGGATTCAGACTGTTGCATTGATGTTCCTTCTTCATCAACATCTTGATGGCCAATCCAATGGCTTATATTTGTCATTTCATTTTATATGATTTGCACATCATATAAATATGATATGAGACATAACCGAGCTTCTATCTATCGGACTTGATTTCATGTATCTTCCTGATCTATCGTCTTGAGCTCGTTAATTGTATCATAGCATAATCTGTCCCAACTAATCCCAAGTAATAAACTTTGGACTTATTCTCCATTTTTATATATGGGGGAAGTACAAAAATATCCTTTTGGCTCTAGAATTTTCTGATTAATATATATCTGATATCTGTCTTCAATCTTGACTTATCTAATTCATTTTTTGATCACTTGAACTATTGTGCCCCTGACTTGGTGAGTTGGCGAGAAGCACAAATTTTGAATTTTTTTTCGTAACTTTCCGAATATGTGTCGGATTTTTGTCCGAATCAGTTTTCCGTATGTACTAACTTTCCTGTATCATATGAGCTCACAAGTTTGTTAATGGGCTGAATCTAGGCCTTCCGAACTGAATGTGACCAAGGAGGGGCACTTTGGTCATTTGGACCCTCCTAAGGTGTTTTGGTCCATAACTTGCCAAATATTAGTCGGATTTTCAATTTGACTTCAACGTTGCTCAAGATGGAGTTGGGCAAACCCAATGATGTGCCAATATGTTATCGGATCTGTCCCAAATTGTCTAAACCCACTAAGGGCCATGGATTGCAGAATCGGTGGAATCGGTCCGATTCCGACCAATTCCGGAATCGAATCGGAGTTCCAGGCGGAAGGACCGATTTCGGGAAGAATTCCGCTGAATCGGTATGAATCGCCTGGAACCGATTCCGACCGATTCCGTCGGAAGACCGGGTCAATTGGCCCGGTTCGATTCCTGGTTCGATTCTGGACCGGGAATCGAACCGATTCCGGCACTTTTAGGGCCGGAATCGACCCGCGGCTGTCGATTCTGTCGATCCCGCGGTGGCACAAGGTCGATCCGGCGATTCCGGCGCGATTCCCAGGCGATTCCGGCCTCGATCCCAGCTACCAGCATCGATTCCGGGCCGATTCCGTCGATTCCAGCAAGGATTCCACCGATTCCGGCGATTCCGGCGGCGATCCCGGCGATTCTGGCGATTCCAAGCAACGTCTTTAAGGGATTCCGCCGATCCAAGCTCGGATCGGCCTCGAATCAACCTCTTCTTCGATCTTTATAAGGTTTTTGGTAAGATTTCTTCGCCGAAAACTTCGTACGTCCATTCTTACGCGTTTCCGATGAGTCCGAGCGTCGTTAAACGTTGTGATTTCCGACCGAACAAGTTCGTCCAAGTTTTGAACTATCCGTTTAAGTCCATTTTGCACGGGAAAAATTCCGGATATCCCGTACGTTAATTTACGACCATTTTCGGCAAATGCGTAACCCTTTAAACATACCGAATGGTGTGTTTGCTTCCCGAACAGCGTCTAAATCAATTTTTATGTTATCTAATCATTTTTAGTGCATTGTTTACAATTTTTGCAGATATAAGCAATGGCCGATCAAGGTGATGCAGCACTAGCACGTGCTTCCGACGTGGTTTGGGAACACGGGCACATGGTAGAGCCAGTCAGGAAGAGGGTACATTGTAAATGGTGTGAGAAGGAGATGAACGGGGGGGTGTTCCGGCTGAAACAACATATTGCCGAAACATGTGGGAATGTCAAGAAATGTGACAAGGTGCCCAGGGAGAAGAGTGAGGAGATGAGAGGCTACATGACAGGTAGAGCCTCTCAACGGGCTGTTAGGATCGAGTATAGGGAGGAGTTGCAAGACGAGCTACTCCAGAGGAGGAGGGACCGCGATTTGCCTATCTCGAAAGGGAAAGGCAAGGGGAAGGCACCAGCTGAGCCGGAGCCAGAGAGTGAGGACGAGTCCACAGACTCTGAGCTTAGACGTGCTAGGCACGCTAGCAAGCATGCATTTGCTGAGGAGGAGGACAGGAGGAGGGGAGCAGGAGGGTCTGGGTCCAGAGTTGACCCAGCTTTGGGCCGTTCAGCATCGGCTCGCCCAACCTCGGGCTGGGACCGAGAGACTGACCCCAGGAGACAGGAGCCACACCGCCGTTCTACTTCTACCAGCACTCGATTTACACCGAGTGACGAGTATTTATTTAGGAAACAGAGTGCTGGGCAGATGAGGATTAAACAGGCAATGAAAGGGGTGAAGGCAACAGGAACGGCTGCAAAGAGAGCCGTTCGCCACATTGTGAAATGGTTTTTACATGCAGGTATCACTTTTTAAATTAAAATTGACATTATGTGTGTTTTATTTACTTAAACTTAATTTTAGCCTGATCCCAATTTTTTTTAACTTGATGTAGGCATCCCAGCACATGCAGCCACCAGCCCCTACTTCCAGACGATGGTGGATGCCGTGGGTGAGGCTGGACCGGGTTTGCAAGCCCCGGGCAGCAGACATATATACGGCGCTGGCCTGGATGAGGAGGTCCAGGAGTTGAAGGAGTGGATGGATGGTTTTAAGTTGGTGTGGAAGGAGAGGGGTTGCGCAATTATGTGCGATGGGTGGACAGGTATCACCAAGAGGAGTATGATAAACTTCTTGGTGTACTGTTCTGAGGGGACAACATTCTTGAAGTCGGTAGATGCTTCTGGGAAGATAAAAAATGCCAACTTCATCTTTTCTCTGATGGATGTGGTGGTGGAGGAGATCGGGGAGGACAATGTGGTTCAGGTTGTCACTGACAACGAACCATCATATAAGGCGGCTAGGAGGAAGTTGATGGAGAAGAGGAAGCACATCTTCTGGGTGCCCTGTGCAGCACATTCCATAGATATCATATTAGATGATATAGGCAAGGAGGAGGGTGTATCTACACTTGTCAGGCAGGCGCAGACGATCACATCTTTTATTTATTCGCATCCCCGCCTGCTACATATCATGAGATCACACACAGGAGGGCACGATCTCGTTAGGCCCGGTCCGACACGATTTGCCACGAACTTCATTGCGTTGGAGAGTTTACACCGGCACAGGCGTGTATTGATTAGGTTCACACAGTCCGAGGAGTATTACAACTATATGGTGGACAACCTGCATGACAAGAAAGATCAGTTGGAGATTCTTGTCAGGTCTGAGAAGCAGATCACTGACAAGAGGTTTTGGGAGAGGATTGCCTACTACTTGGCAATCATTGAGCCACTGATAGTTGTCTTGAGGTTGGTAGACTCAGATGACAGGGACCAGATGGGCACGTTGTAAGATGCCGTGGACCGGGCAAAACTGAAAATAAAAGAAAAAAATCCCAGATGTTACAAAAAGTGGTGGAAGATCATAGATGACCGATGGGACAAGACCTTGCACCACGATGTCCATGCTGCAGGTAACTTGGTTAAAAAAATAATTTTGCTGAATAATTGTCTTATTCACAGTGTTAACTAATAAAATCTTGCAGGATATTTTTTGAACCCCCGCATCCAATATGAAGGACAGGTGGTGAACGACAACGAGGTGATCCGGGGTACACTTGCTGTTATTCAGCGTCTGTGCCGATCTCAACAGGACATGATAGAGGCTGAGATAAAAGTAAGTAAGAGTTCATTCAATACCTTGGAGTAGCCTTACCAGGCAACTAATGTTTGTTTTTATAAAATTTTCAGATGCAGAAGTATAAGATGAGGGTCGGCGTATACTCAGATGCTGATCTGAAATATTCAGTTGACAAAGTGTCACCTGGTATAGTAATAGCTTGATGAAGATTTTATTTTCTTTTCATATAAGTTATGGTAGATGATGGGCTAATTGTTTATCTTTTCTCTTCTTGTTTTTTTCTTGCAGCTGAGTGGTGGGTTCAGGTGAATACCAGGAGTGGATGGAATCCACTTGCTGCCATCGGTATCAGGATACTCAGCCAGAGCACCAGTTCCTCCCATTGTGAGAGGAACTGAAGTACATTCAACCTGATACATACGAAAAGGAGGAACAGGTTGACTTGAGACCGGTAGGAGAAACTGGTCTTTTGTCATTACAACATGAGGCTGCGCATAAAGAACATCAAGGATCAGCGAGGAGTGATTTGCACGATTCGCAGGTGGTCCATATGAGCAGAGGCATTCCTCCGCCACACCACCACCCGAGGAGGTGGACATGGATCAGATATTCCAGGAGGAGCATGCACTTGTCTCCTGGATAGAGGAGAGGGAAGCCAGGGATCATGCAGCTGAGTTTGATCCCGATGACCGTGCATGGGCTGAAGGAGAGGATGCTCCAGCTCCAGCTCCATCTACTTCTCAGCCTCAGGCAGGGCTTTCTTCTGCCCCAGGAGCTTTGGAGCAGCCACCTGCAGCTTTAGCCCCAGCTCCATACATATGTGGGTATAAATAAAATTAGGCCCATTATAGGTATACTCTCAAAAGACACCTATTTTTATACGTCTGAACTCTAAGTGTAAAGTGTGTGTATATCAAAAAGAAAAAACATGTGTAGATCTCAAAATTCATAGAAAAATAAATCCCAAATAAACCCAAGATGAGGCATGTACTACAAAAATGGACAAAATATCATATAATCATTGATCCAAAGAGACAACATTGATCGTCTATGCCGCCAGTAAACGAGGGTGGGGTCAAACCAGTCTTAATCACGGGTGTCCTCACCTCAAGGCATTGAAGGCTTGCCTTTCCTCACCTTAGCACCTAGGTGCTTGAGGTGGTCGTCTTCGATAACATAGCTACATAAGCCTCCTCCCACATATTGATGCAAATGAGTGTACCCCGTATCATTCTTAATGACAGTTGTGTCAAATATTTTCATAATATGACAAGGGTGTTTTGATATAATCTACTGAACCATATAGAATACAAAATATGGAATACAAACATGAAAAAATGAATTCAAATCATTAAATCTGAAACTTATATTGAGAATCTGATTTAAAAAATATCAACTTTCAGATTTAATTCCATCAAATATACTGAACCTTGGTTCAAACATGGTAAAACATCAATCAAATTGGATCTAAAATCATTCATGTCAAGTTTCAGAGCTGAATAGGTCATGGATTAACGGGGATATCTTTAGGGATAAGACAGATTAGTGTTGATTACGAAAATAGGAAGACTTTGAGATCAAAAATATCAAACATGGACTATGTTCTAAAAATCTGAATGTATAAGTGCCAGACTCCTAGCTAGGGTCATTTGAATTTCCTCATGCTTATGTCAATTTTAAATCTGAGGCATGGGAGATAATAGTTTCAGATTTAAATGTTTTAAATACCTTTGGAGATAGGCAGTCTGAAATAGGCTAAAGTCCTAATCTATGAATGTTTAGGAATTGTGATGGTGGAATAACCCTTATGATAAAGACCTAAACTAGAATGGAAAGACGCTCAAGATTGCCGCCATGAGGATTTTATACATTCTGAGTTTTAGGTCCCTACCATGTCAAAGCGGAAGGGAAATTATCAGGTTTATATACCAAATCTGACCCTTAACAAGGTGATTTTGGATCCATTAATAAAACACTAAATTTGGCCGACTCCACTGGTTAGCCTGTTCAGACCCAGATCAGCCTGGCTTCGCTTTTATCCACGCTGATTTGCCCCAGTCTTGACTGATTCAAGTCTGGTTTAACCCGGTTCAGTTGGTTACATGCAGTGCATTTTGGTCCTCTCTAGCCAATGTTTCAGTCAATTTGTGTGCCACGATAGGCTTCACCTCCTTGTCCTGCATTAGAATTTCTAACACGATCTGGATCCTTTTGGGATTGAGTCAGCCTATGCCGATCCCAATCTGGATTGGTCAATCCTGCAAACCATGGGATGATGGTTAACCCCTCCCCTCTTTTTGGTCCAAGCTGCATGAATAGGCTAAATAATGCTCCATGCTTCGGTGGGCCTTCAAAAATTGCTGTCTAGACCTGTGCTACAAGCCTATGTCACCCTTGTTGGAGAAGCAAATGAGGGATTCCAGAATAGTGCCTCCCTTTCGCCGCAATATTTATTTCAGTTGGGGCCATACAACCTGATAGAATTGGCCACTTTAAATGACTATGTTATGTCTATCATGAATTCTGACTTCATTTTAAAATGATATGCAGTCAGCTAGTCAATTTTTAGAATTCTTTATCTCCATGTTACTAATGTGGAGAAACTCTTAGAAGTTGCAGAACATTCATGTGAACAGAAACCAAACTCTGCTTATCATTCCTGATGGCTTGTCCTTTTGCAGGGCGAGGAAGAAAGTAAATCCTCAGATACAGCAGTTAATGTTCAAAATATTTGCCTGCACATGTTTTACCTTGTGTTCTTTATTCTTGATATTTTTCCTGATCTGATGTATTAGGTTTCAGGTGTTGTGCTGTATCTTTCTTTTTTCACCTTATTTGGGTGAGAGGCGAGTCTCCTATTTGTAGATTTCTGTTTTACTTCTATTCTTATTTGGCAATAACATTGGCAGTGCTGTCCTGAAGTTCATATGGAAAAAAATTTTCTGCGTAACAATTAATTTGTTCAATGAGTTGGTCAAGGTATTTGACCATGAATGGTTTATGCTGTACCATGCAGGGTGCAAGATGTAGTTGAACTACTTGGAATGATGGTTGAAGATCACAAGCGTATTCAACCTAATGCGAAGACTTATGCGTAAGAATAACTGCTTTTATGGAATGATACAAATCACTTTGTGCTGCTGCTTTGATGCATTCCTGCTAGTAGCTGGGAATCTGTTTGATGCATCATTATCTGATTTTGTTGGGCTTGGGGGTGCATGTGGGTTTGTCACTTATATCCATTTCAATTGTATCATCTCTCAGTGACAAAATTGTTGTACCATGTTGAAACCTCGTGCCTTCGGATCTTATAAAAAATAATATTTATGTATGTGAGATGCATACAATATGGGATATTGCATTGCATGGGCATTGGTATGTATGTGCTTACGGGATATGATTTGATATTTTCTATTAGGTAGATGTGTGAGGATATAAGTGGATCCTTAGGATTAAAGTTAGACCTCTCCAACGATCCTTGAACCAATTCAATGTTAATTTTGTTGAGCGGTGGCTTAGTGATTATTGATTAATGACCATTTCAACCTATGTAGTGAGAGGCGAGAGGCAATTGAGGCGAGGGAGGGCTCGCCTCGCCTCAGGTGCTTGAGGCGGGCGCCTTAGGTGCCCGAGGCGACATTTTTTTTATTGAAGAACTTCTCAAAAAACATACATATAACATTGAAACTTTTGAAGAAGAACATAAAAAATACAAAAAATTCACTTCTAGGACCTATAATGCATCAAGATATTGGAGTCTCAAGGTGGAAGACTGAGCATTGGGGGTTTTGGGGTGGGAAAAGAGGATTTAAGTTATCAAATTTGACTTTCACAGGGTCCTCACCCAGGCGAGGCGAGATCTGCCGAGGCGAGGCGTTTTTGCCTCGCCTTGCCTCGCCTCGCCTCAGCACCTAGGCGCCTGAGGCGAGCGCCTCAGATAACATAGATTTCAACGCATGATACAAAATGATATTTGTAAATGAATAGAGGAAAACATATATCTTTGATTTCTGTTTCTTTCTTAGAAAATGAAGGGTAGGGGCTGCTGTGTTTGTGTCTTCAGACCCGACTAGTGCTACTGTGCAGACCCGGTCGAGGCGAGCGTAGGGAACCTGAGGCTTTGTGCTCCCTTCTTTCCTTTGGAGGTCTGGGCTGACCAGTCTTCTTGTTTAGAATGGTTTGAGAGGAGTCAAGTCATGTGTAGGCCTGTGAGGTATTTAGGGACATTTACCCTCTTGAAGTCTGTGGGTTGACCCTGTTTATCTTTCAATTCCATGTTGAGGTCTTGTTATCGAGCTTCTTGCCATCATTGGAGATATCCTTAGGTTTTGTGTGTGGCTGGTGCCATAGTCTTGCATCCGTTTCACATTAGAGATTGGTATCCAAGTTCTTTACCTGGTTGATGCTGTGGCCTTGTGCATGGTTGACTTTTGAAGCTGACCCTTGGATTTTATACTTGGCCGGATTTTATACTTGGCTAGTGCTTTGACCTTGTGTCTGTCTTGGTACTTAGTTTGCTTTTGACTTTGGTTTATTGCCAGTCTACTCCTAGCTTCATGACTGACCAACTTTTGACTTCAGCCTAATCAATGTCCAATCTGGTTCCTGCCTGACTATCTGGTTGGTCTCAGTCTGCTTGATTTTGGCCATCTGATTGTCTTCCAACATGATGCTCTATTGGCTCGACTCGGTCTTGATCAACTTCTATTGACTCTTGGGTTGGGATGCCCAGTCAACTTGATTTGACTTTGATCAACCCTTGCTTAACTCTAGGTTTGGTGTTTGGTTGGCCATTGACTTGATGGACAGTAGCCGATGTTGACTTGACAGCCAGTTGATTGAATTGATAGCAGATGTTGATTTGATGGTCATTGTTGACTTGACAGCTGGTCAATTGTCTTGATCATCGATATTGACTTGGCAGAACTTGATGGCCGTTGTTGACTTGGCAGCCAGTTGGTCAACCCGATCATGTTGGCTGGTCGGATGGCTTGATTGTCGATGTTGGCTTGGTTGCCAATCTGTTGATTTGATGACTAATAGTAACTTGGTGACTGGTCAGTTGACTTGGCTGATGCTAACTTGGTTGGTTGATTGACTTGATAGCCCATGTTGACTTGACAGCCGGTCCGTTAACTTGATGGTTGATGTTGACTTGACGACCATTCGGTTGATGTGATGGTCGATGTTGACTTGAAGCTAGTCAATTGACTTGATGGCTTAATTTGACTTGGTGGTTGGTCTGTTGACTTGAGGGTCAATGTTGTCTTGGCAGCCTTAAGTCAACTCCTGGTTTGCTTCTTGAGTTTGAAACTCAGCTGATCCTTAAGTTTCGTGCTTGACTTCAATCTTGATTTTCATGCTCATCTGATCGTGATTTCTGTGCTTGGATGATCCTTGATTTGGTACTCGACCAGTCCTCTATTTCTGTCCCACCTGTTCCTTGGATTTTGTACCCAATTGTCATCGAGTTTTGTACCCAGTTGACCATTACGTTTTTATGCTTGGTCAAGTTGATTTGACTTCAGTCCGTTGCCTAGTTGTTCCAATTCAGTCTCTATCTAATCCCAATGACTGATGGAGTGTGTCTGATTGACTTTGTTTGAGCCAGGCATAGATCGCAGAATCGGCCGATTCGGATCGGAATCGGCCGATTCCTGGATCGGATCGGCCATTGCCGATCCGATTCTTGGCTGAAGAACCGATCCGGAATAAAGTTCCGGAAGAATCGGTCGGGATCGGCCGGATCGGTCGGAATCGGATCGGAATCGGAATCGGATCGGCCGAATCGGTCGGGATCAGAATCGGAATCGGATCGTTTTTTTCTTTTTTTGCTATTCCAGTCGGATCGACCAGGATCGGCCAGAATCGGTCCGAATCGGCCGGAATCGGTCCGGAATCGGATCGGAATTGGAATTGGATCAATTTTTTTTTTTGCTTTTTTTCTTACCGATTCTGGATTGATTTTCTTCCATTGGATCGGTCGGAATCGGTCCGATCCGGATCGGATCGGTACCCACCGATCCCGATCCCGATTCCGATTCCGATCCCGCGATCCTTGGAGCCAGGTCAACTGTCGTTGGATCCTGGTTTGGTGTTTGGTTGGTCTGATTTGATTCTTGTCAGGCTGTTGGCTTTTTGTCGGATCGGCATAATTGACTGTGGTCAACTCTCGTTGGATCCTTGTTTGGTGTTTGGTTGGTCTGACTTGATTCTTGTCAGCTCTTATTAGCTGTTGGCTTTTTATAGAAGTTCCAGATTTTTAGACTTTTAAATTGATAGATCTTCTTAAATTTTAGGATTTTTAGTTTTGGATCATTTTTAGGCTTTTGAACTTCATAGCATATCTGATTTCCGTCACCTTTACATATTTCAGACTTCCCTTTTTGTTGAATATTTTGTTTTTTTCAGGTTTTAAACTTTTCAGCTTCTCGAGATTTTTCTAATTTTCCAGTTTACTGAGTTTCTGAATTTTCAAAATTTTGATTTTTTCGGGCATATTTCATATTTTTTCGTTATGGACTTTCACCTCAAAATTGTTGGAATTTGAAATTTCTAGTGGATACATGCATATTCTTTTTAAAATCTATGAATACATCTTTACAAATTAAAAATACAAAGTTGTTGACTGACTTGTTTAGTAAGATTATGCTTGAAGTTGGCTAAAAAATGCCATATAAATTATAATAGACAATGTGGCTAGTTATATCGCTACAGGGAGAATTTTAATGTCATGCATTTTTGTTTTTTTTGTTTTTTTGAATATGGTGTGCTACCTAGTGCATTGATTAGATGTTAGAGGACATGTCTAAGTATCCATGGATCAATTCTACGGTTAGGTATGTAAAGTATGTCACTACATTCATTTATGGTCATACAAGGGTATGTGCAATGATGAGAAAGTTCACGAGTGGTAGAAATTTGTGTAGGGCAACTGTCACAAGATTATCCGCAAATTATCTAAACTTAAAAGTCTTAACAATTGTAAAGATGAGTTGAGAAGTATGTTCACTTTTGAAAATTGAATAGCTACCAATAACAGATGGACTTCACAAACTTAGGGGAAGAAATCATGTGAAATTAAAAACTATTTTATAGAAAGTGTAATATTGTTTATCTATTTTCAAGTGTCTTGTGCTTAGTTGATGGTGAAAGACTTACTTTAGGTTAGGAGGGCATTAAGAATGCCTTCGAAAATAAGTTGGAAAAGTATAGACAATTTGGGATATTATTGATAGGCAATGGGAGAATCAACTCCATTGTCTATTGCATAAAGCAATATATTATCTTAATTCCCAATTCCATTACTCAAATCTTGACATTGAGAGTGATGGAGAAATAAAGTAAGGATTATATGATTGTATTGAGAAGTTTGTTGAATCTTTTGAAGAGTAAGATTTGATTATGAAGCAACTGATATGTGTAGATATTCTAAGGAGCTGTTTAGTAGAGACCACTGTTGTCAAGGCGCTCGCCGCGCCACCTAGGCGGCAAGGCACTAATTTTCTAGCACCTTGCAGGGGTGTGGGAAGCCAAAAAGGCACCTAAGGTGCTCAAGGCACCCACCTTGGCACCCCAAGGCACCCAGGTCAATCCGTGATTCCCAGGCACTAGTTTCTTATAGTGTAAACATATTAATATATTTTACTATCACTTATACTATCACATATATATAAGATTCATAATTATAAATGTATGTTATATACTTAAAATTTATTAAAATTTATTTTAACTCTCTTCTATATCTCTCACACACATCAAGTTTATCAATATTAATTATTCCTAAAACAAATATATATGCATATATAATTACATAAATAAAATATTATTTAAATGTATGAACACATAAACATACAAATTCAATTATAACATATAAATATAATTATACTTATGAATATATATTTGCATATATGTATTAATATATATATAATACTAGCATCTAAGTATATATGATTGTGTTTATGTAAATACATACATATATGTATATATAAACATCCAATGTTACCGTCTTGACCGCTTAGGCAACGCTTAAGCTGCGACTTTGTTACCTAAGCAGAATTGACATCCTTCAACGTCTTGGATGCCTTATTGCCTTGACAACTATGGCAAATACATGGCAATTAGACAATAAAAAACATTCACTACATGTATTTTTTAAACTCATTTTTAATTCTACATTTAACATATGATGTGTTTTTTAAAGTCAATATTATTTTCTTGTAGCAACTTGGTGAACATATTGGGGAAGTAAAATTTTTTAATTACAAAGAATGGTCATAAGGTTATTGAGTCTTATTTGTAGTGCATCTAGTTGTGAGCGCAACTAGATTACCTTTGAACAAGTAACTTAGATAATTCTGAAATCTTTATAGATAGAATATTCTTTATGATTCTTATATATCCAATTGTTATTTTATTTACTACAATTTACTAGTGCACACAAAGAAAAGAATTAGTTGGAATAAGAAAATGCTAAACGATCTTGTGTACATTCAATATAATAAAAAACTTTAAGACCAGCATTTTAGTTTGGAAAAGTTAAATCTTGATTTAATATCTTTGGATAAAATTGATGAGGCTGATGAGTTGATTACTTGACATGATGATGTTGTTGTGCATGAAGGCAAAGAACTTATATGGCGGGATGTTGAGGAATGTCCAACCATCGGAGCATCATCTTCTAAAAGGTAAAGAGTTGAGAAGCGAAAGAGGTTGGCCATTGATAAGGATACCACATATTCAGATGAGGAAATTCAACTCAATGATAATTCTGACTCTAACATAGATTGATGGGATGAGAGTTATTTTATGTTGTGTACTTGCTACTTGGACATAGAACATTTTCGGTTGTTGACATGGACATTGAGTTATTTTATGTTGTTGTTTTGGACATTTTATTTAGTACTTTACACTTCTTGTTAACATATTAATTTTGCTCCAAAATTGCTTGACAGAGGTATGCCTTTTTATATGTTACTTTAATGTTATTTGTTATATCTTTAATGTTCTTATTTTTTTATGTTGTTGTCTTTTTTTTTGATTGAAACATAGTTATAAATATCTTTGGCACTTTGCATGTATTTCTTACAATTTTAGAAGTATTTCTTGTATTTTTTTAGATAACAAGTTATATTATTATTATATAAGAAATATAAAAAAAACTTGGCCTTAGGCTTCTGAGGTGTCTACCTTAGGCACCTAAGGCGAGGAAAGCTATTAGAGAAACAAGAAGTGGTAACATGCCAGGCTGGCAATTGTACACGTGGACACTTAATTTTTATTTATTTAAAATTTATTTTGTGTATGTATATATATACATGCCGATAGTGTGCTGTATACATTATTGAATAACAGAGCCCTCGGTTCTTATTTCGTCCCTTCTCTGGTTGCTCTTCCGGCGTTGCGGTCTGTTCTACATTTTCCAGCAGGGTTCTCTTCTTCACAAAAGCCCCCTCACCTCGATCACCTCATGCCTTTGACAACATAGGTCTGAGCGCTGTGTAAAGGGTCAATACGGGAGGCTTATAAGGACTTGAATAGGGGCCAATCATGGTCTAAACTGGGGATTCTCGTTGCTTAGTCAGGAAGGGCATGATGTAAGGTTATTTAAAGGGATTATGGCATGAAAATAAGGATTTTTGGTGAGTATAAAATAGGAAAGGGGTGTGCCCCCATTTATTCTTCTTCTTCACCTTTGTTTTTCATTTCTTCCATTTCTTCTTGGCGCATCAGGGCAGGATGCCAGTGGATCCTTCTTCCTCCTCCTCCTTTCTTCTTTTACTTGGAAGCTCATCTTTTCTATGCAACAGGTGGAGGGCTGGGGTGCCTTCCTCCTCTTCCTCCTCCT
Source organism: Cryptocoryne crispatula var. balansae (assembly GCA_036172225.1). Lineage (NCBI taxonomy): Eukaryota > Viridiplantae > Streptophyta > Magnoliopsida > Alismatales > Araceae > Cryptocoryne > Cryptocoryne crispatula. The sequence continues at coordinate 21,426,347 of CM069926.1, read as the reverse complement.
CCTCCTTCTCCTCCTCATTCTCTTTCTCCTCCTAAGGGCTGGTGGTGCCTGGGTCAGGTGAGAGTTGAAACTTGCGCAGGGCTGTTATTTTGATGTTTTAGTAGTGGAGAGAAGGGAGAGGCAGGATCATATGGGCTGTTAGGGTTGTTCCTCTGGTGGGAGTTTGTGTAAGTTGGAGTGAAAGTAGACATGTTTTCTTTTTTTATGAGATTTTAAACGATTTTCGATCTTTTATTAAGGTGGTGGGACCCACCCCTAACAGTTTCTAGCGTAAAAGGATAGGTCTGAGGGTGTTTTATGAATTTTATATGATTCTTTTGAATTTTTAAGATTTTATTGTATTTATTCTTTATTTTTTAGTTTTTGAATTGGAAAAATGTCAAGAAAAACAGAAAAAAAATTTCAACACTCATAGAATACGAACATTTTAAGGATGCTTTAAGGGCTTTCAAGAATAATATTAGCCACGAAGGAATTATTCTTGGGCCAATATTTGTGTGATTCCCATTTTTTGGGAGTGAAAATTGATTTTGTAAAATTTTATGTAATAAAATTAAAAAATATGAAATTTTCGCAAAATAAGTTTTTATAATTTTTGTGAGCTTTTTGTTGGTTTAATTGAATTTTATTGAATTTTGGGTATTTATCATAACTTTGATGGAATAATATAGGGTAAATAAAATTTCTTGATAAAAATGGGCTCATAAGAATGTGATGGGCTGAAGAAACCCAATAAGGATGGGTTATAGGATGAGAATAGGCCCAATAAGTGGCCCTTTGATTTAAATCTTGAGTTAGATTGGATTTATTTTTTTCAATCTTAAGTACACAAAGCTGATGGCGCAATGAGCAAATGGGCTGGACTTCAAGTTGGGTTTGGAGTTGGACTTGACTTCCAATTAAGAAATGGATTGGAATTCCAATAGGAGAGGGTAGCGCAGTGTGGGTTGTGGGGATTTGGTTGAGTAGGAATTGGTTCTTCCGTCCCATTTGAATTCAAACATCCCTCTATGTGACTCCCTCCTTTCCCTCTCTTTCTTCTTCTCTGCGCAACCGGCATCTTTTTCTCTCTCTTCTTCCCTGGCCATGGCTGTTATGCGCAGTGCCCTTTGCGTCTTGCTAGTTCCCAACTTCCCTTGGCTGCCAGGAGGTTGGAGAAACTCCTCTTGCTCCTGTCAAGTGGTTGAAAGAAGGTATATGTATTTGCTGCATCCTTTTTTTCATTTTTATATTTTGCTGTATGCTGGCCATTAATTGATCTTTCAAGCATGCATTTTTTGCTTCCTGTCTGCTGCCTGGTGGCAGATACGTTCTGGGAATTTTCTTTTCTTTTGTTTCTGCCATCGCCTGCATCAGCAGACCTGGGAATTGCCCTCTCTCTGTTGTCATCCTGCACCTGCAGGGTCTTGTGAAGGCTGGCTCTGCAGGAATCTAAACTGGAAGGGTCAAGCTTTCTAATTTTTTGAATCTCGGACCTAACTAGCCATGTGGAGGGTGCTCAATGGTACTTTGCCTTCTCTTTTGCTGAAATACCTTTTATTAGAGTCCTACTTGGAACAGAACTCCTGTTAGGAATGAAATTTGAGCTCCAATTTAGTTGTGAGTTGGAATCCTAATTTGATTAGGATTAGGATCCTATTTGGAGTAGGATTAGGAATCCTAATTTTATTAGGATTTGAATCCTAATTTGAGTAAGATTAATGATGCGGGACAGAAAAGGAGGTGCCGCCATCCCGGCTCATGCTGGTGGGCCCAAAATGGGCCGATCGGGCAAGTACCGAGCTGAAGACTGCCCAAATGGGGCTGACGGGCACTGTACCGAACCGAAACCAAGCTGAACCGGCCCGGTGGGTGCTGAACCGACCCCGGACAGCGCTGAACCACGTCAAACCGGGCTGAAAACTGTAGAACTAGGCCTGAAATCCACCGAACCGGACCCCTCGGCCGCTGAACCGGGCCCACAAGTGCTGAAACGGTCCAAAACGGCCATGAACCGGCCTTAAACCGGTCTTAACCAGGTCTAGGAAGTCTGAACTGGCCCTAAAACAGCCTCTGGGGGCCTGAACCGGCCTGAACCAGCCCTAAACTAGGCTAAACCGGGTCGAACTGGCCTGGGCGGCTAAGTGGGTGGTCTGGTCAGGCGAGTGGGGTGAACCAGCGCACAGGCCGGCCAGAGGAGGGCGACCCGGCGCTGGCTCGACCAGCGCCACTTAAACCCCTGGGGGGTCATTGCCGCCCGTGGGTGGCTGTCGGGGGCGGGAGGGTGGGTGGGCGGCTGGTTGCCGCGTACCCCGTCAGGGGGGGGGGTCTTCGTCCGAGCTGTGTGGGCAGTCGCGTGGGGGAGGTGTTTGGCCACGTCTGTGGTGGCACGGCATGCGGGAGGAGGAGGCGCTGAAGGGCGTGCCGAACAGTGCCGTTGCTGTCGCCGAAGGGGAGGGGGTCCTCTGTCGGTTCCGTCGGCACCGCCTTCTTCCTCCTCTCGCTTCCTCTTCATCTCCGTCGTCTTCGTCGGGTTTGTCAGAATGGAAGGGGAGTATCCAGCAGGGAGGGGGTCGGGCGACGGAGGAAGGGGGTTTCGGGGGGCTCTGTGGGTGCCACTGCCAAAGGGCCCGTGGGAGGAGTTTATGGGGCGGAGGGGAGTCGCCAAGGGAGGGGTGCTCTGTTTAGGGCATGCGTGGTGCGGACGGTACCGAAAAAGGGGGGTGTCGTACGGGAGGCCAGCAGGGGGAGGGGTCCGTAGAGGTGAGGGGGGGTGCTGTAGGGGTCGAGGGGAGGTGAGGGGGTGTGGTGGGAGGTCCGGATGGACCTAGGGCAAGGTTGACAGGGATGTCAATGAAAGTCGTAACATTGAATTGGGTAGTGGAAGAGGCACCGGACCTAGCTCCGGAGGTGAGGAGAAACACCGAGAGGGGAAGGGGAAGACTGGGAGCACCTAGAGGTGAGAGAACGATGCCAACGTCCGAGCGGAGTCGATCGACAGGAGGGGAAAAGAAGAGGGGAAACGGGAGGAGCTTCTCCTTGGGTTCAAAACATCCATCTCTATCCCATTCAATGACTTGGGCTCTTTAAATAGAGCTAGGCATTACATGATAGACCTCTAAAAACTCTAATTACATATATATCTTTTAAAGGACTAAAATAAAAAGGACACAAAGGACTCTAAATACTCAACTAAAAATGCATAAAATAAAATTCTAACACTACGAAATAAAAGAAATAACGACGTCATTTCCTGAGGACCCGGAAGACGCTATGTCTAAACAAACGGACAATCCGGTCCGTACCGGTCCCCATCAATTAAAAATTTCATTTTGTTTAGGATTTGGATCCAAATCTAAGTAGGATTAGGAATCCTAACTTGTGTTTAGGATGAGCTAGTCTTGGGATTTTTGCCTCATGTTTCATTCGTTGAACATATGTGGTCCCTTCCTTTGTTCTTCTTATCGACTCCAAAAATGGGTTCCGGATCGGCACCTCAAGAGAAGGTTATGTTAGAATAGGGGAAACGGAGTGAATCGGAAAACACTCAGAAAGCAGTAAAATCCTCACCTCAACCCCACACTCACATTGTTCCCCGAACTTTCATCTCACGGCGTCGCTCGAGCACCGGAGACGGTTCGGGTCATGTGGGAGGAGAGGGAGAAATAAATGACTTAATGCATGAGAAGATTGAAGAAGTGATCGTCAGGTGCCGCGAGCTCCGCTTTATGTAATGAAAATAGAAAAAGTTGACCGTGTGTACCTTAGCACGGGAGATGATGTGTGGGTTCAATCTTATTCTTCTTCGGCCGGCCAATTAAGAAGAGTCAAACCGGTGCTAGCTTGATCGATCTGTGCAACTTAAGAACAATAAAACAAGTGAAGAAACGGCTTAGACTTGTGAGAAGTGTAGTAACTATAAAGAGAAGATGAGAAGTAAGCAATTGAAACCGAACTCACCGGCTTCGGGGTAAGCCTTAACCCCTTTCTGTGTTTTTGGTTATGTAAAAATGATGCAAATGAACTAAATGATGTTTTAAAACAGTAAATAAACTGAATGAAATGAGTTAAAAAGAACTTATGAAGTGAATTGGCCTGAGTTGAAGCCGAAATGGTTGAAACAAGCCGGTTCGGGTAGTCTTGCACCCTCCTGACACGACTTTGGTGCAGACAATTATACGGATGACCCCGATTTCGGAATCGAGTGTTGTTTGTTTTTATGGATGGAGAACTCGGAGAGGAAGAGGTCTCCTGTTGATGACTTCTCTGAAATACGTTTGTAGAAGCCTGTAAAAAATCTGAAAGTGGGAGGATATGGAAGAACAAAACCTGGATGCACGCCCTCAGTGCAGCAATCACTACGGACAGACGGCAAGTCGGAATCGAGTGCCGCCGGTTGCAAATGAAAGAGGACGAGGATAAGAACAACTCTTCTGTTGAACAACTTCTGCAGCAGAAGTCCCGGATTTTCTACAGAAGCCGATGAAGTTCGGTTGCTGCAGAACGCATGGATCGGGCTTCTCCTTCGTTTCGGGATCGATCTCTCGACGTCAGATCGGCTTTGGACGTCAGGACGGCCATAGTTGTCAAGGCGCCCGCCTAGGCGGCAAGGCACTTTTCCAGCAGCGCCTTGCCTGGGCACCTTGCCTAGGGCCAAAAACGCACCCAAGGCGCCCACCTAGGCGCCCAAGGCACCCAGGCAAGGCGCCCTGGGTATTTTTACATGATTAAAAAAATAATTTTAAGGAGTTTTACCCTCTTGATACCCCTCATAAAGGACACATTTTTAATGATAGTTTGAACATATTAATATATTTTACTATCACTTATAATATCATATATATTTAAGATTTATGATTATAAACATATATTATATACTTAATTAAGTTCTCTTTCAGCTCTTTCTTCTTCCTCTCTCTGTCTCTCTTAAGTCTTAATTTATTAAGATTAACTTCTTATCCAAAGATAAATACCCACATTTTCATAGTTACATATATAAGATCACTTATATTATTACAAACTTTTTTGGGTTCGGGGACTTCGCCCTCTTGACAACCCCCAACAAGGGGTGCTGCACCCTTGACCCCCGCGACCTGACTGCGCAGGTCGATACGTGATTACTCTGCGCCCCCCATTTAATAATATTATAAAAATATTTCACTATCACTTATACTCGCACATATATATAAATTTTATAATCATAAATGTGTTATATATTTAAATTTTATAAAAATTTATTTAACTCCTTTCTCTTTCACACACACATCATATTACTTTTATACATAGATAAAACACTCATATTCAATTATAACGTAAAAATATAATTATATTTATGCATATTTTTATGTATCACAACTTCTGACCCAGCCTTCCTTGAATACCGTCTTGACCGCCTAGGCGACGCCTAAGGGGCCGCCTTGTCGCCTAAGCGGAATCGGTACCCTTCAACGCCTTGGGCGCCTTGTCGCCTTGACAATTATGGGGACGGCTTTGGTAGGGAGCTTGGACGACCTTAGGACGAGTTAGGCATCGGGGGTTTAACCTTGGGTCGTTGGAAATAGCCCTCAATTTATAGAGATGGAAACTGGTACAAAATATGGAAACTGACCCGACCGAAAGGAGGTGAGGGTGCGCAGGGCGCGCAGGGTGCGCAGGGTGCGCCCTCACCCTGGGGCGCAGTCTGCGCGCCCCCTGTTTCAAAGAAGACGGGGGCGCGTTACGCGTTTTATTGCTAAAAATCGTCGGAACCTTCCGGAAATTGCTAAAAATCGGACTTCATAAGATGAGCGCGCCCCCGACTCGTGGGCGCGGTCAAAATAAACGATAATTAGCGGGGGAAACTTTCCAAAATCTGGTTTAGAAGGTGTTAATTAGGTAATTTTCGAATTCCGAAAATGGACCGTGCCCCCGCGTTTCAAAGGAAGCGGGGGCGTGCCCCTGGATTGAGGGCGTGCCCCTAGGGTGAGGGACCGCGCCCTCCCATTTCAAAGGGGGCGGGGGCGCGGTACACTCTCTCTCCTGCACACGTATTCCGCGGGTCGTAATTTGCAAACGGGACGTCCGATTCGGCTCCCATTTTTTGTGTTGGAAAGAGGGCTTTCAACCGCACTTCCTCAAGTAGGTAAACCAACCGGCATGACTCCCGAGACATTTGCGTGGGGCTTTCTACCAGTTTACCCTCTCGCGGAAAGCCGAAAATCGTGGCGAAGATCCGAAAGGGCACGGTTCTGGTCGAGGAATCTTGGGTTAACTCGGAATAACTTAAAATGATGACCGAACAAGTCCGGTAGATAAAAAAACCCGAAATCATCGAAAATCCGAGATTATCCCGGTAAACGTGAACCGAAGCTCGGAAAAGTCAGAAATAACCGAGAAACCCTAAAATCGACCGAACCGGTCGTATGGCCCCGGTTGTTGAAATATACGGCTAAGATTGACCCGGATGACCCGAAAAGACCCGGTGATAGCCGGAAATTCTTAACACGTGGTCCGGGATAGCCGTGTTAACACGGATTGAAAAAGTCGTAACGAAAAGACGTTGTAGACCAACGTCTACCGAAATTACTTCTCGGAAACTTTAAATGTCACGGAACACACGCAGGACTCCCGAGACCTTCAAGTATAGACCATTTAAGGTCGGTCATCGAGCAGGCTTCATGTTTTCACGGTTCACGCGTGGCTCTCGCTTGAAGGTTACGGCATTGTTCCAAAAATCATCGGTCCATTCCCAACTCACGAGGGGCTCCACCAAAGTCCTTAGCTTATCTCCACGAGGTGATCCAGATTAGATAATGGTCAAATAAAGGATATCGCCAATGGAATAGGAGTCTGGGGCTCCAAATCAAGCCAATTTGGCGTGTCTACACTTCTCACTTGTTCCGAACATGTCATGTACCAGATTTTATCATCCATCGGCTGACCATGCGCAATTGCTTATTTTTTTTTCTTTTTCTTCTTATTTAAGACGTAATTCTAATTTCCTTGTTTGGCTATTGGCTGTTCCACATCGTTCCTTTAGTTCTGGTTACTCTCGGACCAGACAGATCCTGGGTCTCCCTGCTTGACTGCCAGCTGTGAATGAGTGTAGGGGACTGTGTGAACCTCTTTTTTCTGCGTCTGTTCTTTAGAAAGAAAGGCATCTCCGGACTTTTCTAGGAAAATATGTGATATCCTAAAAATATTAGGTAGTCCGGTGATAGTTTAAAAATATTAGAACCGAGGTTCGGGTTCTTTGAAAATTTCGTTTTTGACCCTTCTCCGCCGGATGGTGCGAGTATCCGGCGTTAACTTACATCGAGCAACGGCTCGAACGCCTTTGATTAACCGTCGCGGCAACTCGTTTTCGGAGACATGCACATCCACAACATAAAATAAAGAACTCAAAAGGGCAAATTGGTCCGATCGATGCAAAACCGTTTTGTTCGGCTTTGATTTTATTTGTTTGTTGGTTGATTTTTGGGTCGACTTGAAAGTCGGTTTTGAGTTTTGGAGTTTGAATCAATTATTTGATTGATTTGTTGTTTGGTTTTTTATTATTTGTTTTGGATTTAATTTGGTTGATTCAAGTTGTTTTGGTTTGAATCGTTTTGGTTTTGATTTTTGATGAGTTTGAAGTGTTTTAAGCAATTTTGGTATTTGTTGTTTGATTGGTTTGTTGAATTTTCAGATTCTGGATTTTTTCAGATTTCTGGATTTTTTAGTTTTGAGTTGGTTTTGATCCATTTTGGGTGTTTGGAATGTTGTTTATTTGATTCCTTTTGGGAAGAAGCACTTGATTGTGAAGTTCTGTGGATTTTAAGTGAATTTTTAGATTGCTAAAATCAGACTTTTTGAAGTTGATTAGAATCTGTTTTAGTAGATTGCTTAAATCTGATTTTTTTATTGCAGATTGAAATCTGGTTTTTTTTTATTGACAGATTTAATTTGAATCTGAATTTTCTGTTTTGGCAGATTTTTATGTTTGAAATCTGATTTCGGTTTGATTTGCTTCAAAAAAAAACCGGTTCAATCTTGTTGAAGATCGGTTGTGAGTTCAAGTTTGAATTTCAGATTTATTTTAATTCTGATTTTGTTTGAATTGTTAGGTTTGATTTTCTGTTTTTTGATTTTCTGTTTGAATTTCCAGATTGATTCTTGAAATGGTTTTATTTTTGTTTGGCGGTTTGCATCGCCTCCGACTCCATCGGGTCGCTTTGAATGCCCGATTTCATGCATCGATATGGACATCAAAGCTTCATTTCATTGAAAGATGGGGTGAAGTACATCGGTGTACAATGTGATTGGTCCTTCCCCCAATATAGGTTTATCTCCACTACTTTGGAAAAATTTGGCATTACGACGGCATGCCGGCTATTTTTCCAACTTAGTGAAAATTTACCCATCCAAAATAGCCAGCCTTAGCTTAGCCATATTGGGGGAAGGAACCGCTGGCTACGGGAGCATGCCCGCGCCACCGTCCGGATCGACATTCCGGGGCGGACCCGGGGGGAGTCGTCCAAGGTTGGAGTCCCCGCGAAGGGTGGATCTCCTTAATTTAATGTTGCTTTCGCATTCTGAAATCTTTATTTGTTCATTTTTGGAACAAGGCCATGGAGGCCGGTTCAATTTCATCGGCGTTCAAAGCCGGCCTTCAATCTCCATTGGCCCGCTGGGCCTGTCTTGGACTGTTTTGGGCCGGAATGGGCTGGTTGAAGAGCTGCCGCACTGCTGGAGCTTGGACAGGACCGACTTGGAAGGCCACCCGGCTATGCCCTTGGCCCGTCGGACGGTTTCCAAGGGGTGCCGGGCCGTCACCTTCAAGTCGGCCCACCTTCTGGCTGCTGTCCTCCTGTTTGGAGCTTCCTGGACTGCTGTCCTCTCAGTAGGCCACAAAGGGGCTGTTTTGGTTTGGTTTTGGGTGGGCCGAAATGGGCCTGCACAAAGGGCATTTCAGGCTCTGATTTGGGACCTGATTGGTGGCCAAACAAGCCTGCACAAAGGGCAATGTGGCCGGACCTGGGTCTGATTTCTGGAGACCGATCAGGGGGCTGTGAGGGGTCCGTTTAATGGGCCGCAAGGAGGGCCAGGACAGCAGGCTGAAAGAAGGCCGATTGGGGACCTGTTTCTGGGCCTGGGTAGAGACCAGAAAATGGGCCGGCTATGGGCCTGAACAAAGGTCAGTTTATGGGCCGATTACAGGTCTGAGCAGAGGTCAGATTATGGGCCGATCATAGGGAGTTTTCCCTGCTGTGGGAGGATGTTCGGCTGGGCCAAATGGGTCTGCGGATAGGCCTGTTAAATGGGCTGTATATGGGCCTGAACATGGGTCGGCCATGGGCCTGAACATGGGTCGGCCAGGGGCCTGCAGCAGGGGTTGTCCGGTGGGCTACATTGGGGCCGAATTTGGGCCTGAAATGGGGTGTTTTGCTGGGCTGAAACAGGCCTGCGCAAGGGGGGGTTTTCAGAGGGTCTGTGCTAGGTCCGAACATGGGCTAGGCATGGTGACTTCTGTAGACAGACCAGGGGCTATAGACGGGCCAGGAATAAGCAGAAAAAGAAGGCCCCTTGAGGGGGTCAGATGGGCGCACCAAGCAGGCTCCTTTACCTTCTCTTCTTTCCTTCTTCTCCTTCCTTTCTTCTGGCGGCAGCAGGTTGTTGGCGCAGGTGGCAGAACAGCAGCAGCAGGTGGCAGAGCAGCAGCCTGTCGGCGTCCCCAGCCAGCCCCCTGCTCTTTGGCGCACCCTCCTCTTCTTATAGGAGATGGGGGAGATCAAGGGTCAGGTTGTGGTGTACGTAGGATGGCCTTGGGTGGTAGTTAATAGGCTTTAATTCCTTGAAATTCTCCTAGGCCATTCAATATTTGACTTGACCCTTGAGTTCTCCCATGGCATTAAGTGTTGAGCTGTCTCTTGGCCTTCCCCATGCAATTAATAGGTCAAGGATGAGGTGGCAGGTTATGTGCGCAAGGAGGAGTGGGCTGAGGCCTGCTGATGTGGCAGGTGGGCCAGCAGCCTGTTCACATTGGAATGGAAGTGGGCCTGGCCCAACTGGGCCTGGTTTCTGGGCCAGCAGGCTGAGAGGAGGCCCAAGCCCTCCTATGGGCTGCGCACAAGGCCTGAAATTGGCCCAATTGTGCCAATTATGGGCTGGATAAATCCGGCCCCTGCTGGGGTGTCCAATTGGGCCCAATTGTGGCTGATTAATGGGCTGTTGGCCCAGCTCCTAAGTCAGCCCCTCTGCTCTCTTTTTTTTGAAAAAAAGTACGCCAACAGGGACACTCCCTTCCTTTGCTTGTTCCTAGACTGCAAGGTCATGAGAATCCTCTCCTTGGTTTCTTACAACATATAAACTCCTAAAAAATCTTGTACTTGCTGATTTTTTTCAACAGAAGGACGTCTGCAGATCTTTATATCTGCTGATCTTTTGACCGTGGTGCACAAGTTCTTTTTTAGGATTTTCTGAGTTTGGTGTTTTCAGGGTTTGTGGGGTCTGTCCGGACTGGTGTCTGATAACCCCTTGTTTTCTCCTTGGTGGGGCCACCCCCCTCTTCTTATTGTGGAATCTTGGCCAAAGTAAGACCCCAATTTGAAGTTGGATTTGGTATCCACATTGTGATGGTATTTTAAAGTCTCACTTTGGTTAGGACCCAAAATATCCTAATTGGATTTGCGATTTGATATTCCGGTTTGTTTAGGATTTGAAATCTCATAGGCTGTAGGATTTAGAATGCTGGTTCAAGTATGGCTTCAACCCCAATTGGTTTAAGGCTTATGTTTTTGTACATCTTGAGTGGAAGTGGTTTTCACTTCTCTGCCGGTTTTGTGGAAAATTTTGATGGGAACAGATGATTAGAACCATGGTTCGCCGGGTCGCGACCTGGGTCGCGACCCGGACCCGACCCGGTCGGTTTTGGGGCCGACCGACCCGGTCGCGACCCCAAGACCCCGACTCCATTTTTAATTTTTTATTATTATTTTTCGCGACCCGGGCCGACCCCGTCCCGACCCGGGTCGCGACCCCGGCCGACCCGGGTCGGTTTGGGGCCAAACCGACCCGGTCCCGACTCCCGACCCCACCTTCCTTGATTAGAACCTCCTTGATGAAACTGGTCCTATTTGCTTGCTTGAATTGTTTTTTCATTTCCATTCTGTTTTTTCCTAGTCTCCTCTATTTATTTTTTTGATCCCTCTTTTTTTCTCTATTGCATTATTTTCCTATTTCTTCTCCCTTTCCCTATTTCTTCTCTTATTTTTGCCATCATTTTTTCTCTTTCTTTCTTTACTTTTTTATTCTTTTTTTATTTACTTCAGCTCTCCCTCTCTTTCTCTCTCTCGTCTCTCAGTTTTCCTGATTTTACTCTCTTCTTTCTTTTTTTTGCATTCTCTTTTTTTTTCATTGCTTTCATCCCCTCCCTCTTTTCTGTATTTGTTTGTTTCTTTTTTCCTGTCTTTTTTGTTGTCATTGTCTTTTCTCTTTTTTACCATACTAAGTTGACTTCTTTCTTTCTCTTTTTTAGTATTTTAGTATGTATTAAATATTTGTGTTTTTTATTGCTGATATATGTTTTTTTTATTTTTTATTTTGTTATCTTTATTTTACTATTATGTACCACTATTTTTATTCATCTTTTAGAGTTGTTTTACCATATATAATTTTTTACTGATGTTGTTTATCATCATGGCTTTTCATTTCATTCCTTCTTGAAAAAATGTTTTTCTTATTTAATTTTTTATTTATTTTCATATTCATTTTTTTACTATCATTTTTATTGATGATTCACCCTTTTCATTTAACTTTTTTATCTTTCATTATTTTTTCTTATTTATTTCTAATTTTTTTTTATTTTAATTAATTAATTTTTTTTCCGCTTACTCTTTTCTCTTTAATTCATTTATTTATTTATTTTTGGATTTGGCACTGCTTCTTCCTGCTTGGCAGCTCTACAGGACTGACCTTGGCAGCCCCCTCAGCTTCTCCTCCTTCGGCGGTTCCTTCACCAAGCATCAGTGTCCTCCCATCAGCCGTTGTCGCTGCTGCTGCGAGCATTGGCAGAACACCAATTATTGTGCTCTATCGTGTTTTTGCCACCTCCGTTCTCTCCAGATCTCATCACGTTGCTGATCGCCATGCTGCCATCCACGCGGAAGTATCGACGCTGCCCTTCTTGTCGTCACCCAGACCTGTATGCTGTTGCTATTGATCGCACACCCGATAAGAGCGCCCCAATAAGATTGCCTTCATTGTTCATGGGTCATATTCTTCTGCTAGGAGCTTCTTTGCCTTGGTGCTAAAGTTTTCTTTTTCTTTCTCATTTCTCAAAGAGGTAAGTGATAACTCACTAAGCTTCTGGACCGCATAGAATGGTGAAGATAAAATTAAAATCATATCTAGAAAATCTTAAATGATATGTAAGACCACATCACATCAAAGGTTAAAATTTCTTTTTAATCTATATACTTTTCCTGAGAGCTACTTATAGTTAGAAATTTTGCATTGAACTAATCTCCTTAACCTTATTGGTTTTGGATTCACCTAGTTAATCTGATTTATTCTGCTTCATTCATGCTAATTATTGCATATAGTAGTAACTTGTTTATTTTTTATCACCTATTTGATTTCCATTGAAAAGTTATTGCATAATAATTTGCATTTCTGTTGGATTATTTTTTATAAAATAAATCACTCATATTCCTTGATATAGTTTTATCGTTGTTAGGATCGAGAGAAAACATGTTCACTCCCATTGATCGATCTGGATTGTCATATACTTTTCCAATTATAATATGGCACTACTCTTCTTGGAGTAGCCTTCATGGCTCACCCCCTTTTCCCTACTTCCCGTGCCGCTACCCCCACTCGCCTCTGGTCGTCGTCCTTTTCACCGATCCCTCCACGCCTCTCTCCATCTTCCACCCCTTGCCCTTCAAGTTGCTTCATCAAGAAGATGGTGCTCCTTGTGTGGTTGTGATAATTATTGTGGTCTATTGTCTTTTTGGATATGGTAGATAGATTTATAATAAGTATAACTAAACATGTTATCTATGTGTCTTTGTGATATATCTAATGCACCATTATAATTAATTGTGTTTGTATATTTTTATCGAAGTTAAATTGCATACATTGTTTTCTGTAGTTTATAATAAATTAAGCTTATTTTATTATATTCATATAGAATTGGAGATTTGTGTATACTTCAATAAAACTTTTTTTATATCTATGTCATGTTAATCAAGTTCTTAGTTGATTGATTGTATCCTTAATCATTTGAATAACTACTTATTCATACTCATGTACATTCTCTTGATTTAATAGTTGAGCATGAGTAATTGATCAAATCATATCATATTATTGTTACCATTAATTGTTTGATAGAAATATGTTACATATCGGTAGTTATTTTACTTTTAACTTGACATTGCTCAAATTGGTTCCATTGGCTTCGCATTTATTGTATATTTATTATTATCTAATATGTAGTTCTTCTACCATTGCCCGTCCTTAACCTGGATGAGTAAAGGAAAGGGTTGTGGCAGATGACGATCAGCATAAAATGTAAGTCATTTCTATTTTTATGTATTCAAATCCTATTTATTATTATGTTAGGCCAGGATAGAGCTTAAGAGTTAGGGATACCGTTGGGTTAGGGTAAGAACCCCTAAATAGGATCGTAGAGTAGGGAGTCTGTTGGGGGTGTGCTTTTAGGACAGTAAGAGCATTACATTAGGAGGGGTGGGGAAAATCTACCCTCTCGTAATCGTTAGAGTAGGAGAGTGTGTATATCCAACCTTAGTCGGGCAAAGTTAGAGACGAGATTATGTATTGGTACTTGGAATATATAAACCCTTACAAGTAAATTGATGGAGCTAGGTAACATGACGGAGAGACGTCTAATCAATATCGCCTGTGTTCAGGAAATTAACTAGAAAGGGGAGAAAGCCAAAGATGTGGGAATATCAAGTTTCAAACTTTAGTACATAGGGCAAATGTCTAATAAAAATAGAGTTCAAAGCATTTTGGATAATACCCTGAATGATAAGGAGGTGTCTGTTGTTCAAGTGGGTGATAAGATCATCCTAGTTAAGTTGATTGTTTAGCAAGAGGTAATCAATGTAATTAGCACTTACACACCTCAAATATGGAGTAATAGTGAGTTGAAAGTTTAATTCTAGGAAGACATAGACAATATCATGCAAGTGATACCTAGTGAGGAGAGCATCATGATTGTCGGTGGTCTCAATGGTCTCATTGGGTCCCAAACAAGTGGATTTGAGAGTGTCTAAAGGGTTTTGGTTATGGAGAGCAAAACTAAGAGGGAAAAACTATTTGACTTTGCGGTGGCCTTCCTCTTGATCTTGGCAAATGCCCACCACATTAAGAGATATTCCTACCTAGTCATTTTTAAGAATGGAAAGAGTGAGAGTCAGATTGACTTTATTCTTATTAGCCAGTAGGAAAATGAGCCACGCACTATGTAAGGGTTGTAAAGTCATTCCTAGTGAAGCGCTTATAATGTAGCATAGACATTTGGTCTTAGATTTTAAGGTCCTAAGATAGTTATAAATGGTGTGGCGAAGGACTGCCTCTAGGATCAAATGGTATGGAATTGAGGAGAATTAAGCAAGAGGTATTTATGATTGAGGTCTTCATGTGTAAGGAATGAGATATGAATGGAGAGGCTAAGTCAATGTGGGCTAACATGACATTGAAGATTAAGGTGATAGAAAAAAATATTTTTGGTGAGGCTACTGGGCAAGGTCCACTTATGAAAGATTTGTGGTTGTAGAATGTTGAAGTGCAAAAAAACAATAAAGAGTAAGAGTGAGGGATTTAAGAAATTGCCAAACTATAACACTGGTAAGGCTTTTGAACAGTAAAAGAGAGCTAAGAACGAGGAAAAAATGACAGTTAGATGAGATAGGGAGTCAACATGTAGTAGGTTATATGACAAACTGGGTACAAAGAAATATGAGAAGAATATTTACCAACTAGCTTGGTTGAGGGAGATGAGATCTCGGGACCTAGGACATGTTTAGTGTAAAAAAGACACGGAGGGGAGGGTCAACACCTAGGACGAGCGCATTTCATAATGGTGGAAACGTTATTAAGAAATACTCTTCAATAAACCTATTTCGGAACATAGTACATAGTCGGAAGGGGACCGGAGGCAAGGGGTAAAGTCCTAAAAAGTTACCCCTCTAGAAGTGCACCTATGCTAGGAAGAATGGGGATCGCAAAGGCATGTGGTCTCGATAACATCCCGATTGAAGTATATAAGCGTTTAGGTGAGAGAGAAGTGAAGTAACAAACTTTCCTTTTAAATAAAATAGTTACCTCCAGAGAGATGTCAAATGAATGGAGAAAGTGCATCATCATACCGCTATTTAAGGGGAAGGGGGACGCTCAATATTGTGGGAACTATTGAGGTATCAAGTTTATATGTCAGACTAGGGAGTTGTGAGAGAAAGTTTTGAAGAGGAGACTTCAAAAATGTACTAAGATCTTAGGAAACCAATTTGGATTCATGCCAGTAAATGGACTATGAAAGCCATCTTTCTAATTAGATCCTTGATGGAGAAATACGTAAGCCTGAGGAGAGACCTCCATATGGTTTTCTTTGACTTAGAAAAAACCTATGATCGAGTTTTAAGAGAGGTTTTTTGTTGGGTGTTAAGAAATAAAATGGTGCTCAGTTGCTTCATTAACATGATAAGGGACATGTATGAGTGCGACCACCCAAGTTTCCTCTCCAAGAGGGGACTTTGGAGCCTTTTTTATGTCAATTGGGCTACATAAAGGAACCGCTAAACCCATATATTTTTTTGGTCCTGGACGAATAACTAAGGATATTTAGGAGAGTTTATCTTAATGTATGATGGTTGCTAATGATATGGTTCTAATTAACAAGACTCAAAAAAGTTTTAACATAAAACATGAATGATGAAGAATCAAATTAAAAGTTAAGGGGTTTAAAATTAGCAAGATGAAGACAGAGTATATGCACTTCTGATTTAACGCAACCGTAGGAGTCGAAGAGGTTAAGTAACTGTGAAACCTCGAAGATGATCAAATATAAAGATATACATACAAATATATATATAGGTAGGTATTTTAGATGGTTTGAAAATTCATTTGACTTCCGTTTATTTAGAAAATGAACTTTCGTTATCTTACCTTTGGCTACTATGAAAATACATGATATTTCATAGAAAATATTAGCCAAAATATGTGGTATGCATAAAATATGTATGTCGAGGTTAGGGTTCATAAAGTTTGTCTTTGGACCTCTCTCCATCGGAAGTTGCGAATTTCCGATGTTAATTACACCGAGACTCTCGGACACCCTTGATTAACTGTCGTAGCAACTCGTATTTCATCCACACAAAATATCAGTGTCTGGGAATTATAACCCATGAAAGCAATGGAATGCAGATTTAATATTTAAATCCGACAGCATAATGATAATGCCCAAAACTTAATATCTAAGCTTGAGGGTGCGGGCGAGGATTTTGACAACACCTTGCAATAGATTAGTCTCTCAACTTAATATCTTATATTAAGACATAGGTTGAATTATTGAGGCTGATCAAAGTCTGAGTATATTCAGATCAAAATCTGTGCTGATTTTATTCATATATGAAACCTAGTCCTTTATACGGACTCATCTAAGTCTATTACCTTATATTGAGGATGAGGGCGAGTATGCATGGAGTTATTGATTATACCCTAGGCTTAGGTGATTAGACATTCTCTAATTTTAAGTCTTGATATCTTCGACTTAGTAAAATTAGTAAAATGGTATATGCGCCTAAGGCCAATCACCCTGTATATGAGACTGGGCCTAGGGTTTGGTATGTCATGGAGCAAACGTATCACTCCCTCTCCCTCTAGGCTCCATCTTACCTCAGCCGGAGATGGATCCTGATGAAGATATTGACCTTAGATTCCAAAAATAACAAGAGATATGTCCCCTGGCTATCACATGCATGTGTCTATTTATCGAAAGCATTCTTTCATATTTTCGAATTCTGAATTTAAGCTCATAAGTCAGTTCCTCCCCTAGACACCCAAGATCTCTTTTTAAGGCAGGCCTTGGATTAGGTTCTGGTCAATCTCCAAGATCTATAAGCCTGAAATCCGAGGGTTAAAACTCACCTGTTTATAGGATTGATAAGGAGCTGATAGATGACCATGCTGTACAGAACTTAATTCTTACCCCTAATCAGGACCTAGATATAAGTCCTGGGACCATGTTTACTAGGCCTTCAACTCGGATATCAATGATCAGATATATGCCTTCGAACATGACTTCTTCAATATTCCCTTGGTGACCTAAATCCTGCACTGCGCATGATTCTTATCATATATGCATGTATGTATACATAATGCTCATATCATAATGAGCTATGGCATGCCGTAGTACAATTTGAATATCATTCATGGTATAATCAGAATTATCTTATGGTCATCTCATGCTTCTTGGAATTGTATTCCCATATCTCCACTCACTTCATGAGGGTGTGTCCTGTAATTGACCCTCTCAATCATGAGATGAACCAGAGGGTTATACCATGTCTTATCATCTTCGACCTCCTGTTCTCATGGTGAATGGTTCATAATTTAAAATCAGTTTTGCCTTCATGCTTTCCTTGCCTTCTCAGGGTCGGCCTTCATTCAACCTTCATTACATATGGCTCTGTATATACATATATATATATATATATATATATATGCAGTGGTCTTTACCCACATGCCTCATTCATGCCATATGGCAGATTAATATGCTCTTGTATAGTGGACCCAAGATACATTCATGGCCTCAGCACATCGAGGCCATCTCATTCTACCTGGGGTATATACTTCTATGCATAAAAAGACCTTCTCTTATAGGGGTTCAGCCTACAATTGGCCCTCTCACTATACGATGGATCAAGGGATGAATATGTGGCTTCGGTTACTGTCCAGAACATGCAGCCACTGCCTCACCAATCAACTGGATACCATATATGTATTCCTGATTATTTTGGTATGAACTGGCCCCTTTCTCTAATATGATATTCTCCTATGAAATAAGTTTGAGAAGGGATGAGTACATTATCCCAAATTCTGTCCGGGACAAGGGAGGGCTGAGTTATGCTTCATTTCACCATATTCTGGACTAGGAATTACCCTCCTCAGGCCTTCAATATGTGGGGACCTTGTCCCTTTTGGGGGTGCAGGTTTGCATGTGAAGCACCTCCTCCCCTCTTTATAATTAAGTCCTATTAGCTCACTCCCCATGTAGATACAGCCGGACTTAATCATATCATCAATCGGATATGATATATGTACATATCCAATTGCAATGGTGTGATCACCCTTCATTAACATAGGAGTTCGAACTATGATTGACTCCCTTCCTGTATGGAATTTGATCCGATAATGTGCTAAGCTCATATGCTTTGAAAGAGATGGGCATATTGCCTCCCTTTCATCCAAGATAGGTGGATTCAACCCACCATGCTTTGGATTGGGAATTATCTCCTATAGGCCTTCCCGGCCTTGGTTTCCAACTCATGCTATGCATATATTGGAGGTCAATATATGGAGGCTTTGCCCAATTCTTGAGCTTGCAAATCTGTTTTCAGGATAAATATTATAACTTCCCTGCGACCACCCATTTTGATATCATGAAACCTATCTTAAATCAAGTCCGATTAGGCTGTGCTTATATCTGAACCAGACATTGGTAACTTGATATGAATACATGGTAGAATTTGAATATGACCATGACTTTATCATGTCGGGGTCATCTCACCCACTTTCCATGTGGGCTTGCCTCATATCTGGCTATGCTTATAACAAGTGGACTGTATTAGGCCTAATATTAGACCTCAATTATAACCTGTTGTGGGCATAAATTCCGTACCACTCATGGTTTTTATAACCGGGGTACAAACATGTAGATATGCACTGGTTTTTACCCATCTTTTTATGAGTGTCATCATATATGTCTTGCTCATGCTATATAGCATACTATACATCCTCCTTTGGTGAGATACACATGCAGCCTCCTTATGTTGAGACTATCCTTCTCCTCTAGGGAGTACACTAGGCATGGACAAAAGGGACTTTATAAGTATTCTTTCAGTCCTGTCCGGGATAAGTTCAAGGGGTTAGGCCCAGTATGGGGCTCTAATTATACCCTCGACCCTCTGATTTTATAATCAGAGGGTGCTTCATCATATCTTGTTCACTTGATAGTCGGATATCATGACTTCTTCAAGGCCCGGTTGGCCACCCTCTTCCTCTGCCTTGTACTTTATCTGAGGCTACCCGGGGGGTATTTGGACCATCATGTGGGTTCCAAATAGACCGGGTATAACCTCATCCTCACATGCCTTACTCCACTTCTGCTGTAGTTGAGCTTTGGGAGATCTTGATCATAATTTCCAGGCCGGAGGGGGACTGTCATGGAGGGAGTAAGGGGCAAGTCTGTTCAAAAGAGGGAGGTTTATAAAAGTGATGCAAGAGGGGATCCGGGGAGCAATATGGGCTCAATTATGGGATCAGTTGGAGCATTTGGACATAGCCTTCCCCCTGCCCCGGGACTAAGCTTAGATATGTCCGAGAAGGTGAAGGAAAGGGGTCTGCAGGGTCCTCGGAATTGCAGGCTCAAGTGGGATGATAACCCACTGATATGGGAGAGTAATTGAGGGGATTGAGCTCCTGACGGCCATATTATCTAAAGGAGGGGGCGACTTGGGCAAGGGACATGATATCTTACCATAAATTTCTCAAGACTTGCCCTTGATCTTCCTGCAGAGCCTCCCTTCCCCACTGCTCCTTCCTCGAGCTGCGTGGATGTCCTCCTCTTTGGCAAGATTTCTGCAGAGCTTCCCTTTCTCCTCCTCTCCTCTCTCCTCTCTTCCTATTCATGTGCGGGATTGGCCCTTTTTATAGGCCCCTGGACAGGTGCTGTTCATCCAAGGGAGAGTGGGGGATCATGGGAGTATGCGTACCATAGGGAGTGGAGAGAGTGGGAGATCATGGGGGGACAGGTGGCAGTCCCCCTCCTCCTATATTCCCTCTCACGAGAGAGCATCCAATGAGGCATCTCTTATTGACTCCCGGCCCCTCATTTGATGAACCCTCTTGATCAATCGATGCTCTATCCAATCATGACCCTTCATCCATTAATCGGATCTTAATCTCATTAAGGATCCGGTTGATCCATCATGGTGCTCCGCTGGCCATCTAAGAGATCAAAGGTTCATTTGACTTGTTCAAACCTCAATCCGGCCCTTGATCATGTGTCCTTGCAATTAATCAAGGCCATTGATCTCTTATTGGATATTAATCCTATTAAGGATCCAATTAGCCATCTCAATGGACCGGGGAGCATCCATTCTCCAATGCTTTTGATAATTAGTCAATCCCGGCCCTTAATCATGTGTCCTTCCAATCAATCACTTAATGGATATTAATCCTATTAAGGATCCAATAAGATTTATCATCCGGTAGTCATCTTTGCTCATGGGCATTTACCGGATATCCCACTAGGAAGGATCCAATGGATATTATCTTATTAAGGATCCGGTAGGGTCTTTTCAATGAGCCGGGGAGATCCATCCTTCTATTGATCCATTGATTGACCAATCTTGTCCATTGGATGGTCCCGGATCTGTTTTGAATTGCTCATGTTGTTTTCTCCCCGCGGATCACCCTTCTTTCCCCTTTTTGCTGTTTCGTTAAGTCTCCCACCGGGAGATATATTTGTCCAACCGCGAGCTCCTTTTAAACAGTCCCTCTTCCTTCTTCTCGTCGCAGCCCTCTCTCCTTATAGGTGTAGCAAGCCTCTGTCCTCGCCAAGAGAAGCCGCCAGTCCTCTGCCATTAGAAGCTTCTTGGGCATCCTTTCCTACATCTTCCTAGCTGTTCCCGGGTAAGTAAAGCTCTAATCATCCATAGTTTATTCATCTATGCTATGCACTTCTTTCTGTTTTCTGTCGATAACATGCCCATTGCCCCAATTATTCCATATCACACCATATATGCATGGCCGGTTGCATGGAGATGCATGTTTCTCAATCTCCCATCTGTTTTGTGTTCATATGCATGTGAAGACCCATCTCTTCAATATATAGAATTGGGCCTTCTTCCAATTCCCGGCCAAACAGATCCCTCTTAGCATGTTGTTCCAATAAGCATAGCTGGATTTTCAACGGGACCCGGATGTGGCTTCGTTTATCACATTCCGGCCCATTCCTTTTTTCAATTTTCTGTCGGAGGCAGGGGATATGTTGCATAGCTTTGCGGACCCGGCCCTTCAATAAGCCGGATTGGGTTTTCTTAAGTGGGATCCCCCGGTCGCTACCCTCTTTTTCCATGTATATCAATCTGGTTGTAAGCCTCTCATTTGATAGCCTCTCACCCAAGTGGTTATAGTCGGGTTCACTAAACAAAAGCTAGTTTGGCTTTTCATTGCGCATGCTCCTTTCTTTTTTTTTTTCTAACATAATTTCACATGGCCGCAGATGTATATTAGGTAAGTAGGTGTATTTACGTACATACCGGCACCGACCGGGGCTTTGCTTCAGTCCCCTTCTTTTTCTTTTTTCCCACGGGTCCGGAGGTAGCCGCTGATGTCTTTTTTGGACAGGATGGGACATTGAGTCCCCCCTCTTCAATTCCATATATGAAATTGACCCCATTTTCTCGATTCATATACCGATGGTAGGCCATGTTATTCCACATTCATGACCTTATACCATGGTGTCCGAGTGCTGTAGAGGGTATTGACTGTGGGCCTCTTTTGTGCTCACTGCCCTCTATCTTTTGCTTGGATATATATCTATGCCAAACTTACCCGGGCCTAGCCCTATATGGCTCTTCTTCTTTCATGACTTTCCATATATTTGTCTTCATCCTAGTTTGCTCCATATAGTGATGTTGGAATGGGGGAAATTAAGCATCTTTAATTCCCTCTTACTTACGTATGGAATTTTGAGTGCCAACAGTAACATTGGATAAAAAGGTCCTCACTCCGGGTACCCAATTTGAATATTTTGGTTTAATCTTTGATTTGGATGGGGATTATGATGAAGATGTCTATCATAGAATTAAAGTGTGATGGCTGAAATGGAGATAGGCGATGGAGATTCTATGTGATCATAAAATCCTCTTAAAATTAAAAGGTAAATTCTATCACGGTTATAAGACCCGTCATACTTTATGGTAATAAGTGTTGGACAATTAAGAAGAAACATATTGCCAAATTGAGTGTAAATGAATTGTGGATGTTACGGTGGATGTGTGGCTACACACAGGTAGATAGAATTTGCAGTTAGTGTATTAGGGAACAAAGTGAGAGTTACAAGAATCTATGATGTAGTAAAAGAGGATAGATTTTATTGATTTGGGCATATCAGGTAATGCCCTTTTGTGGTGCATGTCGGACACGTTGAGTCCTTGATGTTGCTAGCACAGAAGAGGCGGAGAGGTTGACCCAAGTTAACTTGGTATAGGCATATCCAATATGACTTGGAAGAACTAGGCATATGGGAGGAGCTGGGGGAAGACGGTGAACAATGGAAAAGATGAATCTATGTAGCCAATCCTAATAATTTAGGACGGACTTTAAGTTTAAGTTTGACTTATTTTTTGATTTTTTGTATTTTGGGTCTTTTGTTGTTAAAATGATTCTTATTATTATATTTTTTGTATACTATCATATTTATTATCAAATTATATAAGTAAGATCATATGGTTATTTTCTTCTTTTTTTCTTTCTATTCTCTCCGTTTTCTCCATTTTAGATAATTGTTTTCTTTTTCTAAGTATCTTGACCAAGTTCAATTGGCTGGACCCGCCATCTGTCACCCTTCCCATCTTGGTTTTCAGCTCTTTTAACACCTTTCTTTTTTATTTGATTGTTGGTCAATGTTCTAGGTTGGGTGCTAAGCTAACCACTCGATTTCTTTCCCTCACTACTGATATCTTTTTCGGTCGATGCCTCATTTCCCTTTTCTTGCTTGGAGAAACCTGAGCAGGGTAGCTGGAGTGGTTTAGGATTTCACCCCTTGCATGGACAATAGGAGTAGGGCAGCAAAGCTGACAATAAGGAGCTGCATGATACATGCAGCGGATGGCAGGAGGTAGGCAGTAGCTAGCGGCAGCAGAATGACACCCATCTTTTGGTTGACAGGGCTTTCTTTGGCCAAACCCCCCACTTCTTTCTGTTTTTGGCTTTCTTCTTCTTTATCTGGATGCAAGGAGGCTCATCCTCACTGTTCTTCATCTTGCCGTAGTTGACCTCTTCTCGCTTCTTTCTCATTGATGTGGTGGAGTCTTGGTCATCTTTCTTCACCCAACACAAAGCTTCTTCTTTGCTAGCTGCACTGGAGCTTCTACCCCTATTTTTTGTATTCTCTCTCTTTTAGTCAAGTCTATTTATGTTGGATTTCTTTGCCATCAATTTATTTTCTTTTCTCTCAATGTAGATGTACTGGAGTGGCTGAGCTCTTCTTCCTTGGCATGTAGAGACCGTCCAACCTTCTCCACCTCTTTCATTCTCCTTTCTCGTTGCAGCTCTAGGCCCCTTTTCTTCTCGGCTGCCTTCTTGTTTCTGTTTTCTGAGTATTGCAAGACCATCTTCATTGATCCCTTCCACACTGTCGTGCATGGAGCTGGGATCCCTATATAACACCATTATACAGGTTTTCAAGGAAAAAAGCGATATGCATTGTTGCTCAAATTGTAGAGATATCAAAGTCATGAGTCATAGTAAACAATTGTGGAAGCTAGAGTTATGGAGTAGTGATTATTGGATTGTACAAATATTTCACCAGTCAAATATAGATTAATGTCTATTCAATCTACAATGGAAGGTATTTTTTTATTAGAAGGCTGAAGGAAAAATATTAGATATAAAGAAAGATTTACATTTGACGTTTGTTGACTTATAAAAGGCTCATGATATACCTTCAAGAGATGTTTTATGGCTGTTGTTAGAGTAGAAGATGGTGCATGTTAGATGCATACAAGTGATAAAAACGTGGTGAAATAACCAGTAATGTTAACGCAAGTGGAGGAGAAATAAGAGATTTTTATTTTAATTTACTTATCTTAACTGCCTGCAATGAGGCCTTATCTATGATGTTTTCAAAGGTGAGCAAGGTAATCACCGAGGCAAGGAGGCGAGGACTCAACATCTTGCTTCGGCCCTCATTGCTTAAGGCGACCGACATTGCTGCCTCTGCCACTTCCGCAGGATGCTTTTGACATGTTTTCAGGTGAGGTCCATGAGGAAGAGGGGATTTGCAGGATCGGACAGGGAATTTGTCGACCCAAATGGGAGGATCTGCAGCTTATTTTGTGGACTACCCCTTAGATGTTGAACTGCCCTGCTCTGATTGGCGGTTTAGCACCCATTTGTACTGGACCACAACTTAAGTTGTGGATCTGGCACATATGGGTATGCAGGATACAATAGGGGATCTGACAGGCAGTGTCTTGACCACCTGAATAGATGTTGTGATGCCGCTTCTGCAGGCAAAGTTTGCTGCCTTGCTCATCCGCGGCAGTGGTGTTGCAGATTGCCTTTATCATTGGATGTAATGGGACAAGGTGTTTGGGGTGAACCATGGGGTCCTTCCCCTCAACAGCCTTTGATAACATAGGTCCTTATGTTTCTGTGTTATTTATGGGTGAATTCAAATATATATATATATATAAATTGACAATGTCTGATATGTACAAATGGCATCTTATTGATAAATGAGAAATAAGGAGTTGATTAGAAGGTAGAACTTTAGACAAATACTTCAGAATCTAAGAGTTTCGATATGTATGTTGAACTTAGAAAGATTCTATGTATTATAAATTTAATAAAAATAAATGGGAAGATAATGGAGATGTTAGTTTGGTTGAAGTAATATTATCTCAAATGATCTGCTTTAAATGTATTGGTTCAATTATTCAAAAATGAAAAATGTATTAAAGGTGTTAACTATATGATTAAAGTACAATGGTTGAAGTGGAGACTTAGTATAGCTTTGTGATTATAAAATTCTATTAAAGTTGAAAATAAATTTTTTTGATGTAACTATAAGATTTACAATGCTATATGATAGTGAATGTTGGTCATAGAAAAAACGTTTTTTTTACAAGTAGTGTTGCTGAAATGAGAATTAGAGTGGTAATCATGCTAGAATAGATAGAATACATAATGAATATATTAAATAAAATATGAGAGTAGGACAATTCTGAACGAAGTGAAAGAAGGGAGATTTAGGTAGTTCTGACAATAAAGTTAAATGTAAAGAAGCTTCAGTTAGAAAAGTAAAAAAATATTAAAATAGTAGTAAAAGCGATGTGACATGCCTAAGTTAACGTAGAGGGAGGTAATTCATCATGCTTTAGATGATTTAAATATCTCTCGCGACATAACTCAAAAATGGCATGAGTAAAGTAAGTGATTCCATATGGCGGACCCAAAACAAATTTGGATTATGGCTTGAGTTTAGTTGAGTACATATCAGCTTCATATTTATGTACTCAAAACAACATGCTTTTCTATATAAGTTTTTTTAATTTACCATATGGTAGATTCTTTAATTGTTCTAGCTTCTAACTGATGCTAACCTAGAACTTAAATCTTAAAAGGATGCCAACCTAGAATTTAAATCTTATAAGCAATATTTTAGTTTGGGAGACCAAGAATAAAAGTTGCTTTGTCAGTTAAGAACGAGATGGATAATTCTGATTCCTGATCTCGCAGTTACATTTCTGTGAAATGAATTGTATATTACAAACTTAAACCATAATCACCTGGATGCAACTATTTGAGGTCTTTTGGTCTTTATTGAAGTACTGCTAAGTATCACGTTGTGTGCTTAATATTTCTGTAGGAGACTCGTCCTTTGCTTGACTGGTTAGATACACAATATAATTATGTCTATAGAAATGGCCCAGTCAACAGAATATCCGCACCTGGATTTTAGATTGGCCAGGCCTCTTCTTTGCTTGGGCGGTTCTTGATGTCTTGGAATTTACTAGATATGACTAATGTTAATGATTAAGTTGTAGTATTCTTCTTTGGAAAGATTACGGTGATATACACTTTGTAGGCAATTAATTGTGTACATATGATACCTAACCATGGTGGAAACTTGTACTCTCTTTCAACGTGAACTTCCGGAATCCCATCCATTAAATTCATTTTGTGGCATTTTTATCTTTGTTATGAGATTTTACGGGCTGCAATGATTTATACTTGTGACATTCTTTCTAGGTAATTTAGAAACTATGTTTATGTTTGTTCTATAAACTTAATGTTTTCTCAGGTTGTTGGTAGAGTGCTTTACAAAATATTGTGTTGTGCGTGAAGCCATCAGACATTTTCGTGCTCTTAAAAGCTTTGAAGGAGGGACAAAGGTCTTATACAATGAAGGGAAGCACGGGGATCCACTTTCTCTTTACCTCCGGGCTTTATGTCGTGAAGGTATCTTGCTTCTAATCTTGTTTGGGATACCAACATAGTCATCTCTGGAGGTATTCTGTTTTTACCCATATTGTTCTGATGGATTGGAGAGAAGTGTTTTTCATCTGTTATTTTAGCCTCTTACAAGTTGTATGTCCACTTCTGTCATGTTGTCCATTCTTTCTCTCTCTCTCTCTCTAATTATATACATACACAATAATATCTAAAAGTGAAATGAGTTTAGTGATTTAATACTATTGTTAGTGGAATTAGGGGATTATTACCATCTCTTAAAGCCGTTGTGACCAATCTTTAGTGGAATCTTATCATCACATAACTATTAAGAGTCAATCTCTATTTCATTCATCTTACTTTAATCTTATGGTTAACATGATCAACAAATTTTCATCTTTTGGGATAATTGAACAAGCATACTAAAACTAAGTACTCTAAGATAATATTATTCTATTCAAACTAACTCTCATCATTTTTTTCTTTGTTTTACTTAAATTTACAATATATATATTTTCTTTGTTATGTTATTTGGAAAAGCTCAGCTAGTGCTGGTCTCATCCCCAAATGAGAAAGGAGGAGGGTTGTGATAGGTGACAACCAGTGTAAACAATGTGGCATCTCATGATATGGATTCAAATGATATAAACATTGAGGACATATTAACCTACAACACGTTGCACAGGACCTTTGGTGTGGCGTAAAAGATAGAAAGGATGAGGACGTTCCCTACATGTGACTTGCCACATAAGCTCCCTAATGTGATGTTAAATAAGTAAGAATTTCCACATCAAGGTCGGGTGAGTAAAGAAAGTAGTTCATAATGGAGATGAATATATAAATTGTTGCAGAACTCAAAAGAAAATAAACATTATTATAGAAATAAATCTAGGACAAAACGGATTGAAAGTTTGATAATAATAGGTATTTGGAATATTAGATCCCTTATAGGAAAACATTTGACTCTTTTTGATAGTAAGGAGATGAGAAAGATTAATATTGTGTGTATCCAAGAAATCAAGTGAATATGAGAGAAATGTAAAGAGGTAGGAAACACAGGCTATGCATTGTGATACACAAAAAAGAGAGAAATAAAATAGGGTAATTGTTGATAAAACATTAAGGAATGTTATTGTTTTGATCAAGAGAGTAGATATAATTATTTTTGCAAAAACGATTATATAAAAAGAAATAGTTAATATAATTGGTGTGTAGGCTCTATAAATTGGATTTAGTAGCAAGATTAAAATTTTTTTTTGGGAAGATATAGATGACCTTATGCTGAGTATACCAAATGAAGAAAATATATTAATTGAAGGAGATTTCAATGCACATGTTGGAAGTGCCATGAATATGAAAAAGCTCGTGGAGGTTTTGGATATGGAATTCAGCTAACCAAATTGGATTTATGCTTGGTCGATCTACAATTAAAGTAAATTTTCTTATTAGAAATTTAATAGAGAAGTATCAAAATATAAAGAAACATTTACGTATGATGTTTATTGATTTGAAAAAGGCCTAATTATGTTTCAAGAGAGGTTTTGTAATGGGTGTTGGAATGAAAGATAGTGCTTGTTAGGTATATTAAAATGATAAAAGACATACGATGAAGCAATCACTAGTATATACATAGTTGGAGGAGAAAACATGAGATTTTTTTATATCAATTGACTTACATCGAGGGTTTACAATAAATCCTTATTTTTTGCATTAGTTATTGATGAGTTAACAAAGACTATGTAGGATGATATTTTTTAGGGGTATGATATTTATAAACAATATTTTATTGATAGATGAGAAACAAAGAGTGAATAGGAAGTTAGAATTGTAGAAAATTACTTTAGAAATTTAAGGTTTCAAGATTAGTAGAACTAAAATAAAAATATACATTGTAAATTTAATGAAATCTCAAGCATGTAATGATGGGTCGTTGTTGGGTCCGACCTGGTCAAAAAAGGGCTGACTGGCCCAATCGGGGGGTTGAGCCGACCAGATCACCGGGTCGCACGACCTAGCAAGGCCCCATGATCCCTTTACAATCTTAAGCCCCCCTTGTCCCATGAAGGCATAAGGCCCCTAAGGAACCTCATATATTCTCACCCCACCCCTCACATCTCTTCCGTAGATCTCCAAGGTCATTCTCACCTCTCATCCATTCCCACCCCGCACATTGCTTCAAGCTCTCACTTATGTATTTTTTGTTAGTTCTTAATTGCTTGCTTATTCTTTATTTAATACATTAGTTATTTATTTAGTGCATTAGTAGTTGTCTTTTAATTATTCTTATCATTTCTAGTTGTTTAATTAAATTATTGAGTAGTTTGATTAACTATGTCTTCTCCAAGGTATGACACTCAAATTTCTAGGTCAACCTAGAACGATCTGGCTTGGGCACATTGCACTTTGATCTCCATGGTGGCTAGGAAAGTGCAATATAAATACTGTGATAAAAATGTGCATGGTGGTATTTTTAGATTGAAACTCCATCTCACCAAAATAAAGGGTAACATGCTCTCATGCTCCGCCGAAGGTAAGAACACAATTTCATAGGTATTTACTAGAACTAGAAGGGACAAAGGGAACTTCAAAGTGGCACAATGATACCATTTGAGAAGAAATTGCCAAAATTGTGAGACATTCTATACATATATACGGGACCGAACAATAGCATCTGGACATTCATCGTGATATAGGCCTCGAAGATGGTATATATCTCTTAATCATTAAGGTTCTTGATTATGTTATTTACTTTGTCATCTTTGAAAAATAGAGGATCTCTATGGGGCTATGGAGGCAAGTCCAAAGTTGTTCACCGATGAAGACTTCTTACGACACACTGATTGATCATTGGTCTTGGATTGGGGAGTGGAAGGGGATCAAACTGATCGGAGGAGGAGATCTATGATCTCACTCGAGATGACGACCAGAGAGTGGACCCTATTGATCATGTTGTCACCTGACCACTGCAATGCCAAACATCAATAATAATGGTGTTGAAGAACTTGAAACTATGCAAAAACAATTTCGGACGAGCAACATCTAGGTGGTTTTTTTACCATAACATATTGACAAATGTTGCCAAGAGACCATTCTATGAGAACATCCTCGACACTATCCCTGACATTCGTAGATGAGTGCTCGGACCTAACCTAAAAGAGGATACAATGTATATCTTCCTACGGAGGTGGAAGATACAAGAAAGTACATCAAGTCTTTTGAAAAGATTTAGGATAAAAGAGGTTGTATGTTGATAACAGACGGCTGGACTGTAAGCTCACTTTATAGTGTCTTACTTACTTTTTATATGTTATACCTTATTTTTTCATATTCTTCTTAACATTTATAACTAGAATGATGATGATAAACTTTCTAGTATATTTTTAAGCTGAGACCATCTTTTGAAAGTCAGTTGATGCATCGGAGAAGGTAAAGAACTCTAAATATCTTTTTGATTTGATAGATAGAGTTATCCTAGAGATACAGGAGGATTGAATTGTTTAAGTAATCATAGACAACGTGGCCGAATACAAGGCGGCCAATCAAATGTTGATAGTCAGAGACCTAAATTGTATTAGACATCATGTTCCATGCATTCTTTAGATTTAATACTAGAGGATATATGTAATTTAATGGTTTTTAAGAACTTAGTATGACAAATGTGATGCTGAGTCGGAAGTAAATGGGAAGCATATGTTTCTTGTGATTTTTAGATTGGAACACTAATAATTTGACTACTTTCAATTTTTAGATGTAATTTTATAGAATGAGAGTTGGAGTGTACTTCAATGTTGATCTAAGATATGTATATTACAAAGTTCATCTTGGTATGTTGAAACCAACCCTCATTTTGTTTTATGATATATAATATTATTGTTAGAGTAATATCCTCTTCTATTATTTTATTTGGTAGCTAACTGGTAGGGTCAAGTGAGTACAAGAAGTGAATGGAATCCACTTGCTATAATTGTGATTTGTATTCTAGGTTAGAACATAAATTCCTCCGAGTGTGAGAGGAATTAGAATACATTTAGCCTATTTTATACCAAGAGACTTGATAGGTTGAAGAAACTTGTGTTTTGTTACCACATGTGGCTAAGGATAAAGAACATCAATGATTATCGGAATCAAGAAGAGAGTTACGCAAGTTTTACATATGCGGCATACGAAGAAAGAGCCGAAGTACAAGCACATCACCCACAAATTGAAGGTGTTAAAATGGATTATCCTTTTTTAGGAGGAGCACTCATTTGCTACATGGGTGGAGAAGATAGGTAAGGCATTACTAGAGTTCAACCTTGATGATTACATATGGACTGAAGGGGAATTAGATGATGTTCAACATGAAGATTAAGATATATTACAAGAAATCATTGCTAAAATATCTCCAGCCCTAGCTCCAGTTTCAATCCTAACTCCAGCCACATCATCACAAACAACACCTCAGAGGACAAAGACCATGGCACACTGTGTGAACCTCGTTTTTCCATTTTGAAAAAAATGTTTTTATGTATTTTTGGAGAAATATGAATATTCCAGACTCCTCTAGGAAAATAGCTGATATCCTATGATAGTCCAGTGATATCTTAAAGGTATTATAACTAAAGTTCGGTTTCTTCGAAAAAATTTAATTTTTGATTTATCTTCGCTGGATGGTGCAAATATCTGGCATTGACTTACATCGAGCAACGGCTCAAATGTCTTTGATTAACTATCATAGCAACATGTTTAGGAGAGCATGCACATCGACAAAAAAGGAATAAACTCAAAAGGGCAGTGGCCTTTTGGGTCCGATGAGAGGCAAACCAGTTTGTTTATAGTTGA
This sequence comes from Cryptocoryne crispatula var. balansae, assembly GCA_036172225.1. Taxonomy (NCBI): domain Eukaryota; kingdom Viridiplantae; phylum Streptophyta; class Magnoliopsida; order Alismatales; family Araceae; genus Cryptocoryne; species Cryptocoryne crispatula. The sequence goes on along the minus strand of CM069926.1, from coordinate 21,395,099 downwards.
TTTCATTTGTTTTTTGAAGTTTGTTGATTGATTTTAGTTGGTTTAGAGTTGGTTTTATGGGTTTCAGATTTAAGTGAAGTTGTTTGATTTTTTTATTCGATTTGGTTTTGATTTTGTTTTAAGTTGAGTTTGATTGGTTCAAGTTGTTTTGATTTCAATTTCGATGAGTTTGAAGTGTCTTAAAATTATGGGATTTAGCTTGATTGTTTTTAATTTAATGTTCAGGTTTAGTTAACAATCTGATTTTTTAGGTTGGGTTTGACATGTTTTAAATGTCAGATGCTGTTGATTTAGTTTTAAATTCATATTCTTTAATTAAGAGTTTAATCAGACAAGGTTTATGCAACTTTAAAGTAAATCTTCAGATGTTTTAAGGTCTCATTTTTTTTTGTGTTTGCAGATTTGTTAAAGTCTGATTTTTTTTGTTTGAAGTTTTGATCTTTGAGTGTTTCTTAGTTATGGCTCAATTCTTATTGAATTGGGATGGTTTTGAATCAAGTTTTTTGGATTTGTTTTAAATCTGACGTTTCTCATTCATGGACAGATTTGTGTGTTCGGTTTCATGCTCTAGATGTTGTTCAAAGTTGGGTCTAATTATCATTTGGTTTAGATGTTTAATTGTGTTAGATTAAGCATTTTTTGATTGAATTTCTAGTTTGTCAGTGATCTGGTTTTTATGCATCTTGGTCATGTTTTGATATTAAATTAAAGTTGGTTGAATTGCCTTTGGTTCGCATCCCATCCATCCTATTGGGCCACTATTCGTTACCCAGTTTCACATAATCGGAGCATCATTTGAATTGTCATTTCATTTCATAAGCTAAAGTTCAATGTTTTGTGCATAAGATGGAGAAAATCGACATTCTTTTTCCCAATGTACACTTTCCATAAAGTTGAAAAAATTTTGGCATTATAACGGTATGTCGGCTTTTTCCAACCTTGATGGAGTTTACCCATCCAAGATGACAAGTGTTAACTTGTCATATTGGGGGAAGAATCGCCGACTTCGGGAGCGTGTTCGTGCCGTCGTCCAGATCGACATTTCAGGACGTACCTGAGGGAGCCATCCAAAAGGTGGAGTACCCGTGGAAGGGTGTTTCACTTCTTATTTTAATTTGACTTATCGCATTTTCTATTTTTTTTGGTTTTTTGTCAAAGCCACTTGGGCCGGTTCAAGTTTCATCCGTGTTCTTAGCCGGCCTTTAGTCTTTTTGGGCTTAATGGGCCCATCTTGGTCTTCTTGGGCCGGAAGGGCCTGTTGGAACTTTGGTGCCCTTTTCTATCCAACCATCTTAATGTTAGTTAAGGTAAGGGCCCGCCCGGACAAATGATTGACCCATTGTATAGATTCCGGAAGGGTCCGAGACATCACCCCCACCCACCGATGTTGCAAATGACAGATTTCTACATTTTTTGTTGAGCTGTGCAGTGCGGTTTTTTTGAAGCTCAATGTGCTGTTGTCCTCTTTGAAGGCCACGAGGAGGCTGCTGAAGGGGACTTAAAACTTTTTTTTTTGAAAGGGGTAAACAGGACCTGTTTAAGGGTTGTTTGGCTGAGCTACAAAGGGGCTAAGGTTTGGCCGCAAAGGGGCCTGTTTAGGGGCTGATGGAAGGGCGAAAATGAGAGCTACATAGGAGCTGTTCCAGCAGGCCACAGAGGGGCTATTAGGTGGGCCGAAAAAGGGCCTGTTTTGGAGAGTTTGGATGGGTCGAAATGGGCCTGCACAGTTGCCTGGTTTTGGGGCTGAAGTGGACCTGGACAGGGGTCCTGTTTGGGGGCCGAAGTGGACCCTTCTTAGGGACTTGTTTAGGGGACCGAAGTAGGGTCTGCTTGGGAATCAGAACTGGGGTCTGAATGGGATGTCATTAGAGGTCTGTTTAGGAACCGGAATTGGGGCTATGTAAGGGGGTGAACAGGACCTGTTTTGTGGTCTGTTTTGAAGCTGGATTGGGACCTGCACAAGGGTTAGAAAGTGACCTGTTTGGGGCTTTAGATATGGGTCGGGATGACCTGTTTTTCTTGGACCTGCATAGGGGTCAAAGTGGGGATTAGGGATGACCTTTGTAGGGGTCTGAAAATGTGACAGAACAGTCCCATTTTCAGGACCTGTTTAGGGGTTTTTGATGGGCTGAAAGGGGGGATAAAATTGAAAGGACAAGTGACCTGTTTAGGAGATTGCGCAAAGGGCAATACAGGTCCTCTTTATGGTGTTTTTGGGTGGTCGAAAGGTAGGACTGCATAGGGGAATGTTGAAGATGGGATAGCAACCTGTTTTAAGTACTTCATAGAGGCCAGAATGGGGGGCTGTTTTAGGAGTCCTCAGATGGACTGGATAGAGGCCGAACAGGGGTCTCTTGGCCTGTTAAAGGGGTTTGGAAATCACCTGATTGGGCGCTTCAAGGTAGGCCTAACAGGTGACAAAATGATGATATATATGACCTGTTCAAGGGACTGTTCGAAGGTCAGATCAGGTCCTGGTTTGGGATATGCAATAGGGCCTAACAAGGGGCTGTTATGCAGGGCGAACAGGTAGCCCGATGGGGCTTTATGACCTGCCCAAGGGGAATTTAAATGGGTGAAATAGGTGCCAAAATGGGATAAAGATAGGCTGTTTAGGGGAGCTGCACAAGAGGCTGAACAGGACCTGTTTAAGGGATATTTTGGTTGGCCAAAATGGAGTTGGCCAGGAACTTGTTTGAGGCCATGGGTTTCCAATGTCGATGAAGGCCGGTTTAGGCCATTAGAGGGGTTGAGAAGAGAATTTAGAAGAGGTAAAGGGGAGGTGTCCTTAGAGGACTACATAATGTATGTTTTTCCCCCTATCTTTTCTTCTCCTTCTCTTGGCGTCGGATGAAGATGGGCCGGTCTGCCCCAAGGAAGGCCGCAGCGGGTGTTTCTCTTCTTCTTCTTCTTCTTCTTCTTCTTCTTCTTCTTCTTCTTCTTCTTCTTCTTCTTCTTCTTCCCCTTGGCCGTGGGTAGGGCCTGGAGCAGGTGTGCAGGTGGGGCTGCAGTCCAGCAGCCTGATGGCGTCTCCAGCAGCTGATCCATTAGCTTTGGGCGCCCTCTCTTTTTATAGGAATGGGGGCGGGATGAATGGACAGCTGAAGAGTTAATGGGGAAGTGGCTGTTGGCTTCTCCTAGATGGTTAAATGAACTTAACTCTTTGAATTTCCCTAGGACTTTAATGCCTTGACCAGTCCCTTGAGTTCTTCCATGTTGACCTGCGTTTTGATTTTCCCATGCCATTTATTAGTCAAACATGACATGGAAGCTGAGGTGGACAGGGCGGTGAGGGCCTGCTGACTTGGCTGCTGATTGGGCACTGATGTGGCCAGGTTGACTGGGTCATTCGTTGACCGCGGCCCACTTCTCCCTCTCTTAATGGACTGTGCGTTGGTGGGCTAAGAGGGCTGAAAAACAATTATTTTAAATCAAATAAAGGGCTGAGCCTACTGGAAATGGTTCCCATGGTTCAAATTGAGGTCTGTTTTGGTCCAATTAAGGACTGGGCCAACTGGAGCTTGGTCTGGTCCTTCCAATCCTTATTTTTGTGCATTTTTTTAAAAAAAAGTGACGCCAACGCATACATATTAGGGTGCTTTTCATAATTGAAAAATGTATATTAGCATAGGATGGAGATTAAGAGTTCATCACAAGCAAACTAAGTAGAAAAGACATGACAATTGGTAATCAGGTGAGGACCTGTCAGTCCTAGAGACAGTAAGTACATAGGCACCCTTGTATGATGATGAAGATATCTTCATTGAGATTGGATTGGATTTAATCTCAATACAATAATATTTTTTTATGAAAGCTTTTGGTGCCAACACAAATCTTTTATCAAACAGGTCTTATTGTGTTTCTCTAGAGTTCTAGCTTCTTATTAGCCATAGAATTAAGTTACCATTACCATTTTGCTGTCATGCGACATATATAGGCACTGTAAACATTGAAAGCGTCGTAGTCATCCCATTGTTATGGTGTGTATTGGCATTTAAAAGCCATAAGAGATACCTAAGTGTTTTAGAGCCATGTGACATATAGAGATGTCAGAGTCATGAAGGGTCATGGGCATTCAAATCCATAATATATCTTGGCACAAAAGAGCTATAAACAAGGAAGGCTTTGGATTAATTTTCTGAATTGGTCGATCCAAGGGAGAAATGTTGATATGGAATTGGCTCTTTTAAAATTATAAAAAAGTACAAAAAAGGATAGAAATGATGGAAAATATGTGGGTTCTTTCATTGATTTCCAAATTGTGTTATCAAAGATGAGAATACTAATAATACATCTGGTTATTATTCAAAAATGAAAAAAAATACAGCAAATACTTTTAAAAATGCATGAAATACTTGTAAAATATAGAAAATATTTATAATTATGTTTTCAATCAAATATGTAAAATATAAGAACATGGAAAAAAGAGCATAAAAGATGTAACGAAATGCATGTCTAAAACAAGAAAACAGCAAAAAAAACAAGAAATGGACTTACTCCAGTGAGATCCGACTTCTCCAGCAAGCTCAAAAAAAGAGGAACAAAGATGCCCCTTTAATAAAACCTATATAAATTAGAACAAGAAATTTTTAAGGAAGGGAAACAAAAAATAAATCTAAGAAAAAAGAAAAGCTTCCCAAAAATGACTTCTCCGGTGTGGTCCAACTTCTTATTATTCTCCGATGAGGACGAACAAACTAGTTCCTTTCAACCCAACTCAACTCAACTAAGGCTTTTATCTCAAATTACTTGGGGTCAGTCATATGGATTCTCTTTCCCACTCGTGTCAATTTTGTGTTCTTTGTTCAGAGATATTTAAACCATCTAAATCATATTGAATTACCCTCCTCCAAGTTAACTTAGGTCTACCATGCCCCTTTTTTGTTTCTGTCATTTAAATATTTTCTATCTTTCTAACTGGAGCCTCTTTAGGTCTGCGTTTAATATGTTCAAACCATCTCAATCTCCCTTCTTTCAATATGTTTACAATTCTCGTTACTCCTACATATATATTCATTCCTTATTTTATCTAATATAGTGTGACCACTCTTCCATCTTAACATTCTCATTTTGGCAACACTTACTTTACAAGTATATTTTTCTTTTATTGTCCAACATTCACTACCATACAACATTACGGGTCTTATACTTGTACGATAAAATTTTTCTTTCAACTTTAATAGAATTTTACGTTCACATAGAACCCCTGAAGTCAATCTCCACTTCATCCAACCTACTTTAATCCTATGAGTAACGTCTTCATCACATTCTCCATCTTTTTGAATAATTGATCCAAGATACTTGAATTGAGTTTTTTGAGACAATATTATCCCATATAAACTGACGCCCTCACTTACTTCTCTTTGGTTTTCATTGAATTTACAATACATATATTCTATTTTAGTTCTACTTATCTTGGAACCTTTAGTCTCCAAAATATTTCTTCACATTTCTAACTTTCTATTCACTCCTTCTTGTGTTTCATCTATCAATACGATATCGTCTGCAAATATCATACACCAAGGTATATCATCTTGTATAGTCTTCCTTAATTCATATATGACTAACGCAAAAAGTTAAGAACTTATTGCAGACCCTTGATGTAACCCAATTGAAATAGGAAAATCTCTTGTTTCTCCACTAATTGTGCATATGTTAGTAGTTGCATAATCATACATGTCTTTTATCATTTGTATATACTTAACATGCACCATTCTTCATTCCAACACCCACCATAGAACCTCTCTTGGTACTCTATCATAAGCCTTTTCTAAATCAATGAACACCATATGTAAATCTTTCTTCATATCTCGATATTTTTCTATCAAACTTCTAATAAGAAAAATAGCATCAGTTGTAAATCGACCAGGCATAAATCCAAATTGATTAGCTGAAATATTTATACAGCTCCGTAATCGCCGCTCAATAACTCTTTCTCATAATTTCATAGTATGACTAATGAGTTTGTTCCCTCTATAATTTGCACAATCTTGTATATCTCATTTTTTCTTAAAATAGGTATAATGATGCTCTTTCTCCATTCATTCAGCATCCTTTTCGATATTAGGATTTTGTTAAAAAGTTGAGTTAATCATTCCACTCCTAAATCTTCCAAACACTTCCACACTTCAATAGGAATATTATCTAGACCACATGTCTTATTTGTTTTCATCATTTTCAATGCTTCTTTAACTTCTGAAAATTGAATTTTTCTAATATAATTTAAATTAAAGTTTGTCACATTCTCTATGTCATCTATATTTTTAGCAAAATTGTCATTAAAAAGAGTATCAAAATAAATTTTCAATCGTTCTTTGATATCATCTTCTTTGATCTAACTAGTTCCTTTAATCAGAACAATATATTAGATGAATGAAAAATTGGAAGAAAAAAGGAAATAAACCAAAAAAATAGAAAAACATACTTTTTCTAGTGAACTCCGCCCAAGATGAAAAATTAAATCTCTTTAATAAGGACAATGTATTCACAAGGCTGAAGACCATAAAAAATCAAAAGAATGAAAATCAGAAAGAAATGAAAAAACTCACCAAATTTGGGAGGTCTTGCTTCTCTGACGAAGGTGGCTTCTTCGGCAACCTTCTTTGGTGGCAGCAGTTCTGGCTTGGGCTTCTGAGGAAAGAAGGCTTTAGTTGCCTGATCTAGACCCTTATCGGGTCCAGATCCAGCTGACAAGATGGGCGAGGTGGTCGCCTCCCCTCCCCTCAGCCACCTAGGCAGAGGAGACAGTAAAGGCAGTTGCCTAGGGTAACCACCTGCGAGATGAGGTGGCGAGGCCTCGCCTCCCCTCACCTTAGCACCTAGGTGGCTGAAGTGAGTTTCAGTAACATAGTTCCCAAGAGACAATGTGGGGGTAGTGTCACCACCAAAGGGCGCCTGATAGGGACCGGTACGGACCGGATCGTCCGTTTGTTTGAAGATAGCGTCTTCCGGGTCTTGAGGAGACGACGTATTTATTTCTTTTATTTCGTAGTATTAGATTTTTATTTTTATGCATTTTATTTGAGTATTTAGAGTCCTTTGAGTCCTTCTTTTTTATTTTAGTCCTTTAGAGGACATATATGTAATTAGGGTTTTTAGAGGTCCATCTTGTAATGTCCAGCTCTATTTAAAGAGCCCAAGTCTTTGAATGAAAAGGAGAGATGGATGTTTTGAAGAAGAAAGAAGCTCTCCCGTTTTTCCCCCTTTCCCCTCCGACGTCGGCGTCGTTCCCCCACCTCCGGGTGCTCCCGGTTCTCCCCTCCCCTTCCCGGTGTTCCTCCTCACCTCCAGAGCTAGGTCCGGTGCCTCCTTCCCCCCTGTCCCGTCATGTTTCCGACCTCCGTCGACGCCTTCGTCGAGATCCTGCCCTAGGTCCGTCCGGACCCTCCCACCTCAGTCCCTCACCTCCCCTCGCGCCCTCCAGCAGCCCCCTTCCCCGCTACGGCCTCCCCTTCCCCGCTGGAAGCCCCTGCGACAGACCCCCCCTCTTGTTCCGGTTTCGTCCGCACCCGCGGGGACACCCCGCGAGCCCTAACCGACCACCACCTCCTCTAGACGTCACCCCTACCCACGAGCACCCCTCCCACAGGGCCTTTGGCCTCCCACGGAGCCTCTCTGAACCCCCTTCCCTCCTATTGAGCCGCCGCGAGCTCGAACCCCAACCCCGCTTCCGTCGACCGTCGAAGATCCTGCGTGCGGCGCCAATTCCGGCGGTCGGAGCCGACGACGACTAAGGGGGAGAGAAGAGAAGGAAGAGGCGGCGCCGTTGGAGCTTCCGGCCGCTACTGCCGAGGTCCCCCTCCGTTCCTGCCGCCGCTGAGGCCGCCAGGTCCGCCGTGTGCGGAGACGAAGGTCGCGCCCCCTTCTGGCGCCGTCGGGGGCCTCGCAGAGCCGCCACGAGCCCCGCGGCCGCTCGCCCTCTCTGTCTCTTCTCGATCGAGCCCCGGCAGCCTGCCACGACCCCCCGGGGGAGTTAGTCGCGCGGTCGCGCGGCGTCGCCCCGGGCGGCCATGAACCCCACCTAGCGCACGCGAGCGGGCGACGGCCCGCCGGTTCGCCGCAGCTGGCTCGCGCCTGACCGGTCCGCGGCCCAGCGGTCGGTTCGAGCCCGGTTCACACCTGTCCAGGCGTCCAGGGGCCGGTTCAGCCTTCCTGGACCCGGTTTAGACCGGTTCAAGGCCGGTTCAGCCTTCCTGGACCCGGTTCAGACCGGTTCAAGGCCGGTTCAACCCCTTTTAGGGCCGGTTCAAGGTCGTTTGGGACCGGTTCAGCAGTTATGGGCCCGGTTCAGCGGCCGTTGGGTCCGGTTCAGTGGATTTCCGGCCCGGTTCAGCAGTTTTCAGTCTGATTCGAAGCGGTTCAGCACGGTTCCAGATCGGTTCAGCACCCTTTCGATCCGGTTCAGCACCACATCAGCTCGGTACATCCTCCTCGGGCCCGCCGACGCGCACCGGGATGGCGGCACCTCCCTTCCCGTCCCTTCCCGTCCCGCATCAGCGCCACATTGCATTTTCCTCATCATTCATAGTTCATAGGGGCTAGATCTAGTCCCTGGATCCAGTTACATAAATGATAAAATATTTCTTCTATAGGGTCATTCTCGACACATGTTGCAATCCAAGCTGCCAATTCCAGCAGGATTGGTGGAATTGGCCTATCCGATTCAGCCAATCCAGGCCCAATCCAACCAACTTGGGCCAATCCCAGGGAATTTCTGGGGTTGGACAAGGGTTCCCATAAAAATTGGTTCTGCCTATGTCTATCCCAATCTAGATCGGTGGATCCTGTAAACTATGGTCATAAACGATACCATCAGTGTTGGTACCTAATTTTCAATTCCATATCATAATCTAGTAACATGTACTGGGAGGAGCATGGTTCTAAACTAAATAGGCTTGCGATACTCCACTGTTCTGTTTGATCAATGATGTTAAAGACACCAGGCTTCTGTTTTATCTGACAATCTGAATAATATGATTTCATATCTTGCCTTTATTGGAAAAGGCATAAGTCATTGTATCTACTGCAGAACTTTAAGATAGGGACTTCTTTGACATGCTCTATTGTTGAATCTTCTTGTAGTAGATATAGAAACTACCTAAAAATCTTTTTCGATTAAGCAGGACGACCTGTTGGATTACTTGAAGCATTAGAAGCTATGGCCAAGGATGGCCAATCCATACCTCCACGGTCAATGATCTTGAGCAGAAAATACCGTACATTAGTTAGTTCCTGGATTGAACCTTTACAGGAAGAAGCAGATGTGGGCTTTGAGATTGATTATGTTGCCAGGTCTGTATTAGTTAGTTCATTAAGATATTTTTATTTTTTTGTTAACTTGATGCTGACTCCTTTTCTTGTCTCTTTTGGGGGTTGTCAAGACTACAACTACATCCTGCGCAGTTATATTTTTTGTTCAGGGATCTTTTCTTGTTAACTGGCCTGTCTTGCCTACATATCATTGTTCTGTTCAATAAAATTGTGGTACTACATGCCTTTTCAAAAGGTGGAAAAAGTCTCTCATCATTCACCTTTGGTAATTCAGGGCTTCCTGATTTATTGTTTACTCATAAGAATAATATGGAGTACATGTCATGAGCACAATTTGGTAGTCATGGTTGATAAGTGATGAAGGATCGATATCTAGTTGTCGGTTTCCTTCATAATGGGCTTCTCCTATGCAATTTATTTGAGCACTCTTTTGCAGATTTACCTATAAGCTGGAGTTGGGGTCTAAGTAGATTTTTCCTTCTTGTTAAACCTATTTTGGTTCTTACAAAGAATTTGCTTTGGGAAAATGTTGGGAAAGGAATTTGCTTTTATTTTAAGAAAAAAGCCAATTGTTTTATACTTGAACCTATTTTCTTCTTCTATTAATTAGTTGGGCTATGAGTACCTGTATCATGGTGGGCAGTGCTGTATTTATCTTGCTTGGTTTTTCTCATTATATATTTGTTGAAGAGTATTGGAGAGACTATGGATCACTTGATCTGGAACCTGGACGTTGCGGGTTCACAGAAGAAAATAGTATCTTTCAGTGCACAAGGGGTTTTGTGTTGATGAAGAGAATTTACTATCTGCTTTCCCTCACTTAGAACCTCATGGCAGTGAGTCATTGCTTGTAGCAATTATTTTTGAATATTTTGATACATTTTACTCTAGTAATGATCTTTGTGAACAAGGGTGAACTGACCCTTTAGGGTGATCTAAAGATTATGATGGTTATAGTGTGAGAAATTACATCTTCATGAAATATATAGTTTATTGTAGGAAATATTCCAGTGTTACGGTTAATCTATCATATGGCTTAATGTTTTCAAGCAATCTTGTGGTGCTTGTTTTCACTCTTAAATTTTTAATTCCTACGTAGATGTTTGGTAATCTATTTCCAATGTGTTAGACATTTTATATTCCTGTTTTTTAGTTACTTGTACAGTCTCTAGGACATATTGTGATGCTCAAATCCAGCTACATACTGTATTCTTAGCTCTAATTCTAGCCAAAAGTTGGTTGAATCACACAACGTAATCAGCTGACCATATTGCATTGTTTAAGGCCATGCCAGTCAGTATACAACAAGCTGGGGAAATAATGTTCTGGATAAACCATCACTCAAGACCCCTGCTATAAGAGACAAATGTTGTCCGGAAGAGTGCAATTCTTGTGGTGAGATGCCAGAGAAATAGATGTAACTTTTGTGGTGTCTTAGAACCTATACACTATAACAAAGATCAAATCATGTCTGTTAGTACGTGCTAGTCTAGAACAAAGGCAGTTTATATTAATATCTTGTCAAGGCTCATGTGGAACAGAACAAGGTGTATATTGATCAATATTGTGCTTCCTTCGCTTCACAAGCAGACATAATGTGTGCTCACAATTCTATCAACATCTCTCCTAAGAGCAAGCCAAAAGAATCAATCATCTACCATTGACCCTACCAAAATCTACCATTGACCCTACCAAAATCTTCATGGACAAGCAAAGCCCAAACATAATCTCTCAAAGATGTTCTAGGGAAGCACAACCAAAATCCTTTAAACAAGTAACCCTCAGGAAAAAGATAATTCGCACTCACACGGGTACAACCATCAGATAGTTGTGCATATCTCTTTCAAAACTCTTAGCAAGTTGTATCTTGGCCCTTGCTACTAGAGGGGTGGAAACAAGGGATCTGATGTTGGTGATAGCAAGAGCTATTGTAGATTCAAATATTTTAGATTCAAAGGGCGAAAAAAACATTCCATTTGCGAACTTCAAATTTGAGATCGGCCAATATCGGAAAAGATAGAGAAGAGAGCAAGAACTACTTCAGAGAAGAGGGAGTGGCTACAGTTTTTTTCTCAAATCAGCAATGGCCTCTTATTAGGGTTAGATCTACATATTGAAAATGTTCAACACACTTTTTGCAGAAAAATCCAAATGTTAAATAATTAAAATATTATAATAACACCTAATGCTATGAAAACAAACTAATCTAGAAATTTTTTGTTGGGCCTTTTGGGTTGTTGGCTTTGTCAATCCATGTTTCCCACCACAACCCTACACTTAAGGTTCATTCTGAATGTCAAAACTTGATTTAAATTGTTCTTTCACTGCAGGAGTATATGGGCTTCTGAAGATTTCTCGAGAGTAGAAACATTTCTTGGCATCCAATAATGATACTCCCTATTAGTGAGGTGCTATCTTTTAGCCTGAACCGAGAGTGGCTTATGGGCTCCATAATTTCTTCTTACCTGGGAAAGGCTAGCAGTTTCTTGTTGTCTAACCAAATGACTAATTCAACTAGCCATTCAGGCTATATCAACTAACCCAGCTAGAGTTGGGTTGACAGGATTTTCCAATAGATGAGAGCCCAATCAGGCTTTCAGCCAATACCTGGCAAATATTTTTTGAACATTGGGTTAGGCGATATGCTTGCTTCTCATTTTATGCATTACCTTCATGACTCATGGTTTTGAAAATAGGTAAAATAAGACTAATGTGACATTATGTCTATTACCATATACATGCTATTCCTGCCACTAATCCCTTGAAGTTGTTTCATTTATATACTTATTTCATTTTTTCCTGAATCAGTTTCATGTTCATTTTCTAGAGAACATCTAAAGGTTTGCAACTATCTTTGTGGCTGGTCATAAGTTTTACCTCATAAGTTGCATCAGGTACATTGATGAAGGTGGTCTTACCGGTGAACGGAAGAGATGGGTTCCTCGTAGAGGAAAAGCTCCTTTAGATCCTGATGCCCTTGGATTTGCATATTCAAATCCCATAGAAACATCATTCAAACAACGTTGTCTCGAGGACTGGAGGATGCACCATCATAAACTTCTGAAGATTTTACGAAATGAAGGACCTATTGTCCTTGGGGGTGTGCCTGAATCTGATTATATTAGAGTAGAAGAACGGTTAAAGAAGATTATTAAGGGACCTAATCAGAATGCCCTCAAACCCAAGGCTGCCAGTAAGATGATAGTCTCTGAGTTGAAAGAGGAACTGGAAGCCCAGGGCCTGCCAACGGATGGCACTAGACAAGTGCTCTACCAGAGAGTGCAGAAAGCAAGGAGGATAAACCGGTCACGTGGAAGACCACTTTGGGTTCCACCTGTTGAAGAAGAAGAAGAGGAGGTAAGTTTTTGTTGTGAAGACCTTTTCAGTGATTGATGAGAGTTGTCAGTAGGAAATGTGAAATTATTTCGGTTGTCGTTTTATAGTATCTCTTTATTCCTATGTGGTTTTGCTTTTCACTTATAGATAGATGAAGAATTGGAAGCATTGATTTCAAGAATTAAGTGGGAAGATGGAAATACTGAGTTCTGGAAGCGTCGCTTCCTTGGAGAAGGCCTCAATGTTGTTCATCAAGATCTTTCTGGAGCAGAAGCTGAAGATGCAGAAATCTCAGAAATACTGGATGATGCAGATGCAGTAGAGGATTCTGTGAAGGATCTTGATGATGACGAAGCAGATGAAGAGGAGGAAGTGGAAGCTGAGCAGACTGAAAATCAGGAAGGAGTGGCGATCAAGGACAAGGAAGTAGAAAGATCAAAACCTCTTCAAATGATCGGGGTTCAATTACTTAAAGATTTTAATCAAGCTTCTACAGCAAGCAAGTCAAAAAGTAAAGTCTCCAAAGCATCATTTGAGGTGTGGAAATGGAAAATCACTCTTGTTTCAATTTCATATAAACTGTTTTCTTATATTGAATACATTATATACGTCATTTTATCATGCTTGAAAGTATAATGCCATTTGCCACTGATTCAGCGATTGGTGTTTCTATATTCTTGGTAAATTATGACACATCTATTTAGTTGTCTTTCTATTTGTAATTTTAGCTATTTATCTGTTGGCACCTAAAATTTTCACAAAGGCATGGTTAGGTCAGTGCCACGTAAGCTCTCCTGTACATAGGGTTTTGGTCCTGAAATAGAGTAGGACTTAAACCCTAAGACTAGAACATTAAGTCCTGATTGAAGTTCCAACTCAGGAGTCACATGTTCATTTCAATTTGACATTAAGTCCTGATTGAAGTTCCAACTCAAGAGTCATGTTCATTTCAATTTGAACCTTATTCGGGGATGTTCAAATCTTGGTGTCGGCATAAAAGAGGTAGCCAGTATGACCATGGATTACAAACCAGCCGATTGATAACCAGAATCACCGAGTCGACATAAAATCACCAACACCAGTTGGATCAGCTAGTCAATGGATTTTTGAGAAACCATAATTTTGATGCTTGGATAGCGGAAAAAAATACAAAAATGGAGAAGGTTCAAAGCCTCTGAATATAAGAAACAACAAAAGAGAAATAGGAAATGCTTGGTCATCTGACCAAGGGGGTCACATGCTCAAGGATTAAATGAAAACATGTCGGAACTTGTTAATTGTTGGAACCTTGAAATCTCTACGTTTTTTATTTAAGTTTTAAGTTTGAAAAAGAGAGTGCTCAAGTTTTCTAGCAAAATAGGTGATAGACTATAAAGATACTAGATAATTGGGTGATATGATAAATATATAGAACCGAGGTTCGGGTTCTGTGAAAATGTCTTTAACTCCTCTCCATCATATGGTACACATATCTGATGTTCATTTATATTGAGAAACTGCTCGAACACCCTTGGTTAACTTTCATAACGATCTTTTTGTCGAGAACATGCAATCCACATTATACAAAGAATTCAAAGGGCTCTAGCCCTTCGGGCCTGATGAAACGCAAACAATTTTGGTTAAGTTTTTGTTTAAGTCTATTGAAGGTTTGTTTAAAGATTGGTTTGTTTGGATTTGGTTTGAGTTTAAGTTTGAAGTGTTGATTTTAAGTGTTAACTTTTGTTGTTCAAGTTGAATGACTTGATTTTGACTTGGTTAAATTTTAAATCGGTTTAAATTGAAGTTGCTAATGAAATTTGTTTAAGCATTGATGAACTTTAAAATGTTTTAAATAATCTGATTTGTTTTAGTCTGGTTGACATGTGTTAAGTTTTCTTCCATGTTGGTTGGTGTTTTGAAATCAATTTGTGTGTTTGGTATATTTTAAGTGTTTTGAATTTTAACTCAACTTGGTTAAGTTTAAGTCCAAATTGATAAGGTTTTGATTCCTAATGTGTTTTGAAATAAATTCTTAAGTGTTTTAAAGTGTTTTTGGCATGTTTTACTTATCTTTTTTAAAAAGTTAACTCTCATTTGAGTTAAATGTTTTAACTTATATTTTCAAATTTGTCTAAATGTTTTTATATTTGGTTAAGTGTTTTTAGACATAGGTTTTATGTTAAGATTTGATTAAGTCTGTCTTAAAATTTGATTAAGTGTTCTTCAGATGTGATTAATTGTGTTCATACCTAGTTTTATGTTCGGTCTGCATCCTTTCTAGTCCATCGGGATAGCATTAGTGCCCGATTACATGTAGTTAAGTCATCACTGAAGTTCATAGAATTTGTTCATGTCTGAGTATATGGTACATAGGCAGTTTATATACCAAGTTCATCAATGTAGACAGTTCATATGCCATGTCAAGAAAATAACTAAGTGTAGAATGTTTCAACCTGTCAAAGGAGATTTCCTTCTCGAGGTGTAAACTCCTATGGGATCAGGAAAATTTCGGTAGCATGTCATCTCATTTTTCAATTAGAGTTGAAATTTACCAATTTAATATGGTTAAGTCTTTTTGACTTTTTCACATTGTAGGAAGGGTCCATCCGTATAGGAAACATGTCTAATACGTACAACCGGGTTAGCATACCGGAATCGTGTATGGACTAGCCACCCGAAAGAGTATCCGGTTGTGGACTAACTCCTTAACATAGTTTTTTTTTTTAAACCTGAGACCGCGTCCAGTTGTGGACTAACTCCCCAAACTTAGTTTTTTTTAGATTTGAAGCCTGAGGCAGTGCCCAGTGGTGGGCTAATTCCCTAGACTTAATTTTTTTAAGACCAAATCCCGACGTAGCATCCAGCTGTTGGCTAACTTCCTTGACTTAGTCAAAATTTTAATGTGAAGTCTAAGATAGTGCCCAATAGTGGGCTAACTCCTCAGATTAAGTCAATTTTTAAGGTTCAAGTTTGAAATGCCCAGTGCAACATCCAATTGTGGATTAACTCTTCAAACTTAGTCATTTTGTCCAATGCCCAATGGGTCAATTCAAGTCTCATCAACACAATGGGCCAGTCTTCGAGTCTTCGGGCCAAAGAGGTATGTTCTTGTCTTCATGGGCCAACAAGGCCTGTTCTTTACACTTCAAGGCCAGCATCACAACTTGTATGCCATAGATTGTAGAGTCATCGGAATTGAATTGGTCGATTCCGATCTGATTATTGGCTAAAGGTCCTGAGGGAATTAATTTAAATTGGTTGAATAGGTCAGAATTGATCTAATTCGGACCGATTCAGGTTGAAATTGATCGATCTGATCGATTTTGCCGGAAGGATAGGGCTTCTGGTAACGGTTCGATACTGAGTCCAATTCATACCCAATATCAATCCGATTCTAGCCCTAAAAGGCTAGAATCGGCCCCTTCATGGTCAAAACTCATAAGGGCTCTTGGCTGAAGGTGATTCCCTTCATTTTAGCGGCAATCTTGCTAGAATTGCTCAAACCAACCGCCTGTAGCATTATCCATGCAGAATTAGTCGATTCTGTCGATTTCAGTCATCTTCTAGCGATTTCGATGATTTTTCAATGATTTCGGCAATTCCTTCAACCGATTCCAGTGATCCAAGCTCAATTTCAGCTCCGTTCAAGTTGTTCTTTCATCGTTTGAAAGTTGTTAGTATAGCAGTCATACAGCAGCGGCCTCCAACTTTAGCCTTAGCTCCAGCCCTAGCTACAACTACCTAGTCCCCATTCACAGTCCAGGCAGGACTAAAACAAAAGTGACATCACGAAAAATGGGCTGATTTTCACAATTGAAAAAATCTTTGGGTTACGATAGGATATTTTTCGTGTGAGCTGGACACAGGCTATGAGCCCAAATGATAGCACACAGGCTCCTTCTCACTTCTCAGTTGATGATGACAAGGAGTGCATACCAACTGCATAGCCAACAGAAGGTGGAGAGGTGCATGGACCAGATACAGGTGTAGCAATTCCAGACTCACCAAGTTCATGGCAGTCAAAGTCATATTTTAACCTAAAGCAACACCCCCCGTAGTATCATCGTATGGAGCCCGCTTATCCAGAATTTGATGGTCCCTAGCGGCCGTGGATTCCTCCACCTGAGCCTACTTACGTGTCATAGTCCGATCCTTACAATTTGGGTGACATGACAGATGCATTATTTTCCTATGGATATGCTGCAGCACTGACAAGAAGAATGGGGACAACTCAGTTGTGGCAAGAACAATAAGAGGAAGAGGAAGAAAGCCAATATCATGGATATTTATGAACATGTCATGAAATGTATATTTTTACTTTCATGTTTTCATGTAATCATGTTACATCTTATTATACTTTTTGCATCTTATCATGTTATAGTATCTTCTCAAGTTTATTAGCATATTGCCTTGTTATAATATTACAATCTTTAGCATCTTGTTATCATGTTATATCTTTTTCTTATCTTAAAAATAAGGCAAAAAGCCTTCTCACATGATTTCGGAATCGGCCAATTTTGATTCAATTTGTCCGATTCCGTGAACCATGACATGTAAATGCATGTTAAATGTTATATTTTATTTTTTTACAAATTTTTCTAGTCCATTTTCTATTTTTATGGATTTATTATGATTTTTTAAAATGTTTTTGAAGAAAAAAATTTAAAAATTAATTTCGGAATCGATTCTTTTCCCAGGAATCGGCTGATTCCAACCAATTCCTTGGAGACGGATTCCGATTTCGATTCTGGAATCCTTGCACTGTATGCCTTAGTTTTTTTATTAGCTGTAGCAGCAGATGGTACAAACCTCCATGGAAAGAACTTGAAGAAGGACCTATTTTTGATGCTATTTTGTGACTAAGTTGAAGTTGTCCAAGGGAACCAACATAGGGGCGTACAAGAATTTGATTAAGGGGTGTTTTGATAGGCCAAAAATGGGCTGAAAGGGGGCTTATGTTCTATATATGCTCAGGTGGGTAGAACTTGGGCTATTTGGATGGCCAAATAGGGAAGCCAAGGTGTTGTTCAAAGGAGCTTGATTAAGGGATCAGACAAGGGCTGATCAATGGTAGGCTTAAGGGCACTCAAAGGGGCTTGATTAGGGATAGAAATGGGATGATTTATGACCTGTTCAAGTGACCATCAGAGGGGTTAAATAGGGGCTAATTTCAAAGCCATCAGAGGGCTCGATTTTGGTGTTTTCTGAATTCTGTTCAATTGGGCAACAAGAATGGGTCGAACATGGCCTGATTAGGGCATGTTCAGGAGCCTAATTGGCTACTAGAGGGGAGGAAACAAGGGATCTCATTCTGGAGGGCAGCAGGAGAGGCTTTTGGCTAGCCTGATTGGGCACACAAAGAGGTCTGATTGAGAGCCAAATTGGAGTGCACATGGCGCGGGTCTAAGGAGGCATCATGGAAGAGCTTTAGACGGCCAAGATAGGAGCCTGATCAGGTGGTCTTCAAGAGCTATGGCTGAAGGCTTTGTGAATGGCCAAGAAGGAGGCCGAGGGGAAGAGAAAGAAGAGAGGAGGAAGAGAGCTAAAAAAACTATATCATCTCTCACCTTTTTGGCACAGATCCTAATGGAGGTTGAAGGAGGAGATGGCTGACCTTCTCTTTTTCTTCTTCTTCTCCTCCTCCTCCTACCGCAGATGGTGCTGTAATTGGCACACCAAGGACTTGTTGCTGTTGGAGTTGATGCACCAAAGGAGGCTACTGCTGGTGCAGCTGCAGGAAGAAGCATGTTTCTTCTTCTTCTTCTTCTTCTTCTTCTTCTTCTTCTTCTTCTTCTTCTTCATTTGGCACACCAAAGAGAGGAAGAAAAAGAGCTTCCTTGTTGTTGTTGTCGTCCACACCAAAGGTGGAAGGAGCTAGAGCTTCTGATGGTGTTGATGGCATGCCAAGAAGAAGTTGAGGGAGAGCTGGAGCAAGGCTTGTGTAGGGTGTAGATGGGAGGCTCGGCCAAGGCCAGATGGCTGGTCTTTATATAGGGGAGAATGGTGCTATCTGAAGGTTAAGATAGGGCTGAGGGGTTGAGAGTCCTAATATCCAAAGAGTTCTTTTTTTACAAGACTCCTAATTGGGCAAGAAGACTCAAACATCTGATGGGTGTAAGATGAGCAACTGACGCATCCTCTCCTACTTTGTGGGGCATCTTGCACACAAACCAGCTGAGAATGAGTTGAGGTTTGGCCAAATGATGCCCATCTGATGGGTGTGATGTGGTAGAGGGAGGTAAGGATAAGCCAAGTAAGAGATAAAGTTGTTGTGAGTAAGATTTATCTTTAAGAAAACGGTGATCAAAATGGGATAATCTTTCATGGTAAGATGAGGATAAGATGAAGTGAGGTGAGATGTTAGTGCACCCCATCCTAAATTTCAGGAGATTAAGTGCACAAGGCAAATGAGAAAGAGTTGGGTTTGGCCAAATGAAGCTTGCGTTAGCCCAATTTGGGTTAATTTTAACCCGGGTTTAATCAGAGTGCTCTCGACCCGATAGACACCTTAAATTATGACCGAAAATTAATTAAACGCACCTTGAATTAATCCCAAAAAAATATAAAATTTGCTCTAATGACCATTGTTCATGTGATCTATCAAATTGTGCGGCTGAGATCTTTAGAATTGCATCAGTTCTTTGATTTTACCGATTTTCTCTAGCGGTGTGATCTCGGCCATTAATAATGTCGGAAACTCTAATTGAGTGCAATTAACTTCTTCTGTTGGCCAAATTTTAATTTCATTATATCAATATTCTCGAGACTAAAGTCATGGATCAGGGAAATTGAAATTTTCAGTTGGTAGGATGCTCTAAAAATTATTTGGACTATTATGCCCCAGATGTCATTTAACATAGACTTTGACTGGATTTGATATTCTTAGCGTAACATTCCAACCGGTGATTAGATTTTCGATCCGTTTTCAGCATTGTCCAACTCTATCTGACATTGAAAAGATTGTGAAGTTAGATTTTCTTGATATAATCTCAATTTGTCCTGAAGTGTTGAGGGTAAAATGGTCATTTCAAGCTTTCAGTGTCCGTTTTCTATGTTTTGGGCACCTTTGTGAAGCTCTCGACCGGAGCTATGCAATGAGCATATTATCTTGGCCATTTAGGCACCTGAGGTGTTTTGAGTATTTTAATATTATTTATTTTAATAATGATATATGTAGTATTAAATAATTAAAATAAATACATAAAAAGTATGTAAAAATGAAATAAAAATAATAATTTGATAAAAAAAATCTAAGAGTAAAAGAGGATTGATATGGATAACAAACATAACATCATTAACTTAAGTAATAAGAGTGGCAATTAAATATAGCATAGGTTACATAATGCATAAAGTAAGTCCAATTCGAACACAACCATACATGTATCACTCATTATCAATTACTATCAGAATCAAGATTGGTGTGAGTTTCCTAGTCGTCATTACTGGTGTCGTTCGAATTTTCACTAGAAAGACACTCTTTTCCCGGAAGACCTAGAAATTCGATGCAAATATGTTAGAACATAACATCGAAATTAGAACAAAAAAATGAACCAAACTCAAGAACTTGAATCAAGACATGTATTGTTTAAAATACAACCTTGTACTTGGACCCTCCTCTTCATCTATTCCAGCAGCAACTTCCACGTCTCTCCATCTCAAGTCTACGCCTTCATAGACAGGACTTTCGTCTTCATTTGCAATTCACTCACTTGATTCATCAATGTCATCTACAGATATTGGGTCTAGACCCAATTTCTCCCAAGTTCTCTAGCCTTAGATGTCTTTTCCTAAGCCTTTGGTTGTATTGGACGAATACCAAGTCATTCAATTTCTTTTATTCTAATATATTCCTCTATTTTGTATGAATCTATACAACAACAAATAAAATTGAATATATCATTATATTAATCAAACAAATGATATTGGATTAGTTCAAATGTCTTGAAATTGGAAAAGAATGTTACTTCTTAAATGTGCTCCAATTACATTCACAATTAGAGGCACTACATTTTTAATCTCAATGTGTATTGCCAACTTTTGTAATTGGGGAGTTGTGCTTCGCCAATCTGCCCACCAATTTGCTACAAAAGAACAAATGGCTATTCGAGTACACTAGAATGATTGATACAAGTTTAATAATAATTAACAAATCATCGTACCTGAAGTTGATGTCTTTCATAGCCTAATAGTCATGTCCCTACCAAACATGCCTTGTGCCTCTCTATACATTGTCAATTGCCTGAAATTTTTTCTTGATCTTCATGTAAAGGTACCAACATCTCAATATAATCATACAACCCTCGCTTTATTTCATTGTCACTCTCATTATCGGTATTAGCGTAGTGAAATTGGGGATTTAGATAATACCCCGCAATATGCAATGGACGATGTAGCTGAAAATCCCATCTTCTGTCAATGATATCCCATATTAGGCCATATTTATCTATTTTATCTCCTAGTGTCTTTTTTATTCCTTACTTGTCACGATCCGTAGCTTCATATATGTATCTCATTGCTGTTTTTTCACCATCAACTAACCGCAATACAAGGACAAGTGATTTGAATATCGTCAAAACATAAGTCACTTCCTTCCAAAATGTTGTCTTCAATACAATTTCACAACTCTTCTTGCCTTCAACTTTTTTATTCCATTGATTATTGTTACTTGTCCATTCCTACGAGGTGAACATACGTCGCAAATCATTCTTGCATGTATTTAAACTGTCCAAACTCAGATAGTTTGTTGCAAATTTAGTTACAGCTGCATGAACAAGGTGCTTATCATTTGCGTATTTCCTCATAAGTGATAGAACCTTGGTGTGTCTATAAATAAAGCTTGTGACATGTTTTACATGTCGAATTGTGCATTTTATTAGTGACAATTTTGAAATGTCTTCAAGCATTAAATCAAGGCACTGAGCAACACACAGTGTCTAAAACAAATAGCATGTGTGTCCATCAAAATGCAGCCTGCAGCCACATAGCTCGCCTCATTATCCGTAACAATCTTCAGGATATTTGATGGACCAACCTCCTCCACAACCTTATCAAGAAGATCTACTAACAGCCTGTCATCTTTTACCTCTAATGAAGCATCAACTGATCTTAGAAAAAACTACCCCAATAGGAATGTTCACCAAAAAGTTAATTAGTAATCTAACCCTTCTATCTATCCACACATCTGACATAAATGTACAACCAAATTTCACCCAACTGCCTTTTTCCTTCTCCACCAACTGGTGGGTAGTCTCAATCTCCTTAGACAAAAGAGTCTCTCTGATTTCATGATAACTAGGTCCTTTCAAGTCCGGACCAAATTGACAAACTACCTCTAGCATTGTTTCAAAGCTACTAAGGCGGATAGTGTTGAAAGAAATGCCCGCTTGGTATATCCATCTAGCGATGTACTGAATACATCACTCTCTTTCCTATTTCAAATATTTCTTGTCCTTTATTGATTTTCCTTTGGACTCCTCAAGAGGTGCGCAAAATTGATTCATGGGTCCTTTCATCCGTGGGTGAAGAATTTGGAGTGAAAGGTCATCTATACTTTGTGAGACATCATGTAAAGATGTCTTTATTTGCTGTTGTCCTTGCCCATGAAGGTTGCCTCTCCCTTTCATCTCTCTAATGGTCATCGCCTTTCCAACTCTCGTTTGTTTTGCTTGTCGGCAGGCGGCGTCGATGGCGTCAACAACGGCGTTTGACAGCGTCGACAGCGGCAGGCAGTGTTAGATGGAGACAACAGTGCCATCCGGCAGCATCGGCAGTGGCAGGCAGCGTTGATGGTGGTGGTGGCAGGCAGTGTTGATGGTGTCGGAAGCGGCTTCGGGGGCAAACAGAACAGCCAAGGGTTCCGTTCGTCGAGAGGCTCGGGAAGGAGGAGAGATAGAATGGAATGGGGGGATTTAAGTTAACTGGATACGGTTCTTATCGGTTGGGATCGAGGTGGGTGAGGCACACCAGGTGCCCGAGGCGCTCACTAAGGCAGCCGAGGCATTGGAGATGTTCGACTCGGGCAAAACCTGGCAGAGCGAGGCAGTTTTCGACCGCCTCACCTCGCCTCACCAAGGCGGTTGAGGCGCTCACCTCTAACATCAGAGATCAAGTCATGCTGAGACATTTCCAGAGTCTGTTCATATCATATAGTCCTTGTTTTACCGAATATAGATCAGATTTTCGAATCGACTTTGACATTGCTCAAATCTATGTTAAGCGAGTTGAATGAAAAATTTTGGCACCAACATTAACGTTGGGCAAGAAATGTATTATTAAAAGGGCTTCTACATAGCCAGATGAATGAGACATGCATACCAGACATATGCATAGGGTCAAGCTGAGACTTGGATATAAGGGGACTGAAAAAAATTCCAAAGGGACATAAGAACAAAGATGAATATCATGTACAAATGAAGAATCCATGAATCCCTCTGTCCAAGGAAAAGAAGGGAAATGAAGGGGGGAAAGACATGCCCAAAAAACTTTTTGACTGTTGGCAGAGTAGGCATGTCTGCCACCCTAACCTTCATTTGAGGACACTCAAGGGGGATCTGAAGGCAATCAGAGTAAGGATCATATGAAATCGCACTAGTACTGGCAAGGACACTTGGGGAGATTGAAAGGTGTTCGGCCAACAGTCAATAAGATCATGATTTAAACATCATCTAACAATGGTCAACATAGATCCTAAGAGCAATGTCTGGCCAGGATGTGAGGACTCACCAACGACATTGCAGGTAATGCTGGGAAAGTGCAATACCTGCCTAGTTTGGCTGATGTCAAATGAAGATAGAGAGAACAATGTATGCTTATGAAAGACTAACATGGGCACAACTGTGCAACCAATCACACCGATAGCAAAAATAGAGAGGATCCTATCCCTTCATAGATCCAAGAAATACCTGGATATCAAATGGGTGGCAGTAGATCAGATAATCCGATCTGAACCTGAATAAGAAATCGAGTTTGGGATCTTACTTGGTTAAACCTAAACTATGTTAAATTGGATGTGATTTTAGCCTAATTTTACAAAAATATGATAGGTTTTTGACCGTTTAATGATACCTGAAATTATTTAACGGGTTCACTGTTCATTGCAGTTGGGTCCTAAGTGGGTGTGAATGGGTGTCATCCGAGTTGGAGGAGAAGAATGTTCTCTCGACACCCGGGGCCTCTACCACCTCTAGTAGAGGTGTCCACATCCCATCCCGGGCATGCTGGCAAGAGGGAGCCAAAGCCACGGATGAGAATCCAGGATCCCAGTAAGTTCCAGAATCGGGTCAATCTGGGACTTGATTCTAGATTGATCCCTCTATAAAGGGGAGATTGGACCGATTCCCCCCACCCCCTGAATCCATGTTCTTTTAAAATTCCCCCCTCTTCTAGGGCTCCCCTCTAGCCGTTCCTTCCCCCTTTTTTAAATTTGATTAAAAGATTTAAATTATTGTGTTGTATGTATACATAAAATATCAGACGAAGAGCAAAGTGCTGCCACACATCACCACATTGGATAGCAACATGGGTGTTTATTGGATGTTGAGAAGAAGAGGGTGACATGTAAATAGTGTCTTAAACATATGAATAGAGGTGTATACCACATCAAGCAACATATAGTTGATGTTGGTGGGAATGTTAAGAAGTGTGACAAGGTCTTGGCTGATTTGAGAGAAGAAATGAGAGTTTAGTTTACCAGTAGAACATCTTAAAGGGATGTTAGAATTTAGCATAGGGCAAATCTACGTGATGAGTTGCTTGGACATAGAGATATAGATCTCATGTCTTGAGAGAGTAAAAGAGAAAAGTACAAGCACATGTTCAAGTTGATTCATCATCTTCAAATGATGAAGAGGAGACTCAGGTGAGGAGAGCCATAGATGCTAATAGAGCTTGGGCCCGTGAAGATGAAGAAAGGAGGTAGGAGGTTCAAGTGCCATTGCCGGACATTATGATGTGGGAGAAGGCACTCGTTCTGTTTAAGGTACTAAGTTTCATCAGTCACATTCAGTTCGGCTGAGCCCAGACCCCACCATGTATAGGTAGAGTGATAGTGGCCAATGGTGGATAAAGCATACCTTAAAGAGAGTTAAGACTACCACAGGGGTCATAAAGAAAGAAATCAAGCACATGGTCTAATTCTTTTCACACATAAGTATATGAAGATGTTAAATTTTGTTAACTATATTTTTAGATGTTTTTGAAAAAAAAATTAACAATGGTATTCTTAGTTTGTTTTATGTAGGTGTCCCAGCATATGTATCCACTAGTCCTTATTTTTAAACAATGTTAGATGTTATTGGTGAAGTTGGCCCAGGATTGAAAGCTCCCACCTCCAAGTACATATACAATGGTGGGTTGGATGAAAAGGTTGATGAGTTAACCTCTTAAATAGATGGATTTAAATTCATCTCGAATGAGAGGGGTGCACTGTAATGTGTGATCCTGTGTGTTGTTTTGAAGACACCATATTGTTGAAGTCCATTGATGTATCAGGCTGGATGAAAAATATAGATTACGTGTTTCATTTGATGAACATTGTGGTGGATGAGATTAGAGAGGAAAATATTATACAGTTTGTCACTGACAATAAACAGTCATATAAGATTGTAGGAAAGAAGCTACTAGAGGCTAGATTACACTTGTTAAGGTTATCCTATTTTGCACATTCTATTGATTTGATGTTGTAGGACATTAAAATGGATCCAAATGTGAGGTCCTTGGTGAGTCAAAGACAACTTATCACATCCTTTATTTATGGGCACTGTATATCATAAGGGAGCATATCAATAGTCGTGTTCTAGTTTGCCGAGTCCCATCAAATTTGTCACTCATTTCATTGTGTTAGAGATCCTTCATAGATATAGATATAATTTGAAAAGTTTCATACTTTCTACTACATTTAAAGAGTGCATGGATGCCTATAGAAGTAAAATGAAGCAATATGATGTTTTATTAAAGATGGAGTAGCTGATTGAGGATAACACGTGGCAGGAAAAGGTGCAGTACTATATGTCTATGATAGGTGCTTATATTAGTTGTCTAAAATGATAAAAAACAAGTGGGATACTTGTACATTGTTATAGACAAAGTAAAGATGAAGATTATAGAGAAGCATCCAAGGGTTATAAGAAGTGGTGAAATGTGATAGAGAATAGGTGAGGCTGAACATTTCACCATGATATTCATGCTTTAGGTATAATTGTATTTGTTGTGTTTTATTTTATTCTCATAGTAATGTGTTAGTGCCTTAAATGTTGGATTGTGTTACATTTGACATGATATATTTTTTGAACTCAAAGATGCAATAGGTTGGAAAGTGTGCAATGATGCTAAGGTACTCTCAGGCACATTATCTGTGATAAAACATTTGTGTAGGACTCCACAAGATAGAATAGAAGATAAGATTTAATTTAATAATTCGTACTAATTTAATAAGCATTGAACTTGAACATAAGTAATAAACTTACTTGTATTTCTTATTATATTTTAGATGACTTCTTACAATCATAAAATTGAATTCTATAGAGATCCAGATCTTTTGTATTCATATGATAAAGTTTCTTCTAGTAAATTATTACACATTTAGTATATAGCAAATATTGTTATAAGAACATTACACACTTAGTAAGTTCTACATTATATATGTTTTTATAGCTGAGTGGTGGATTCAAATCAATATTATAAGTGGATTGATCTACTAGTAGCTATTGCAGTCTAGATGCTAAGTCAAAGCGTCAGTTCATTCTAATGTGAGAGGAATTAAAGCACATTCAATTTGATACACACAATGAGAAGGAATAGGTTCAAGAGTGAAAGATTAGAGTAACTAGCCTTCTGTCATTGCAATATGAGATTGAAGATAAAAATATCAAAGATTGGCAGAAGACATTTAAAGAAAGATTCACAAAATTTGCAAGTGAATTGTACTAAGAGATAGCTCAATCTCAAGTCAATCAGAGCTTGTAATAAAATGTTGACTTGGAATATGTAAGTAAAGAAGAACATCCGCTTACGGCATAAATAGAAGATAAATACGCTAAGGAAGAGTCAGATTTCGACCGCTTACGGCATACAAATCATGGGCCATAGGTATGCTTAATAATGTCCTTGGCGAGGACGAAGAAATGCAAGAAAGACAAGAAACCCAGATTCTATGCACAACTTCAATTTCTAATCCACTTAAGACTATAGCTCTTCCAGAACTAGATCCAACTCTAGCCACTGCTTCAGTTCGAGTTCCAAGTGTAGGGCCTTCTATCACGAAGAAGAGTGGTGCCTTGTTCAAGGCCTCGAAGAAAGCTTGCTATCCATTGCGTCAAAGTACTCAAGAAGAAGAAAGTTGGAAGATGAGAAAGCTAATTACCAAATGCTGACATCTTATTGCTATAGATTACTTAGGCACTTTCATTAGATAATGATGTGCAAAAAGAATTTATTTTACCCACACACCAATAACATGTGAGGGATAGAGGTGGAGGTGAGGGTGGTTCTACTAGCAATGCACATACGATGGAGTTGGAGCAGGTGCAAATGATTTGACTTACATGAGACATTCAAGTGGAAAGAGCAGCGGATATTGGAATTAGATGAATGTCTTAGATGACTACATAGCATCATATCTAGATCCTACTACAGACTTTAAGGCTCGTTATCAACCCTCTTCTCTAGCTCCAATCGAGGATAAAGTATATGATTTTAGCTACTTGCCTCAGTTGTTATTTTTATATGGTTATGAGATAATCATAAGTTAGCAGAGTTAGTGGAGAATTTTAAAAAAATGAAAAGCAAGACAAACATTACGAGGGACAAATTAAAATATAATTTTTTTAATACATATGACTTATATCATCTTCTTTATTTAATAGAATGAATATTATTGTTACTTTTTTTCCATTTGTGTTGAAATCTCTTATAGTTACATGAAAATGTGGTAAGTAGCAAACTTTTTTTAACAATTTTTAGATTTTTTTTATTTTTTAGATTTTTTAGGACTTTTATGATTTTCATGAACTTTTTAAAACAAAAAATGACTGATCCGGTCCAATTTTGATCCGTCTTTGTTCCTGTGTATCATTCAAGATCAGATCAATCCAAGAATCCCATAATCGAAATCAGAATCGGTATCGACAAGGTTCAATTCAATCAGATCAAAGTGGTTTGATTTGACCGATTCTTAGCAAGAAAAACTGATTCGAAATTGGTTTGAATCATTTTTAATTTTTTTCTTAAAAAAAAATTCTTAAAAATTAGTAAAAATTTTAAAAAATTATGAAACACTCTAAAAAATGTTAAAAATATAAATTTAGTGTCTAGTATGTAATAAGAACCATAACATGATCATTTCAAATTTTAAATATCAATGACAAATGATAGTGATACAAATAAGCTTTCACTAAAATTGGTGATATTAAGTGTCATCATCATTTTCGCTATGCTCTTAAGTACACCGTTCATTATTATTTGTCCCAGTATCAGTTCCATATACGTATCGGTTGTTGGGGACTTTTAGTCCCAGTCTAGCCTCAGTAATAACATCCACCATAGTTTGAAAGTTAGGGCTGGTGGATACATGTACAGGGATACTTACATATGTCAAGGTCAAAGAAATTTGAAGAAAAAAGTTGAACAAAATAAGTTATCATTGTAAATTTCATGCCTGAATGTAAGAAAATCTTGACAATGTCTTACTGCTTTCTTGGCAACTGTGTTGGTTGCTTTGATGCCTTTAAATACTTGCTTTAATGTCCTCTGGGAAGCCCTCTTCTTTTTAAAGCAATCGGGGTCATTCACTATTGTTGCGGTGGCCGGGCGTGTGAAATATGAACAACGATATGCTCCGAATGTCCTCACTTATACTCCAACACCCTCACTAGGTGGGGGTCGACTGTACTATGAATGACACAATAAAACATCCCCAGCTCTAGAACCTCTTGCTTTCTTTCTCCACTCCTCCTCTCTCTGTGCATACTTGTATGTCTCACCTTTCTCTGGTTAGAGTATGTGGAAGACTCATTCTCCTCGTTTTCAGGTATAGGCCTACCTTTCCCTTTCTTCTTCCCTTTGTGAGCCAGGTAGTCATCTCTTTCCCCATGAGCTCGTCATGCAACTTATCCCTGTATTCCATCTGCATGTCTCTGTGAGGCTCTTCCTGACATGTAAGCCCTCATAGTCTCAATGTTCTCCCTAGGCACTTTGTCGTATTTTTCCACATTGTCACTCAGTCCAATTATATGTTGTTTCAATCAAAACACTTCTCCATTAATTTGTCTCCCTCACTATTTGCTTTATATCCTTTTCTTCTCCATATCTACCATATGACTGTGCTCCCACTCAATATCACGGCAAGCCGGTGCATCAGACCCTCCTTATTCTGCTATTTCAGCTCCTCCTTCTGAAATGTTAACAACTTAAAAATATTCAATGAAGTATTAAAAAAACCAAAAAAAAGATAACTAGGATGGGAGGAAGACCAAACAACCTCCTTAAGAGGTTGTTCAATGTGGACAATCCCCTTAAGGGGGCTGTTCGGCCATGGAAAGGGGGACCTTAATGACCTTTTATGGGATAGTTCCGGTCAATTCCTGATGTTAACAACTTACAAAACGGCGAAAATCAAGTATGTGGGAGTTAATGGGGCTTAGAGATCATTTAAACCTTGTTTCGCAGGAGGGAGACTCACCAATAGGGGAAAAAACAAGATTCATACGAGGAATGGCCGAAACATTTGGTGGGAATCACCAGAATCGACAAAGAATCGCCTGAATCATTGCTGAATTGCCGAAATCATTGTAAAATTGCTTGAATCGATGTCAAATCGCCTAGATTGTCGTTGAAACATAAGGATATATGCCGAAATTGCATGTAAATCGCCGAAATCACAAGGTGGTTGTTGGAATCACTCGCAGAACGTCGAAATTCCCAAGTCTTACCACCGAATCAGTCTTCGGGGGCCATTGTCCCCCTTAGATGGCTGAAATCAGATCGACCTCAGGCAAGAATTGGGCCTGATGTCGATTTAAGTCAGGACATAAGTTGTCGTAGCCAAATCAATCAAATCGACCGATTCTATGTGAGAATCAGTTGAATCGGATCGATTCATATCGATTTAGGCTGATTTAATCGATTCAACAGAACTTTGGCTAGAATCGGTTCTTCAGGTGGGAATCGGTTCAAGATCGATT